>OV816025.1:9800365-10513123 GCA_929113105.1 Agrypnus murinus
TAACGGTGTTACTTGGATAAAATGGTTAAAATGTTTGAGATTTATTATTTCAGTCTGGTATTATAATTATTCGAATTATTTTTCGGCTAGCTTAAATACACTTTATACGGCCCTGTATTATAATATCTGGAATTTATTTCTTAGACTTTATAATACTTAATATAAACCTTGCAGTACTATATTCCGAAATTATTCTTTGCTTTTCCTTTTTAATTTAAAGCTAATCTGATTTTTAGATTTATTTATGATCCCCTTTGACAAATAAAGAATATATTTGATCACAGTTATCCTTGCAATAAAAATTGAAATATGGATTAGATTTAAGTTTAGTTAAAAATATTAGCTCTTAAGATAGTTTGTTTATTTATGATAAAGCAGAATGCCTGAAAAATTTCGGTACGTATATCTCTCTTTCTTCATTCAACCCAATCTAAAGGGTGTCTTTATGTTGTGAAATTCAGAGTCTGGTAGAAAGAACGCAACTAGAGTCCGCCAGAGACAGCGTTTTACACACCGTTTAAGTCAATTTTGTGGGAATGGTTAAACTTTGATGTTTAGAGATTTCATAAATTCAAACCAATTCAATTAAGTAAGAATTCGGCTGAGATTTACCGCACCGATCGGATATATGTGCACTATGTGCCCTTTGAGGTTCTTAAATCCACTTTACGACGATTGTTTAATGTTAAAAAATCTATTTAATGCTTATAATTATTGTGAAAACTAAACGAATTCTTGCGTACTGCCTGAGTGTTAAACATTTAAATATGATCCTTTGAAATGTTTTTGAAATTTAAATAGTAGTTGAATTTGAACAACTTTAAGTGAGGACCGACTTAAAAAACTTTTAGAATACTTTTTGCCTTATATCAATTTAAATTAAAAATTAATATTAACACTTTCCAAATTGTGAGTGGATATGAAGAACATAATTTTACATAATTACGGTCGTTTACATACAATTTGGTGACGCCTAATACATTTTTTAAAATTATTAATGTTATTCCTTTTTAAATCTGAAATGAGTAAGCTTTTCACTTAATACTTTTTTGGAGTATAAGCCGCTTGAGGCGTTTAAATATCAATTTCAAATAAGTATGACAGTTTTTTATTTTATCGTTACAAGTGAGATGTCATAGTTTGTAAACTCTACATAATTTTAATATAGAGTAAAGCTTCTATGACGTTTAAAACACATCGTATGTTTGCAGGTAACTATCTTAACTCTTCCATGCAAAATCTATAAGGAATATTGTAATATTTGAAGATGTTCTAATAATTACAAACAAATTTAATGACTAAAGGCATGACACAAAAGATAACTATAAATAACGGTCTGGTTATTTAGATATTTTTATAAATTACAATAACAACAGGTAAAGGACAATACTTACATTATACCACAGGCATAAGTATTAACGTCGTGGGATACTTATACCTAATCAAGATGCTGGCATTATTAAGAATTGGATATGGTTTGTAAACACTGAAAAAATGCAAGAAAACATTTCACTATAAATACAGGGATAGAAGGAAAAACGACGGAGAGAACAATTGTAACTATGATGGAAAATATTATATGTCGGTTTGCTGAAAGGAGAAATGGGGGTTATTTGTTTAGGCAACTTACGAGAATGGTTCGGATCTCCAAAAGCGCCAGGAGGAGAACCAACTCGTAGGAAATGAAATCCTAAGAAAAATATTGTTTTGTTAGTAAAAAATATAAATTCGTTTTATATCTAAAGTATAACTTCAAATGCATAAACAATTACACTGCTTGTTACTATATAGTAAGTAGCATCATTTTACTTTAATAAAGACGTAATCAATATTTCTTTGAAAAAAATAAAAATAGTAATTATTACAGGTATATTAAAAGCTCTTCCACCTAGCCTCTGGTGTGGCGTTTAGATTAAACAACTACTCATTGAAAACAATCGACGAGAAAGTTTCAGTTTATATCAAACTTGGTGCTCTGTTGTTATTCTGAAAACACCCATCTGATCGTGTCACTCGTCACAATAGACGCTGAAATTGCCTGCAAAAATAAGTATATTCTCACTAGAGCGATGAAGACTAACAATTTCCTAGGTCCTAGTCCTAGTCCTAGCAAACGATAATGGCATTTGTGTATGCACTCTTGATAATAATCACGGGAATATTTTATAGTTGCCATTAAAAATACATTAACGTTGGATAAGAAGACATAGGAAAGTGTATAAATTATGTCGTGAAGCACTATACTCATTTAACTTACATATAGACAGACTTAGAGCACTAGTGTTTTAACGCATAAAAGATTTATAAATTATAATACAATAGAGTGAACCTTCCTTTTCACATAAGATTTAGTTTTTGTACTTTTATATACACGATCTGCTTCTTTAACAAACTAAAGCTAAGAGAACAAGAAATTTTTCGTAGCGAGAAGTCGACGGTACAAGATAATTCTATTAAAAAACAACTACATCGCGTTAAATTTAAAATGTAGATTTTAAAACTAAAATATAGAATTTATAGTACAGCAATGTTTGGAAAATCTTATGGTTAAAACAATTTCATTAATAAATTTGAAATTTGAGTTTTAGAATATTAAAACGTCTAATTAGAATTGACTATTTTGAATTTTAATTGTGGATTAAACAAAGGTTCGAATAGTGTATTTAAAGACGAGGGCATGAGAGTATCTTATACGCCAAATAATTCTTTAAAAGACCTGTCAGGCAATCCAAAAGATAAAACTGATAAAAAATTGAAATCGGGAATATACCAAATTGAATGCAATGATTGTAATATGAGTTACGTTGGAAAGACTAAAAGATCGATTTTAACTAGGTTCAAGGAACACATAGCGGATTTTAAATACAATCGCATAGAAAAATCAACTATAGCTAAACATATACATGACACAGCGCACGCTATTAAAGTAGACTAAACTTACTTGAAAATGTTCATTCACCCAGAGAACTGGATGCATATGAAAATATTTTTATTAAAAAGAAAAAGAATTTATTAAACAAAGAGCCGGAAAATATGGACAGTTCGATATTATTAACAACGATATAAAATCCGGCGAAAGTTAACAAAAACAGTATAAAAGACATAATAAATTTTGCTGGGTGGGATACATTTTCTTCAGAGAATTATTCTCAACATTTTGTTTCAAAAATAATTTTAAGTAATTTTCAGTAAAAGTTAAATATTTTAAATATTTGAAACATTTAAATATTTAAATGCTTTAGGTCACCTACCCTCGGGCCTCGGTTTCCAACATGTGGGTGTTATAAAAATATTTGTTAAGCTTCCTTTTTCTTTTTCTCTTTCCTTCATGTATAAAAAGATGTATTTATCCTTAGTTGCATGGTTGTGTTAAAATTGCTTTGCATGGTTTTTGATTGGCCCCTTTTAAAAATGCAACCAGAAGAGGGTTATGACTTTTAGAATAATATTCAGACGGCATTATTCCGAGAAAAAGGTAATATCGTTACCGAAATACGTATTGACAATTAGTCAAATACAATGTGTGGTTAGAAGACACCGTAAATATAGTGTTGTGATACACCACAGTCCTTACAATTCATTATTAGTGGCAAAAAAAATAAAAAGTTAATTAAAAAATATATCTATTATTTATTACTATGTTTTAATAAGTTTAATTAATTAGTTTTAAATTAATTATAATTAAAATAATATGTGCCATTTAATTACAGTAGTACAACATAATATTTTATCTATATGAAACCAAATACATAGTTAAAAATAAATTATTCATTATTTACCAAAATCTATTAAAAAGAGTTATTTTAGTATCGCAATTATAAATAAAAACCAAAAAGTTTTTGTAACTCGGTTTATATTGGACAAACAGTTAGAAATTTCGACATAAGATAAAAAGAAAAATCGAAGTACGCCAAACACATTTTGGAACAGAACCACCCAATGACACCTCAAAACAACATTAAATTCTTACATTTTTGCAACAACAAACATAAATTAGATATTTTAGAAGCTTTTGAAATATACAGACATAAACGCACAGTACCTTTAATGAATGAACAAACTGAGATTAGTAACTCTTCTTTATTAGAAGTGTTAGATATTTAGTTTTTGTATGTATTGTATCTAGTTACCTATTTTCTGTATGTATTTATCCTTAGCAACGTGTTTGTTTATCAATCTTATCTACCTTTGATAATGGCATAAAGTGTCGAAAAATATTGTCAGGTTAAGATATTAATAAAACTTGTGAAACTTTAACTAATCTTTGTATTTATATTATATTTCATGAAGAAATTAAGTTGTGAAACTTTAGAATTTGAATATAAAATTCAAACTAACCCCAGAACTTTTAAAATTCAGATAATATTTGTATTGCTTGTAATTTAACAAACTTTAAATTTAGTATAAAAAAATCTAATACTCCTGTCTACAGGCAGTATAATTTGAAAATTAAGTTCTCAAAATTTAAAATAAATCTTAATGTTAAAAATACACAATTTTGTATTCAGATTGTTGCCATTTGGAAGTGTTACTTCAGCACCAAGAATTCAAAAAGCAAAACTTATATGTATTGTTAGCAGTTAAATTATAAAAACCTGCAAATAAATTTAGATTTCAGATTTACAACTTACAAGATTACAATAAATCTAGAACTTTAAATACTAACTGCTACAATTAAATTCACATTTTCACATTTACAAATCATATTTTGGTGCTGTCATTCTATGACTTTAAAATTTATATTTTAGAATCTATGATTCAGGTTTGAAGTTCAGCACACAGTGAAATGCAGCATACTAAGATCTCAAAGATATTAAAAGTTTAGAATTTAGAATTTATAAGTTAGATATTTAAAAATATCGATAGTTTAGAATATACGACAGAACTTTTATATTCAAATGTGAGAATCCGTTTAGAATTGTACACTTGAAACAGTCAAATTTAACATAAACATTTAATTTCAAACGCATATTTTGTATTATTCATAATTTAAAATAATTCATATTTACCGAATAAAATATATAACTATATTCGTCTTTTGAATTTAACCAATATAACATTAAATATTCAAGTTTAAAATTTAGTGTTAAATGCTTCTATTAAGAAGAAAATTATAATCTAGAACTTTGGATATTATAGTTGTATTAAATATTAATAAAATTTATATTTAATATTTAGAATTTTAAATTTAAAAAACAAATTTAGAATAAGAGGTTGAGAATTCACCCATTTAGATTCAAATTTAAGAATTCATTTTGAGGAAATTTACAATTAGGAAACTGCAGCTGTTGTACTTAACATATTCAACATTAAACATTTATTAATGCAGTTTAAGTCTTAAATATAGAATTTGCTACTAAATCTTTAATACAAGTATGACATTCAATATTTGGATGGAGTGTGCATCGGGGCTTTAATTAATAATTTAAGATATTAAATTTTATATTAAAAACTCCCATTAAACTAATAGCTTAACTATTAACGTGTGGAAATCTACAGCAGTTAGGTTTAACATAAAAGTTTAATATTGCATTTGGAATTTCGTATTCACAGTTTAAAATTTAGAAATTACTTACGGTAGCTGTATTCAACATATAAAAATAATTTTTAACACTTTAAAATTTAGAATTTACACCAAAATGTATAATTCACAATTCAGATTCAGTAAAAGAGTTTTTTTATAATTGGGAATTTGTTGAAATATAATTTAAAATTTGCCATGCAAATTTAATTTGAATGCAGAAATTAGTATTCACAATTCAATAAAAAAGAGATTTTCTAATAAAGTGGTAGCAAATTTAATATGTCTTTTTGGAATTAAAAACGTTTAGAATTTAGAAAAATTCTAGTACTGAAAGGTCTCCATGAGAGATTCAAAATTCAAAAATTAGAATTTAGAATTAAATATCAAAGTTTATCTAAAATAGAAAATCTATATTTGTATTTGGAATTTGAAACATGGAAGAGAAATTGGTGATAAACATCCAAAAGGTCACATTTTAAATTTTGATTTTAGAGATATACCTATATAATAATATACCCACACAAAAGTAAATATTAATATAACATAAAATTATGAATTTAAAAATGTAAAATAAAAAGTTCGTGGAGGTAATTGTATAAAAATGTTGTTACATAACAGTATATTGTGTTACAAGTGCAGAAAAGTGCCAATTTCTCACGAGTGTGAAGATTTTGCAGCATGAGACGTAGTCGAATGCCGCAATCACACGAGTGAGAAATTGGTGTTTTTGCACGCGTTACACACTATACTTTATCTACGACAACAAAAAAAGTAATAAACCACCAATAGCTAAGAAAGTTTTTTAACCTAGAATTTATACTCGCATTCATATTTTTTACGTGAAATATTTGGCAATAAATTAAGAGATGTAATGTGAGCCGCTTTCACGATGGTGTACGAGTGTACACCCCAATTTTCCTTCATCGGATTTACTCATGATACATCTAGAATTTTAAAAACGACAAAAGTAAACATTAAATTTGTAAAGACAATAGTAATAATACGTTTACAATTTTTATAATTTCAGTCAATCTACTATTTAGTACTTACAGCTAAATAATCATACGTATGTACTCGTTTTCAAAAAATAATTTATATGTACAAAAATCACAATTCAATTGTCAAGGTTATTAACCACTGCGCAAAATGTCAAATATTCTAGCGTTATGCAGCAAATTATAAATGTTTTCAATGTTTTTATTGTAATTTAGCAATAATAATAAATAAAATTACATTAAAAATTATATAATGATGTAAAACATTAATTAATTTTGCGTTTTAATTGAATAACAATCATTGTAACTTTATATAATGAGAAAAAAACATCATTGAAAGGCGTCTCGGTAGCTCAATGGTTACGCTGTAGCTACTAACCGAGCGATCCGGTTTCAATTCCCCGGGTCTGACCTTAGTTTTTTTTTCTAGATGGATTTCCATTCGAAATATAATTTAATGTAAAATATTAATTAAACAAAATAAATTAACCTTTATCTAAAATTTATAACATTTTATATTTCAAATAATTAATAATATTATAAATATTGCAAGTGGTGACATCTATGGCGTTTTAATAGAACTACGGATTATTGTATTATTGTTGGGAATACCGTATGTAACTTTCTATGGTGGTCGATAAACATTGTTAAATACAAGCAATTCCAACTTTTTGTTTATACTTATATGAAAGTGAAAAGAAACTTAATATGTGCAAAAGCTTTTTTACTTAATTAGGTATATTCTGTTTACCTACAATTTAAAAACACTTCTAAAAAGTTGGTTTTATTTATTTTTCTCGTTTTCTGTTGGAAAACGCTCCTAGTATCAATGTGTTTCTAACAGCGTGGCTACAATTCGACCACGAGCACTTAAAGAGTACAAGAAATGATATGCAAAAATGAAAGAATAATACCGAAAAAGATAGCGGAACTACAAAGCTTTGTTTAACCCAAAACGATGCAGGGCGTATTTACGTAGAAAGCTTAATAATTCTGCGTACACAGAAAAAAAACCATTCCCAAGATAGGTACGTATACATATGGTTTCATGTTAAACAATAGAAATTTAACGCTGAAGGCAACAAGAAATACTTCCGTAAACTCCACGGAGTTTCTGAAGTAATAGCAGAAGTAAGACTGAAATTTACATTAACCATTTCTCTCATAATCCTCGAGCTTTTCATGGCTGGAATGTTTCACGGCTATCGTGGGCTGGTGGAAAGGGGACCGGTTTTAATAGGTGAACAACGCAGCTACAAAAGGATCGCACGCGTATCACTATTTAGATCATTTTACTAACAGAATTTGGAGAACTGCTGCTGATGCTAACTTTAAGTTGAAGTGATATCAAAAGGAATATACCTGGGGATAATTTATCTCTCAAAGAGAACTTAAATTAGATTACTATACATACATTTCCTACAATTTTCAATTATTTACATAACTTCTGAGAAACAGTTTTATTTTAATCACGTGATCTACAGTAAATAACTTTCAAGTAAGTACAAAGATAACGATATGAACAATCGAAGTGCTCTTTTCTAAAACTTCCTGTTATTTAGGAGAGAACTTAATCTGAAGCGTTTGTCAATATTTTGACAGTTTACTTGGTGGGTTTCGTATTTCGCCTAAAGCCACGAAACAACGCTTCATCCTTTAACCAACTTAGTGTGATTTTGAATGGAGGATTAGGTATAATTGAATCGGAACTCAAATCTGCACGTACAAAACCAATGAGAGGAACCTGTGAGAAGAGGGGTTTTGCCTTTGAAGATCTAATCCTCGCGACCACTTTAAATTACCATCTTTGATTAATAATTTAAAACGAGAGATATCCACACGTATCCCAATTGAATAAATTAATAAATCCTCTTGGAAAGATGTGATGATCCTCTATTCTAAAACTGCTTTAGAAATTCCTTTATTATTAATCCAAACTATTAGAAATAAACTGTTAAATATTTAAGTTAATTCAAAGAAAGTTTACTTTTAAGTTAACTATTGCTAGTTACAGATTATTCAGCCATCAGCTATTAAGCTGAAATGTGCCATAGAACTGGCATAAAAAATTCAAAATAGGTAGTGGAAGGAACGAAAAACACCAAGAGCCAAGGTCCTTTCTGTGTCAAATAAACTCATAAAACCTACTTTAAAAAAATTGTAATCACTAAAACTTTGAGGTTTACTTGTTAGAAAAGGCTTTCAAAGAAGTCAAAAAAAAGATGGTGACTGTAGATGCCCATTCCAGCATATAACTTCAGAGATAAATCAATAAATTGTCTCGACTCTGGAAATGTCTTACGAATTCAAGCGTAAAAAAGTTTGCTGGATGCTACTGAAAAAGCCTGCGGGGTCTTATGAACATGCTTGAAAAGACCTCAAAACCTATATTAAAAGAACTTACTATCAAGATTGTGAAATAGTCCAAATAAATATATCCTCTACTTTCTATGAATTGTGTTCTGACGAAATCTTAGCTCAAATGTAGTACAGCCTTGACAGGATTCCTTACTTTGTCTTAAAGATAGAGTGTTATTCTATATGGCTAGCAAAGACTGAGACTTTTGAACAAAAATCTTACCCTAAAGCTCAATCTCAGAAAACGTTGAGCACTCTCCGTTTAACGTGTCCCTAGACGGAAATAGCTAAATGTTCAATTATATTTCAAAACTTCTACATAATAACTCAAGACTGGGTAACTCTGCAGTGGGCATGTATATAGTATATAATGCATCATCTTGCAATCATCCGGCAAATTTCCACCTATGGCTGCTGCATTTGGAGTACAACTTCGAAAACAAACCTACACAAATTACAGATCCTACAAAATAAAGTGCTCGGTATCATCACGAATGCCGAATTGTACGTAAGAAATACACAACTACATAGGGTGTTGGGCATTCCGACTATACAAGAATTCATAAATAAAAGATCCAGACAATTCTATGGCAACCTCAACTAATGCAGTGGTGCAACTTACTATGGATTAAGCGCAAAATCGATACATACAAGACTGAAACGGAAGTTACCTGTTGACCTACTAGTAAGTGACAGTGAATAATACTCAAAAACAGTGCACAGTGAATATGTTCAACAAACAATAAGTGCAACATTTAAATTTGGTGAAAGGTGCAAATAGGCACCACTAGTGCAACACACAGTGACAACTATAAATGAACTGTACCATGAATAGCAACTAATGCTGAGCTGGTAGAAGATAATTAAAAAAAATGCATCATCTTATGACGAACGATTTGTCTCTAAATATTAAACCTAAATATTAGTTATAAGGTCAACAGCCATCTACTGAGAGGTCTCCAAAATACTCTTGTCTGTTCTGTGTGCTGTTCTTAAAATATACTGTTATGTAACATCTGAATTAGAATCATATCAACTGCACTTAACCTAACAGATGTCAACACAAAGGATCTTAATTTTAAAAAGTTTTAAGTTTTCAAGTTTGGGGTGATAGTTGCTTAAAACATAATAAAAAGTTTAACTTACGGCCACACAATTTGTCACGACTTGACGGTGAAAACCGGGACTAAATCTTAGTCAAAGGTTAGAATAGCAAATACTTATTCGTCCTAAATTAATACTCCTCCAGAACGGAATCTAAAAATCGGAAAGCAGTAGCGCGAAGAAAAATATTGCTGAAAAGAAGAGAAAAAACAAAATAAGGAGGAAAATAAAAAATAAGAAAAACTCAAAGAAAAGAAAAAAGGCCTCAAGTTTTCGGGAACATGTAGGAACGGAAAAAAACGGTCTCGTTGAAAAAAGGTCGAACATGTCGAACAAATAGTCGACGATATTGAAGAAGTATTGAAAAATAAAACTAAAGTAGTGGAAAAAGAACTCGAAAATAAAATTCGGGAGGTCGAGGAGCTGATAGAAGGAGGATTAAAAGATCACCATCAAGGAGTTGGTCCTCAACGTCCGACCGGGGATAAAGCAACAGCAAACAAGAAAACTACTAGTCGGAAATTAGAAGCCCCAAAGCTCCAAAATTCACATTTATGCCTTAATTAAAAATAGCCGAGAATTATAAGGTTGGAGGTATATAGGTACGATTGCATATTGGAACTGGTCATTATGGACGATTGGTAAAAAATCTGGCATAGGCGTCTAAAAGACAATTTTAATATTTGATAATGAAGGCATCGTTTTAAACTCCGAATAAAACCAACTTAATCGAAAAACGGTTAGTTATGGTGAATGGCAATTTCTATATTCTACAAAATTTCAAAAGCACTGACAAATCGTGGGTTCATGAAAATTCGACAGGTTTGAAGTTTCAAAATGAGGAAGTTTTAACAGCAAAATGTCTTGTCGATGTAGATTAAATTACGACACAGATAGAAAATTTAGTAAAAAATGTTAATTCAATAAAAGAATCAAGAATTAGGATTCTGGAAATCCGTGAAAAGCAACATCAAGTATGAAGATATCCTTGATGTAGGAGAATCTACTAAACACGGAAACTTCTTATTGAAAACCCTGACAATCTAACACTTCAAGAGAGGAATAAAGGTAAAGAATTCGATAAAGCCACAATTTTGTCACATGCTGCACTAATTTAGTTCTAAATAAGTTTACACGATAAGTTTTAAAAAACATCCCTTTAGTAATAGAGAGTCGTGACATGAAGACCATGATACCAGACATACTAGATGAGGATACAATTTAAGGGCTATCCAGTAACGGTGTTGTAACCAAATAGGACAGATGTACTCCGTTTTGCTACAAATAGACCAGACGTCCTAGTTCTTAATGGTTTTCGACATTGAACTTAAACCGTGGAGAGTGGGAACAGTGGCACCGTGGATTACGCAGTCTAAGGATAAAACAGCTTTTCCTACTAAAAATGGCCTTTATCGCTTCCAGATTCTCCTATTTGGCCTTATAATACCCCAACGACCTTCCAAAGTGTAATGGAATTTAAGAGGTCTTACCTGAAACACTCGACAACTGGTTAGTTTGCTTGCTGGTTAGAAACGAGGTAAATTTATTTTAGATTGTGATACATCTCAACATGGAGTACGAGACTGCCTTTTGCAAGAAGAAAGGAGAATGGTAACAGCCATTTTTAGTAGAACTTTTGGACAAGCAGTAAAAAACTATTACTGTGTCAAAAAAAACGATTTTGTTATCAGATCTGGCCGTAAAACTCTACAATGGTTGATGAATTTCCAGAAGGAACAAGTTGCAAGATGCATAAAAAAACTACAATAGTGTGATTTCCAAGTACTTGGAGGAAGATGACGTTACTACAGTATTGCAGATGTTTTACTTAGACCATGTCCTGAACACTTAGTGTAGATATCATTAGATACTGGAGAATAAAAAACGCCAATGTTTAATTATGATGAATAAATAATACTGGACTCAATGTAATTTTCTGTGCTGGCCTGGTTTTCAGCGTGTATTTATGAAGGCTTTACTGCATTATAACTGAGATGTGGAAGAAGCCCCGAAAATGTGATTCCTAAATCGGTGATTTAGACGAAAAAGATTTTATTGGATCAATTGCAGTGATATTCAAGATTAGTGCGAAAATATCGCTTATGCAGCCTCACAAGAGTCTTTTTGGATAAAGAAAACATTGCTTCTAATCTGTAAAAGGTTCTATTGATGTTGGAGAGTGATGAAAGAAATACACTTACGCAACAAAAGAAAAGAACCTTAAACTAGAAATATGTCTAGAGTGCCTTTTGAAAAAAAAAAAGGCAGTAGATATCTTTGGGCCGGTACTAGAACTTACAACAGAAAAAAGTATGAAACATTTAATGGTAGCCATACACGAAGAAGAGGAATGATTTCTTTTCAAGTATATAGAAAGTTCGCGTCGGACACTTAAGAAAGTGTACGTCGCACTGTAGTGTAAAAGGGGCGCACCAGGCCTATAACTGGGAGATCGGGGTGGCGAACCCATTTAAAAACCAAGTCCCGCCACATTTGAGGTTGGATTCGATCGGGCAGTGGCCCCCAACCCCTGTCTCGGGGAGGAACTTGTGAAGGTATGAAATAGGACTGGAGGGTTCCCTCTGTCAACTGAGTTATGTTGGGGGAATAGTCCTATTGCTGGTCTAGGTACTTCGCCCCGTATGAAAGAGGACGGGAGGGTGCCGGCGGGTGAGCACGTGTTAAGTCAATCGCTCCGGTCCTAGCCTGGATAGCTAGTAGAGGTGGATAGGCAACCTCGCTCCGACCAGTGAGCAACTGGAGCAATTGCTATGCAATTCGCGCGCTGATTGAGCGTATCTCAATTACTTCCTCCTTTGGAAGGAACGTGGGGGTATGTTAACACGGAAACCCCACGTAAAACATTCAGATAATCTGTGGTGTAAAAGTCGAAAAATCGGCGCATCGCGTTTATGTCAATTAACAATGCTCGCCATAATACCGTTCTTTACCAATGTTTGAACTGTTTTGTAGGAGTAACAATTAAAATTAAATTTCCACTTGTGCAAGAAAAAATCTGGATACCATTTAGTTTTTGTTTAATTATCTAAAGAATGTTCCGTTGCACTGTTTATGTTAAATTTTAATTAAACTATTGTTACTACTATAAATTGCAGTAGTAACTTTAAATATTACTAACTCAGGCAAGGGGTCGAGGGGGGTCTGAAATTTTCAGGAAATCTTCGCCAAAGATGCTTCTCTTAGATGGATAAATTAGAACGCATTAATCGACAGGAATCGAAACTTATGACAGATTAATGTTAAAATCCCAACAAAAAACCTCATAATCTTTGTACCTAAATTTAATACATCGTAATAAATACTAGCGGAATAACTGTTGCATAGGCTTACCTTGAAAATCTAAATCCATATTTTCAACTAGCAAATTAATCCTTCTGTTTAACTGGGGGGTACATTTAATTAACGCACAAGTGTACTTGCTGCATTCATTCTTAATAACACCTGACATATAATTTAAGTATTCCAAGAACTTGATTTTCTACCCTTATGCGCCGATTTTGTGAGTTTTACACCAGTGTGCGTCGTTTGCCTGATAACAGCTGAGATTTTCCAGTAACAAGATCGAGAAGAAGTTCAACACGGAAAACACCAGAACAAACTTAAGCAATGACTCGTAGGTTGTATAATGTATAATTATAAATAGGAAGGAAGGTTTCAGCACGAAACTGCAATATCATAGGGATGAGTTTTGTACTGCTGCGTCGAGGAAATAATTGGACTGGGGTCGTATGCTCGAACACATTCGAAAAGTCTTAATCTTCAATTACTTACTAAAATTTAATTTGCTAGATTACATCTCATCATGTAAAAATTACATCATTTCGTATGCAAAAGTTGTTCGAGAAAAGTAGTTCGAACGTACGAACCCTAGTTTACGTCGACTGCATTCAGAAGTCATCCAGGTGCGTACTGAAGGATATCCACATCAAAGAGTTGGCGAATAACTTAAAAATTGTCAAAATAGACAATTACTGCCTAAGAAGATTGTTTATAATGATTTCGCAATTATTTATTGTAGTCCTCTAGGCAGTTGGATATCTATTCCTGGTCGATTTCTCACGAATGTTCATTCGTTTGCAAAAATTTGCGTTAAACAGTGAAACAAGCGAAGAGAGAAGAGAACAACAACAGACAAGAGAAGATAAAATTCGGAGTTTAAGTCTATTAAAAAAATATATTTTCATAAACGCAAGTCAAGTACTGCAGTTAACTGCGCGAAGATCGACCGACTATATGGTCGAATACTGCCTCTCTGAATGTGCAAGAATGCTACTCCTTCATATGTCTAATACAGTGAATCTAGAAAGTATGTGGAATTTTCTTTTTTATATTTTATATTATAGTTACCTGATAAATTAGGTGGTGTCATTGTGCTTAAGTTTAAGGCACCAGAAAAGCAATTAAGATAATTGCAAAGGTAGCAAAAATACGTGTACAGGTGGTAATTTTAAGAAAATTGCATTCGAAAAGTGCGAGGATTTTATATACAATTTCTTTATTTAAGGAACAACTGACCAGCATTCTGGGTTGCCAAATGACACAGATTAACTGCATGCTTTACGTTGAAACGCGAGTTTTTCAGCCGAGATAAAACCACAAAAATATAACTATAAAAGCTATGAAAATACATCATACTTACTGTAACTGAAAACTCAAAAAATATCTGCCACAGCTTGAGATTTAAACTCTCTCTTTACAAATTAATTAATCAAGTCGTAGGTATTGGTTCCACAGCTGTATAAATTGTGAAAAGGAATAGATAAGGGTTTAACACAAATAAAAACATAAAAGGGCGCCATCTGGTTCTGAGCTTAGTTAATGATTTATTAACCATTCAAAGATGTTGATTGAATAAGCATTAAAATTTATTAAATTCATTAACCAGAAAATGAATAGAATATTTAGTTAAAACAAAATTTTGTTTACTTAAAATTTTGAAGAAATGAACTTAAGCATTCATAACCAATATGGTTCCGTTTTGTAGATCCATCAGTTTGAATTAATAACATTTATTAACAAAAGAATGGGTAAAATACACATACAAAGATAAACAAATAAAACACACCTTGTATATTTATTACTAATCCAATCTAAATTTATTGGATTATAATTATGTCCAGAAGTTAATCAATAAAAAAAATTCACCAAGAACATTTCATTTAATAAAGGAAACAAACAGGAAAACTTATCGGATTGACCACAAAATTGTTCAAAACACATACTATCAATATTAGAAATTTACATTGACAGATCATGATCGCAAAATATTTCAAAAGAATCGATTAGATCAACCATAAAAATTATTCAAAACAATTTAATTTAAATATTAACCTTTTTATTTACTGAGCTTTTCCTGGACAAAATTTATAAACAAATCTCTAAAGGAGATTAAACAAATTACATCAGTTCAACAGTATCAAAATAAATGAATTGCAATTAAGTTAAAGCTTAAAGATTGTTAAATAACAACTGACAAGAGTTCTATTGATAATAGAAATTTAATGAGCAAAAATTTATAATGAACTTCTATTAATTGAGAAACAATAACAAAAATGACTGCAAATTCAAGCAAGAAATTTATCTAAATGAATAACACTAAAAACAATAGTCACAATACCTTTTATTTTTGGTAAATCACAAACCAAAATCAACGATAAACTGCATAAAATTTGACGACAACGTCACAGCAAATGGAAACTGGAATATTGGGCTTTTTCTTTCATACATTAGAGATGTACGAGATAACCCTCGTAGAAACTGGATATGGCGAATTATAATTTGCAAATTCACCCCAAACGGCAGTAACAAAATGCAACCAAAGAGTTCCATAAAAGATTTGGCTATTAGTTTTGATAACCATTCCATAATTTCATTGTTTTCAATAAAACAATACACATAACCATTAATTCTGAACTGAATTTAGAAGGCACACAGCACGAATTATTATTTAACCGAAATTTCGATTACAGAGAAAGCGTCTGTAATTATTAACTTATTTCTGAACAATAATTATTTAGACGAAAGTACGGTACTGTAGACTGTCATAACATATGTTACACAGTAATAAGGGAAACTAAATTTCCCACTTTTCTGAAGCACAAACTTCCGCAAAAATATTTAACGGAGTAACTAACTTTTGTTAACCACGAATTAATTATTGGTTAATTTCCGAACTCTTATTTAAACAATACTATTACATGTTGATTTTAATTAAATGCACCGGCCATCCGAAAGCCGGTAATTGTTCAAACAATATGAAAAACTGAATTTAGAGTTTTCTTTCAAACTCCATTTTACTACAACAAAATGGCATTTTTTAACACAAGATCGAACGTACGCTCTCGGCGTGTGATTTTGGAAGACAGCCCCCGTCAAAACCGAGCGAAGCCTTTTTATAAACTTCGATTCAAGCTACTCCGCTTCTCAACATCTGTTTTTAGACGGCAAGGGTGCTTGTTACTTGCTCTACTATAGGATTTTAGACCTTACGTGTAAAAAATAGTACCAAAATTCTACCAGCCAAAACACACGTGTGAGCTAAAACGCTGGCTGTAGACGAAAATTTCTACGCCGCATTGACTTAAAATTTAAGACGCAAATAACAGACAAAGGAAAGTGCATTTACGAATCGTATACACTCAAAATGTTTACCGGAATATTTCAATGAGTTGACTAAGCGTTTCTCATGGTTTCTTTTTAAGGTTTCTTTTTGAAGAAATTGATATTATTTTTAAAATACCAGGTCGCAAGATACGAAAAACGACATCAATATGACGCTACATTATTTCATTATAGCAAATATTAAACATTCCCTTCCTATAAATGCTTTCTGTAGGAAATGTTTGCCTGATGAACTGCATATTTAAATAAAGCGATATCTACAGGACCGAACTTAAGATTTTTATCCAGAATTAATACAAAATTCTATGTACTAAATGCCGTCGGAAAATGTACCCGTTACAACGTGGAGTCCCCGTGTAAACATACCTCCACGTTCCTTCCCTTGGGAGGAAGTAATTGCGATACGCTCAATCAGCGCGCGAATTGCATAGCAATTGCTCCCGGTCAACTCACTGGTCGGAGCGAGGTTGCCTATCCACCCTCTACTAGCTATCCAGGCTAGTACCGGAGCGATCGACTTAACACGTGCTCACCCGCCGGTACCCTCCCGTCCTCTTTCATACGGGGCGAAGTACCCTGTCCAGCAATAGGACTATTCCCCCAACATAACTTAGTTGATAGAGGAACCCTCCAGTCCTATTTCATACCTTCACAAGTTCCTCCCCGAGACAGGGGTTGGGGCCACTGCCCGATCGACTCCAACCTCATTTGAGGCAGGACTTGGTTTTTTAATGGTTTTGCCACCCCGATCTACCAATATATAGGCTTGGTGGGCCCTCGACAGAGCTTCGTTCGTAAGTCTACACGTTATAGACTCCCAGTGTGTACCGCAGTAAGGTGAAGTTGTCTTGATTGTGAGAGGCTATGTATTCGCTTCAACTCTCCTTAAGTGTAATGGCTTTTAGAACATCTCCCAATCACTGTACCCAGCTACAGTCCGGATCATAGGGTGGTCGGGATAGCTCCTAAGTACAGTTACCTGTCGGCATGCAGTTTCCCATAGGCATGAACTCCTTCAGTACCGGGATAAACCTCACTTCGATTCTCCTCTTTAGGATTCAGTCAAACAGCGGGTTCCTTTGGTGACCATAGATGACCTTGGTCAAACAGCGGGTTCCGTTCGGTGGCCATAAATGACCTTATCCAAGGCCAGACTCGAATCCGCCCACACCGGTATCATATACCAGGGCTCTACTTTAACAATAACTTTAACATTTTACATATGACTATTAACATATAACTTTACAACGATTATTACCTAAATAACATAATAAACACTAACTAGCCGAAACTAATCTTACAAGGGGACCGGATATTACCGATTTAAAAACTTCAAATTTAAAAATATTATATTATCACAATAAAAAGATTAAAACCATTTTAAAAAATTAAAGAAAAGATTTCAGAGATCTTAACACGCTTTACATTATTTTACATCATAAAGTTAAAAACTGATAAGCTCTGTATTATTTAAACTAAAAAAGATATAATAGAAATGTTTGTATTACTAAAATTCAAAGTGGGAAAAATAATTACAAAAAAGCCAGTGTGACAAAATTAAAATCCACATTTAAAAATGAGATGTGTATCACTATCACAAGAGGCACTGTAGAACAGCTGTTTCGATCTTTTGTATCTCGTCAGCTAGAGGTAGTCTCCTGTGAATTATACACACATCTTCCAGGCTTGTATACATAACCGAAAATAATGTTAATATTGACAATTAAATGTTATGACATCAATATCTGTAGAGTCATATACCGTATTAAGCCGTGTTTTAACAAATAACAATAAATATGAATGGTTTTCCCACAATTCAAAATTTAAAAACAAAATATATGTTGGAAGATCTCTAAGATAAGAAAAATATCTTGCTGATGTGATGCAAAAGATCGAAACAGCAATCATAGAGTCTCTTGTGAATTATACATATCTTATTTTTAAATTTGGGTTTTAATTTTGTCACACTGATTGTTTCCTAAATTAGAAATATTTTCCAAAAGTATAATAAATATTTATAAAACATGAAGATATAAATGTAAATTTCTTGCTAAAAATGCTACATTTAGTGAATACTTCTAATCATGCTCAATTTAATGTTATTGTGTATTGTGTATATTAAATGTTTATCAAATAATATATTTATGTATGAAATTTTGTATTATAAAAACATTTAATGTATATGTTAAATTTTTATTCATTTTCCCAAATATATATTTAAATATGCATAAAATATAAAAAAAGATTAAAATATAAATTATTTAATGTAAAATAAAGATTTAATACTCATATATAGTTTTTATATTAAAAGCATTTAATATTTAAAGTATATTAGTGGGGATACTTATAGTTGTGTTGTGTATGCATGAGATAAGCATTACCTTAAGTGTAATACTTTCACCAACCCCTACACAAAATCAAATCAAAAGTGATACTTAGGAATACATCAACAATAATTAAGTGAAGTTGAGCCTGAAGGTTGTTACTTCTATTTGCTAGAAACTGGACTGAGATGAATAAAATTGTCATTTTTTTATAACCAGAAAGAAATTTACTGAATTCTTAATTCGTACCTTGTTACAAAAGATTTTTTTAAGTTAACTTTAAATAAACAGATACCTCGAATTCATTATTCAAATACATATTTATTATTAGTCCAGCTTCAATTCAATTCATCATGAATGACTTAAAGGGATATATTAATTAAATCAACAGTTCTCATTAATTCAGATAAACTAAGTACTCACTATATCTCGAGTACCAGCTTTATTAACTTATTTATGCACAAATCACAACTCCACCAACGCTACTAAAAAGGTAAACAAAGATAAAATTAATAGAAGTTTGTGGATAGATTAAATAATTTTATGTAATATGTGTGATGCTTAAAGAAAACGAACAACTGCTACCTCTATTAAGAACTTTTTCTCAAACTTTGAAGTCATCTGCCGGGTTTCTGAAGAAAACGACTGTTGGCAAATATGAGTTTCTTTTAAAAGCTCGAGACCAAATAGTTTGCTCTTATTTGTTATAATTTTTAACTTACTTCCTTGCTTTCATCGAAAAAGTTTTATAATAATGGAGATAAATAAATATTAATAATTTAAATAAACAAAATATCACTTTTTAACTTGAACGAAAAGTGCAATATGAATTGTAAATATCAGAAGCGGAACATTGACTGTGCCCTAGTTAAAGCACAACATAAAAATAAAGAACTAATCCGATCTGAAAACAAATTGAAATCTGCGGGAAGCAGGATATTGAAAGTTCCAATCCTATAAGTGAGCTGAATTTTAATTCAAGTTAAACTGAAAAATAATTTTTAAAAGTAATATTGCCTATGCAATAGGAGAATAATAATTTGATATCTGTAATCGTTATAATATCTCGAAGTTCCAGAAAACACTAACTACCCTCTGATTTTTCTGCGGCAAAAATTATAAATTGAGTTTTAATGCCAGAAGTTTAATCTGATGTTGCCTTTGAACTTTCGAGCAGAACTTTTGTTAATCAGGTTTTAACTATAAAAGGAGTTTAAATGCACTTTGCTTTTGTTGGAGAACAAAAAGGTTATCTGTTTAGGAATCTTTGAATAAGGAAATATATAGAATGAACCTTATTTAAACAATTACTCTGCTTCTGAAACAAAATACTAATAACTTAAAAAGTAAGTTTATGGCTTTCATTTATAGTAAGTAAAGGAGTTTCTTTAAAACTTTAAAATTTATTTCTGTTGGAGAATTTAATATTTTCCATCTTAGTAGCTTTACTATTAAAATAAATATCATATACTGCCACAGAAGTTGGTAAAGTTTCTTTTGATGACATTAAAAAGTTTTTTCCGTATTTTTGTTTCAATTTAATTTGTATTGTTAAGTCAGAAAAAGTATAAAATTTCATTCATACAAATTAAATTACTCATTACTTAAATAAATTCATTTACTCATCTTCAACTGGATATTTAAAACAATAGTTTGTTCTGTGTAATCGCTTTTTTGAGGATAACGAGACTTTTTATTTCTTTTAACAGCGAATGTTCGCAAAATTAGTGTTTTTTATTTTCTAGAAAACTTATATCAGAAAAAACACTGCATGCCAGCTGGTTAGCCTTAGCTTCTTTTCGCCATAGATTAAATTTATCAAACTATAGCTAAGGTTTAATTAATAAAAAACTAAATAGTGAAGAGCACGTGGATTTTTAAAAGTGCTCCTTTCACCGTCCACCTCGTTTATTAAACACTTAAAATAATACATCTACCTATGCATTCGATAGCAAAAAAAACAAATGTAAATCAAACGTTCAATAAATGAACATTCTGTATAAAAATCTACTGTTAACTTTAAATTAACAAGCTATTTTTCCAAATGCAAAATAATACTATATGTAAACTGACAAGAGAAAGTAAATAAATCTTAAGATTCTCTTAATGTCATTAAATCTTAAACATATTTTAATTTTTTTTCCAAATTCTAAGGTTCTCGGAGGCTAAATCCATAGAAAACCAGGACTCGAAACTGTAGCTTTGAAGAATAGAACACAAATCAGGGTCCTATAGACGAGACGAAAGTTTTACAAAAGAAGCCTTATCAGAGACAAAGGCACTTGCCCAAAACCTGCTTTGGGGTTAATATTCAAGCTAACGAGATTTACAGAACGGAGATAAATATTGTCATGATATGCCAAACTTTTGGAAAACATAGGCATCCATAAGTACAAACATGTTATATGGGTTGCATAATTTCCAGGGAAAAATTTTTCTCTTAATTTTGGTAAATGTCCTTGGTCAGCTGACGATTTACTATCGTTACATGATTTTTATAGATAAATAAGTATTGAAGCCATTTCAAGGCATATTTTGACCTGAACGAGACAAGGTGCATGTTAGTGGAGATGTATGCAAATATTTATTACTTTACCTGCAGGTTTAATTTATAAAAGAATTCTTGTGAATTAACAGTTTGGTAGTTTATTTATAATTTCGTTATTTTTCAAGAATAAAAAGTCTTGAATATTTTATTATAATGTTGTCAAGTAGTTCCTTGGGTACAACTGAGACAAATGCAAATATGGGAATGATTTATTATCGAAGATCTATGAGTTTAAAAACACATATTTCTGCGTTTTCCCTTAATAATATGAAATTATCTAATTTAGTTATTATTTTGTAGTTTGGATATCTAAATTTGTGTAAATATTGTTCTATAGAATGTAAGAAAGGATTTTGTAATCATAAAAAGAGGTAAAACAAGGATATTAATTAATTCATATTTTAATGTATAACTGAATGTATTTGAAAATTATTTCAGTCGACATTCAATAGCCATCTTATTATTGGGTTTTTATACAAGAGTTTGGTATTTTTGAAAAGAAGAATTTTTTCTAATTAAGTATAAAATTTGTTTAAACAATTATTATGAATTATAAACAATTATATGGTTATGTAAATTTAGTGCTATTTTTGCATTTGTTTTCTTTTAGAAATCACTAGAAAAGTAACCAATTTTGTCTTTTGTTTTTCAAGACATATAAATACAGGGAGCAATTTGATGAGTCTTTCTCTGTAAATTTAGTTGTTTCAAGCCATGTGTTTATGCCCAGAGCATAATTAAAAATTTAAAGGTTATGTAGTGAGTTCAAAATGTCCATTAACCAAACGTCCAAATTTTTGGGTTATGTTGAAGAAACGTCAAAGTGTTTAATAATTGTTAAAGTTTTGAACTTAGTGATTTCAATAATAAACAATTTAATTTAAATAAATGAACAGTATTGTAAATTAATAAGTGATTTAATTTTTTTTGTGCGAAGAAATTTTTTTTCTGGATTATCAGATTAATAATTTTCATTAGAACTATTTATGAAGAGAAGTGAATTGTTATTGCATTTTCACCATGTTGATATAAAACCACATGAAAACAGAGATTTTGCAGTTCGGATGGCAATTTAAAAGGCGCCGAAATTTTTATTATTTGTAAATAATGTAAGGATTTATTTAAACTTTAAGTTAGTATAATAATAGATATATTACTTCTAAAGATAAAAATAATTAGACTATCCCAGAATTAATTTCTCGTTTATTTAAGATATCCAAATTTATTTTTATTTCATTAATTTTAGTATTTCTAATTTTGTTTGTTTATTTCTTGTGTTTTGTTAAAAAAAACTTGTAGTTTAAATATTTGAAAAGTAACTTCTGGTTTATTATTTTGTTTCGAGTGTGTAGTTTAATTATGCTTTATAGATCCATATTTACTTATTGCGCTATGGAAGCGACCCGCCTGCTAGAGTATTAATAGTGACTAAAGTCTAGGTTCACGACAATTTATTATAGCAGGAGCATTTCTTTGGTAAAGATAGGTGGTTATATTTTGTATATACCTTCACTGTGCGTTTACCGAAGTCTGTTTTCTATGTGTACTCTAAACAATTAAAACAATTTTAACATATTTTAAACATATTTTAACATAACAATTTTAAACATATTTATCAATTTTCAATGATCGTCAATCTTTTGGATTTTTCCTAAATATAATCAGAAGCATTCATGTTCCCAACAATCAATTCACATATATATCATAATAAAATGTACGACTCTTTCTAAAACAGAACGAGTTAAAGTGATAAAAGGACAAGCTTGATTATTGACTCAATTCTCTTTTGACAATCATAAAAGCGAGCAGATAGATTGATCCTTCAGATCCATAACAATCGATACAGAATAACTAATAACTTCAAAACGCGAGAATCTATGAGTTCTTCAAGGATTAAGGACAGAACTCGAAACAAGATTTTGATGAAAGAATAACCTTTAAACAGTTTCAGAACGAAATAGTTATTAAAGTACTTAATCCCGTCAATTGAATAGTACGACAAAGAGATTTACTAAAACTCCAGCATTTGTTTTAAAGTTCAAGCAAATTATGGAAATCCATTTTGAGCTAACTAGTCTAAATAATAATTCTTTTTACCACTAGATGTATATAGGATGGCAGGTATCATACGGCTCATCTAACAAACGAGTACGATAATTGTATACGTGGAACTGAGTTGATACCATTTTATCCAAATTGCGCAACCGAACGCCCGCTTGATTATTTAGGGTATGTCACACAAAACTGTTTCGCATAACACCATTTCGTGTAGTGTTAGTTTGCATAAATTTACAAAACATGCACATACCAAGTAGGCTAGAAGCTAGGTTAAACATTGCGTTAGAGGTTAGATTAATGATTAGGTTAGAAGTTAGGTTAGATGCTAGGTAAGTGATTAGATTAGAAATTGGGATACAGATTTGGCATATAGATAGATTAGATGTTAAATAAGAGATTGGGTTAGAGGTTAAGTTAGAAGTTGCGTTAAATTACATGTTGGACAAGATGTTGGATTAGAGATTAGAGACTAGACTAGATTCAGTTAGACTAGGTAAAAGGTTAGCTTAAAGATTGGAATCTTTGTGCAAATGCTTTTATGCAAACCGGTATTATGCTTTTATTCAAAAGATACCAATTTGAAAAAACAGCTGTTTGTCCGTTTTGTAACTAATTATCACTTAAGTTCTTGAGTATTTTGCCCATCATGTTGTGATAAAGTTACCTAAATATAAATTGTTAGAAATTATATTGCATTAAATATATTTGTTAATTTTGTTGGTAGGAATTTACCAGATCGCACAACAAACCCATTTAAATGTAGCTACCGCAGCTTGGAATCTAGATTTTTCGTCCTCGTATAAAATTATTACCCATTTAATCAGATTTAAATCTAAAATTTATTATTTGATGTCATTTTTTTTAAATGATGGTTGTTCGAAAAAACATCGATGAGAATTCGAATACTTCTTAAAATCATTCTAAAGACTTTAACTCATTTAAAGACTTAAGACTTATTAAATAAATTTCAAGTCGATTAGTATAGTTTGCAAAAGCGCTTCCTTTACATTGCGCAATTTGTAAACCCACCTTCAATGACCGTGTTTATCAAATCGACTCGCGTTCACTCGAAATTCGATCGCTTTCACTATCTAGTGACTACTGAATCACATATAAGAGTGAACTGTACATTGTACTTGCCCATACAAGCTTGTCTAGAATTTTGGAAAAGGGTACAACATTGCACGTTGGAGCTGAATGGATACGTATTTCTCTAGTATACGTACTACGTATATATCCTAGGATTTCAATACCCTTATAAGCATTTAGTATCGAGTTTCTCATTTCACTTAACTTATTTCAGGAATAATTTATACATTTATCCATTTTCAATCAAAGTATTTCCCAAAAATCCAGTTATCTTTTACATTTTTAAATTCTCACATCTCGAGAATCTAGCTGTATTTTCTCGGTTTTCATAACAAGAAATATCTAGAAGGGTTTTATTTTAAAAAATTCTTGCATTGTTGGTTTAGACTTCCTTTGTTAGATTTTTGTCTATTGTCCATTGGCTTAGTATAACAATAGATGTCATAATGCACAACCAGTGCTTTATTTACTCTATTTAACTACATCCTACACATGCATTATTGCAGAGTTGTAGGTAAAACTGTCTTGTTGGCTATTGCGACGTCAGAGCCAGAGTCATTAAATATTATCGTCATCTTTCATACAGAACTGTGCCTCCTTTTGTTTCGTTATTTACTTCAATACCCATATTATGATACTCTCAGACCTTTCAAGCTTCCACCATTGCTTTCCCTACTCACTTAATTCCCTTTTCTTATATTACAAGCTTGTGGTCTGTTGGTTATTACAAAGACTCCTCGAGAATGAAATCTGTCCTTATTATGTACCGTGCGCGCACTACTTTTATGTAATAGCTGCTGTCGGAGAAACTGTTTTGTTGATTTAACATCGCCGTGAAGCATAATAAACAGCTAGATTTAATTAAGTCGCAGTCCGCCTAAAACTTGGGGATAAAGTTCACACTATATATACACGTGCGATAGATTAGAAAATAATCCCTTGAATTCCTCTAATCACAATATCTGGACACAAACGCGGTTTAATTTTAACAATTAGGGCAGCATTTGCAACTGGATATATTTATCTACGGGTGGGTGGTAAGTTTTAGAATTATTGGAAGTATTTGGATATTTGCTATTAAAGCATTAATAATTTATCATTTCCATCAATTAAATTAATTATTCAATCAATTCTCAATTAAGCTAATGAGAATTGAATAAAACAAAGGGAAATAATTAACCACGCCACAAATTATTCTCTTGTAACATGCAACAGTCACACACCGAAAATATATGTCCTTATCGAAATCATAAAGCGTAACAATGCAAAATAATGTTGATACGGAAATAATGAAATGATTCACAGAAAAGCAATTTTTATACAAAAATAATGAAATGTCACACGGGAACAGCATATCACATAAAAGCAATAAAATGCTTCTTAAAATAAGTTTTTCCAACACGGATTTAGCAACACCTTAATGAAATTAATATAAGAACACTCAGAAAAATAATTTTCACGCCAATCACAAAAAATATTACGACAAATCAATTTAAACACGAGATTAATAAAACGTGACGATGATTGTCACGCGGCAATAAAAAACCTCACTACATCCAATAGAATTAATATAGATACACAATAATCTGAGAACTGACAAAATTCATTGCACAGATAAATGATCTCCCAAATCCTTCTGGATTTGAGAACCTCCCTCGTTTCCTATTCACGTTTCATATTTTGCATTGTGTCAATGCCAAAATGATTTGGAATGTTTATAAATCATTCTTGTTTCAATTACTTACCGTGTGACAAATCATTATTTTCGTCTTTAATTTTATATTTTCAAATGCATCAATTCTAAATTTCATTTTGCCATTTTTATATTTTTATGCGCCATTTACAGTTAATTACATGCAACTAAAACAAATAAATTGGTATACTCCGTATTATTGAAAATAATGCCTGGGTACAGTTTAAATAAAAACCGAAAGAAGCAAGTCAACGTTTAACAACATGGAATACGATTTTATCCCTTAGTTCTACTACGCTGTAAAGATTACAATGGACAACAACACTTTCAAGCGGGTGTAAACCAGGTGGCCCAGTGGTCAGCGGTTTGCAAACTTTATCTTTTTAACTTAGCTTTATTTAAACCGCTCATGTGTATAAATAATAACCACGTTGAATTTTAATTTTATTTCCAAATGCATATTAATAAGATTTTATTCAAAAATATTATTAACAAATCCTTTAGGCTATTGTTTAAGCAAACATGCTGCTTATCTCCAGTTTAGGGAAACATCATTAAGTCGTTATTGAAATTCCATGAGTAAAAACGAACACATTAGAATCTTATCGAATTAGCTTCTTTGTGAAGTAGTTGAGTTATGAACCTAAAACCTTTAATACTTAAACGACAGCCAATTTTGGATGTTATCATGGCATGTGCATAAAGGAGGTCGTGATTGCCTTTTAAAAACTTGAGAAAAATGATTACGTTCCGTTTCGGAAGCGCAATCTTTGTGTTAGTAGACTCATGTGATAAGAAACTCATTTTAAGGGCGCTACTTAAAAAATATCAATGATGAGCAACCACGTCAAGTAGCATTTCTCGATGAAACCTTTTTCGATTTTTAGTAAGTTTATAATCAAATATTCGTGGGAAGACTATAGCGTGGAATACACATCCATACTTGTTCCTCCAGTGGTAGGCCATATAAATATATTGTCATCCATGCAGGAACGAACAACCGTTTTGTTGAGGATCCTTAAATTATTAAGTACAAGCATTAAGTACAAACCCTATTGAACTACGCGATGTAAAAGAGAGAGGTGAGGATCCGAGCTTGAATTCTTTTTTCGTATTTCAACAAAAGCAACAAGTTACTAAAACTTATCCATTAGGGTAAGCAGTTGGCACCTAGTGCTTATTTAACTCCGAGGTATCTGAAAAGTGGTTCAAGGACTCTATTTTGAAAAAAATTATAAAAAAAGTACCTTCTTTCCTTGTACTTGACAAAGCTCATGCCATTTCAGAAAATTAAATAAACTCCTGCTACTAACTAATCAAACAAAACCTAATATAATGCAGTGATTAAGACAAAAAGAGAAAAATCTGACGAGTATAGGAGCAATGCAGAATTACTTTTACTAACAAAAGACCAAGAAAAATCCAATACAAAATATGTTGCAGATGAATGTATGATCATGAAATTTTTCGTCTAAAAACCACCGATGGAATTTCAATAACATTTAGATGCTACTTTAAACTGGTAATTAGCAGTAAGTATATTTGTCTAAACAATAGCCCAAAGGATTTGTTGATATTTATGAATAAAATCCAATAAATATATATTATGGAAATAAAAATTAAAATCCAACGTGGTTGTTAATAAAGTGGCCGGTTTAAAAATAATGTTTGTAGTCCAGTGTAAAGAATAAGAGTTAAAATCGCATTCAATGTTGGTAATCGTTTACTTGTTTCTTCAGTTCATTTCACATGGTGGTATAGTCCAGAACGCTACACATCATGCAATTTGCCGTTGTCAGTCTCCCCAACAAATTTACAAAGGTATTCCTTGCATTTTTCATGGTAACCAAAGACATGATCAACTCCCGCGCAAAGGTCAATTTCTAGGACATTGGTGGGGTTTTCTTCAAAGGCACAATTGTAAATTGTTGATTGAGCTGCTTTTTGGAAGTCTTTAATCATATTCTTGGTTAATTGCTGTCGAGCTGTGTTTGAAACTGCCATGTCTTGTTTTAAATTATGTAGAGCCTTGCCATAGTTTTTTATAGCATGATTAGTGCATTCAATTTTTTGCACAAATTTGCCATACGGTACTTTATTGCGAATATTGGCCCAAACACTCGAGTCCCCATCTGCTACAAATGTCTTGTATCGAAGACTATGCTGCTCTTTACTGAGACAGAAACCCTCTACGATCACATCTTGTTCCATGGCCGAAGAGCTACCCGACCAATTTCTAAAGCAAACATGTTCTTTTGCTTCTTCTCCCTTATTTGTTGCCCGTGCGCAGATTGTGCAATATTTATTTCTGACTCCAAGAAAAAATATTTTTCCAGTAAATTTTCCTATTATCACAGCAACTCTAGATGCAGCATTGTAGTTGTGACCGTAAGAGCGTTTCGACCAGCCCCCATCTAAATAAACCGTGATAAAAGGAATTCCGTCACGATCTATGTTATTCCGCTTTATAGCTTCTTCTCTTTCTTCATTGCCTGCCTCAAGCATTTCCTTGTAGATTTCTTTATGCCATGTCGTCATTAATTCCTTTTCTGTATTTGCATAACTGTACTTATTAAAACACGGGATATCTATACAACTAAGTAGTTCTTCTAAATGAACGTAGGTGCTGCCTGCAGCCAAAGTGCCCCAAACTGCGCCAGTATTGATGACCGACTTTTTATAGTTTGGATCTTCAGTTGATTTTACCATTTCAATATCACACATAGTACATTTAAATTCTATGTGACTGACTAATCCGAGTCCTCTATTGATTTATCTTGAGGCATACAGCATACCAGTGGTACGTAATTTAGCGTGCTGATATTGCAACTTCATTGCCTAGTTGAAAACGTATCCCAACTGAACAATTCGATTTCCAGAAATAACATTTTGAAAATCAAGGGGTGACGATTTATGTGTTTCAAATGTAAGCTCGTGCCCTTGGATACTGAAATGGTTATTGCATTGTTGAAAAATAAAAATTTGAACCCTGAGAAATAAATGATAATAGATGTCATATGAATGGGATAAACTGATTAATTATTTTAATAATTTAGTTATTTCAATACAAAAATATGTAAAAGCATTAGATTTATTATTTGGATCTTTCACCTATCATATGCTCATGCTTTAGGATCCCAAGCATCCCATACATCTTCTAAGTTTTCTAAATCGGTTGAATGTTTCCGCTTTTTCTCGCGTCCTGAGGTGCTCGGTCCTTCGACTTCAAGAAAGAGCTGCCTCTTTGCTTTATCACAGTCATGATTAGATTTTGGTTGTGAACAACTACTGCGCGCTTCGTTTTTTGTGATATCATCTTGAACATCATTTTCCCTGGAATGAAATTGCATTCATTGATCGCATAATCATGTGTTATTTCCAGTGGCAATAATTTAATTTTCGACATTACCCTATGAAGTCTTCCACAGTACTTTTAGTTTCCTTGAGTTGCTGCTCAACCCTACAACGAGCTCGGGCCAATTTGGCGCGTCGACTTCTCGCACGGACTTTAGAGGGATAACATTTTTTGACTGTAACATATAAATATTAATTTCATTCCATTCGTTACGCCTTATAGCTTTCAAGGTTTAAAACTGAAGGTAAAATTATCATTAACTAGATCATTTGATACTTACCATTTTCCAGTTGTTCATTACTTCCACTCATTATCGTTGCGTTATTGTAAATAACGATACACTAATAAACGTCACAAAAGTTTTCTAGAACCAAAACAAAATGGGAAAACTAAATGCTAGAACAACTGCAGTTGCACAACATGCAGCTAGCGCCGTAGCATCTAATAGTTACTGCTAAATAATATCATATTCCAAAATATGTATCTTCTCAAGAAACATAATAGCTATTTATGTCACTAGTGGGATAAAGGCATCATTATACGAGTGTGAAGCTTGTGTGAAGTGTGATGAAATCACACGATTGCTATTATACCTTTATTACTACCTCCATTACCTAAATCAAATGAATGATAGGTATAATGAGTTCTTATCCAAGCAGTCGTAGATAAAACTTGTTCTATTGTAACTAATATGACGGCACAGTCAATGAACATTAAATGGAAATAAAAATCAATACAAATTCGCAATAATTCTTAAAATTTCTATTCTTGACAATATTATTTCGATACTATTAGGTATCATCAACAAAGATAAATATCTATCTTTTATTAGTATATTTCTATTTCATTTCAGTATTATGAAGTTTCACGAAGTAAAGGCTTGAAACAAAAAACTCTGTAAATCATGTAGACAAACATCCTCGTTTTATAATTATATTATAAATAATATTATTAAGAAGTGCTTTATTGGAAATTTATTTTGACATAATAAAAATAACTATTAAAAAATTCTTAGAAAAGCATTTAGGTATAGTATATAATTTGGTAATCCCATTTTCTTCCTGTTTAACACCGTTAATGTACTATTAATTCGATATTTTATGTAGATAAAATATCGAATTAATATTTAATTTTATAGATTTACTACACACGTAAGTATAATTTAAAGGCAAAAGGCAGAATTTACCTAATGTGAAAATAAAAATTTTCAAAAATCACTAATACAACAAAAGTAAAATTCCGAACCACCGAGATAACTGAACAAAAGTTAGCAAACGAATATACGAATTATCTAGAATGTTGGAAAGATTTTGCACTTCGACAGTAATAGTTATTTATGTATTAAGGGCATAAAGAAGCTTTTAAAGCTAGGAAAGCTAGGAAAAGGCTGTAGGGCCATAATAGTTATTTATGTATTAAGGGCATAAAGAAGCTTTTATGGCCAGAAGCATTATTTCTAGCCCGAAGCGTCAGCCGAGGGCTAGGAAAAGGCTGTAGGGCCATAAAAGCAAGTTATGCCCGAAATGCATACACTATTTTATGCACAGATTGTTTTTATCTCAAATCTATTATTGTGTAAAAATCATAATTAAATGAGTACGTAGGTTACATCAAGCCGCTGTACGTATACTTATGTGCATATATACGAAGTACGTTACTATAGTTACTATCTAAAATACTTAATTTCAGCTTATTTTCATTGGTGATAAGTTTACAAATTATATTAAGAACCAAACAAGTTCTACAAATACAGCTCTGACATTTAATTGACGTTTCATTATTGCCCGTCGGATCATAAAGAGGCCCTTGGGGCATAAAGAGACAGTTATGTTCCGATAAATCTAGCAATAATAGTCTAATTATAATGCATCTGTGCATAAAAGCAAGTTATGCCCGAAATGCATACACTATTTTATGCACAGATTGTTTTTATCTCAAATCTATTATTGTGTAAAAAATATAATTAAATGAGTACGTAGGTTACATCAAGCCGCTGTACGTATACTTATGTGCATATATACGAAGTACGTTACTATAGTTACTATCTAAAATACTTAATTTCAGCTTATTTTCATTGGTGATAAGTTTACAAATTATATTAAGAACCAATCAAGTTCTACAAATACAGCTCTGACATTTAATTGACGTTTCATTATTGCCCGTCGGATCATAAAGAGGCCCTTGGGGCATAAAGAGACAGTTATGTTCCGATAAATCTAGCAATAATAGTCTAATTATAATGCATCTGTGCATAAAAGCAAGTTATGCCCGAAATGCATACACTATTTTATGCACAGATTGTTTTTATCTCAAATCTATTATTGTGTAAAAAATATAATTAAATGAGTACGTAGGTTACATCAAGCCGCTGTACGTATACTTATGTGCATATATACGAAGTACGTTACTATAGTTACTATCTAAAATACTTAATTTCAGCTTATTTTCATTGGTGATAAGTTTACAAATTATATTAAGAACCAATCAAGTTCTACAAATACAGCTCTGACATTTAATTGACGTTTCATTATTGCCCGTCGGATCATAAAGAGGCCCTTGGGGCATAAAGAGACAGTTATGTTTAGATAGATCTATCAATAATAGTCTAATTATAATGCATCTGTGCATAATAGTATTTTGTGTCTCAAGGGCTGAAAATTAGCATTTGTAGCCCGCAGTTGTTTGATGCCCGAGCGAAGCGTAGCGTAGCGAGGGCAGCGGACAACTTAGGGCTACAAATGCTTTTCGGTCCGAGTGACATATAAAAGTTTTTCGCCTACCTGTTTGAAAGTTTAAAAAAGAATTCCAAAAGTTAAACAGTAACGTAACTTATTAGTAAATTAAATAGGCATATGTTAGAGGGAATGAATGAAAATGAAAATAACGCCAGACGTTTTTAAGTAATTTATTAACTAAATTAACCTAATAATCATTACACTACATACAACACGGCCGTATAGTAATAGCTATTTATGTAACAAGTACATAATGTAGGACGTTATAGACAAGCCCAGTTTATGGCCGAGCGGGCGAAGCGAGCAAGGCCTATAAAAAGGGCGAGTCTATAAGGTCCGATTATGTAAGAGTTGCATATAAAGCTTTATGTTCGATTCCTAAAATTGGCTAATTATCAAAAAAAAATCAGTTTATAAATTTGACATCTATTTTTGACAGGAGAAAATTTGACATGTAATATACAGTTGTCATACTTTATTTTACTACTACCACTTTATTTTACGAGTACAATAAAAAGGCAGTTCACTGCCGCAAAACAATACAATAAACAGTACTTTATAATGCAATCGGACATAAATGTTTTTATTATTATTGGTAAATAAAAGGAACAGTATATGACTTTTAATTAGGATGAGTAATTAATCTATCATTGTATAATTTATTGAAATTACAATTTTCTTTTTATTAATTAATTGTCACAACCTCCATTTATACATGCAATGACACTGTGAAAAGAAAAAACAAACGACAAATTTATCGACGAAGACATGAAAATCAAAGTTATGATCTAAGAAGCCTAGAAAAATTTGACGTATGTTTTTTATATTTTTAAAGGTTAAGTAAAAATATGTTTGAGATTACATTTTCCGTAATATTCTGTTGCTAAAAGTTTTACGAATGAGTTATATTTTTAATGTTAAAAACTAATGATTTCATTTTTTGATTAAAATCTTTTTAGGATAATACACAGGAGTGGTCAAAGTATGACAATTTAAAAAACAATTACAATTTTTACAGTATCTCCAACTTAACATAAATAAATCGTGCTTTCATTTAGTAGTAGTATAGAGGTTATGTATTTGACATAAGAGGGCAGTAAAAAGTTTGACATAAGAGGCCCGCAAAGAAGCCTTAACTGCCCTCAAAACAGGACATTTAGAAAGCACTTTCTGATCAGGTAGGCGAAAAAATATGTTTATGTTATAGAATGACTTGAAGAGGCTACAATAGTTCCTGTAAAAACATAAACAGCAATAAACTAATCTCGATCCGTCCTTTCGTAGTATTTTACACCCTTGCCACCTGTCCAGATGTGTGTGGGTAGTTTCAGGTCAAAGCGCTTTGTAATAACTGATTATTGACACTTTCTAGTAATTGAAGAGCGTAATTAAATAACGGTCTAAATACCAAAACCTAAGAAAATAATAATAGAAATCTTCAGATATGTATATGTTTACTCTTTTTTCCGTTTCGTTCTTTGGGGCAACAAAAACGAAAAACCCATTTCGCCCTAAAACTAATTTTTACTTAATATTAAGGAGATAATATTTTAGTTAAAAACTTAAATATGAAAACTGCTTAAGTATTAGGTAGCTAATTAATTCAGTGTCATTTAAAAAATCTGCAACTTCTGTTGAATTTTCAAATGTGTGCAGGGGTTTGCGAAGTCACAGGTTTTTGTTAGTGAATAACGAAATCAAGTTTTGATATTATTCTCTTCTACAGCTGCCTCAACCTACAGTTGAAGGTATGAAACTGTGCTAAACATTTCTAAACCGATACTGGTGGTGTGCTCAGGTAGAATAGTCAAACCAGAAAGATTTTTCTATTACCTTAAGCTGCATTTCGAGCTGTGTAATAAAGAACGATGCGTCTTTGTTGTATATTGTTGAGGTGGAACTACAATCAGGAGACATTTTTAATAAGACAGACCTTAATCAGTTGCATAATAGATATTGATGACATCATATGATTATTTGCAGAAATTTAATAGACAAACAACCTACAGGAAATATAAGGAGTAAAATAATAACCTTAACATCAACATCATGTAATTCCCTGTTATATTTTAACATTGAAAACTAATATGAAGATCGGTATGAAGAACGTAAACCACAATTTTCATTAAAGTCATTAACGAAAGAGCTCATGAAAGGCAAACAAGCAGTCTTATATTCCCTGCAATAAAAAAAGAGGTGCTTTCTTTGTGATCCTGAGCTCTTCTGAATTTCTGCACACTTTTTCTTACAGTATTCACAAGAAATTTATAATTACCGTTATGTCTTTGAGGCCTGGAAAATTAAATTTTTTCTGCTTATTCAAACAGAGTAAACCACTCACGCACTACATAAGTTAAATATTTAAAGTCTTGTCAGAATTTTAGACATAATGATTATTTAAAAGAGTTTTTGTGGCTTTAAAGAAGTGATAATAAATGATTTCCCTTTAAATAATTTCTTTTGTGTACGTTAAGTATTTTTATCACCCCAACAGACGCCAACGATGATACCGTGCTCTACCCTTATTCTCACTTATTTTTTTGTAATACTTAATAATATATTTTTACGTCAAATTTTCTTTCATACTAAGTTTATGTCGTGGAATCTTTCTCCTTTTTAAGGGCATTTTTTTTAGTTTGGGGAAACAAGGAAACGTCCTTGGGGAATTTCTGGTGTGCAGAGGCGAGAAAGGTGATAGTTTTAGCTCTGACAAGAAAAATATAGTCGTTTTTTGCCGTGGTCGTCTCTTAAGAAATCTCAGCATAAATTTTCTTCAGAGACACCTTTTGAATTCAAAAAGGAAGTGTTTTCACGAGGCGTGCATAAATATTTACGAGTTGATTTGTAAATAAATTAAACAGGTTTAATCATTAGAACAAGTAAAACTATTTAATTTATTTTTATTATTTTTCAATTAGGGCGTGATTAATTAATTGAATACAAATGAGTATGAAATATCAAATCTTTAAACATGTTAGTTAGCTAGGTGTATGTTAGTATAATATGAAAAACTCAATAGAGGTATAATAGTATATTACATTACTAGTGTGGAAAGTGAAACTTTTCGTACGCACGAGTGTGAATTGACCCACGAGGCGTAAGCCGAGTGCGGAAATCACACGAGTGCAGAAAAGTTACTTTCCAACGTGTAATGTACAATATTTTTCCTACGACCCCCCAAATTTCAAATGATTAAAAAATCTTGATTTTTTAAATTTTCAAAAATATAATTTTTGAAGATTTTAAAGCAAAATTTTTATGGTTAGGTTTAACAGAGAAAATCACACTTAAAGCTAATTTTCTTAAGCCACTTATTTTTAGGATATAAAGTTTAATTTTTTAAACAATTTAGTTTCACAATATGAATAATTATAACGAAATTTCTATCAAAACATTTCCAGAAAAATAAAATTAAGTTATCTTGACAACTTAATTTTATTTTTCTGGAGCTGAATTATGACAATTGTTAAAGTGAATGGGTGTTTGTTAACATTTTATTTAATAGATTCGTTTACTAAATATAAATTTCAATTTTAAAAACTCATATATTCATAACTTATTTAAACATAGTATAAAATTAAACCTTGGGTTTAGCAGCAAAATTAATTAAATGAATTACTATTGCAATTTATAATATAATAATCTCAGAGGCACATAATTTATTTTTTATTTATATTTAATAATATTTCCAAAATTAACAAATATAACTTCAACTAATAACACAATGCCAGATGTGAAGAGAGGTTGGCTAACTAAATTATTTGACATTATTACTCTTATTTTTCTCCCATTTGGCATCGCTGATTTTAATCTTGGCAAACTTGCTTCAATAATTTTCATGTATTATAGTGAGGTTACGTTAGGTGTAATCTATTAGATATTTCTTTTTGATAGCTAAAATAACTAATTAAACATTAATTAAAGTTATATTTATAAGAAAAGAATAGATACATAATGGTTAAAATGCTTCTCAAAATTGGATTAAACATTAATGTCATCATTTTAATGTAAACAAAATTCATGGATTTCTATATATTGCTTAGCGTGACGTATTTTCATAACAAACACGTGTGTTATGTTTATTTATTTATTTATTTATTTATTTATTTATTTAGGGAAACCCTTTACACAGATAATTATCCAATTATGTAAAGTACCTACAACTACCATATAAATTATATATACCTATACAAAAGTAGTGAACCTGATATTGAGCGTGGTATACTATATATACATAACATAAAATAATATAATTCCATGCATAACTATGCGACTTAATAAACAATATGTATTACAAACAAATAAATTAATAGTACTATATCACAAACTTACTTCTATATATTTTAAATAATCACAGTAAATAAATCACAGTAAGAAAAATCACAGTAACAGCCGCTGAATTAATAACAGTAATATAAATCTATTAGTAAAAATAAAAGTATAAAAACTACATGTGTAAATGACATAATGAACAATATATAAGTTAACATAACAAACAAACAAAAATGTATTAGTAAATTACTATTAAAAGTAAAAAAGAATAACATTCGTAACATTCAAACGTGGCTATGTATATTTATCTTTGTGCTAAATTGCGTTTAAATTGATGTGTCGTTGGTCCAAAAATGTTAGTATTCATAGATACGTTGTTATACAGTTTACACATACCTATAAATGGAGAATTAAGTTGATAATTTGTTCTAGGCGTATTGTATTGTAATGTAGCAGTCTGTCTTGTTTGTGCAAATGGTACTCCAAAATTAATTTTTAAAAGTAATTTCTGATCGTCAATTATACCATTAATTATTTTATGTAAAAAACAAAGTTGTGAATCTTTTCTCCTTTTTTCCAACGACTCTACTTTGAAATAGTTCAGTAACTCTTGATAAGATCCTTCAAACGTTTTCAGTTCTTTTTTAAAGTAACAATATTTTAAAAATTTCTTTTGGACTTTTTCTATTTTTAAGATTTGGTATGTGTAGTAAGGGTTCCATACGATAGACATATATTCTAACTTTGATCTTACCAAAATGCTAAATACAATATTTAGACTACGAATGTTTTGAAAGTCTTTAGTGATTCTAATTAAAAAGCCTAGATTTTTACAGCATTGATTTACAATGCTCTCAATATGACTTGCAAATGTTAATTTTGAATCATAGATTACGCCGAGATCTTTTATTTCAGTTTTAGTTTCAAGCGCTGTACCATTAATTGTATATTGAAAGCTACAAGGGGTATTTTTTCTTGTAAAAGTCTTGTAAAAATGTTCCTAACATACGCGTGTTATATGACTCACTTTCTTAATATCGGTAGCGTTTGCTATTGTTCACTTTCGTATGGGGTCGTAGGAAAAATTACATTTTACACTAATTGCTAAATTTGATTACCCCTTAAAATTTACTAATTACTAGATTACTTGCATTTTAATTTTCTAATGTAATAATGTCATCATTAATAAGAATGATATTATTATTTACACTAATAATTTGTTAATAAAATAAATTTCACAATTTCTATTAGAATTATGCCTTTTAAACGTTTTAGTCACAAAACTTGAAATGCCAGATAACATTTTATCCAGTTTGGAGCTCCTAAAAGGCTCAAATTACTGTTGAACTTCTGTACCTGTTATCTGAAAGGATGTACCCATATAGGAAATAACAAAGGGCCCGCGCTTGGCTCAGGCTTGGGACGATGCTTATCAACTCTGGTACAAGCCTGAAATCCAAGACTGGCCTATGACTGGTCTAAAATCAGGATGATAACTTCGTGCCAAGCTTGTTGATCAGTCATGGCCCTAGATTGGTGATACATCTTGGCGCAATAGTGAAAACCAATATAGTGCCGACGCTAATACTGAGTCTCGGCCCAAGGTATGTAACCAATATTGGGCCACTCTTAATATTAATGTGGTATCATGGCTGACAATCATTGATAGTGTAGGTTTGGAATCCAACGGTAGCTCCGGGTTATTACTGACCTTTGAGTATGAGACCAACCTAATATTTAATATTGTACTATAGCTTATTAAGACTTGTATGAAATAACTTTGACGAAGAAAACAAAGTAACACAAACATTCTAAATTATTACCAATTATTTTAATTCGTTCAACTATTAGTAGCATAACAACGTAACTTAAAAAAATTGTGACACAAGAACAAGGCTGAGACTGATTTTATACGAAATTAATAATATTTTAGGTGTTTAACAAATAAATTTAAAAAGTGACTTAAAAAATTGTTTTTAAGCATACAAGTTTAATTTTTACTACTAAAAATTGTATTTATTCTTATTAGCGTAGCTTTGTGTTTAAATAAACACTTTTTATTTCATATACATTATTTTATTAATAATATTACATAACATCACTCATGGTAGGCGGATGAACACTGACTAATACGTCGGTAAAGGCTTCCCCTTGTAGCTGCATCGTTACTGACTTTTCATGTCTGCGCTTGTTTCGAAGAAACGAAGCGCGCAAAAATTTTAAAGCTGAATTTATATTTAGTAATAATAATTATAATCTATGTAGGTATTTTAGTTTAAAAGCTTTTCTCATATTTTCCTCTTAATTAATTACTAGCTGATATAATAAAGACAGAAAACTTCACAAGCTTGATTTGGTAGAATATGTGAAGATTGGCCCAAACTTGGTTCAAGGGTAAGAAACCAAGTCTAAAAACACTAGCATTGGTTGGGGCTTGGGCAAACAGTAAGAAACCGAGACTAGGGCGCTGAATGTTGTCTCTGACTTGGGCAGAGATTAGAGAGCCCAGCATTGGCACATAGGTGATGGTTGACCCTTGGACCACGACAAAGCAGCCGAGGCGTGGGATGTGAAGGTTGGCCTAGGCATCGACCAATGTTGAAATAACGACATTTGGTTATCCAATATTCAGCCAAGCTGGGGCCTATTGTCAAGACTGGCAGTTCCTACATGGGTAATTGCTTCGTTCATAACTCTCTTCTTTATTCATACTCAATCCTCTGATTTTTTGAAGATCACGTCATTTTTCTCATGTAATTTCTTGAAACACCAGCTTATAGTTGATAAGACTGAACACGAGTCTGTAAATAAATTTTTCATTCTGGCACGCGAGTGTTGAGTAAGACGTCGACTATAGAATTAATTATGTCAATTAAAGTGTATATTAAATTAGTGTATCTGTAAAACAACATCTTTTTGGCCTTCTGGGCCGTTTGAATTTTCATATGATTTTGTGTAAATAAAATATCGCGTTTATCTACTTAAATGTTTCATTTCTCAAAAGTATAAAAATCCAAATATCATAAAAGAAAATCGTCGATTAATTAAGCTCCAACCAACAAAAGCTTAAAAAGTAACTAATAGAATGGAAAGTATGTTGGCAACGAGGGATGTTTCAAATGACACTCGCAATTGAGTAATAAAACTAACCCAACTGGTAGATTTAACGTAAATCTTGTATAAGTAGTAAGAGTTAAAATTTACGCGACACATTAATTTTTAAATTTAAGAGGTGGGGTGTTGTGAAATTATTTATTTTATTAATTAAAGTTTTTTATAAAGTTTATTTGATTGATTTGACGAACATTAGTAGGTTATTATTGAAATATGCTAACGAAATGTGTTAGGTCCTTGGATGTTCTGTAGCCAATACACACTGCATTGAAAATATTCGAATAATCCATCAATCACCTTTAATGAAAAATATTTTCAGTTATCATTGTGATCAAAATGAATATTTATGTTATAATTAAGTAAACCACTGAAATTGCATATTGTAACATATTTAATGAGTTAAGCTGACAATCAACGAAACAACAGTATAGAATTATTTAAATGCTTTAATTATTCAATTAGATTTTTAATTAGTGATAAATATTCAAATTTAGAGCACCACTACTTAGTTTAGATCTAATCCTCTTATCGAAAATTTTCCGCTTAAATTGCTGTCATTAATAAGGATGCTCGAGGTGACTATGTAACCACAGGTGGTAATCGTTAACCTGATAAGGGAGCTCCTTCCTAAAGTTCCTCGAAAACGGTCAATCACCCTGCTGTAAAATATCCGTTTCTCTTAAAAATATTTAAATAGGTAATTGGAAACAATTTATTTAAATATCTCACTAGAAACACCGACGTTTATTTAGTTTATCAGTCTTTTTTCAGATTTTTGAAACTGTTTGACCTGATAACATCCATTTTCACCTCAAGTACAGTTTAACGGAATTCGCAAAACTGTTTGCTATGATGAAAACACGAAAACATTTAGTTTTTGTTTCATAAACGGGAGGACAAATTATGTGTATAGGCCAATTCAGTCAGCCAGAGAGTCAGTAGCAAGCACTTGCTATCTTATCTAGTTAGATGTGTAGCATATTAATAAATAATCTATTGACTTCAGCGTACTAAAAGAAGCCTTAAAATAAAATTAGTAAGCCAGTCATCACATTTTAAAAGGCAAAGGAAAATTATGCCGCATGCAAAACGTACTCGAATGAATTCGAGCATACACTCCTACAACTTTTGGTCTAAGAAAACCTCATTCCGAAAACTTTAATTGTTGCGAAAGTTCTGCAACTGAGCAACTATGTTAGTCTGCATGTAAGGGTCTTGCTTGTTTGTGACCTGAAGACGAGCATTTGAACTTGAATAAAAAAACTTATTATAATGAACCTGTTGTAACCACGTTTTGTATAATAGCGGATAATTTTTAAACCTCTTGTGGTATAGCCACCCTCTCAATAAAATACTGCATTAGAATTCGATTTTAAAATGCTTATGTTTATAAAATTATTTGTAAAGAGATTTTGTATTAGAACCACACATAGAACAGCGTTTTATGGATGTTATTTTCCTAAAGTCACTTATAAAATTTAGTTCGTAGTACGATACGAGATCAATAAGTGCCTTATAAACCTAATCAAAGGGTCGAGTTTCTCCAATTTTCGAGATTTGTTGCAAGAACAGAAAAGAAGAAGAAATGGTATCGCATAATATTATATTCTGCGCTTTAACGAAGTTATTTAGAAATATAAATGCATTAATATGAAAAGGTATAATAGTTGTCCAGAGTTGATAAAAGGCACCATTTTTGTTTCTATAGTGACCAAACAAACAATAAATACCAAAGAGATAAAAGCCGTTTAAGAAATTTATGTTAGCAGTATCACTACCTATTATAATTTTCTTTGTGATACTTCACGTCTGATATTTTGAGGGTACTTCTTTTAAACACAACAGTCTAACCTGTCGTTTCAATAAGAACTGAATTATAATAATAATAATAATAATTGCTACAACCCATAGCCTGGAAACCAGGCCCCAGAAGCTATAAGCTTGTGCGGGAGGGAGGGAGCGATTATTATTATTAAGTAGGCCCTAAGTGCGGCTGCAGCCGACTTACAGATGGAACAGCGCAAATCCCACATTTGTGTCACAGCTAAGGAAAACTGCAGAAAACCTTAACCAGATCTGCCGGCACCGGGAATCGACCGCGGGCCGCTTGAGTGAAAGTCCAGCACTCTAACCATTTACACTACCAAGGCCTACCAAGGGAATTCGTACCCTATTCTAATTTGATACAAAACACAAAATATTCATTGCCGAAAGTTGCTTACGAAGTAGAGAAAATTTGGAAAATGTACTTGTTTTAAACTTACCCTCAAACTGAAAGATGTTAAATGACGATTGAAAACAATAAACGGTGCTAATGTTGCCAACATAATTTTTCTTTAAATGAAGGCCTTCTAGACCACTTTTTACTTATAAAATTGTATTTTAATGTAATGTAATGTAATAAAATGTAGTTTTCTAAAATTAGTTTCTTTTATAACTTTTAAAAAATTATTAACTATAGTACTTACTTCTTTTTATAACAGCAACTAGACACGTTATGAATCATAACAGTTCTGTTATTTTATTGTTGTCATAGCAATCAACAATAATTGCGTAAGTTGAACCTCTAATGGGAGTAAACAAGATGGGAAACAAACGCAAAAATGAATTATAAAGAAGATCTGAAACTTTACAACAAAAAGCAACCTTTACGGTTTCAAACTTCCAAACAAAAAAGAACCAAGATTTTTTTGAACGAATCCTGTGGTAATAGATGAGCTAGGTATTCCCAGAACTTCGAAAACAGACTCACTGGTAGACAGTGAATCGAGAACATGGCTGCAGAAGAATTTTTATTATTAATTACAACAAAATATAGAAAAAAACGGACAATCTTCCTTCCAAGGCTTTTTTACTAGGTATAGATTTTTTTAAATATTTATGAGTTATTCAGTTATAGTGACGTAAAGTCGGGAGTTTCACAAAAATTCTAAAAGACATCTCATCGCATCAAAAGTAGCGTAGTTAGAAGTTACCTGGAAGTTAATTATATTTAAGTTATTAAGAACATATGGAAGGAACAACTAACTGCTGAATTATTAAAAGAACTTTCATATACTAGTCTTATTGAGAAATCATTCTCTGATTGGCGTTTAACAGATAATGTTGCTTAAGAATAGCTGCTTAAAAGCACCGACAGTTATTAGTTTTTAAAACCTTATTTTTCAAAAGCTTATCGTTTAAATCCATCTGAACTCCTGAATAATAATATCACTTTGCTTAAGACGCTGTAATTTCAAAATTTACCTATAACCCACCCTAATTCTACATACAGTACTAAAGTCATATCGAATTTCAACTTTCTATTTAAGGTAACAGGTACAACCCCCATTCTCATAGGTGTATTTGTGGTTGATTTCTACGGCCCTATGCGACGATTTCTGGCGTCTTGAGAATGTGCCAATCAGGTTAATTTTTGTCTATAAGCGTCATTTCAGATGCTACATTTCTCTTGGTAGGACGTTCCACACGATTATTATTTCGTTTTCATTGAAAGATACAAGCCAAGTGTCCATTTTGGTAAATTGTTATAACAGTATCTTGTTTGTACACGCAAATTATCATAAAATATTTTACTAAATACTTATTAATAAATACGGTGTAAACTGTACACCCTTTAATAAGTACTTAGTAAAAGATGCAATAATAGTAGATTGTTTTACAAGTAAAGAAAAGTGATTGTTTTCTAGCGAGGTGAAAATAGATTGATTCACGAGCGAACGAAGTGAAGCGAGTGAATTAACTTTTCACGAGCTAGAAAATTCACTTTTCTGACGCGTAAAACATGCTATTTTTTTGTATCCTTAATGGAAAATGAAGAATGAAAGCAATAATCATTATTATGTGTAAATTATTTAAATTACTGTCATAGTGGCTTGTGCGAAAACATGGTAACCATAAATAAACAGTGAAAATTCTGACAGAAAATGGAATCAGAAAGTTTCTGTGAAGATTTTGCGAGTGAAAATCGTGAAATTGTGGAGGCCGCCAACGAAGCAACGTTAAATTTGCTACCAACAAAGTCACGGGAGAAATATGAAAAGTGCTATAACCAGTTTTGTGAATGGAGAGTAAGTCAACACGTGGAAGGTGTTGATGAAAACATTATGTTAGCATTCTTTTTTGGAAAGGTATAATAAATAGTTTGATGTGTTTTTAAATACATTTCAATTATTTGCATCTTTTTTGCAGTCCAAGATTCTAAAGGCATCATCCTTGTGGTCGACTTATTCGATGATTAAAAGCACCTTGCAAATACACGAAGGTTTAGATATTTCAAAATATAGAAAATTAATTGCGTTTCTGAAGAAACAAAATGAAAAGTACGAACCCAAAAAGTCAAAAGTTTTGACGTCTGAGCATGTCTTGACATTTTTGAATGAAGCTTCAAATGATTCATTTTTATTTCTGAAAGTGGCTTTAATTTTTTCTCTAAATGGTGCATGCCGCAGTGAAGAATTGCGATCACTGACAGTTGACGATATAGAAGAGACGGAATCGGTTGTCCTCGTAACATTACGTAATACAAAGACGAAGAAAAAACGAGTTTTCACTATAACTTCCGAAGCTAATGGAATTGAATTGTATAAGCAGTATCGGAAATTAAGACCAGAGAATATTAGTCATCGCCGATTTTTTATTTGTTACCGAAAGGGCAAGTGTACAGTGCAACCAGTGGGTATCAACACATTTTACGGAATGCCAAGGAAAATAGCTGAATATTTAAAACTTCCAGAAGCTAGCGGCTATACAGGTCATTGCATGCGTAGGACATCAGCTACGTTGTTAGTTGATCACGGAGGTAGTATTTCCGATTTGAAAAGACTTGGGGGATGGATTTCAACTTCTTCCGCCGAAGGATATATTGAAGACTCTATCACAAATAAAATTCAAACATCAAAAAAGATCTTCAGTACTTTGAATCATCAACAGAACATGTCAAAGCATCACCCCCCGTCTCCTAAATTGATCAAGTAGATGGAGCAACAGCAAATAGATTTGGAACAACAGTTTCAATCAACTTCTTCAAGCGTCGATTTATCAACGAGAGCCACCTCAAGTGGACTATCTTTTCGTAATTTAACTAATTGTACAGTAAACATTTACCAAAATAAATAAAATAACTAACGAGTAAAGTGTTGTTGCTAACGATTAAAGTGTTGCTAACGATTAAAATAGCAGTTTACTTTATTAATATCTACCTATTCAAGTTACAGTTTTCCATTAAGGATACAAAAAAATGTTTTGAAGTGATTTCTAGTATCTTGATTATGTGGTAATCAGCTTCTCTATTCCTTCTTAGATTTGAAGTATGAAGCAATCATAAAACAAAATCTTATTTAAATCTGTTGTGTAAGCTATTGTTTTATAATAATCCGTTTTCATTCATTTTGAAAGGTCTTTTGTCTGGGAAGTGAAACGTCATGCACCCTGAACACGTACCTTTTTTACCTGGAGCTTTGTTTACCCTGAGGACACTGTTGTTGGAGATACTTTCATGGAGGACCGTGTCCATTAATAAACGTTGAATTGATCTGGTGTTGTTTGGCAAGAAAAACTGAAGTAACGTTTTTATTTTTTATGGTATTACAATAGAAACCTGTATGATAAATTAATAGCTAGGTATTGGAAAATTTCTAACGAAGGTCTTTGAATCAGTTTGCTATTTTTTTAGTATAACCTTTAAGCTTTAAGAAACAATTAAAATATTACTGAGTACGTTTCCATATTGAGGAAATTTAACAATAAATTAATAATAGTATATTACATAACAAGAGTTGTAAGAAGCATATTACGTACGAGTGGAAGAGTTACATACGAGCGACGAAGGAGCGAGTAATGTAATTCCACGAGTACGTAATTGCTTTACAACTCGTGTAATGTACTATACTTTTTCTACGACCGCCATGGCCATGACTACAACAAAATTCCTAAATAAAATATACTTTTTCTACGACCGCCATGGCCATGACTACAACAAAATTCCTAAATAAAAATATAATTACGTTGTAACTTTTATTATTCCTAATTCACATTTCATGATTATTTTGATAATAATTGTTAATTGTAACCACACAATTATTAAAAACAAGTGAAGGATTCGGCGTGTTATTTATCAATGTAGAACTTGTAGTATGGTTGCTGTTTTCTTCTATAATGATGCTAGTTGGTGTAGTAGTATTGTTTTCATTTTCAATTGCAGAAATGATTTTTGTTGCATTGGCAGTTTTGTTGTGTAAAGAATTATCAACGTATCCTTCAGCCACGGCTGACGATCGCCAGCCACCATGCCTTTTTAATGATAGAAGATCGCCTCCAGCATCTACAAGGATGGTGGCTGACGACCGCCTGAAACAGTGTCCAGTGTATTGCTTCGGATCACTCAAACCAAGGTACTCTGCAATTTTTGTTGGTACAGATCCAAATTTGTTAATTCCTACACACTGCCTTGTACATTTCCCCTTCTGGTAATTCAAAAAAAATGGTAAAAGTTCTGTGCTTTCACCTGATGGACGTAAGTTCATATATTGTTTACAGATTCCATAAAATGTTTCAGACACAACAAATGAACGTGTTGTTTTATTTTTTGTGTTGCGAATAGTTATAATCAATGATTTTCCAGTGTCTTCAATATCCTCTAATTTCAGAGATTTTAGTTCTTGCTTTCGACAAGCACCGCTAATGCCGATTGCGAGAACAACCTGAAATTATTAAAAAAAAGATTTTTTGATGTTACAACAACTAATTCATACAATACCTTCATAAATAAATATTTATCATCTGGTGCAGTTTCCATGAATTTTTTTATGTCACTTGCAGTTAAAATTTTGGATTTCTTGCTATGAAAACCGTCTGATTTTCTTTTTAGTAAGGCTTGTAGTTTAGAATAATCTGCGATGTTGATATTGTTATGTATTATAATGGTGCTTCGTAACATGGAGTAGATTGCCCAGAGTGATGATGGTTTCATTTCTTTAGATAATTCTTCAAAATAGGCCATCAATACATTCTCAGAAAATGAGTGTACTTTGTTTTTAAGACGCCAATCCATAAACTTTCTATAAATTGCTTCGTATCTCTCACGAGATTTTGCAGGTAATAGGTTAGCTGAAGCGGATTTAGCTTGGGCAGTAATTTCGGGTGGGGTACACATCTCACTATCGCTTGACATTTTGTAAACTAAAATTAAAACGAATTAGTATAAGTATAAGGAAGTAAACAACAAAACATTACCTTTTGTCTTGATGAAGGCACAAAATGTCAAATGTCAAGTTAGAAAAATATAAAATCAGTGTCACCAACGTGAAATCTTTACAAACCAAAGAAACCATGAACAAGTAAATCTTCTCTGAATAATGTCACTAAAAAAATGAGTTCAAATAAATTTCGCCTGCGCCCCATTGCCCCCATTTAAATTTCATGATTGCTGACACAATGGCCGCAGGGCGAGAAAGAGGGTTGTTTCCCTATTATTTATGAAATTTTAAATTTGACAGTTAAAGCTGAATGTTTGTGGGCGGAGTTAATTTACTACACACGTGTGTAAGGAAGCATTTACTAGAGGGGTTATTCGTGCGATTTACACTATTTACACCAGCGGTCGTAGAAAAAACTTATTTTTCTACGACCGCTGGTGTAAATAGTGTAAATCGCACGAATAACCCCTCTAGTAAATGCTTCCTTACACACGTGTGTAGTAAATTAACTCCGCCCACAAACATTCAGCTTTAACTGTCAAATTTAAAATTTCATAAATAATAGGGAAACAACCCTCTTTCTCGCCCTGCGGCCATTGTGTCAGCAATCATGAAATTTAAATGGGGGCAATGGGGCGCAGGCGAAATTTATTTGAACTCATTTTTTTAGTGACATTATTCAGAGAAGATTTACTTGTTCATGGTTTCTTTGGTTTGTAAAGATTTCACGTTGGTGACACTGATTTTATATTTTTCTAACTTGACATTTGACATTTTGTGCCTTCATCAAGACAAAAGGTAATGTTTTGTTGTTTACTTCCTTATACTTATACTAATTCGTTTTAATTTTAGTTTACAAAATGTCAAGCGATAGTGAGATGTGTACCCCACCCGAAATTACTGCCCAAGCTAAATCCGCTTCAGCTAACCTATTACCTGCAAAATCTCGTGAGAGATACGAAGCAATTTATAGAAAGTTTATGGATTGGCGTCTTAAAAACAAAGTACACTCATTTTCTGAGAATGTATTGATGGCCTATTTTGAAGAATTATCTAAAGAAATGAAACCATCATCACTCTGGGCAATCTACTCCATGTTACGAAGCACCATTATAATACATAACAATATCAACATCGCAGATTATTCTAAACTACAAGCCTTACTAAAAAGAAAATCAGACGGTTTTCATAGCAAGAAATCCAAAATTTTAACTGCAAGTGACATAAAAAAATTCATGGAAACTGCACCAGATGATAAATATTTATTTATGAAGGTATTGTATGAATTAGTTGTTGTAACATCAAAAAATCTTTTTTTTAATAATTTCAGGTTGTTCTCGCAATCGGCATTAGCGGTGCTTGTCGAAAGCAAGAACTAAAATCTCTGAAATTAGAGGATATTGAAGACACTGGAAAATCATTGATTATAACTATTCGCAACACAAAAAATAAAACAACACGTTCATTTGTTGTGTCTGAAACATTTTATGGAATCTGTAAACAATATATGAACTTACGTCCATCAGGTGAAAGCACAGAACTTTTACCATTTTTTTTGAATTACCAGAAGGGGAAATGTACAAGGCAGTGTGTAGGAATTAACAAATTTGGATCTGTACCAACAAAAATTGCAGAGTATCTTGGTTTGAGTGATCCGAAGCAATACACTGGACACTGTTTCAGGCGGTCGTCAGCCACCATCCTTGTAGATGCTGGAGGCGATCTTCTATCATTAAAAAGGCATGGTGGCTGGCGATCGTCAGCCGTGGCTGAAGGATACGTTGATAATTCTTTACACAACAAAACTGCCAATGCAACAAAAATCATTTCTGCAATTGAAAATGAAAACAATACTACTACACCAACTAGCATCATTATAGAAGAAAACAGCAACCATACTACAAGTTCTACATTGATAAATAACACGCCGAATCCTTCACTTGTTTTTAATAATTGTGTGGTTACAATTAACAATTATTATCAAAATAATCATGAAATGTGAATTAGGAATAATAAAAGTTACAACGTAATTATATTTTTATTTAGGAATTTTGTTGTAGTCATGGCCATGGCGGTCGTAGAAAAAGTATAGTACATTACACGAGTTGTAAAGCAATTACGTACTCGCTCCTCTGGCCATGGCGGTCGTAGAAAAAGTATATTTTATTTAGGAATTTTGTTGTAGTCATGGCCATGGCGGTCGTAGAAAAAGTATAGTACATTACACGAGTTGTAAAGCAATTACGTACTCGTGGAATTACATTACTCGCTCCTTCGTCGCTCGTATGTAACTCTTCCACTCGTACGTAATATGCTTCTTACAACTCTTGTTATGTAATATACTATTAATCATAACAAACAAACAAGCTGGCGCCTAATGGCAATCACATTTCCATTCGACCATTCGAACCAGCCATCCTTCAATTTTCCTATTCCCAATAAGAACCTTAATAAAAAATTGTATTTTTTGCTCTTAGACTAGCTAAGCCGTGATAGTAAGGTAAAGTTTAACGTGAGTATTACTCCTTCTAGGTCTAAGAGCAGGGCGTTAGGTTATTTATTATTTATAATTGTTTTACGATACAAGACTAGAATTCCATTAGAGCTCCCGAGCTTAAAAAGTTCGTTATTTAAAATTCTATATAGTATACTTTAAAAATTTTAAAAGTATTGAAAATCCAACTTATAATAAAAAAAACTGTCATTAAAAAGAAAACTTTTGTTACAAAGGCTTTACAAACCTGATCATTTTTTTGGAAAATAGAATATTGAGAAAAAAAAATTCATCTTTTTCAGAAGTTTCTTTAAACATTATGTTTCTGTTTAAACAATTTTTATAATACGTTTGATACATTCGCAAATTTAATACCTTACTTTTTTGCTATTAAGAGTATTCAAAATTATTTTTCGAGAAAGCTTTTTCACAGGTAGAATCCACAAATTTAACATCATTTTTTTTATTAATAAGTTAGTGCTGTTATTAACTTTTTATGAAAATTCGTTTTTAAAAACTTTTAAAGCTCGCCCTATTAAGACATAACGTGGGTGCTTAAGAAAGCTTTGACTCCCAATGAAACTTATTTTCCTCCTCAAGGAAGAATTGAATCCTCAAGGAAGAATTGAATCCTCAAGAACGAACTTTTGAGAAATATACAATTCAAAACAGCAATTACGTTTCCAAAAAGAGCTTCTACACCTAAATAGATAGAGCGGTAAAAATGAGCTTTCCTGGAAACAAAATTTTGAATAAACTAGCTTTTAAATCTTATTTTTAATAAGCTTTTTAAAAACAAGCTTTTGAGAAATGATCCAATTTAAAACAGGAAATAATTTTCCAAAAAGTACTTTTCCACCTAAATATACCACTATAATACTTTGAATAAATTATATAAATAATAATTTCCAATAATCGAGCAAGGTTTTAAGAAATATATAATTAAAAACAAGAATTATCTTTCCTGAAAGTAAAAGTGAGCTTTTTAAAACCAATATTTTGAATAAGGGTGCTTACGTTTTATGATAGAGGCTATTTTAAAACAATCTTTTGAGAAATATACAATTCAAAATAGGAATTTCTTTTTTGAAAAAACTTTTTCACTTCAATAGACTACTAAACAATGAGCTTTTCTGAAAACAAAACTAAATAAACGAGCAAATTAAGCTCTTTAAAAATAAGCTTTTAAGAATTATACAATTCAAAAACAGAAATTACTTTTCCATAGATAACTTTTCAGTTACATTTTTCAGAATTACTTTCTTGCAATATTGCGTATAAAATAATAAAAGATGTAATTTAAATTTATTAGTATTAGGACTTTTAACTACGTTAATCCCTTCTAGGTGCTGTAAAGCAAAACGTAAGTATTAAATAAGGTTATAATTTATAATATTTATCCAGGGATGGCGGGGTGTTAAACTATCTAAAATCCACGTTGTGCAAATAAAAACAGATGTATCCTTTCCTGATAACAAAATCTCTGCGTACACATACAGGCCACTTTTTGCTAACCTCAACAAATCCCGAATCTAATAAATTTTGTTGTCAATATCCATGACGTCAACGATGACGTAAGCTGTGTTAGAACAAAGTTGTTATATCTCGCTTACTAGCGAACGAGGGATTATATCTCGTTATGATTTAAAAAATAAATTGGTAAATACAAAGCTTTAAGAAATCACTGGTGACTTTCTATCGTTAAGGAGAAAAGCTTTATTATTGTGTTAAAACAAAAAACGTAGACTCTGTAGAAGTTCTAACCTGGAGTTGAGCTTTTTTAAAAAAAAAAAGTAAAAAAAATAGAAACCATGTTGGAAATCGTAGAAGTACACATGTTTAATTCCTTAATTGTGTCTTTTAGACATTTGAGATACAAGATACTTTTGATCTCAACAAGTGCATCCCACTGAAATATATGTACATATTTATCTAGAAATGTTAATAAGTAGATACATAACAATTTTTAACCACAACAGTTTAATTGTTACTCAAGCTATCCTTTTTTTCTTCCTAATTCTTAAAAGTTTTCAAACATAGATACCGACACCCTTTCACATGAATAAACATGAAGAACTCTTTCACTTGGAAAATTCTCTGCCATTCCTATTTGATTCTACTTTTCTCTGATAAATAGAACTGAAAGAATTCTTGTTTAACACGTTTGACTGAATTTGAAGATGCTTTTTTATGGTATTCCTCATATCGTGTTTGTTATAAATAGCTTTACTTACACAATAAGATCCTGATGCGAAGCACCTTTAACAGTTGTAAGTAGTAAAACATAACTTTTATTAATTTCTAATTTTTCAATTCACTTTTTCACACTACGTCAACAATATTTATTAATTTTATAAATATATTTACTGCTAACGAACAATATTTAAAATTTAAAAAATTTAACCTCTTTAATAATAAAAATTTAGACCTTTGGATTTTATTTCTTTAATAAAGCACCATTGGGGTTTTTAATTATTTTTTTTATCTTGTTATTTGGCACAGTGGAATAAAAAGAAGAAAATTAGAAATACCAAAACGAAATTAAATCATTACAACCGCACTGTTTTGTCGTAGAAAATTCTTTAAGCAAGCAGGAAGGATAAAAGTTGTATGTATATATATTAAGAGAAAAAACTTAGCGTTAGAGAAATAATCAAAGTGTGTTTTCTAACGAGTCAAAACGCTATTCCAATGCGTAACCGCATCATGCTTTAGGGAAACTGCGAATTTGCAGAAGGATCAAAGGCAGCGAGTGCAGTACGACCATGCGTTGAAACTGTCTCTCTCGCTCGGTGGGGAAAAGCTCCGTGGGGGGCGTGGCGATTTTCCCCAACAAAAGCTTCGCGGACAATTCTTGGCAAATATTAGTCCAGTTATCATTTCATTACCTTGTTGACCTATTGGAAAACGAGAAGCTTTTCTAAGTTAAATAAATACGACATGTGTAACAGGTAAAATGAAGTTGAACTTGTTTGAGGACACATGAGGTTAATTTGGGAAAATTGAGTTTTTTACCTAACTTGAGTTTCCAGGGTTTTAGCTATAAAGATATAACCGATAGCATGGAGGTAGATTACAAATTGCCCCTTGTTTTGATTAGTGGTTTTATTTGCTTTTTTCTACCTTCTCCATTTATTTTCACTCGGAGCTTTTATTACTGATATTAAAATATTACTGTGCAACTTTCTCAATTATCTCTCTAAAAGAGAGACGTGGAATTAACAGCAAAACAAAATAAAAACTCCAGTAACGAGAGGAATAAACTGAAAAAAAGTTGTGCAGCGTAACAGAATTAATGAGGTAGTTAATTAATCAACTAAATAAATTTAAATTATTTTCACCTCAGGAAAGATAATCAGGCTTGGTAGTAATTTATTCGTAAAACAAGATTTTCATCGACAAAATTAGAAGGATAGTCGATTCGTGTTAAGAATTAATCTGTTTTACAATTATACTGGGAATTACTGCGTTTTTCATTTTATTTTAAAAGAAAATATTTAAATAGTTATTTTCATTAATCGTACGTTGACACATAAATTTTTGAGAGAGCTTTAAAAAGGCCAAAAGCCTGAAATAGCGCACGCATATGGAGCAATATGTTTTGTTATTTTTCTTTTAACTGGTTGCAGTAGTGAATTAACAATGATTGTTTAATTTTTTAACTTATATCTCGATCTATTTAAAATTTTCGAAATTAAAAGATGATTTACCAAATAATCAATAATATAAATTAATTTAGAAAATTCCCTGTAACAATAATTGCGATCTTAGTTACGTTGGCCAAATCTCTCATAAATTAGATACATTAAGATAGATAGAAAGATCAACACATAAATAACACCAAAAATTTTAAGAATATCACTGTTGCGGCTGCTTATGTTAGAAAAGAATTTGATAACATTAAAATTAATAAAAGATTTGACAACAAAAAACAATACAAAAAAGATTATTTTTGGAAATGTGTTAGCTAAATAAATTTAAATTTTAAATCGGTTCTATGAAGTTTAAATTCAAATTTTAGTTATTTTTTAACAACACATAAAAGTTAATTAGGAAGAGTAAGGTAAGTATATCTATAAGTTACAGAGATAAGAGTAGAAGTGATAATTAATAGTAATTATAATATGCTCTGTAATGTTTATGTCATTTATTGAATGACAAAACGAAAAAAAATCATATACGTCATTGAAATAAATGGCATAAATAATTTAATTTAAAAATTGTAAACTCAGAAGATTTTAAATAAATCGAAATATAGGTTAAAGAAATAAACGACCATTATTATCAACTGACTGCACTCAATTAAAGAAAAATAATTATATAAATAATAATAGTCAGTACATAGAAAATATATAACTATATTTTTTTGTGATTTAAAACATGTCTCATTTTTATATTTTTAAATTTTTTCATGAACATATTAAAATCTAGAAAATAGATTGGTGACAAAAAATCTTATTACTTTTTAAAATTGGATAATACCAGACGTCTGAATATTTCTGAAGTTTTTCCTTCATATATATTCCCTTTCCATAGTATTTATTCAAAGCAAACGCGATTAGATTAATACACGGAAAGAATTGGAAACTTAAGACATAATAAAACAACTTTCGTAGACTGAAATACAAATAGATGGATTGGCATCATGGAGAACGACATCCATCTGGGTTAGCCAATATTTTGGTAATCTGGTTTTTCTGATAAATTGAGTAAAGCTAACCAAATTCGTACCCTTCAAGAAAATTAACAATTATTCTGACTGTGTTATAATTACTAAACTAAGTTAGCTATTGATTGCTATCGTTAAATAATCTAGGAGTTTATAATATTGTCTTTTGGATATTATATTTATGTTTTTAAATCGCGTGGAGGCAATATAATAATAGCATAGCAACTTATTATTATCTATTTCTTTTGTAATAAAGCATTTTGTAATTTATTTGTGTCTTATTATTTATGTTTTAGACTATTAATTATGTGGATATACGTTTTGTTCTTTTTAAGGAAGATTTCAAGTTTGTAATTAAATTTTATTGGAAAATAGCACACTTCATTCATAGTAGTTGATATGCGTGGAACTATTAAAGTTGACTCTTGGTGCCTGTTGGAAAAGACATTTCGTAAGAATCCCTACCTCACGACTAGTTGGTCGGAAACCGACATAGTTGACTGTGGTTAATAGTGTAGTGATTTCCCAACCAACGCCTCTTTCTTGCGTAACAAAGGGAAACAAGAACCTGCTTCCTTCCTGTCATCGTGTTTGCTCACATGACACTAGTTTAATTTGCGTAACAGAATCTTGCAATAAGCAGTAATCAATACAAATCAAAATATCTATATTAGGGGTATAAGTAAATATATTTATCACTGAAGGAGGTATTACACAAAGATGTTGGATTACGTCATTTACTATGGATAAACAGGACAATAATTATAGATGTAGTTGTATCTAGGAAATACAAAATAAAAAGATGATATAATTCAATTATTTTTATGCTGTATTTCATTTTCACAATAAAAAGTTGGTTCATCGCCTCTACTAATAGTACGATTTTTGTAAATGCACGATCTTTTTGATAATACCTTTTACAAATATTAACTGTAGAACCTTATTTGGAATGACTCTCAATTAAAAGCTTCTGTACAAAATAGTGTTTAAAAAGCTAGTCTCGTTTTAAGTAAATATTTTGGAAATCTTTTAAATTACGCGAAAAACTATATGAACTTTCATTGTTCCTCTTATTTATTTAAATTAGGCTTTGGTCTTTAAATTAATGCAGCAAGATGGTACTGCTTACATGCATGTCAGCGTAAAGCAGAGTGCACTATGTAAACAAATTAATAGGGCAAGAGCCTTGTTTTACAGAATATCCGTTTTATAAGAATTCGTACGCTATAATTATGCCCATTAAATTGATAATCAGTTTACACGTGCATCAATATTAGCATCAATTACATTAGGTTATTGCAATTAACAATTTAAAATTTGTTTATTAAATACACTTGCTTCTGTATACCAAAATTTATCCCACACAGAGAATTTGTTCCTGTCACACGTAACAACAGCCTCATTTTCTGCTACAATGATTAATGGTAACAGCTGTTTTAAATAGTTTGGATTTAGAGACTTGATGAGTTTCTCTCGCTAAGATCGAATCGTTAAGTCTACAGAAAACCGCTACCCACAACAGTGTATAAACTTTGCCGCCAGTCACCTTATCTTCTTAAATCTCCATTTTCGCACCAATCTCGCTATAAACTTCTCCGGTAAAGACCCGTAGAAATTTAAAACAGTCTTAACGGATACCTATGTTAGTTATTGCAGCTCCAACCACGACCCATGAATGGAATGCCATCTCAATCAATAGTTAGTTATTTCTGAACTCTTCTTTATTTTAAATATTCAGCACACAAACGTATTTAAAAAATGTAGAAAAATTCAAAAAACATTTTAAGTTGTTGAACGTATTAAACTGGATTAAGTCACAAAGATAAATAAGCAGAGAGTTTCTTTTATGCAGAGCGATCGATAGAGAAAAAATTAATTGTAAAAATTAATTCTCCGATTTTTTTGCAAATCACATTGACGGTTATTAGTTCAAATTCAGAGTTAAAATATTATCTTGAAAACGTACTGGTATAATATTGAGAAATATATTCGTCTCAATATTTTCAAATTATTAAATATCCTGTATTCCTGTATACTAACTAATTCAATTCCTGGTAGGGATGGCTGGTGATTAACAGAAGCCACAACTAAAATTATTACAAAAATATTTTAACTACAAATGCAATTAAGATTGAGGATTCTGATACGCAGCGGCAAGTACAAAAGGATCACTACCATTCAATCCTTTAGAATATGTAGGAGAAAAAGCTAGGCTACAAGTTATACTCATAAAACACTTTTAAATCATGACAACAATTATACTAATAATAAATAATACTAAAATATTCGAGGATGTATTAATGTTGTAACGAAAGAAAATACTAATGAAGAAGGTAAACTATCCATATCTATTTTTTTTTAAATACCGCGACAACTAGAAAAACTAAAAAGTAAATTAAAACAGTAGATAAGATTCTTATAAATAGAAGCTAAACATATATAATAGAACAGGGTAACTAAAATGATCAAAGTCATCTACCGAAATAGTGATGTGGATTCAGATGTAGATTTAAAGCTGCACTGTAATTTATATTTCCAAACAAATGTAAATCATTGAAGTACAAAAGAGAAGATTTAATGTTAGCAATCATCCGCTAATTTAGCAAAATAGTTATAACACTATACAACATAGAAATTATGATTAAAAAACAATTAAGACGCTGAATTAATGCAAGCGCGGATACTTACCTAAAAAGGAGCATCAACTTGTTTATCAATAATAAATTAATCAGCAAAATTAAAAGATCACGGTCATCTTCAAATTGTATTGTATCAAGAAAATATGTTCTGATACATAGTGTTCTCTCAATAATTCTTGTGTTCAATCAATAAACATAAATCGCGAATCTTAATAAAATTTGAAACTAAAATCTTCTGAATTTATACTGCAGATATTGATATTATTGCTTTTTATATATGAAATCATTAGTGACTCTAACTACAAAAGTTTTACAATAATTTCTTGTCCAAGTAGACTAACAAACTATTATTTGATTATACGTGTCTATTGCTTAACAAAGCAGCTTGAGCATGCTGTTCACACATAACAATAAATTATATAATCAATCTTGGTTATTTATTATATGTGCTCATCTCAGTTGTACATTTACCAGTATGCACAATACACACTGCGGGACAAGTTAAATTGAACGTTTTTGAATGCCTATAGCATTTATTTCCAAGAAGATTCTAACAAATCTTTTAATATGCAATTCGTTTAAATTTGAGATTCTGTCATAATTTAGATTAGAAGCAAAGAAAGTGATTTACTTCTGAGTTACTACATAGAAAGAAAATTCGTGGTACCAAAATTTTCAGAATTTCAGAAAATCTAAAAGGACAAAACTACGATTCTGGTTAAATCATGAAGCAGAACAAAACCCATACCAAAAGAAAGCCTTTGAAGAGTTGTTTCTAGATGCAATTCTTTTTCTCCAAAATACTTGTAGTGACTTTGAACGAGTTAATGGCTCAATTTCCATTAACTGAGAACAACCATTAATGAGCACAACAAATTACAACAAACCTAAGAATAACATCGTCGTTGTTACCAAATTTATCAAATTTTTTAATTTGATTCTTAGCATAATTTTTTAAATGGAACACCCTATGTCGTGATACATTCTTAAGAAGTTTCATCAAAACAAATTCTGCCAAATACAGCTTGTGGGACATGATACCATAAGGTAAATGTAATAATAATAAGATATATACAGTTTGTTTTTTGTAAACGATAATATATGAAATCCAATGGAATTTTATCATTTTCTTCCTAAATTTGTACCCTTGCAAATGTAAGTAGAAATCGTTTGATTACTACCTCATATGACCAACTTTCCTTAACTTTTTCGCAAATTTTGTACATTTTGGTCATGCATGCTTCAAAGTTTTTGCAGGCGTTTAGGTGAATGAATTCGTATATTTACAAACAGCTCAAATGACTTTCCCGTAATAGGTTTTGTTTTGTGTCACGATTTAACCAGAATCGTACCGTTGCCTTTTGTATGAGAATATAAGTTTTTAGTTTATTTTAGACAACATTGCCTATACAGTACGTCAATTTAGCGCGTAAATCATTGAAATAAAATAGTAAATATCAAAAAAATACTTTCAACACAACAGCGTCTTAGTTGTCAAAACTTCTTTGAAATGGACCACCCAATATATTCTACCAAGCTTGATGCCCGTGTTATTAGTCTATTCAACACCATCTAGCTAGATTTTCGACCGAAATCTTACTGATAAGGATTTCGGGAATCGGGTAACAGTTTATGTAATGAACATAAGACACAACACGTCACCGATGAAGAAAATATCTTCAAAGTGAATAATGCCTTAGTTTTCATCAAAGCACACAAGGTGTTGCATTTGAAAGTATCGAAGTAAATTTCATTTAATCTTATTAAAATTTAAATGTAGAATTTGAGGATAATGTACAGAAATAACCATAAAGAAACTTTAGCAACATTTAATAGTGTGTGTGTGTGCGTGCGTGCGTGCGTGTGAGTGCGTGTGTGTGTGTGTGAGAACTCCTAAACTCTTCATGACTCCAAAATTTATAAAAACAAGATTATAAATTGGCAACGACTAATACGAAAATTAATTTCGGGTAGAATATCTAGATTATCCGACCAAGGAGAAGTAGGGGTTTCATTTATCCGACTTTTCTGACCCTGTATAGTTGTAAATGTTTGCAAGGTATGTAGCTTTCGTAGCCAATCAAATTGTAGCATTAAAAGTTTTTTTTGATATTTAATATTTTAGGAAATATTGAATAAATACGCATACAATAGCCACTCTGTATTATATTTTGCTTTAGATTTATAAAAAAACAATTACATATTTATACATTTATAATTTTATACATAAAATTATTAATATCTCTATCAGTTAAATAAGTAAAAAACAAGACTCCTAGCATACGTTTTAAAATGTATACAACATAAAACGAAAGTTTGATAAATGATAATAAAAATTATCAATCTGTTTGTTTTTTTAGGTATCAATCAATTTAGGTATCAAGGGCGTTATGATGGTGATAATTCCAGGTGGGCGACAACGTTCTAACCCGAGGGCCTGCAGGGAGATGGAAATTGCAGGATAAACGCTGAAATATGCAAAATTACCTCAGACTAAATAATAATTTTAAAATTATTATACTTACGTTAAATAGATGCTCAAGATTACCACGGCTTGAGATTTAGCTCTATCTTACAAATTTTAGTTTCAGGTCGCAGGTATTGGTTCTGCAGTTGTCTTATTTGTAAAAAGGAATAGATAAGGGTTTCAGAACTCAAATAAATACTCTAAAAGGGCGCCATCTGATTATGAAATTTAGTGACATTAATTAAGCCAGAAAAGATATTGAATTCACTAATCAGAAAATGAATTCAATTTACCAGGTTTTGGACAAAAATTTGATTGTATTGATTAATTTTAAAATTAAAATGAATAAAACATTCAGAATTATATGGTTCCATTTAGCTCATTTGTTGTAGACTTGAAAACATATTTACTGGATATTAAAAAAATAAAAGATCATATACAAATATAATCAAAAAACATAAGAAACATGATTTTATTAAACTTAAATTAGTCATCTACTATTGAAATTTCAAGTTATTCAGAATTTAGTGAACATAAAATATTCAGAAATTTATTAAGACCAAAATTTTTTAAACAAAATTATTTGAATTTTTATTAAACATAAAATTTATAAAAATATTATAAAATTAAGTTTATGCTATTATTACAGGAGTTAATGTATTTGAATTTTGTTGAAATTAACTTGCTAAGGTTAAATCTTACTATAGAGCTCTCTTTTGATAATAGATAAATCAACTATCCAAATAAACCACAAACACAAACAAAATTACTCAAGAATTACACAAAACAAATAGATCATTCTTAAATTACAATACCTTGATCCTATAGATCGAATTCCTCTTAAACCAATAATTACTTGCATCGCAAAAATCATTACTATTGACTGGTAGGACCTGGAAACGCTTCTCATTAGGTGATAATTGCTGAACGTTAGTGAGGATGAATTACTTTTGACTACAGCAGGTCCAAAGAAACTGTTTTTGATAGTTCATTTTCTTTAAACAAAACATTTAAAACACTCCATATAGTTCATCCAACTTTCTTTGTTAAAACACAGTTTAAACAATCCTGTCTGTTATAGTTTTATTTATAATAACTTGCATCCTATAAATAACGGTAATATCTTTAAAATATTAAACAAGTTTAAACTTAGTAAGTACTTGCTAGTTTAGTTACTTCTGATAAAATCGATAATCATTTATTTTTATCCACTTATGGGACGGAAATTTATTAATCATATTATGAGACCATCCGCAAATAAACGATAATCCCCAAACAGATACGCCACGGTTATTTTTGTTAACAATGACTCCGTAATATTTAAAAAACCACTCAATCTTTAATAACGTAAATTCACTAATTACAACTGGAATGGTAGAGATAATTGTTTTAATGATCCATCACAAAATAACAAACCACTTTTATCTATAAACTGTACTGTATATTCAGATTTATCGGCTGAATTATTCAAAACTGTACCATCTCGGAGTCTCACTTCAAGACAAGCGTCGCGTCTTCACCGCAGCTCAAAAGCAAGTATTGATTTTTTCTTAAAAACTGAAGGTTGCATTATAATAGTTCGTAGGGTACAAATCGTGTACACCAATCAGCGAGTCGCGTGTTTTGGCCTCAACGAATCAGAGCACAGCAATTCAAAAGCAAGTATTGATTTTTTCTCTAAAACTGCAAACGCTCCAAGTTATTATTTTTTAAACGCTTATATGAGTAACCAAAAAAATTTTTATAATTCTAAGAGGATTTGAAACCAACCTTTTTTAAAATAGTTTTCTTTTATAGGGTTGTTTAAACCAAATGCTAACACAAGTTCATATTTTAAAAAGAACGTAAATTTGCAGAACCGGACTTAAGATTTTTAGTAAATATGTAGACAAAACTACATTTGTTCAGGACTGATAAAAATATACCGTTACAACGCTAGTCAAAAATGAAAAACGTCAAATCAAGTTTGTACGTTTATACGTTAATTGATTCTAGTAGCACATACTTGACCTTATTTATTTCCGTCAGTGTCCACGTTAATAAATGTTTTCATTTGCAGAATGAAATAGACGTTTTCAGTCGTCGTTTGTTAGATACACATAATTTTAAACTTTATAGACAGTATGTTTTTTATCAATTCACAATACACTTGTTCAAAATATGTCTTTAATTTTCTACCATTCTTAGTGTGCATAAACGAAATCGGAACGACAACATATTTGTGATTAATTAATGATAATAAAAATAATACTTATAATCTTTTGTATAACTCCCTACCCCTACAATCAAAATTGCTTTAAACTAAAATAAAAACGAAAAACCTTATATTTTAATAATACTCTTCGAAAGTGAAGCATCAACACAGGTACTTCGCAACCGTAATGATCTAATATTAGGTAAGAAACTTTACGTGTGTTGGCGAAACAAGCAAACTTTTCTTATACGTATAAACGCCGTAACCTTATAGATTATAAGTAAACTCTTATCTTAAACACATACAAGGAACTTAAAGTTTTACGTGGGCTCCTAACTGTGGCAGGACTACATGTACTTTATCTTTGAGGGTTTCTTGGTGGCCAAATTATCGTTTGCCTCTAACCGACATATGCTTACAGCCAGAGCTGAGATTGAGAGTCTTAGTCTGTACTAGGATAATGGGCCCTACGGGCCTAAGCACTTAAGTATGATAGAAATAGCATTTATCGATTTTTTTTAAAGTAGGTCAGTATTTACATGACCTACATAAATCTCCAATCGATTCTCTATCGATAGAGCACATATTAGTACCAAATAACACTCAATAGCACTAAATAGTACGATAGAATCAGCATTTATTGATTTTTTAAAACATAGCCTAATTTAAAAAATTTTAAAACATAACCTAATTTAAAAAATTACGCGTCGAATGAGCCCAAGCCCATCTCTCCAGCCCTTATAGAACGCGAGAATGGGGCTCGGACACACATACAAATCAACTTTAGTAGTATTGGATAGTAATGTAACTTTATCAGTTATCTAGTATAAGACAGTTCAGAATAATTTAAATCAAAAACGAAATACAAGAACAAGAAGATGAAAAATCTTCGAATAAAATGGTCTTTTTAAAAAATGATTTATTTAAAAAACTTTTCTCACTTGCCACGCTTTTGTGAAAAAGAAAATTAAATATGTACCAACCATAAAACCTAACAGACATAGAATACTAATTCTACAATATTTTATCTGTCACCATAAATTACCCAACAAATTCACCAAAATCTGCTTATCTAGATTTCATCCCATTCCTTTTGCCACACCAAAAACTTTCTATTGTTTTCATAATTTAATTATAGCCTGTATTGTCCTAGATCTTTGAAGTTTCCTGTTGTTTCATCTGACTAGAGGATAAAAAATTAATACCATTATTAATAATGCAAATCGACCAAGCACACTTTTCAACTTATAATATATTCTGTAGAAAAACCACACAATTTAGCATATATTCGGTATTTTCACAACTTTATTAATAAACCTCTAAAACTACACCTTTTGTATGATTTAATATCACATAAGGGCAGTAACCACTAAATTTATAAACTACACCAATAAAATTATAACAAAGAATAATTTTAGTACGTCCTAAAGTTTCCCTAAAGAGTTTACAACATTAATTTAAAACCGAAATAAAATCCCTACTGCACGCTTGTCTTCCACTGTTAGAAAAACTAGTTAAACACGAAACCTCATTTAATAAAACCTAGAGTTGCGTTAGTAGTTAATATCAGGAAATTTCCCAAGCTTAGCAACAGTTGCTTTTAACGAGCAAATCTCTGTAATTGTCACTTATAAATGCCTCCAGGTCCTCCGCAAATATTTGATCTGATTTTAAATTCTAAAACGCCGTGTACCTTAAAATTTTAAATTTAGGGAAATTACTTAGGTAAACTGGCGTTACCACCACGAGAGCTATTTAATATTTAAATAGAAACACACAAAAACGTGGTGTAAATCTCGTACAAATTTTTAATAAGATTTTTCAATGTTCTTTAAATATCAAAGATATTTTTGCATGTTTACCCTAAAAAAATAATTAAATTTCCAGAGTAAATTTTCACTTTATTTTCATAAATCTTATATCTAACCTATAATAAAAAAAGTTTTTAAAATATAGAATCCTAAAGCTCTTTTCCTGAAAATCGCGTTATTAATATTCCTTAGAGCTTTAGTAGTTACAGTTAGGAATTGTTAACTAAAGAAATGCTAGGTCTTTAACAATATTTGTGTTTATGCAGATTGTGTATTTGTTTTCTTTCCAGGGTTCGTATAAGATGCTGTTGTCTCTAGTACAATGTCACGGAAAGATATTATTACGTGAAAAGAACCAGCAAAAGCTATAATATTAAATCTTACTAAAAACTGTTTAATTTAGAGTAATTTAAATTAATTGTAGTAGTCTGCGTTTTCTTAAATTATTCTTAATTTAAAACCCGAAGGATTTATTATGAAATTTATATGAAACAATAAGACAGAAATAATAATAATAATAATAATAATAATAATAATAATAAATGACTTTATTGCTCTTATGTATGTATATCAGTAATGAGAAACAAAAATTAATTAAATATTTAATCCCAAGGCGAGGTTCAGTTTAGTTACTGTTCTTCCACGTAAACCTTGATCTGATAAGAACAAAAACGTGACAATGTTAATGCCTAAACAACAAACTTAAACCTAAATTTAAACCTAAATTCGGTGATGATATGGTTACCATACTACTTTTCTATTTATAACAGCTAATTGAGAATAAAACATAATTAAGAATAAAACACCATTATATGCATAACTACTGCCTTTGCTGATTCCATAAATAATTACGTAAATTTGACTTAAACTTTCTAATAGTATAATTCTTCAAATTATCTGACAATTTATTGTACTTATGATAAATTTGATATGAAAAACTTCTCTGAAATAAAGCAGTTTTATAGAGAGGGGAAGATATACGACCACGGTATCTCGTAATTATCTGATCTATAAGCAATTAAGTTGCAAAGGTATGGTGAACTTTGATTAACAACAATACAAAGAAAAAGACACAGCATTTGTAATTTTCTTCGATTATTCATATTTAACCAACCAATTTCCAGCATCTTATAACTTATATGTTCAAATTTACGTATTCCATAAATGTAACGTAAGCAAGCGTTTTGTACTTTTTGTATTTTTTCAGAAGTTACATTATCAATAGCTGGATGATAAACAGGTGCGCAATAATTGAATAAAGAAAGAACAAGCACTTCGCATAACCTCTTCTTGGTATCCTGTGATAAAGAATGTCTATGAGGATAAAGTTTTCTGAGTTGGGTGTAAGCTCTCCCCACGTAATTAGAAGTTTGGTCTTTAAACCTAAAGCTATTGTCTAACATTAAGCCTAAACTTTTAGCTTTAGTTAAAATTTCTACATTGTTTATTTTAATAGCAATCTTACTGGTCAAGTCTTCAGAGCATCTTTTATTACCAAATAAAAGAACGGCAGACTTGTTTGAATTGATTTTCAGGGAAAGTTGTAGCGAAGCAAGATAAATGAAATTTAGAAGATCATTGACGGTTTTAACAGCTTGTATCCAATCAGAAGGATTAATAGAATAATAGAGCTGTGTATCGTCAGCATATACATGAACAGAGCAATCTCGAATTGAATTGATTAGTACTGTGGTATACAAAGAATACAGCAGTGGTCCAAGAACAGAACCCTGAGGAACACCACGTATCACAGATAAAGGTTCAGATACATTATTATGTAGCTTCACCTTCTGCTTTCGATTAGTCAAGTAGTTTTTTGATAATGACAGCGTAGCTGTCGAAACAATATTGTCAGGTTATATTTTAATAAAACTGAAACTTTTACTAATCTTTATTTACTTCATGATTATGGAGTTCCACAAAGTAAGGCTGGAAACAATAAACAAGCAGTTTTTAATTAACAATGTCGCATTTTTACCAAAATTCATGTGCTGCAAGATGTTTAATAATGTATCGTGATTGACAGTATCAAAAGCCTTACTGTAGTCTAACAATACAAGAATAGTGGCATTACCTCTATCACTAGCAGTCAAGATATCATTAGTTACTCGTAACAATGCTGTAGTAGTACTGTAACCTGCACTGAACCCTGATTGTACGGAGGGCAAAATATTATTCTTATTGGCATATTCACATATTTGCAAAAAAATGATCTTTTCTAATATCTTAGATAAGGTCGATAAAATACTAATTGGTCTAAGATCTTTTAGCTCTAAAGCATTTTTTTTGGCAGAGGTATAATAATAGCTTCCTTCCAACAATCTGGTACTATATTATTCTCAATGCATTCATTTATGATATGTGTAATGTATGGCAGAATCAGAGGACAGCACAGTTTAATCATATTGATATTGATGCAATCACTGCCATAAGCTTTAGATTTTATTGAATTGATGATTTTGCATATTGATATTTGCATTAGATATTTGCATATAAAAATAATTGTTTATAATTTAAATAGCAAAAAAATGCAAGATTCTCTCTTTTTAATTCTATAATTAATTTTAATTAATCTCAAAATAAATAAATACTATTTATTTGGAGATAAATTAAATTCATTTCAAAACAAATAATTATTTTAGTTTAAGTATAAAAAAACTACTTCTTGAAATAAAGACAATAATTTGTTTACAATTCTATATGCCTCTTTTGGTATCATCAAAACTTTTTATATTAAAGATTAGATTAAATACTACAGAAAAACTTACAGTTTTTAATTACTAAGATTGCCATCCTTAGCTTGTTTAAAAATTGGCCCTACAAAATTACCAACTGGATGTTTTTTAACTCCCCTTGAATAAGCTGTCTGGTTTCATTAAACTTGACAAATAAATCAAAAAACATTTGTCATTGATCTTTGCATAATTATTTCCAATTAAAAAAAGGCTCTATATGATTTGGCTAAAACAATCGACTGTTGACATTACATGAATACAACAACCAAATTCTTATTTAAAAACTTTCATTACAGCAAAAATTAATTAAATAGTTTCAAAGCAAATTAAATTCAATAATATATAATACTTTACGAACAACCAAAATTAACCTTACAATACAATGTCAATGAACACATATCTCCTTAGAACGAATTATCGATTTAATTACCTAAAAACACTTTGTTACACATTCCTATCTTCACAACACTAATCATTACATCATTAACAACATAACTTAAATGTTTTAGATGCCAGAAATATTGAAATATAAGCCAATTTACAATACCTTAATAATCGTTCCAAAGGCGCAACATAATATTACATGTTGTTATAAAAACATTAACAACAAAATGCAGCCGCTACATTTAAGAGTGTATCAATTATGTGGTAAAAAAGCAGCTTTACAAACCTCCACCAAAATGATTCAACCAAGAGCTTACAAGAAACTTTCAAAATCGGAGAACCAAATTATAAAGAAAACATAGTTTTAATTAAATTTTTACAAGGCAAGTAGCTAAATATTTGTATACACCCTCAATACAGTATACCTTGTCGGTTCTATAGGAAATCTTACATTGCAATCGATCCTAACTTCATTAGATTGAAAAAATAGATTAACGTCACACAAATAGTTAGTTAATAGACAAGAAAGATTAACTAAATTCTAAGAAAAAAAATCAATTTTCCAAATATCTTGTATCTGCCCATAGTGTTCAAGTCAAGTGTAATCATAAGTATCCATATTGTAATGACCGGAATTAACCCCTATACGCCGCCGTTCGGACATTTGGTCCTGGCGGCGGAATGTATGACTCATCGACATGACTCATCGACAGATACACGAGACACAATACATCAACCAGTCTAATCTAGCGCGTTCTAGAAAGATTATATGGAATATATAAATCGCCGCCGCACACGAAAGACAATCACTCGTGAACCATTGAATTGAAGCCGCGTATTAGTACGAGATAAATGTTATAAAGAAATGATATATTAAATATAAATAATTCAAGTTCGTTAACAGTTTAAATATTTCTCTTGCTAATAGAAGATTAAACAGCATTTTTTGTATTATTTAAAAATAATGTTACAATATTTTAACTCAAAAAGAAAATTTACTCAAATTTATTATTTTGAAAACCTCAATTTTCGTAAAATTTAGTTTTTAATTATATAAAGAAATAAACTATTCTGATGTTTCATTTTATTACGTGAAAATTATAAAAAATCGCAAAATTTGAAACTTCATCAAATACTTTTATTATTAATTAATTGTATATTTTACGTTTTTAATAAATTAAACACGAAATTACTTTTAATTTGAAATCATCAGCTGGTTGTAGTAGAACACTATAGAGGAATGTAATTATAAAAACCGTCCAAAAACAAAAAGATTAGTTTTCAATAACTATTTAAATAAGATACTAGTGTCTCTGTCACAAAATTGCACTAGCATTAATCTTATTACAAATTATGAGAAATTTACAAATTCCAAGCTTTGCAAAAACTGTTAATAAGAAAATGATGTCTCACACTATCATGCACACATTTTATTACATGAAAAAGTTTATACAAATTGTAAAAAAGAAAATTTAAGATTTTATCAAAAATTGTTATGATTTAAACTTGCATAATTGTAGGCTGTACTATTCATTGCATTTAAATAGGAATAAATAAAAATTTCATAGAATTAACTCAAATAATAAAGATATTGAGCTTCTTTTTAGTTTGAGGCACGTACTTAGAAATCATTAATAATGTTTTACGAGTTGCACCAGTCACTTAGTATTTGTTGTATTTTGCGCGTTAGGTTGCCGAGAATAATATCCTGCACATAAAAAGGACTTTTCTAAATATGTCTAAGTACTGTAGGCAATAAAACTCGTGCCTTGCAAAATATCTTGTAAGTCTATCAAAATAATTTATGGCTTGGCTATATTTCTTTAAAATTCCGTTTATACAATAAACTCACCATTTTTATCACTGGGTTTGCAATATGCGATTCTTAAATTATTCGGATATCATAACGACAAAAGTTAAAAGTTCATATTCTTCTATTGGCTAATATTTCCTCATTCCTTTTTGCAATTTAAAAGCTTAAGAAACCAGTACCTATGACCCTGAATTCAATTTGCGGACAGAGAGATCTCAACCGGAGCAATAAGATTTAAAGTACGAGAAGTAGTAAGTAGTGTTAGCTAAATTTTGAGTGTTACAATTTACACTCTAATCGCGGGAGTATTGTTTATAGTTTGTTATTCGAAAAGTAATTATCTTATAATTGTCGCCCAAGATTTTTTTTCGTGATAATAGCAATGCTACATTATTAATTATAAATCTGTGAACGCATAAATAAATTATAAAATAACTGTCTCACCAAAACTTTTAATTCTTTTCCCCCGTTGTTTTTGATAATTAAGCGAACATATATTTAGTAACTACGTTTATATTTATTAACTACTTTTATATTTAATAACTACGTTTATATTTATAACTACGTTTACCCACATTTCGTGTGCTTAAGAAATCTCTTGATGTAATAAAATGGTTTTGTAAAACTTAATTAAATTTTATTTTTTTTTTCTTTAAGATAGCCAGTATTTAATTGAACTATAGCATGGTCGTATTTCTTTATTGGGGCAATATCCCCTGTTTAGTTGAAGAAGCATTATTTAATTATTATTTGATATTTAACACAATTTAATTTTTCTTTTTGATATTTGGAATCTGTATTTTAGAATTTTAAGGAAAGCGCTAACGGGTGACGAATTATAGTACATTGTGGAAAATTGTTCTAAGACCTTGTATTATTTGTTTTGAAATTAATGGAATGTTTATGTTTTTTAGTTTAAATAACAAATTCTTAGAAACAGTAATAGGCAAATGAATTTCTTTAGATTACTTTGTCCAATAGAAGAAACAAGTTTTAACACGTTTCGTAATTTACGCTTGTAAAATATGTCCTGAAATGCGAGTTCGGGTGTGAATTATACAACAAAGATGGAATATGCGCGGAAGAAAGACACTCGGTCGTACAGTAATGCCGAATATGTTGCCGTCGACCCATTTCTAGCATCACTGTGGACAGATCGGTCGGACATTCATGGAGTTTATTGTTTCTTTTTTTATGTGCGCTTTAATCATTAAGTAGGTTATGTATTTTAGTGTTATACTGCTTTTCATCTTTAGGTAATTGGTCTGTCTATTTTACTTTCAAGATTTGCGATTATATTGTCAATAAGACTGTTCAATATCTTTGGGAATTTTTTGGTTGTGTGACTTTCAATCCATGTTTCATTAGTGTTAGTAAGTGATATGTTCTGCTTCTCTATTTGTTAAACTGAATTTAGATTTTTTTAAATTTTGTTTCGTAAATATTTTCAAACATAATAATTTTCTAAAATTCTATGTTCTTCATTATGTTAATCGTTACCCTATAATAGAGCTCGATGATTTGTAATTACATGATTATTAGTAGGTTGTAGTATTCATTTCATTTAAATAAAAATAATATTTTTAAAATAAAGGAATGTTTGCCATGGCTTGACAGCCTCTGTGCAGCTGAAAAAGACTCGATAATTAAGGTTGGAAATTGACAAACTCCGGAAAAATTGCCGTTGGCGTCGCTACTGGTACAAAACATTAATTAATTTAGTTCAGTTTCAGACCTTTAAGATTATACTACCAAACCATAGGTGGCCCTCGCGTCGGAAGTACAATGATTTGTGATAATAATAATAATTTTGTATAAATATTACAGAAATTCATATTAAAACGTCGGTATCGCCTCAATATTAGAATAAACTACAAGGTCGGTCGCTATAATTTTTACATATTTACTTAGAATCTATGAAAAGAAATACTAGTGATATTATTATGTTTTGCATTACATAATTGATTTACAGATATTTAAAGTTATCTATGTAAGCTAGTTATGGTAATGTATAGGTTTACATATAAACCAATTTAAAAATTTTAATGTGCATTCGAAGAATAATAACCACTGCAGTGAATTAAAATTAAAAATAACACTAAAATACAGTAAAAATATGCTGCAGCTACAGCGCCATCCCTTTTAGAGTAGCTGAACTACTGTCCAGTAAAGTGCCTAAAAATGATAATAATAGTAACCGAAACTGTAACATGATTATTGTTGTTATAAATAAACTTTTATCAATTAAATTTGTTGATCTGTGAACTACTCAAGTACTTTCAAATGATTAAAAAGAGATATTTTAGTTTTAAGAAAGAAAAAATATTTATACTTATGGTTACAGTTTTTGTGTTTATTTAGTTATTTTCGAACAAATTTAAATAATTCTATTGTGAAAGTATTGTTCATACTTTTATCTACGAGATTCTAATGTTGGATACACAATCTATGATATATTCTTTCTTAAAATAATGAAACTCAGAGGCTCTGCATAGCTTATTTTTATACAGTCACTTCCTCCCTTAAGACTGCAAGTCCTAAGGATTTTTATTGTTGCTTTTTAATTTAAATTAATTGTGATTGTTTTTACGTTGAACATGAGATTATTTTTAAAATCATCCGAGGATTGTAGAACGCTGTAGAGGATTATATGCAAACCTGCATTTATATGCATAAGCAATACAATATAAAAAAACACAATTCATGAATAAAATAAGTAGGGTACTGTATATTTATACATCGTTGCGGATACCTACTGTGTATTCTCCGTTTATGTAATGCTGGAACCCTCGTAGATATCAAGCTTATTCTTTAAGAAGTATCTTTTTTAAGTAGTTTTGATTTTTTATACTCCCGTCCTTTTCCACTATGAAATTTCACGTTTTTTGATCTCAGTAAGTTGATGTTACCGATTCGTTGCCGGTTGCTATGACAACACAGAACTGTTCTAATTCATAACGTGTCTGGCGTCTGGGTGCTGCTATGAAAATAAATGAGTATACCGTGATTAAAACAGCATTCATTGTGAACATACCGCAATACATGCCTAACCTTACTTTTGTAATTTAGTGACAGCTAACGTTTAGAATTTGACATTACAAAATTAGAAAACTAAGATAAGTATATTTGCGGTATGTCTACAATGAACGTTTCGCAGCCAACGTCGACGTCAAATTAAAAGAATCATAAATTTTTACAATAAATACATTTTTTTTATTTATTAAATAGTGCCGTTAGCGCAAAAAATATACGATACTCATCGTATCAGCAACTTTCTAATTCTTAACACTATAATAATATCTTTTCACCCTGGCTATGGCATAATTATAATTAAATCTTACATTGGGCGTTAGACTTAATTGATTTTATACTAATTTTAATGAACTTTGCAAATCATTATTCACTTGACGACAATATAACCAGCTCAACTGCCAAGCAATATTAAATCTTTTGGAACTTGGAACAAAAGAATAGTAACTGTAGGGTTGAGCCAAATTACTAACAAATCTTTCAAGAAATATGCAAAAACACCGATTTGTCTAGAACTGCATTGAAATTCGTCCCACTTAGTTTTTCATCTGTATTATCTGTTTTTCCTAAATCACGCATAAAAACAACGCACAAATAGCAGTGGCGTAACAAAGAACTGCCCCCCCCCGCAAAATATTTCTGGAGGCCCCCCTATATACATATATAAAAAAGGGGGGGAATCGAGGTTGTTTTCAGAAATGATAAATCGGATAAAGAAGAAATTTTTATTGATTTAAATTTTTTTTAGAATTTAATTAATTTAATTATTATTATTAATCATATACCCTTCTACCTTACGATGTCGGGTTTAATATAAAAATTAAACTAAGAATTAATTTACTTAATGCAAAACATTATGTTAGATACACACTATTTCCGTAGTTATAATTATTATATTGTTTTATTAATTTCTTTTAATATTATTAACATTCATACTTCATTAAGATTAGCATTACATATATCACCTGTTCACCTATTATAGCATTTAATCATTAGTTCGTTTCATTTACAATCAATTATAAATTGTTTATCATTGACCTATTTAAAACTATTTATGATTGCCATACAATGAATCACAGAATTTCCATTTAATGTTAGATAAACATAATTGATATTAACTTTTAAATAATATTTATATTTACAGACAGCATATAGTATTTAGAAAATTTCCTTAATGAACGTTGAACTGTAAACTAATTAATAATAACTTTCTTTTCAATGCATAGATCACTTTTGTAGGCAGTTGATTGCCACCAGTCCTGAGAATAACTCAAAATTCATTTTCTATTTCAATCATAATAATAAGTATTAAATAAAATATATTATAGATTTAATAGTGTTTATTATCCTAAAATTAAACGAACACTACTGAAAGGAGGAAACCTGAGAAATACAACAATTAATAAAACAATTTACTTCATATAAGAATACTTATAATAAAAATTACACCGTTATAATAATGATAATTAAATAAAAAATCATATTCTAGCCGTAATTTGATACATAGTTAAAAATAAAATAAGAAAAATAAAACCAACGTTTGAATATTTATATTGAAAATTATTATTCAAGAGTAAAAAAATCAAAAAGAACATTCTGTGCTACAATCTAAAAAAAAGATTTTTCGTCGGCTATTAGCATCTGCAAAAGTAGGAATAACTTTATTCAAATCTATTGGATGCTACTAGTTGATATTAAACTGATGTATTTGAATAATAAACACCCCATGAAAGTACAGATAATAAGTGAAGAAGGGTTTTTCCTTTGGTCACCCTGGCCAACCATTATTCCCCGTATTGAAGGAAACCGACAGGATGAAGGATCGTAAAGAGTAATAATAAACACTATAAACAGATTATTATTGTCATAACCGCTATCAATATTTGTCTTGCAGTGTAATTAATTATATACAGAAAATATATAATTTAATAGAACTTTTGAATTGTTATCATCATATTAATTAATATACGGTGTTTTTAATGAAAGACGTTTTTTTGGAATTTATCAGCATTATAATTATTTTTTACGAGCATAATTATTATTATTTATTATTTATTATTTATTATTTATTATTTATTATTTATTATTTATTATTTCACTGGATTTTTTGCTCATAAATGCTAACCTGCAGTCCTTTTTTAAATATCCAAGTAGAAATATCACAAAAGAATGACAAAGATGCGCCAAAAATGCTTTCACTTTTATTGCCAACATCTGTTTGTTACAAACCAAATTCCAGTCCCTTGTAGACTTGTACTTTTCTAAGAGATAATAAAAAGGGCAGTTTTAAAACTTTTACTAAAGTGCATTTTATATTTTACTTAAAGTAATAAAACGATTAATTTTTGCTCTTTTTGCTGAATATTAATAGTAATAGGTGGTAATATATCCAGTGTCGTCACAAACTGGGGGCTTTTGAAATTCGGGGGCCCCCTAATGCCCGGGCCCCCCCCGCAGCTGGGATGCTGCGGGCCCTATTGTTACGCCACTGACAAATAGTATCAAAATATTTACTTTACGGCCATTTTGACTAGATGGCAATTAATGGATATGGAACCTTTTCATGACAGATAGTATTTATTGAAAGTTAAATACATTTACCGTGTAGAATATTTACAGTAGTTCGAAACAACAAACTGCACTGTAACACAAAGTAGTATAGGTATACAATGCCAGAATCAAATAGGTTTACTTAAATGAAGTTATCAGTCTTGTTCCACAGTATTCTACTTCATTTCAAATTTATTCTGTTATGCATAAAATACAAACACGAGTGTCTGTTAAGAAAGATAATTTTTCAAATATTCTATTTAATTAATTAAAAAAAATTAATCACCAACTTAAAAAACAAAAGAATCTTCTATAACAATAGATTTTAAAAATGTAACCTTAAACAGAAAATTGAAGCACGTACACAAGAGATAGAAATTACAAAAATGATTAATTGAAACTTCTGATGTTCATTGAAGCCTCACTAACCAGAACTTGATTAATAACGAGAGGAGTTTTTTCTTGCAATCAAAAGAAGTTGTATAAAGGGAACGTATCCATAATGCAGCAAACCCGTAGACGAGAAAAGTTTTACAAGGCCAGAAAAAAATATTAGGTTATACGATGAGTACGTTTTTTAGATCAGATCTCTAGAGAATTTTATTTCATTTCGTTGGGTAAAACACAAACCTCTTTGTATTCAAAATAAGATAAAACAACGAATTGAACTTAATATTATTGCATTTATATAAACTCAATTTCTATAACTCGTTCTGCTTACAAAATAATAAAAATCAGAAAGTTAAATTTTATTTTTAATTATCGCTATTTCTGATGCACAAAAAGATCTTCACAGCAGAGACTTCATTGTTTAAAGCTGGTTCAAACAAACTTCATTTGTAAATAACGACAAAAGCACTCACTAAGAACTGAAGTCAACTTTACGAAAGCTTTCCGATGAATAGAGAGATGTTCAATTTGATAATTCCTTTTGATATTTATTTTCTAAGCAGCTTTCGATTTTTAGCTTCAACTGTGTATTGTTTCGCCAAGTGTACATAAAGATAAAATTCAATTAAAACTTTAACATCAAACACATCAGAAAGAAACTTAAAAAGCCGTTAAACTTTTGTGTACCGACTTCTAATTTAAAAGCCAAATTAGAGAAAATTTAGAAATATTACTTTAGGAAACTGTAGATGTTATTAAAAGGTAGTAACTCAAAGTGAATTCGTCTTTTTGTACTCGTTTGCACTCTTAAACACTTCCGAACGTTCTAACAAGCTCAAAGAATATTGAAATATTAATTATAGTAGAGTATTACTTATACTCGTACTTTCAATACATATATTTAAATGTGAATTTTAATATAAATATTAAAATAGATACTTAAATACACCATTAAAATTATAATTTTTCCTTACCTCTACAGACTCGGGACGAGTAGAACAAAAACTTTAAAGTGGCACTCACCTGAAACAAAAAAGATAGCATTAGGAAATTATTAAATTATTCACTTTACTTAAGTTAATTTAAATTTTAGAATCATTAAGTGTAGAATAAATAGTAGTAATGCAATTTATAACATCAATTTTATAATTTTTAATTTAATTTAAAACTATAATACATATTTATACAAACGAAAATACCTGTGAGCTTATACAGTGCTATTAAATTAAAATACAGTATACTCTATATTGCATTTGAAAATAATCATCTCAAACCATTGCATTTACTGTATGTTTATGCAACCAACAATACATAAAACCTCATAATGCACTATCCTAATTAGCCGTTTAACACCTTTTATTTCACTTGAAAATGATTTAACACTAATTGCGTTTATTAAAAATACACGTGTAAATGAAAATAACATTTACTGTAAAATAAAAGGTGCAAAAATGTATCTTTTATAACAAACCACTCTCCTTGGTAAAATGCATAGTACTTACCAACAACCAACCAACTTAAGGCTATCTTTAACCAGTCCTGAAACATCTGCTAGGTAGCAACGGCAAGCATTATTTTTGAAGAGGGATATATTTAGAGAAACATTGAGATTTTTAATACCAGAAACAGCGTGCGTAAATGAATTAATATTAACTGTTGATTAATTGTAAAATTGTAAAAGTAATTGTAAAAAATATCAAAAAGTAATAATGAATAAATTAGTAATAAAAAGAAACAAACAAAAAAATATGATAAATAACATTCATTAAAGAAGCAAACAACGTCAATATATAGCATAGTCCCGCGGATGAATGGCTGGATTTCAGACTAGAAAACCACGGTTCAAATCCATTCAGTTCGTATCATTTTTTTTATAATTATAGCTTATTTAATAATATTTATAGAACAGAATAACTTACAATTAAATACTAATACGGTAATGTATAATCAATTAGTTTTATTTTTAATTAACATAAATATTATTATACATATATTATGTAGTTTAAACAATGACTACAAAATTAAGAGAGAATTGTATGTTTCAATTCAGTATGTTCAGTATGTCGTTCGGTTATACAGAGGAAATACATTCATTAACAACAATAACATTAACTGTTATTTACTGAAAAAATAAAGAAAATAATTAAAAAAGAGATAAAAATACCAACAAGTTCTAAAATAAGAATATGTGAATATAATATATAATAATTGGGTTTTTATATAGTTGCAGTAAACACAAATCACATTAGCAGAAAACACAAAGTTTGAAAACATGCCATTATCTGACGAGTGGCAAACGATAAAGGAATTAATTCAGAAACTTATCTTTAGAAACCTGTGTACAAATGTAGCATGCCGATAAGATATGATAAATAGAGTTGCAAAGAGAAAGAGCCTCATCCCATGATACAGGATGAAAGTCGTGTTAAAGGCACACCAGTTGAGATATTGACAGAAGCTGCTAATGAAATCCATATAGTCTTATGGAGTATAATAAGTCTATTCTATTTCAATACATACCAGTTGTGATTATTCAATAAAAGTCAATCTGTTGACTTTCTCGTTGCGAAAATACAAAAAACTATTGATAGCTTTAATCACTAGCGGCCTGCAAATGTCCGCACAGAAGACAAAACGTCTTTACGGTCAAATTGGTTTACGACGACCTGGCCACCATCATCCTTACCATACACTGCAATTGTCTTACGGTTTTCTCTGTTGCGTGAAATTCAATTTGCAATACAAGCCTAAGGATCTATATTACAACTTTTATATCACTCACTTTTTTTTGATAAAAATGCCTATTTTTCAATATAAAACGAGTTAAATGAATTTATAACGGAATTTATATGATTTTTTAATTTTGATTCACACTGCAGTTGTAACGGAGAAAAGCGGAAAGCAGTGGCTAGATAAATTCTACCTTAAAGATATTCCGCCCTCTCTGCGGGCACTTGCAGTATTAAATACGGAGAATTTCTGATTTTTGTGACTGTTTGCGAGATATAGTATCATCCTGTTAAGTAGGTGTGCACTGATTTTTTTGATTAAGTTTATCTCTAAAACTACTAATCATGACATAATATGTTGAATGAGCAAAATTATTGCATGTTCTTTCAATTTTATGAAAAACAAAAGCAAAATGTAGTTTTGACCAATTTTCACGATTTAACTTACTGATGACGTCATAAAAACGTCATATCTCAAAACCGTCACTTTTTTCTTCTCTGAAAATCATTTCACCGCTTTTTAACGTTTCTAGCATATTTGAGCCAAATAACAGTGAAACTAGAAAAGCTAATTAATGATTTTTTTTATATAAATGTAAAGAGCCAATAGCACAGAAACTGGCACTTTGGCTCTATTAGGTTTTTAACAAAGAAATTTGTCAAACAAAAGTGGTCCTAATTAAAAATCAAAAATTATAATACAAAATATTTGCATTATTAAAAATTCATAGTAGGGAAATTTTACAAAATAAGTCAAAGATTGACAATATTAAACACACAAATATAAATGATAAAATGGTCCTAATTAATGTTTAAATTACCTGCAATAACCCGACCCTATGACGGGTTGACTCTATTTCAGGATTTCAAAGGTCACATTGGAAAATACAGGAAATTCTCGTAACAGCGCTATTTCTTTACAATTTACCCCATAAAATAGTCTTTGGCAGAATATTGGTGGTTTGATCAAAAATATACAAAAACAATCCTGCGGCCTACAGGTCAAAGGTAAGGTCCCCAAGAAGATCATAACATATGTTTTAACCTCACCAAGTGATGTGTCATCTGAATAGTTTTGTGCTCTTAACCAAAAATATATAGTAACTGCTCATCTGGGACATACAAGTTACAGGTCAGGGCTGCAAAGCCTCTCAGGTCACAGCATCTGTTTTTATTCTAACTCCGCCAAGTGGGGTGTCCTTGGGAAGTTCTTGGTCTTTCCGTCGATAATACTACCTTCATAGGCCAGGGCCTCAAAAAGTCGTAGTATCTGTTTTCATTATTACCCCATCAAATTGCTGTGCTATAGGCTCTTTATATTTATATATACAAAAATCATTATTTCTTTTAGTCTCAGCTTGATATTTGGCTCAAATAATCTAAACACATTGAAAAAGTAGTGTAAAGATTTTTAGCAAAAAAGAAAGTTTATTGTTCATAGAATTTAAAGGAACTGCAATAATTTTGCCCATTTAACATTAAAATTTTATCCCACGACCAATAGTTTTCGGAACATAATTGATCAAAAAAATTACTGGACACGCATTTAGAAAAGTGGATGATATCTCACGAACTAATAATCACAAATATCAGATTTTCTTTACAGTTAGTATTAACTATCACAGTAGAGTGATAGTATTGGACCGTTCGCTTGTAAAAGTCTTTAAAATATTTTAACCAGCCTAATGTAATTAAACATTATTGTTAATTGAATTTAATCAATAAAGCCAATATTCTGTTCTGTTTGCGAATATTGAGTTTCAAGGACTTGGAGTCAGATGGCGCCTATATTTATTTTTACTATGTCTATAAAACCTTATTCTTCTTTATAATTAATAAGCTATAAAAATCAGTACATACTTCCTGAGCAATAATTTGTCTTTAAGATGTCTTCAGCCGTGGCATTATAAAGTAACGTAAGTATGTCGTTTTTATTAGCTTTGCAGTAAGTATTTAGTAGTTGAATTTTTAAAGGTTACAGTGATGTCCATCGCGCGGCGTATTTTATGTTTAGTATTTTCAGTAAAGTAATTGCAGTAGAATAACAAAAAAGTTTCGTTACAATTTATCTTAATAAAAAAAAGAAAAACATGCAAATACAAAAATTCAATTCATGAAAATATTGTTTTGCAAAACTAATAAAAATAAATCACCTGTTCGCAAATTAATACATTACGTTGATGAAGTATTTGCGCCTCATACTTTTATGCTTAATACTTTCACATACAACTTATACCACATTCAATGACTCAGCGGCTTATGCCACTGGTCTTTATTTTCATTGAATTTCAACAAAATATTTATACACATTTACCTTCATCTAGTCCCTAATCAATTAAAATAATGAAATTACTAAACTTTAAATGTAACCATTGACTATAACCTGCCCTACAGTAGTTATTTAGGTTACATTTTGTTGAAATTCAATGAAAATAAAGACCAGTGGCATAAGCCCCATCCTAAAAAATAACACCAAGATAACAGTGAATCACGTCACGTAATTGCGGAAATAGGGATTTTGAATACATTACTTTTTTAGTGTAGCTCAACTTATTTATACACATTTACCTTCATCTAGTCCCTAATCAATTAAAATAATGAAATTACTAAACTTTAAATGTAACCATTGACTATAACCTGCCCTACAGTAGTTATTTAGGTTATAAGTTGAGCTACACTAAAAAAGTAATGTATTCAAAATCCCTATTTCCGCAATACGTCACGTGATTCACTGTTATCTTGGTGTTATTTTTTAGGATGGAGGAATGATGTTTTGGAAGATGATTTTTGTCTGTGAATACAGCTGATTCAGTTTTTATAAAACCTTTTTCGTACGTTGAAAACTTCACAGTTAGTAACTGACTTTGGGTGTTCGGGAGACCACACGACGTTCACCCATAAAACTGGCTGTCTTCTACCCTATCCCTATAAAGGGTAATGGATGAAGCTGTCAGATTAAGTGTGTGGTAAAGAAATTCGTGAGAATTCTCGACGGTAACTCATACCGATCAGGGGAGCCCTGGTAGATGAGACCGGTGTGGGCGGATTCGAATCTCGCCTGGGATAAGGTCATTTATGGTCACCAAGGAACCCGCTACTTGACCGAGGTCATTTATGGTCACCAATGGAACCCGCTACTTCACCGAGTTCATTTATGGTCACCAACGGAACCCGCTGCTTGACCGAGGTCATCACACTTAAGGAGAGTTGAAGCGAATACATAGCCTCTCACAATCAAGACAACTTCACCAAAAACGGGTACACACCGGGAGTCTATAACGTGTAGACTCAAACGAAGCTCTGTCGAGGGCCCACCAAGCCTAAAATTGGTAGATCGGGGTGGAAAAACCATTAAAAAACCAAGTCCCGCCACAATTGATGTTGGATGCGATCGGGCACTGGTCCCACTTTGCAAGAGCGCTTAGCTGGGGAATAGTCCTATTGCTGGACGAGGTACTTCGCCCCTTATGAAAGAGGACGGGAGGGTGCCGGCGGGTGAGCAACGTGTTAAGTCAATTGCTCCGGTACTATGCCTGCGATAGCTAGTAGAGGGTGGATAGGCTACCTCGCTCCGACCAGTGAGCTGATCTGGTAGCAATTGCTGTACTGCCGGTTATGCAACTTGCGCGCTGATTGGGCGTATCCCACTCACTTCCTTCTAGAAGGGAACGTGGGGGTATGTTCACACGGGTACCCCACGTAAAATAATCATGACAATAAATGTTAGTAACTGACTGTATTAGCTGTGAAATATAAATATTAACTACACAAACAGACAGCCATTTATAAACCTTTTGACATTGAATTACCTTTAACTGCCGATGCTGTTAACAACATTAATGCAACCTCAAGTGCGCTGCAGGAGATATACACAAGCGTCAAAAGCTTTAAATGCCTTAGAATTCGGTTTACAAATTACCGCAAATAAATAGTTTATGCAACCTTTTATTAATAAAGTGAACAATTAAATCGTAGTTCATTGTACTAAATATGTTTGCTATATGGTCTCTTTCTAATTAAAAGCCGATGATATCGATTATACAAGTAAAGCTATAGTCTACATCTGATAAGTTTTCCTTCGACACGTGCTGCGAAATAATACGTACAACTCCCACGAAATGTAACAATCAGACAATTCAGTCACGTTACCTCTCCAAAACAGAACAATGTGTAGGAGAGGTAATGTAGTTACTCAAATCTACGACGCCAGAAAGCAAAACTTCTTTAGCACGACTTCAGCAGTTTAATCTCCCTTTCGGTAGATAAGCGACCCAGGTCGTATAGATTACTACGGTGGAGAGTGTTTGAGATATCGATCGCTCCGATAAATGGACAGTTGGCCATATAACGCTGCTGTAATAGTTACAAGTTACACACGTCGAGTTGACTCCCGATTAACGCTAAGCCAAGGGCTTTAGTTAAATTTATTGAGTTTTAGTACTCGAGACGTGCATAAACGACCTTTAATTTTGTATTACTCAGCCGAATAGTTTCCGTTCGTTCAATATTGCCTTTAAAATATTACTCCTTGAAGTATCAACCCTTTGCATAATATTATCGCTGTAGCAGACAATCTTGTTTAACTTTATATAACTATTCTGTTAGAATTATTAGCTGTTAAGACATGAGAAAGGAAAGCCACTATACTCAAGAAACGCATCGCTTAATTATGTTATATTTTAATGATAGTGTTTGTTTCTTGATGTATTTTTTACCAGTTTTTTAATGAAATGCACAATTAGAATAAGACTTTAATACGGGAACAGAAATACAATTTTTATTTATGTCAGAAAGAGAATGACAAATCTTATATATATATATTATTAAGCTATTGCTATGCAATTTGCAACATTTTATAATAATAAATCGAATACAGGGTGGACTCAACATGGCGCCCGCCTTGAAATGGTAAATCTTTTCAACAAAATTAAGTCTGTGGAAGAGGACACACCTTGTGTATAGCTCTTCTTAAGATGCCATTGCTGGTACGAACAGACACAACACGCACCTTATTGTCTTGTCCAGGATGTACCTGTATCACTCTAGCTAGCTGCCAGTTCATAGGTGGAAGATTATCATCTTTGAGGAGCACCAGGGATCCTATGACAATATTTGATGAATCTTGCCTCCATTTCGAACGTTGCTGCAGGGTGTTTAAATAATCATTTGACCAAATAGTCCAAAATCGTTGGATCATTCGCTGCAACTTTTTATAGGTAGAAAGTCTGTTAAAAGGAGTGTCAGAGACATTCTCTTGTGGTACTGACACCATGGCATCACCTATTAAAAAATGCCCAGGAGTCAAATACTGTAAGTCTTGAGGATCAGATGACAATGGACAGATCGGACGCGAGTTCAATACTGCCTCTATTTGAGTGACGATAGTATAAAAATCTTCAAAAGTCATATTAACGTCAGCTACTATTCGTTTTATATGGTACTTGAAGGACTTTACGGCAGCTTCCCAAATACCTCCAAAATGTGGAGATCTAGCAGGAATGAAGTGCCATTTTACACGATTCTCATTAAAATATGCGGCAAATCTAGAATGGTGTGGTACTATGGTTAGAATTTCAGAAATTTTTTGCAATTCTTTACAGGCACCCACAAAGTAGGTAGCATTGTCGGTATAGATGTGTTTACAAAAACCTCTCCGAGACACAAACCCTTTGAAGGCATTCATAAAACCATCAGTGGTAAGATCAGTTACCAATTCTACATGCACAGCCTTTGTGGCTAAACAAACAAAAATACATAAATAGCATTTTATGAAAGTTCTACTGCGCGATTTTCCATCTTTAATGTTATAAAATCCCGTATAATCAATGCCACAATTTGTAAATGCTCGCGAAGGTGTTACACGCGCTTCTGGTAAATCACCCATTAATTGGTTGATGTGTGTGGGTTTTGCCTTGAAGCAAGTAAGACAATTCTTCAAGGCACTACGTACTGAATTTCTGCCATTTAATGGCCAAAACTGTGTACGTAAACGTGATAAAATTAATTGAGCACCAGCGTGTAGATATTTATGATGTTCGTGCAGTATTAAAAGACGTGTTAGTATGTGTTTTCCAGGTAATACTATAGGATGTTTTTGGTTAAAGGAAATGTCGGCATTCTTAAGACGTCCCCCTACTCTTATAATTCCGTTAGGGTCTAGAAATGGATTTAAGGCAATTAGTTTACTAATTCTAGGTATAGTTTTACCTTGTGAAAGAAGCGTCAATTCAGAAGTAAATTCACTAGACTGAACCATCCTACATAACACTAATGTAGCTGCATTTAACTCATGATAGGAAAGTTGCCCTGTAAATTTATCTTCATTCCTTACGTTATGCAAAAAACGTAACATATAAGAAGTAACACGTTGAAGTTTACGAAAGTTAGAAAAACGAGAGAAAAGGGATGTATCAGAAATAGAGTGATAAGTTAAAATTATTTTTTCTTTGCGTGCTTCCGGAATAATATCAATGTTAATGATTTGCTCTTGTGGCCAGTCTTCATAAGGACCTGTGAGCCATGATGGCCCATGCCACCAAATATGGCATTGTTCTAAGTCTTCTGGTTCTAAACCACGTGAAATTACATCAGCTGGGTTATCGCTAGAACGTACGTGACGCCAAGTACTATGTTCACTTAAATTCTGTATCTCGGCGACCCTATTTGACACGAATGTTTTCCATCTGTTAGGTTGAGAATCTAACCAGGATAATACAATTGTGGAATCAGTCCAGAAGTATGTATGTTCAATATCCAATTTTAAGGAATGTTTAACCTTTTGCATCAATTGTGCAAGTAAAAGAGCTGCGCATAACTCTAGTCTAGGTAAGTTAACGAACTTAAGTGGAGCTAATCGAGATTTAGCACAGACTAAATTGGAAGTGATGTTATCATTACTGTTTCTGGAAACTAAATAAATACATGCACCGAAAGCAACCTCAGAAGCATCGCTGAAACCATGCAAAGTAATGACGGTAGGATTTAATTGAAGGATATGTCTAGGGATCTGAATATGATTTATGTGATTAATGTTCTCAAGAAAACGTAACCAGGTTTTCTGGAAGCCTGCTGGTACTAGATCGTCCCATTGGATTTGTAATTGCCATAACTGCTGCAACAACAATTTAGCCTTTACTACGCAAGGGCTGATCAGACCAAGTGGATCAAAGATAGTTGCTATATTTGACAGAATGGAACGTTTAGTAATTAGGTGGCCTAAAGAAGAAAATTTCACCGAATATAGAAATATATCAGCTTTGGGATTCCATATGATTCCTAATGTTTTTACATCCTTATTGGAAGAGATTATGTAATGAGCATTTGCATTAACTGAATCGTCTGTATTGTCAAACACTTCTGGTTCATTCGATAGCCATTTTCTAAGAGGCAAGCCTGCGTCTAATAATATTTTTTCAATGCCAACTTTGGCGTCTCTAGCTTGTTCTAGATCGAATGCGCCGAAAATTAAGTCGTCCATGTAAAAACAATTCAAAATGGCTTCACTAGCTATTGGATCTGTTTCTTTAGCATTAAGACCTATTTGATGTAACGTTCGCGTAGCTAAGAAAGAAGCACTAGCGGTTCCGTAAGTAATTGTATTTAAGGTGTAATGATTTATGGAATCGTTAGGACTTTTGCGCCAGACTATTCTCTGTAAATTGCGTTGATGACTATCTATGGTAATCTGTCTATACATCTTAGTGATGTCGGCGGTAATGACTATGTTATAGGTACGCATACGTAATATTATTTCAAATAAATCACTCTGTATAGTGGGACCTATCTTTAACACATCATTCAATGAAATTCCAGTGGACGTTTTTGCCGATGCATCGAACACCACTCTTACTCGAGTAGTAGTACTAGAATCTTTAACGACCGCATGGTGCGGTAAGTAATTATGAATTGTATTAGTACAATCGAAGTCAGTATTAACTTTAGTCATGTGACCAAGGTCTTCGTATTCCTGAAGAAAATCATTATATTGCTGTCTTAAATTTTCGTCACGAGATAACCTTACTTCTATGGATTTTAAACGCTTAAGAGCTGAAGAAAGAGATTCGCCTAAATTAATGTAATTGTCCTTTAAAGGAAGTTTAACCGAGCAACGGCCGGTACTGTCTTGATAAAAATGTTTACGGAAATGTATTTCACATTCAAGTTCTTCGTTAGAGAGCTTAGAATGTGGTAACCACAAATGTTCTGTTTGCCAAAATCTTTCAAGTTGTTGGTTAACTGACGTTGTACTTTGCATGATAAGGCAATTAGAAGAAACCTTAGAAGAACAATTTGCGGTAATGCAATTCTTATTTTTGTATATTTCTAATGGACCTGCCAATATCCAGCCAAGTTTTGTTTGCTGAAGAATGGGGTTGTTTTCACCTAACTCAATTCTTTGTGATGTGAGTAATGAAAAGAAAATACCGCACCCGAGTAACATATCAATCTTTCCAGGTTTATGATATTGAGGATCAGAAAGTTGAATGTGACCGGGAATGTTTAAGTCTGAAGAATTGAAGTATATCTGCGGTATATTACCTGTTATTTGATTAATAACTAAGAAAGGAAGTTGAACTGAATATGTATCATCAGTTGATTTAATATATGCGTGAATTATTTCACGTATATTTAATGCTGCTTGGTTTATACCTGTGATAGGCATATCAATAGGGGAAGTTTGTAATTTAAGTGTTTTAAGTAAGTCATGTGTTATGAAATTAGATTGCGAACCTGAGTCAAGTAAAGCTCTGCATTTGATTGGCTTATTGTTAGCATCATAAATGTAAACTTGAACTGTTGAAAGTAAGACTTGAATGTCCTTATCTGCGTTTGAAAGAAGTGCTGTAGTGTTTTGTGGATAATTAGTGTCGATAGTACTATCTTCTATAGCGTGCTGTAAGCCAGGCGATGAGTCACTGCTGACCTGTTGTGAAATATGTGCTGTTTGTGAATTTTCATTGATCTGTGCTTGACTTTTGTAATAATGACTTGGATGTTCAGTATCTGAGGAGTAGTTAACTGAATGTAGTGCTGTGTTATGACGTTTTTTGCATGTTTTACAGACTCTGTTGCTTCGACAAGTATTTACCAAATGTCCAGCCTTTAAGCAATTACAACAAATCTTGAGTTTCCTAAGTTCAATATATCTTAACTTAGGAGCAAGAGCTAGTAGTCTTGAACATTTATAGGTAAAATGAGTGCCCTTACAAAAGGAGCAAATTATGTTAATGTTATCAGTTGGCTTAGAGTCTTCACTGGTAACGAGATGATTTCACATTAGGCTTATCCTTATGAATTAATGATTTTGAACCATCTCTCGTATCCAATGTTTCAAGTAATTGAGCTCTATTTTTTAGAAACTCTAAGAACGTTTTCAATTCTGGTAGTTGATTAGATTTAATAGAACCTTCCCACTCACGCCTTGTATGCATATCAAGTTTATTGTTTAATATAAATATTAATAAGGTGTCCCAAGTATCAATAGGTTGACCTAGAGACTTTAATGCCCTATGATGTTTCAAAAAAGTATCAATAATCTTTCTCAACAAAACGTGATTTTCTTTAGTGATTGCAGGAAGTTCAAAAATACCCTTAACGTGGCTGTGCACAATAACACGCTTATTTTCATATCGATCTTTTAAAAGTTCCCAAGCTTTATTAAAATTATCGTTACTTACCTCCAGGGATTGAATTACCTGAATCGAGTCACCTTTTAAGCAAGAAAGTAAGTAATAAAATCTTTGAATATTATTAAGCGATGTGTTATCAAGCACAAGCGCTTTGAAACCTTCATAAAATGGTAACCAACCTTCATAAGATCCGTGAAAATGAGAAAGATCGATTTTAGGAAGTTTAACATTAAAATTTAAAACTGAATTAACGTCACTGGACGTATAGAGTCCTTGATTTAAATCTAAATTATACTTCTGTATTATTGACCTACCTAATGCAACTAACATAAAGTATTTGACTTCGAAAGTTTGTCTCTCGGAGGTCTCTGATTGACTTATGTCAAGCATTTCAATTTGTGTCTGAATCTTTTCGAATTCATACCACGCACCATCTAATCTTTGCAAACGCACATTAAGTTCATCGATTTTGTTATGATTAGTAACGTCATCGACAAACGCTGCAAAACGTGTTAAATGACCCTTAACAACTCCGCGTTGGGTTTTCAATGTTTTCATTTCTTCTGACATCATTATTCAAAAATAGGCCAAAGTTAAGAAATGGAATAGACCTACTTGTTTCTTGAAGATATGTATGTGAAGCGCGAGTCGATACTATCCACTGCGCTAGCCGACTGTACTCGCCGGTTGTCTGATTTCTGCTCACCAATTTGCGTTGATTCTTCAACCGCGTTAATGTATCCGGCTCGAAGGACCATGTTTGTTTCTTGATGTATTTTTTACCAGTTTTTTAATGAAATGCACAATTAGAATAAGACTTTAATACGGGAACAGAAATACAATTTTTATTTATGTCAGAAAGAGAATGACAAATCTTATATATATATATTATTAAGCTATTGCTATGCAATTTGCAACATTTTATAATAATAAATCGAATACAGGGTGGACTCAACAGATAGCTTATGTTAGATTAATTTTCAAGTACTGCATTTATTGACATACATTCAAAACCATAGAAAGTGCTGATTTCAACGTCAGAATGAGCTAGGACACCGAAGTTTTTTATTCAAAAAATCGAGATGCCTATTTGAACTCAGTTTTTAGGTAGATTTGGCAAACAGAATGAAATTAGTTAAGAGGTTCTTGTAATGTTAGTTCTATGCTGTTATCTAGCTTCTAGATGGTTTACTTGGATACTGTTTATGATAGATTTACTATCCATTATGAGTATAGTATACCCCGATTATTTATACGCTATACGCATCGGTACTTAGATGATTGCTAACACAGGTCGCGGCTGCAGGTTGAAGACCACGCAAAGCGGAGAATGAACAACTCTCCCATTGTTTTCGTATTATTTCAATTCCAGTGCACAGTAACTTTTGGGAACCCTGCAATTACTTACTGTTGCCTGATTAAAAATAAATTCAAAATAAGCAGACGTAGAGATATCAAGGGTATCTATGGAACGTATATATATAAATAACTGAAATATTGTGGCGAATGGCGAGTGGCGAAATATTTTTCAACAGTTTTCTAAGTTATTTAAACTGGAAAGATAAGTATTTTAAAACCAGAAACGATCCAACAAAAGTGTGCATGCATGCATAGGAGCTATCTAAAAGGCTCACTATCATTTAAGGCCAAGATTCGCTATAGCCTAATATATTTTGCAACGAAGATAAAATAGTTAGAAGTGAGACACACATAGCTGACTAATAAATGCTGCATGTATTTGCAGATCTAACTTGCAAGCAAAATTTAATTGCTTCTAACGTGAATGAGTCAGAATTATGTTGTGACTGAAATATGATATACACTGTTACAATGGAATGTTCATTTTAGTTTTAATTCTGTGTATAGATGGTAATAATACGATAATGCACCTAATATTTAATTAAAATAAAAATAAAATATAATGTTATCAATTATCAGGAATATCTCTAATTTTTTTATTTTATTTTATTCACTTATAGTACATTTAAAATAACGGTAAAAGGTCGGGAAGCGCTGGACTTGACGAGACCACTTGTCCCATATGTATTTTGGGGCGCTGATTACGAAAATGGGGGTTAGAACTTGCAGCAATGGTTGGAACACCCCTAAAATTGCAAAAAACGCCCCTAAATAGGGGTGTTTTTCGACTGTACTGCGGAATTCCCTTACGAAACCTCCCGCGGACATTTGACCTTGCCTATTCAGTTTCTTTCGGTCGCTGATATTCAAAATCAGAGTCCCATCACGCGAAAAGGGGTGTTACACCCCCCACATGCAAGAAACACCCCTCCCAAAGAGTGGGTTTTTGGAAAAATTGACCAGTTATGCCGTTTCTCAAACTAAGGTGCCGTTCTTTTTTATATTACAAATGCAACTTTAACTTAAAATACAACAGCTGAGAAATGACATCTTGAATTGTCCTAATCATGTTTTTGGGGATCACAATAATTGTGCCACTTACTTTTGCAACGGACCCAAACATGAAAATGAAAACAATTGGATTGTTAACTTCAAAGACTCGGGCTTATATCAAGATATAATGGTTGTTACTGACAGAGTAGCGCGAAATTCTGAAAGTCTTTTGCAAAATATGGACAATAACGCTGCCGAATGTTATAACTCGATAGTTGCAAAATATATAGGAGGTAAACGAATTAACTTTACGGGAAAAAGTTCCTATAAAACACGATGCGAAGCAGCTGCTTTGACTTTCAATCTTGAACCAGGCCATATTTCGAAGGTAATCCATAAAAAGGTAGTTGGCAAAAGTCCTGGACAATTTACAAAAAAATACGCGAAAGCTGTGGAAACCAAATCAAAGTGGGTTAAATGCCGAAAGAGACTGTTTAGTGAAAAATCACAAAGAAGGAAGATTTACCAGTCAGCACCAGCCGATAGCGAATATGGAAAAATAGAGGAAGAAAATATGCAGTTATCAGCAGAAGAATATTCTTTAAAGGAAAACGAACTTTTACAAGTAATGAAAAAAACTGAAAACGAATTACATCTGATACAGTTAGAAACAATTGGTCAGCATAATAATCTACTTTGGCGTCAAGAAAGATCGTCGCGAATAACAGCTTCTAATTTTGGCCAGATTTGTAAAATGAAAATCTTAACACATTGTAAAAATATAGTAAAAAATTTGTTGTATAGCACGTTTAAAGGAAATCTCGCTACACAATGGGGACAAGATCATGAAATAGTAGCACTCGGGAATTTCAAGAGCAATCTAATATTCAAATTCAACAATGCGGACTTTTTATTGATAAAGATGATTTCTTTTTGGCAGCGTCGCCAGACGGACTATTAAGTGAAGACGAATTAATTGAAATCAAATGCCCTGCATCAGCTGCAAAAATGAATGTTATGAGTGCTGTTAACGAAAAGAAAATTAATTTTTTGGAAAACCGGGCTGGTGAAATCTGTTTAAAAAGGACTCATAATTATTACTTTCAAATACAAGGACAGTTACATATTACGAACCGCGATTATTGCATATTCGTTGTATGGACACCGCAAGAAATGATAAGTGAGAAAATTTATCGTGACGATCTGTTTTGGCAAACAAAAATGAAAAACGAGTTAACGACTTTCTTTTATAAGTGCTTGTTACCTGAATTGATTGATATTCAGTATCCTCAGGGACGCTCAATAAAAGACCTTCAAAAATAATTAGGTAGGTATGTACCTACTTATTGTTGCTTATGATCTTACTTGTAATTATATTTCTTGTAAAAGTTGAAATTTCAATTTAATTTTATTTTAAAAAGTAAAAGAAAACAAAATCTCATACATATATAATATATGTACCTTCAAAACCTTCTACTAGTATGTAATGAAAAGTTTTTTTACACTGCTGGTAGATACACCTTTTAGTATGACATGTAATTTCCGACAGAAATTTTATTTTTGTTAAAATTGCAACTTAGTATACCCTTTTTGCAATCAAGGTTTCAATTAAATTAATAAATAAGATTCAATTAAATTAAATTAAGGAATAAAATAAAATTCCATAAATAATAATAGACCGCGCATAATGTGAACTTATTTTAACAGTGTAGCGTGCATGAGTAATTTACCATCGAAAACTATTGCCATTGCGCCTGATAGTTAGGCAATTGTATTAAGAAAAAATCCGTATCTTATCATCGTAAATGTAAGATATTTTAAAAAGTAGAAGGCACTATACGATGCGGTTTTTACTAAATGAAAGAAAAAACGTCAGTTGAAGTACCTACGACGAGATTTAGTTAATTTTATGGTTATCAGACATGCTTTGGTTAGTCGGAAATATACTAACTTAAGCAATTTTTTTCTAAAACAGATTACGTTTTGTAAAGATATTCGAGTCGTAGGTACCTACAGAAAACCTATCTTAACAAATTGGTTTTTGTTCCGTGTCATTATTTACATAAATAAAAAAGTTATTTTACAGATACGAACACATTATTTTTCTACTAGCGAATCTTCCCCTTAAGAGAGCGTGGCATCATTTGTATAGTGTTTATACATATAAACAAGTTTACGGCAGTCTTGTAGTCAGTTCATAACTTGAACTCCATAAAGATGACAGCAAATGCAACAGACCTGGTAAGGGTTTAAATGTTTTATAACCATGCTCTTTCTTATTTTAAATATATTTATTTAAAATATACAGAGATCTCTATTTACATATTTCAACTAAACAAGTTTCGACCTTGTTTTTATATGTTGATCTATCTCTGACAATTTTTTATGTCACGTTTATCTATAATATGATAGCATTAATATTATTACATAAAGAGAACAGTGACACAAAAAAAGCACCACTTGATATTAAAGAAGCTGTTGCAGATTCTACACATTGTTTTTACTTCTTGGCAATTCTAGTTACTAAGTGGCTTTAAAACGGATTTAAAGAACGCGCATTAGTCGGGAGCTACGGCAAGGTACAAAAAATTAATTAGAAGTGCATTTCATATTTTTCGTTATGATATTGGCAAACCAAGTAAATATGCGGTGAAATAATAGGCTGATGTTGTGACGGTCAATTAAATAAAAGCCGCAAGAAAAATTAATCTTTAATCGATATCTACAATATTCTTTTGTTAAGATAAACATCAATTTTGATAGTTACTGTTAAACTTGCAACCCTTTTGAAAGATTAAATTAATAAAGAAAAATATACCAATCTCAAAATCGATAAAAAAGATTCTTTAAGGTTAAAGATATTATGAAATATAATATAAATACAAAGATTAGTTAAAGTTTCACAAGTTTTATTAATATCCTAAGCTGATAATATTGTTTCGACACTTTGTGTCATTATCAAAGGTAGATAAGATTGATAAACAAACACGTTGCTAAGGATAAATACATACAGAAAATAGGTAACTAGATACAATACACAACAAAAACTAAATATCTAACACTTCTAATAAAGGAGAATTACTAAGCTCAGTTTGTTCATTCATTAAAGGTACTGTGCGTTTATGTCTGTATATTTCAAAAGCTTCTAAAATGTCTAATTTGTGTTTGTTGTTGCAAAAATGTAAGAATTTAATGTTGTTTTGAGGTGTCATTGGGTGGTTCTGTTCCAAAATGTGTTTGGCATAATTCGATTTTTCTGGATGTTTAAGTCTATAAGAGCGTACGTGTTCTTTGTATCTTATGTCGAAATTTCTAAGTGTTTGTCCAATATAAACCGAGTTACAAAAAGAACAATCCTCGTAGACACGCCCATTCGTGATCTGATTGATCGATAGTTTTTATCCATACCCAGATGGTCGCTCTGTCATCTTGAAACACGTTCTGAATGGTTCGGCCATCTTTTTCCCTACCATAGGCGATCATCTTGGAATACCTTCTGGTTGGTTCGGTCATATTTTATCCCTACACCTAGCGTTTAATGTCTTGTGTACCTTTGTTATCTCTCTCTCTCTTTCTTGCTACTATTACCTACAAGTTCTGCTGCTACCTTTCTCTCTCTCACGCACACACTGCACTCTTTCTACCTTTTCTAGAAGAAATAATAAAGCCAGATAGGAATTAAATTATGTTTCTACTTTTCGTGTACCCTCTCTCGCAGATAACGATCTACCTTTTATATAGTCGCCCTTCTCCCTTAATCATGCTAGTAAATGAGACATCAATGTTTAAATATATTATTTATTTAGCTATCTCTCTATCTCTCGGTAACTTTTTCGTATATATCCCTTCTATTCTAGTAACTTTGGCTATCGACAGGGATCGAAGCCCGTCACGCGGTTTCAATTAACTCAACAAAGGTCCTTACAACGACGACGACGACAGCTCGATAAAACGTTAAAAATTTTGAATTTGTCATTCTTGAAGTCACCATCATGGGGATTTCCCGCCCTAGAATTTTATATTGCACAGCTGACTAACCACGTGATCAAGACCGCTGTATTCTAATGAAACTTTCTACCCAAATAGATCATGAAATTTAAAGGAACCGACAGTCCTTGATACAACTGCGAGTTTTGCAGGCTCGTCTAACCATCATATCTATGTCAGTAGCTACCCTTCGTGAAGGGCTTTCGGATCTCCATGTTAAGAAAATTACGTTAATAAATACACAGACTCTTGAATCACGTTCAGGGATCGGAATGGTTTCTAACACTAATATGTGTTAGTATCAACGGCTGAATTAACTACATAAAAATAGAAAAACTAGTTCTAATGCAGAAAATGTATAGACTTACCCTTGGCGTATCACTTTAAATTAAAAACGGAAAAACAATAAATATTTACACTTTTAACCACCTCTCATCAAGAAGGAATATTCAGTATAAACAGACACTTTTTAAATTTAAAACCAGTTATTATTAATCTTTCAAACCACTGTTATATACCACACGCATACAGCGTATCGAAAGGGACTGACGTGAAAACTATTATTCAAATATTTAGCTCTCTCTACGACAAAAGGGAAACATTTCATTGGTCGCTTAAAATATAATGCCTTAGGCTATATACATTTCTTTAGACATTTCGAGGGTGAAAACAAGATTCTACCTGCCCCGTTGCCGTCATCGCTAGAAATATGCGGTTTTATCAGATGAGGGATCTCTCTACCTGCCCCGAACCCAAACCAGGTATAATTGCTTTTCCCTTTTTTAATTTTGAATGGTTCTTTTCTGTAAAAATATTATCTTAAAACTTTTTATAAAGATAAAAATATTACATTTAATTTATATTAAAATCACCATCAAATGACGTCAAAATAATGCAATTTGCAAAGCTGCCCGCTGACATCATCGCTAGAAATATGCATCAGTAAGGGAGATCGAAATCAGTGCGTTTTTACCTGTTCCACAGCCCTAACTAATTTATAAAACAGAGAATGAATTGAATTTTGTATCATTTAAGTCAGGTATATATATTTTAAAAAAGCTATTATTATTTTTTACATGTAGATTTACTGTAATACAGTATAAACATTATCTTATTTATTCTCATATATTATATTTTGTGTTTATATAGTCGAAATGCAAACTGACTGCGAATTAACTGCGTATGACTTTTATATTTTTCTTTCAACTGCTGGCAATACTGCTATTTCTCGTTTACATGTCAATCTACAATAGATTTTATAATAAATTGGTCGCATATGCATAAATGCTCATTTAAATAATGTAAACATACTAAATTAATGACCTCCATTGAGGTCATGACGTAGGATGTGACGTGCATTGGAACTTACAAGGTTACAAGTATACTACGTTTACGTAGAGAGTCATAGCGCTCATGCAACATATACTTTGATGATGACGTACCCGACACCGTCTCTAATTTAATAGACTTTACCAATAGTTGCATTCTATATGAAGAGAAATACAATTGAAAGAAATAAAACGCCTTATATGTATTTTACGGCTTTATTGTACCTCGTTATTCTACCTAAAACAGATGATTATCTATTCCAGGTAAAAAACACCCTTTTCTAAAGGCCAAAACTGAATGCAAGATTTTAACTAAAGAAGATTATACCCTTACTATTAACATTGATATAATATTTTAAAACATTCCATTAGACTGATTCGGAATGATTCAAAGGGATACAATGTTTATATTAAATTTTCCGTATTCCAGTGGTTACCAAACTTGATGTTACTACGCCTCCCTTAAAAATATTTAATCATTTGGCGCCCCCCCCCCTGAAGATTTCATAAAATAAAAACACAATAATTTTTACTCTTATAAAATTTATTCATACAAACTAATGGAAAACGATATTTTATTATTGTTTTTAATGAGATGGATGTGCTTGTCTATTAGCACAAAGTTTATCAAATCTTGGTGTTTGTGACGATATAGCTACTCGTAGCTCTTTTTCTACAACTAAACGAGCTCGATATTTGAATTTCATTGCAGCCAAGGCAGAAAATCCCGTTTCGCATAAATATGATGTTGCGAACGGCAGCAGTACTTTCAAAGCTTTGTTTGACAAAGTGTTATATTCTGTATGAAGATTCAACCAGAATTGAACCAGAGATACAGTCTGAAATTTATGTTTTAATGTAGTATCACAAGATAATTCAATCAATTTTTCTTTTTCAATACTTGTCAATCCAAATTCATCATCTTCTTCGTCGATAAATGGATTCTGTATCCACGCAAACTTTGTAAAATCAAGATCACCAAAATAATTCGAAAATTGAAGCAACAAACCATTCAAGTGTTCCACAAAGAGATTTTTGTTTGCTTATATGTTATCTCGGGCGCATAAATTTAAACGTGGAAACATGTCAATCTTATTTTTTTGCAAATTTGATTTCCATAGCTCCACTTTTTTAATAAATGCTTTCACTTTGTCTTTTTGTATAAGCAAATGCATTTGCGGTCCTTGCATTGATTTATTAAGAACACTCAATTTTTCAAAAATGTCAACCAAATATGTAAGTTTAACAATAAAATTTTCATCCCTAAACATATTGCCGTCTTCATTATGATTTTCCTCGAGAAACATAGCAATTTCTTCTTTGAGTTCAAGTACCCTTTGAATCACTTTTGCACGAGATAGCCAGCGCACTTCACAATAGTACAGAAGTAACGTGTACTTAGCTCGCATATCTTCACACAGTTTTGCGAACAACCTTGCTTTTACTGGACTGTTTTTTATGTAATTTATAACTTTCGTTACTTTTGCAAAAACATTGTTAAGTTCCTCGCTTATAGTTTTTGATACGAGAGCTGCTCTGTGGAGCATGCAGTGCGTCCAGAGAACCTCAGGTGTTTTCATTTTAACTAGTGTTTGAAGACCAGTTTTGTGTCCCGCCATTCATTGTGCACCGTCAGTACAGAGCCCAATGCAATTATTCCACATTATGTCGTCCTCATTAAAAAATCTGTCTATTATTTTGAAAATTTCATTGGATGTGGCTCTGTCAGGAATTGGTTTGCAAAATAAGATATCTTCAATTATATTAGTATCGTCAACATATCGAACATATGCAATTAAATGTGCGTCTTTAGCTACATCAGTAGCTTCATCTACTTGTATGGCGAATTTTGAAGTACGCATTCGAGAAACTAATTGGTCACAAAGATCTTCAGATATATCATCAATTCTTCTGCCAATTGTATTATCAGCAAGCGGTATTTGTCGCAGCTGATTCGCATAAGATTGGCCAAACATTATTTTGACCATATCAATAGCTGCTGGCAAAACTAAGGTTTCTGCTATTGTGTGGGGTTTTTTACATTGCGCGATTCTGTACAACACTAGGTATGATGCTAGTAAGGCATTTGATGGAACATGAACAATTTTTTTGAAATTTTCCTTCTTTTTAGATAACTCATCCAATTTTCTTTGAAAAAATTCTTGGGGCTTACCAACGTATTCAGAATGAATAGTTTCAAGGTGCCGTTTCAATTTGCCGGGTCTCATACTATCAGCAGCCAAAACTTTTGAACACAACAAACACATTGGTTTTTCCACATTATCGTTAATAATATTAGTAAATCCGAACGATAAATAGGATAAGTCGTATTTCCTTGTCTTGGGAGTTCTTCCTTCCGGTTCCGTGTGGCTTGTATTCCCACTACTTGTGCCAACATCAGAATCTTCATTATTAGTGGATTTTCGCTTATATCCTATCAAAAACTTATCCATTTGTCTGGAAATATTAGGAATAATATTATATTATTCTAAAAAAATAAAACTATTAAATAACTTACTATTATGATCAGTGGGCAATCACGTCAATAACAATAGAAACACAACCTAACACTGCTGAACCAATTAAATATTAGCTGTGACAGGAAACAAATTGGTGAGCTAAACGTGCGTCGATCTTTACTGGATGCAGGAGACTGCGGTGATCTTCGTTTGGGAATATGTACGCATCCATAAGCATCTGTGGCGTCCAGTGGCATTAGTGCGCGCGCATCTGGCTTTTGTTAAGTTGTGTCGGTCGAGTTTGTAAAAGCCCGCAGTCACGCGCAATTGCTGAGAGTACCTGTTTGAAGCGACATTAGCGCTAGTGTCGCCAAATTAACGACGGCCTTGGTTAACAAGATTTGCCGGGGTCTAGGACGTCTAAGTTACGAAATGTTTAGTTGAACTATGCGCGATAAAGCACGATAGTATTTTTTCATTTATTCTCCCATTTTTTACATAGAAAACTTTAGCAGTAATTTGGAAAATTGTCCACTGTGACTAATTTTCGCGGCTCCCTTTAGACTAGTCCGCGCATCCCTAGGGAGGCGCGCCTCCCAGTTTGGAAAACTCTGCCGTATTCTGTTAAAACAATAATTTAGCGTACCTCTTCTTTTACTACTTAAAATAAAACTATATGTACCACTTATATGTACCTATGATAATTTGGTGATACAATATTTTCAATAAAGGATCTAGCATAATAAGTAAAACATGTTGTAATATTATTTCATATTTAGTTCTTATTAATCAAAAATGAACTGATGCATGAATTAAAAATTAAATCTGTTATAAGAAAACAATTCGTTTTTTTTAGTTTCAATATATATAACACAATAAGATATGGCCTTCTGTCGTTTATACGGGAATGTTTTAAAATATTATATCAATGTTAATAGCAAGGGTATAATCTTCTTTAGTTAAAATCTCGCAAATCACGTTGAATTTTCTTTAAATATCAAAATTATTATTCTGATTAAGTTGACTTAAGCCGTTGTTCATTGTATACGTGTTATTAGCAATCATGGATGGAAAACGAACGCATCAAGCTAAATTATTGTTTTGACATTTACCTTTTTATTCCTTGGTATAATGCAATTAAAACTCTTCTATTGCAACAAACTAATACTGTTTACAAATCTTTTGCTACAAATGTGCCCTTTTTGTTTATTTTTGAATTGTGTCAACAAGGGCTAAGGTTTAATGAAGTGTTTATACGGATAATAATGCCAATGCGACGTTTAGGAACACAAAGTTGTTCGTCACACAATCTTTGGTATACCTCTAGAATATTTCCTTGACTTTCCGTGTCTTTTGACCACTCTTTCCAAATTAGGAATAAATATTAACATGATTTTAACCACCATCGTGTACATACAATTTTGCGGCTCCCAGTACATTTTTTGAAATAATTTTTTTTCTTTCTTAACTTTGAAATCAGTTTAAGTTTAAGTTAACGTTTACGACCTGACAGTAATTTGTTCTAAATCAATATGAGTATCTGTTTTTGAAGCATAAGCCATTTCGGGTGTTTAAACATCATTGTAAAGTAAATATTGTAAAGTTCTACATCATGTCTAGTTTTCTTGTTGTAGTTAATAATTATAAACTATTTAAACTACTTATTTTTATTTTTTATTTTAAAGACTGGGAGCTGGTACAATTTACTTTTTTCATCTACACTTTTTCTATTTTTAAGGGCAGACAAAAAATAAAATAATATTAATTATCAAACACTTATAATAATTTTACACGTATTGGAAATGGATGGAGATAATAAGCGGAAAGCGATATAAGGTAAGAACAATGTATGATCCAAAGCCTTTCAACGTTTAAACGTAAAGCAAAACTTTGACAGAAACCAACATAACCTAGAAATTTTTTTCTGACAAATCAAGTTTTAAATGGAAGCTAGATAAAGCAAACGTAAATGTCAATTTGAGCGACCTCGGCGTGCGTTATTAAGGTGATGCAAAAATGGGCAATATCACCTTGTTATAGCAGGTGAATACAATTTTCCAAATTCAAACTAGGTACTATTCTGAAGCAAAAATGATCTCTGGCTACAAACAAAATATCCGACTCAATGGACCAATATAAAAATAAACGAAAAAAATATGGTTAGTCTCAAACGATAAAAGCGAATTGTATTGCAACAAGAAGGAGTAAGATTTCAAGGGAGTGTTGAGCGAACTTACCTGAAGCTTCAACTAAGTGTATGCCGATCTCTTACAGTCTGTCGCATAACTTGCCTCAGTTGTTTTTGTTTTAGATAGTACTCAACAGCATAATTCGTGGAAAATACTCAACACAGGGCCGAAATAAAGCAATTAAAAGAAAATTGTTTAGTACAAAATCTCTTTTACAGAAACGCTAAAACCAAGTGTTTTAAATAAATAGTATATTAAGTATCGAGAACAGTAAGGACAGTTTACCGATCGACGACAATATTGAAGGAGATCGGTAAACTCTTTACTGTTAGAGATGCTTATACTATTTTTTGTGCGACCATTATGAATACAAATGTATTAACTAAGGAAATATCCCAAAGATGGTAAAAAAATAGATTCAAGATAATTTATTTTTGCCCTGTATATCCACCAACCATTAAGTAGGTTTTGTCGTTACCATGGATACGTTTGTAATTTCATTTTTGAATGTCACGATATTTTTGTCGTTTCAACATAAATAAATAGATAGCATCCGTTGTTATTATTATTTATTGGGTATTTTGTCAAAGCAAATTTAAATAAAAAACATAAATTTTTTAAATAGTTCAATAATTATTTAGCAAATAATGATTTTTCACGAAAGAGACATCTAAAGATGATGCATATTTCTTTTATAAATTACATATAATTTACTTACCGTTCTGTTTTTGACAGAACTGAACGGTAAGTAATTACTTACCGACGCGTTGTTGCTTAGTAACCAGTAAACATAACCTACTGTTCTAAAACCAAGTTTGGTAAGCAACCCGAAATAGCAGGGTCGTACAAAAATAAAATTTCGATTCACCTGAACACTGGACATGTTGTGGAATTCTATACACAAACATTAGACCAAACTTATAGGCTGACATTTTGACAGCTATTGAAGATAGAAAGGTAAATATATGTATGATGAAGCACCGTACAGCATCAAGAAGAAAGCGACTATACCTCTGATATTCAAGTCACGCAAAACCTCAAAAATGTTGGTTCTATTACGACATCCCACGAGTAGCATCGTGTTAATGGCATGATACGTAGAATAGGTTAGGAAATAGTAACACAAATGGGTTTATAATAATTCTTGTGGCCTCTAGGTGACCACAGCAAAACGCGATATGTAAACAATTAACTGCAAGTCTGTAAATAAAGCATACAATTTCATGTTTCATATAATACAAAAACTTTAATTACTTCTGAAATAGGTTAATTGTAAGTTTTTTACAATGCAATCAGCACATCTCTACACGCATTCAGTTGATAACTTGAAGAGTGACCATATGATAGTTAACTTATATCAGGTGTTATGGGGAGAAGGGTACCATTAGCTAATATGCTCTTGGATATGCTCTAAGCTTATAATGGACCTTACGTTTATCTTATAGACAAACCCTTGATGTGAAAAGTCCCAAAGATGAAATCGTGCTGGATAATATCTGGAGAACGGGGTGGCCTTTGGAATGTTAACCTAAACAAAGTGGCACATTGAAAAACCCATTTATTCATTTGTTTAACTTTGTCATGTAGCGTAAGTATCTGTACTGATATTCCTCTTATGACTAGACGGATGTTTGTGCACTCGAGGAATGTCGAGTTCTCGACTAGCAACTCAAATTGACGTACTTGAGCTTCTTGCAAATGCCTGACTTTTCTCTTGAATCCATCAACCGCAATGGATGATCTTCAATCGCTCTTGTACTTTAATATAATTCCTGCCTATTTTAACATATTTACTCACTTGTAGATGTTTTTTCGCTTCGACGGTTGTATATTGTCTACACTTCGCTGTACTTGTGTTAGAGATCTTAACCCTGAAAGCTATAAAACACATACTGCTTTCTCTTGCCCAGACGGCGTTTTTATACGTTACAACTCAACGTACCATATGCAGTTTTTGGCAAATCATAATGATGAACATTGTTGAGAAACTGTGAGACTTTAGACACTAACCAACCATACTAATTAAATCTAACAATTGATCAACTAGCGTAATTACTAAATCCCTTTAACTTGAGCTACATTAAGGAAATTAGTAAAACAAGAACGTGATACTAGTATGTATGCCTACTAAATAAACTGTTGACAAAGTTCTGGTCGTGACCTTTTTAAAACTAAACTCATAAAAGGTACATTACGATACACTAAATTAACTCCTTTTCCGAACTTGCAGTCCGCTGGTCTAGCTCCGTAAATCTGGTAAACACGGTGATTCAATAGCCAATCCCCGGACTTTGAGGATAAGCTTCGCAGTTCTTTAGAAACAAAAAACCTTAGTAGGTATCATTTTTTGATTAAATGAACTTGAAAATTTCAAAAACTGTTCACGACATTTTTAGAAAACTACGTATAATAGATGCAGGTCAGTGTTAAGTCTAATAGGATTAAATTCAAACTCATTATAAATTGACACCATCAGTACAAAACGTGACATCTGTTGAATGATCACAAGGATGCAGACAACACACATTCTACTTTGGATGTTGTTGAAACAACTTAAAACAATAGTGTAGTCGAAGCAAATCCGGGTGATTCCCCTGTGTTCTATTGTAGAGAACGTGGGTATAGCAGAAATCATTCTAATACTGGCCCATTTAATTGGAGAAAATGAGAAAAATGGTATATAGAAATGTTCTTTCTTGAATGATTATCTAACTCTGGAAAAGTCTGAGTATTGCTTAATAGGACACCGTGTATAGATGCGCATTATTAGGCCAAAAACCATATGTTTGCGTACGAGTGTAGTGCAGCACAACAAATAACATGAGTATTTACAACCTACTTTCTGGGCACATGATCCACGAATTCTTTTGTACCGACTTCTGCAGGTTACATGTGCGATTAGGATTTTTTTTTTCATTTTGGTAACAACCAACAACAAAATCATTTGAATTTAAAATTTCATATGTATCTCTGTTTGACTTTTGCAAATTTGCAAATTGCAAATAGAAACAACGTCCTTGGCAACGCCAACAATTATAAGTTAAGATTAATTTTCTACTTTTATATATTTTCGTGAAAAATAAAATCTTGTATACACCACGGACGTTATTGAATGATAATGCCCATCGGGTATTATCATCATTCTAACGCCCTTGGTGCATAAATAACTATTACACACAACTGGTTTCAAACTGTTGGTTTACATCTTAGTTGCTATGAACGAAACTGCAACAAACCGACAATGACGGGCTGTAAACGAGACAAAATGTTCGGTCATGATAACCGTCGCTTATTGGAGCCATACACTACCTAACAGTTATTTGTTAGAAGTTTTAGTGCGTCGATATTTCCTAGAGTGTGTTTAGAATAAACCATTCTAGTAGTGCATTGGGACCAGTTGTAACATACCCCAGGTTGAAAGGAGGTTGACAGCATTTAACGAGTAAAGGACTCCCACTACACGGCTGCAAATCTTCTCTTTCGGCCCTCTATACTTTGGTAAATAACTATTAAAATTCACCAATGCTATTTCCATTTATGTTGAAAACCACAAATTTTCTGAAGTGACTGATAGTTATCCACACGCCTTAACGTCACAAGTTGTAAAATATGTTTTCTTTTAATCAAGTATACTAATTACGAAATTTGTGAATACACTGTGAATAAATTCCAAGACGAGTTTATTCATAAGCTGCGTTCGGTTTGAATAATATATCCCGAAATATCCATTACTATTACAAAAAACAATTACCACGTTTGACGTATGATCTCATTTTTTCTCTTTGCACCACCATCTCTGCTGGAGTTTAAAGAATATACTCTCTATGCGTGTATGCCCCTCACTATTATTAACGAATGTATGAGTTTATGCGCTGTTTTCTCTAATTCTAATAAACGAACAAATTGGCGCTAAAGGTATTGCTGGAACGTAAAACCGAACGCAGCTATTATGAATTTTCAACAATAGTTTACTGTAGATGTTGAACTTAACATAATGTATATAACAATACCAATCAAAGCATCGTATAGATCCACCTTAATTATCAAAAATTTATTAGAAGTTTATACAATTTTCAATAAGCAGAACAAGATAACCATGAAGAGTGTTTTGACCTCACTGGCGGAATTCCTACTGATTCGTTCGTTTTATCATAAATGATGTCCACTTCATCGCTGTCAAGCGAAGTGCTTGTGCTACAAGATTTAAGTTAAGAAAGATAACTATGAAGTTGTTCGTGAGCTTATTATTTTTTGTTAGTGCCTATCTTTTACCCATACTGGCACAAGGAGGTACTTAAATGTGTGTTCTTTAAACATAGGTGACCGACATTAACAATACTAACCCGTTTTTGTGTTTATTTATGGTCTTATTATTTGTTTAATATAACTCCCGGTACAGACCCAGATAAACCAATGGTGGAGAATAACTCAGAGAATAGAGCAACCTTAAGAAAAATTGACAGCGGCAATGTCTAAATAACGAGAGAATCAACGCCAAATTTGCTATTTTGTGATTAGAATGTGAGATTAACTGTATAAAAATATTCTTTTATAATCTTCACATGTTTTCGGGTACGTTTTGCAACAAAATTTCCTTGCCGCGCGGATTTTCGCTGTTTGTTTACCAGATCTGCTTTGGTAATTGTAACTTTTACTATTAAACTGCCAGAGTATTGGGAGGTAATGTTCACAATATAGAAAGATATCTCGATTACAGACTTAAACCATTACTGTTTATACTAACAACTAACGAAAAATCGCCCGTCCTAGACCATGTGCTCATAGGTGTAAATAGTCTTATTTTTAGTTTTATTAAATAGAGTATTATTTTAGATGAAGATATAGAATACACTTTTCAGGTTATTACTGGAGGAAATACACAGGAATCGTTCCAGACGATGCGTTAGAAGCTGGATGGGATAATAAAGAACAAACAGTTTACATTGGCATGACTCTACATCCACAGACAGTTCTTTTACCTGGCACAATACATCCCGAAACTAGAAAGATTTTTTATGAATATGGTCTCAGGGAACATTCAACAGACCTAAACGTTTTGGTAATCTCACTTTGTTTAGATAAAATTATAATCAATTTTTTTACTGACAAACAATTTCAGATACTTTGCACCGAGAATAAAGAGCAGTTCAGGTGGACTAAAGTTACGGCTAAAGGCAGTTCCGTTAAAGATGTAACAAAAAATAATGAATTCCAAATGATTCAAGCTGGGAGCGATACACAGGGATTAGTCTATGTAGGCCGAACGATAATTCCTGGTAATGAAAATGTTGTTGGGAAAGTACTGGTCGTTGATGGGCTATTTAACTATATGTTTGCCGCTCAAAATAAAATAGGCAAGCCTGTCACTGACTATGAAGTTTTATTGTACGATCCGAACGTTGTCGTTAGGAAAGAGTGAGTGGTATAGATAACTATTATATGTATTACCATGAATGTTTACAACATGAATAATTAGTGTTTAGATGTTACTAGACTTTATAAATTAATTATTAATTAAGAAATGATTTAAATACAGGATTGAATAAGTATAATTAATGCGTTTCTATTTGTAAATTGGTAAATATAGAAATCACAAAGTAATTTCCAGCACGCATTAGGTACAGTGGCAAATACATAGAGAATTCGAAGTAGATTATTGATATACTTTGCTCTTGAGAAAATGACGAAATTTCAAATTCGAAATATATAAAGAAATGAGACACACAGCGCGAAGTAGTCAAGTATAATGGGATCCAACACAGAGAAAAATGTATTTAAATTTCATCAACAATTGTGTGGTATTGTAAAACAAATTGGTCTTAAAAAAGTGACAGGGACAATTTGTGTAGAATTATAAAATAAGATTGTGTCATTTAGTTTGTCAAGATTTTTTAAATAATGTTTTCAATTTTTTGTAAGGATGTGTATAAACTCAAATATAATATTTTGTGGAAGTCAATAGTAATTTTGTAGAATCAAATGAATAGTTGTCTATAAGATTCCATAACAAATTGTGCTACTTATTAAAACAGAATGTGTAATGTTATTGCATACAATTTTATACAAAATTGTCCAATTGTTGTGCTAGTTGTGCCACAATTACTTGTTCACATTTATACAAATTGTGCAATACTCTGACACAAATATTCTGTACAGAAGGATAGGTATCACAAATAAAATATATATTTTTACATACACATATCTTTATTGTAGAAAATATAACACAAACTGAAAAATTAAAATATATACAACCAATATGTATATAACTATACAATGTATAATATATACAGATATAACACTAAAATTTCCTTTTGCTGTCGCCAGTTTATATATAAATCTCGAATTTACATTAATAGCGACAATTACAAGTGGAGACATCTATAAGATGTCGTCCATAAACTTTGCGAAACACAATAATTAAATAGCAGCAAGCAGTTTGAACACTGGATTATGATTTCATTCAAACAAAATAATGTATTTTTCTAAACATTTTTTTACAATTATACTTCAACATAATATGCTAGCTTATCCTCTACAACATTGTTGCAAAGAATGCAGCAATAAATCTGACTGTGTTAAATAATTGTCGTTCGTTCCTGTTAGACAATTCATTAACGAAAACCTACACAACGCTGAACAATACGATTCTACAATTATAATATAAATTTCTCCAACACCGTTTTGAACAATCTTGTGCAAAGCTCTTATGAAGTATTTCTCTCTGTGAATTTTCTCGATTATCACTGAAAGAAGAAAACGGTCTTCTCGACCTCTCCAGAACAAACCAAACAAAATAAAATCCGGGTACTTCCGATCGTTTAGTTGGAGGTGCTCGGGGGGACATCAAAAAAAGAAGATTTATTTTGCTGCCTTTACACCAAAAGTAATAATAATAATAATAATATTAACAAAAATATTTTTATAAAAATTGTATCTTGTGTAGTTTCTTACTTTGAAAATATAACTTAGATCCGACCGAAAGACCGAGCGCGAGTTTGTTGTATTTTTGGACTTTTTCAGAAACCTTAAGAGATTTAAGCCCTTTTTGTATTTACAGAAATTTTTGCATATATTCTGACTATACTTTTTCGGTTTAAGACGTTTCGGTGCAGTCGTTTCGACGATGCCCTTTCGGCAACGGCGTTTCGGCGTCAGAACGTTTTGGCGCGGGGTTGTGTCGGCAACGGTCTTTTCGGCGCCCACAGTCATAACATCAGTGTTAATAGTGACATATTATTAAATGTATCAGATAACCAATAAGTTTTCATTAAATATTTAGGAAAAACTCACATTTTGAGAATTTTATAATTCTCAAGATCTAACCTATCAAAACCTACATCACCTATCGAAGAAAAATTAAAATTAGTTATAAGTAGGTCAGCATGTAAATATTTTTCTTGGCAAATCTTTCTTAAGATACATAGTTTTCTTGTAATAAATTTAAAAAATAGGTATGTTGCATGTAATTGATTTAAAATATAAATACCATAAACATCTCAAACAGTATGGGATCCAGAATTTTGTGAAGATAGAGGGGTTCTTTTCAAGTTAGTTAGGTTAAATCTTTTTAGCAGAAAATTTTTATATTTTTGATCAGAATTAAACAATTACAAACTATGTAGAGGCGTGTGATTAAAAAGTTGTATGCTGCTGCTATGTTATTGAAGCATAACTTGTTCAGAATATACTCACTCATAAACTAATTATGTTAGTTTAAATTTATTTAATTATTTGTACAAGTTGAAACCCTTTAGCCAGCTTACGGTTCCGCCCTTTAAAACAAAATACCCGAGAGAAAAATCAAAGTCAAATAAAAATATTGATGACCAAAAGATTGTGTGCGAGATTGAGTAAGAAAGGCAACCGTAAGTTGTGTTAAAGGGTTTGATTTATGTATTAATGTATATTATTATAGGAATTTGAGTTACGGTACTGTGTATAAATAAATAAATTGTACCTACTCCAAGTTCTGCTTTGGTAAATCTCGTTTAATCACATAACTTATATTATATAAAAATATCGATTTGTTGTTATCTACAAGAATTCAATTTGCATCCTAAAAAAAGCACATATTTCGTATTATGGCAAAAATATCTTATCTGCAACACAAAGACTTTAAAAATTAAACAATGGAAATTTATTTTAAGAACTACATAAAAATCATAATTTCACGGCTATCGGTATCCAACAAAAATGTTAGTTGTACAAACTAAGTTCGTACAAACGTACAAATGTTAACATCATCAACAAATTACTTCTATATTTTAACGAAAGCAACACTCACAAAATTATAAACACATACATAAATAAATAACGCGAATAACAGAATTGGCTCCGAAACGTACTTTCGCCAAACTCACCAGCGCGGAAACAGTCCGTCGCCGAAACGGTCGCGCCGAAAGGTTCCATACCGATATCTTTATTGTTAAAAAACAATATTTTTTACAATTGTACCTGTGACTTAAGCATACTACATAAACAGATACAATTAAACAACAATCTTCAACATTTCTCGTCGGCATGTAAATGCTCAGTACTTTTGGCCGTGCTGTCCAATGTGCACGTTAAGCAGTTGGTCCCAGCAACTACACAAACACCTACCTGTGGTTGTCGTTAAGAATAACATTTAACATAATACGTCATAAATGTTAATTATAATTACCATTTATAATTATAACATTATTTGAAATTTATTCCTTGCCTGTTAACATAAATACAAAATTAAGCTTTTTAAGATTTTTGGATTGATGTATGCCGCCATTTGACAAAAACAGAGAACGTATTTCATCTAAGTAACCCTTGCGATAAAAATTTAATAACTTAAAAGATGAAGATTTTTTATGATGGAATTGTTTTATTCTAAGGATCCATTTAAGTAGATATTAAAATAGTAAATGCGATAGGCGAAACTGCTTACTTATTATTAACGGGCCGTGTCATCAGCAAAATGTTCCAGGATTTTCAATAGATCTCTCTTTCTTCGTACAATCCATGTTAAGGGATATTTTCTACACATGCGGGATTCATGTGGGGAGATCAAGTGGTTGATGGCGATTCCGCAGTGATTTACCGTACCGGTTGGGCATGCTCAGATTGCTCAAAGTAGTGCGTTTTTAATTTTTGAATTTATTCTAATTATATTATTATTATTGAATTAATAATTGCCGTCGAAATTATTTAAAATCTGTTTGAAGTTTAAAATAATTGTTAAAAGATTTATCATGTATCATCTGAGGATTTTAGATGTTTAAATAGTGGTTACATTTAAACAACTTTAAGTTAAGGGTAGATTACAAAAGCTTTCCCACCACATCGATAAACTGTATTTTTCCAATTTGATTATAGTCATTAAATTTAAAATTTATTAAATTTAAACAATTCCAGTTAAGTGCATAATCTGAATCAGAAAATTTACGTACCGGACATTCCTGAAGTGGGTGGAAATAAATTCCATTTGGTGGGATAATTTAGGTTATTAAAGTGTTTACAATAGTACCAACGCGACGTTTAGAAACATCAAATTGTTTGGGATGCTGCTAGGATATTTGACCTTATAGTGAATTAATTTACAAATCTATCGATATCAACTCTTTTCCAAATTATGAGCGAATATCAGTTTAACATCATTTTAACCGCGATCGTTTACATACAATTTTTTCATTTTTTCAAAATAATTCTTATTCCTTCTTAAATGTGAAATCAGTAAGATTTTTGTTTAATAGTTACGACCCGAAGGTAGGGATTTAGAGATAAATTTAAGAATATGATATATTAATCTGCGCATTATACAATTAATTTACAATAAATGATGTTTTAATTATATATTTGAAATAAAAATAAAAAATTAGTAATAGATTGTTAATGAAAATAAAATATTCTACGAATGTTAAAAGGGTAAACTTAAATGCTTCTATAAAAATAAAAGTGTAAGTGATTTAACCACTGTCATATTCACATATGAGAAGGTTGGTTTGGATGGTGAATAGTATCGAAATTCTGTAAGGAATGTTTGTTTAAATCCGGTTTTTTTGCGTAATAATATGTAATTATTAAATTATTTATTAACTATGAGGAGTATATACTTAAATACTCTAACAATGGTTTCGAAGAAATGGTGAATAATTAACAGAAAATAGACCGTTTGGACTAAGAATAAAGGCTGGAAAGTTTTCTTCCTTCCATATTATTTGGAATGTTGTGGAAAATACTCTTGACTGAAAGTTAGTTAATTAAGCAATTGGGTCAATTGAATTTATGTATTAGTTTATAAATTTTTAGTCAGTTTTAGAGTTATTTTATCACCTTACAACCTCGAGAATCTAACATCGCCCAGAGATAAGTTTTTCATAGATAGTTTTTATATTCTCTTCTTCAAGTTATTTCTTTAGAAATTATATTTGGCAACCGACATAATTGCGTAATATTGAAGTTAGGTAAGAATTTATGTAACGTATTCATATAATTCCTACTTTATGAAACCTCTATAAAAGGGCATCTCCAAATCATACAAGAAATATAGAAAAAGGAAATTGAAGTTTATTCTAAATTTACATAAAATAATAATTAATAAGAAAAATCTTAACAACAATATTTTAGAAAAATTTTAAATGATTTTATGTTTATTAATTACCGTAATTTATTTGACTTGTCCCAATGTGGGGCATTTCAACACATATTTATCTAAATTCACCCAACATAGAGTGGATTTTAATCTACTTAGTATGTAATTAGGACATATCACCGCATATTTATTTGTCTTGTTCGAACGTTGGAAATCCCATCTCATATTTATTTGAATTCACTAATTTATTTAATTAGGGCATTTCACCGCATATTGATTTAGTTTCGCTCAACGTGGGGCATTTCAGCGCATATTTGTTTGGCGTTCCAACGTTGGGAGAATTTTAATTAAATTAATTATCGCTCTTGAACCTCAATGATGAACCATTACCTTTGTCTCAATACACTTGATGAAATCTCTAACAAAGAATCGCACAGGATAATATCTGGAGAACGGAATGGCCATGTAATCGCACCCCCCGAGTTCACCCCAACGCCTTTGGAATGTTGGTCTAAACAAGATCGCACATCTAGAAATTAATGGCAAGAGGCATAATCTTGCTAGAAAATGATGTTGAAAGTATCTTAAATTTGTGAAGTAACTAACTGTTCTAACATGTGCTCGTAACCGTTGGTTCAGCAAAGAAAAGGATCTCACCACCCTGTTCATCATTAAGTAAGCCACACCAGATATTATCCTTCAGACTATCGTGGTCTTGCTCAATGATTACATGAAGATCTTTTGTGGTAACTTTCTGCAATTATATTTATAAATTTTTCCAAAAACATAAAAATTACACTGAAACAGTACCGACAAAGAATTCTAGTCTCAAGGCCAGTAAGTATTTCTGTAACAAAATTTTTTCTCGGCTTTTGGAGTTCCCGACTAGCAAGCCAAATCGAAGTACTAGTGCTTCTACAAATGCCTGACGTACCTCTTGAACGCTACTGAATCCGTCACGGAAGGTTTGCCACTGCTCTTATCCTTTAAAATACTCCCCGTCTGTTTAAACCTCTTCACTCCCTGATCCGTGCTTTTTCGTGTCGGCAGTTGGATACTTTCTAAATTTCACAGCACTATGTTAGAGATTTTGATTCTGAAAATCATCAAACACACATTGGTTTCTCCTTCACAGGCGGGATATTTTGTATACCATAATTTAACCTACTATATGCAGCCTTTGGCAATTAGATGAAGATTGTTTGAGAAACTGTGAAACTACTTTAGACACTACTATCAACCCATACTAATGGAATCTAAAAATTGCTTAACGAGCGTAATTTATAAATTCCTTTAAGTTAAATTATTAAAACCAGAACTTGATACTAGTACGTATAGTAAATAAAAGTTGACAAAATTGTGGTCATGATCTGTTTAAAACTAACGTAAGTTCATAAAAAATACATTACTCTATACTAAAGTATTTACTTTAAAAAATTACACTCTTCATTTACAGCTCTGTAAATATAGTATCTACTTAGATGGATGCAGTGAAGTAAATATTATTTTACATACAACTCGGTCGGAGCTGTTAGTTTATATCATAGTTGCTAAGACCGAAACTACAACATTACGACCGGCGGGCTGTAAAAGACTCAAAACGACGCCCAGTCCATAACCAACGCGTTTTTAGCTACACGCCACATAACAGTTTTTTTACGTAAATAACTATTGCAATTCCCAAATGGTATTTCCATTTATGTTGTGAACCCCAAATTTTGTAAAATCAGTAAAGGTTAGTACACACGTTTTTTTAATCAAGTAGACTACAAGGTCTGTGCATACATCCCAAAACGAGTTCATTCTTTACGAGTTGATATTGAACGTAACATAACGTATAACAATACCAAATCAAAGCATGGTATAGACCCACCTTAAGTGGTGCAGATCATAAGTTTACACAATTTTCTAGAAGCAAAGGAAGATAACCTTCAAGTGTGTTCTGACCTCACTGGAGGAATTCCCATCGATACGCTAGTTTTATCGTACATGATGTAACTAGAGTAGAACCAGGGCCCTCAAGGTCACCCAATTCCGGGAAATTATCAGCTTATCATGTTTATTTAATTAGCTTATCATGTTTAACAATGATAACAGTTTGTTGATATTTATTTTTCCTGATATCACTTTGTTGATATTTGTTCTTCCGGGAAAAATTTGTGATACCTGTACGCATAATAGATAAAAAAGGTGTAATTTGTTGAAATTTGAATAAATTTCCAATGAATTATGCAAAGATTACTCAGAATTTTGATGGGATTGTTAGGAATTCTACAGTGTGTACCTATTAATTTGCAATATTTCCGTTGCAAACATGTTTATTGAATTTTGCTTAGTTATTTATCAGTGATAATGTTAATGAGATGTGATAACATGTTAAATTGCTTTTTCCGGAAAGTTTACATCAGCTTGATTTTAAAATAAAAATGTACAGTTTTGTAGAAAATTGAATAAATTTCTACGAATTATGCAAAGATTACTCGGAAATTTGATGGCAATGTTAGAAATTCTACAGTGTGTGCCTATCAATCTGTAATATTTCCGTTGCAAACATGGGAATTCTACAGTGTGTAGCTATTAATTCGTAATATTTCCGTTGCAAACATGTTTATTGATTTCTGTCTAGTTATTTATCAATGATAATGTTAATGAGATGTGATAACATGTTAAATTGTTTTTTCCGGAAACTTTTGGAATTTGTATTGTCTAATTATTTGTCTAACGCAGTAGTCATCGGTTTTCAAAATGTTTAATACAGGATTTTGGTAAGATGGCGTCAAATTTGAATGTATTCAATCACATGCCGTGATTAAATTATTCCCCCAATAGAAATAGTTCTTATTACGTTACTTAGTTTTGAAATTTTGAGATTCACTGGAAAGCAAAATATGAATGCAAAATTGATATACTTTTGATGTGCACTGCAATTTAGAGTTGTTATCGCTTTCCCAAAACGTATATAACCACGGAGTAAAATATTAAATTATTACTTTGCTCGAGACTTATTTTTGGATAGTCACAGAGAGGTGTTAGGTTGATGTGTTAATTTTTCTTGCTATTAATTTATTTATTTGTAATTTTAAATAGATATCTACAGTTATTAATTTATTTATTTGTTATTTTTGAATTATTTTATTTTATTATTTTCTCTAACTTGCTTTTTTAATTCATCTTGTTATTTTGGATAGATATCTACTACGTTCGTATAATGAAAGTCTTCTTAGACGTACAAGGATTCCGTTCTAACGATAAAGATTTAATTCCCAAAGAAATTGCAGTTCTATCTGAAGATGGAAGTAAATTAGCACATCTGCTTATAAAACCACCATACCCATTAGAGTCTTTATCGAGAGCCCGCAGGAAGGAGACGTTTTATCTGCAAAACTGTTACCACGGCATTAGTTGGAATCTAGGATTTTTAAATTTTGACTAGGTCCAGCTCCAATTAAGAAAACTTGTAGAAGATTTTCTGGTAATCTACGTTAAAGGGGAAGAAAAAAAACATTTTTAAAATTTCTTTCCAAAAAAGTCATCGACTTAGAAGATATTGGATGCCCGTCTTTACGCAAGTTAAAAGAAAAAGTTATCGCCGTTCAGTGTTTTAACCATAATATTGCAGAACCTGTGTGTGCAATTTAAAATGCGATGGTTTTAGCTGATTGGTACAATAATCAACACATTCGAGGTACCTGAAAATCATTTAGACTCTGATTTCTTATCTTTACCGCAAGCTATAATAATCATCACATTCGAGATTCTTAGGCTTCTGAAAATCATTTAAACTCGAATGGTGCGTATAGAAGATAGTTTTGTAACCTTCGGAAGTTCTATTAAACTTCTCACAAAAATTTAACCGATAGGAGGAAATACTTGATTCGGTTCAATTAAACGTAGTTAGTCTAGAAATAGAATATTTTAATACATATAGTAACGAATAATACTGTATCTGGTTTTAAATTTTTGATTATTTTTATTCGTAATCTTTTTTGAAAAACGATTTCATTGTAAAATGTTTATATAATTGTTGTTTTCCAAAAAAATTTTTATATAGCTGTTACTTGTATAATGAAAATAAAATAAAGAAATACACGAATGGAATAAATCGTTTGTTTTCTTAGTTATAAGTTTTTAAAATATTTTCTCACTCAGAAACATATTTTTTTAGCAACTTTAAAATTTTAAAACTAAAAGCTTTTAGAATTTAAAAACTTTAATATCGTCAATCTTTTTAATACTAAAAGTTAGAAGTTTATTTTATCAATGACATTGTTAATGATATGTGGATGAAGTTTAACTGTTTTTTAAATATATCTATATATATATATATATATATATATATATATATATATATATATATATATATATATATATATATATATATATATATATATATATATATATATATATATATATATATATATATATATATATATATATATATATATATATATATATATATATATATATATATATATATATATATATATATATATATATATATATATATATATATATATATATATATATATATATATATATATATATATATATATATATATATATATATATATATATATATATATATATATATATATATATATATATATATATATAAATCTAAATCAATCTAAGTCACTATTTCATCTAAACAGTTTAAAAACTAATATGCATATATAATCTAAATCTAACTAATATTAAAACTCATTGACCAGAACGATATAAAACTTAATGGGAATGTTTTTTTTGCTTTTAAAACGAGAATTTATAGTGACATAAGTGTACTCTTTTATTACACAAAACATGTTTTTAAATCTTTCTCACTCAAAAACATCATTTCCATACTAGTTATAAACTATATCACAAAATAAAATTCTGCATGAACTTTGAAGTGGTAGTTTTGATTTTTAAAATAAAGACCGTTCGAAACAAAAACTATAATAAATTTTAAAATTCATTTTAAATTTTGTGATAAAATAATAATTTTTCTTAAAACTATTAAGAAAACAGGTATAAGTATATTTTTGAAACAGTTTTGCTTTGCAACGTTGAAATTTTTAAAAACTAATAACTTTTAGATTTTAAAACTTTAATATCCTGAATCAGCCATTCAATAAAGTCTAAATCTAACTAATTTTCAAAAAATTCATTGATCAGGACGATATAAAATTCATTACAGTTTTTGTTTACATCTTTCTCCTATTTAGTTAGAAACACTAGTGTAGAATTTTTTAATCCATGAGACATACACGACGTCACATTAAACTGTTCGTCGGTGTTATTAATTGATTCACATTTTGAAATATACATATACATCTTCTTCAGCTACTTCAACATTAGAGGTTCAACAGCCAAAAGAAATTCACTGTGTATGTGAGTGTGTTTACACTACTATAAAGGGTACAGTAGCTCGAACTATAAAGCAGAAGTCGGCACTTACTCGTCATAAAAACATTTTACGTAAACTTGTAAATCAGGCGAATCGATAAAACAAAAGCGAAAACTTTTGATACAAAAAGGCGGTGCATTACATCCTTTAACTTCATTAGATCATTGAAAATAATTAGATTGGGATTAACCCCGTCAAATAACGCTATATCTGGAAAACGTTGGTGAAATTCAACTGTTTTACTTAAATCTTTATAAAACGGTTGCCATTCGTCGTAAAACCAATACACTTTTTCAAAAGCTATATTACATATTTGCTTTAAATTTGAAAGTATGAAGTAGTAGGTATATATATATATTTGAAAATGGGGCGCTAATAAAAAAAACATCAGCATCAATTTAAAAATTCTCGTTTAAAGCAAAAAACTTTGAATTTTGTGAAAACATGTTTACGTTACTATAAATTCTCGTTTAAAGCCAAAAAAATCTCATTAAGTTTAATATCGTCCTGATCAATGAATTTTTTGAAAATTAGTTAGATTTAGACTTTATTGAATGGCTGATTCAGAATATTAAAATTTTAAAATCTAAAAGTTATTAGTTTAAAACTTTCATCATTGCAAAACAAAATTATATGTTTCTGAGTGAGAAAGATTTATAAAAGAAAAAACAATAACATGTTTATGTCTCATACACACTTATGTCACTATAAATTTTCGCTTAAAGCAAAAAAAACATTCTTATTAAGTTTTATATCGTCGTGATCAATTTTTTGAAAACATGTTTACGTTTATTTATTAACTAAATATTTCAATAATAATTAGAAACAAAAACAATAACATGTTTTGTGTAACGTTTTGGGAAAGCGATAACAACTCTAAATTGCAGTGCACATCAAAATTATATCAATTTTGCATTCATATTCCGCTTTTCAGTGAATCTCAAAATTTCACAACTAAGTAACGCAATAAGAACGATTTCTATTGGAGGAATAATTTAATCACGGCATGTGATTGAATACATTCAAATTTGACGCCATCTTACCAAAAATCCTGTATTAAACATTTTGAAAACTGATGACTACTGCGTTAGACAAATAATTAGACAATACAAATACCAAAAATACAATTTCACAATGTTATCTCATCTGACTAACATTATCATTGATAAATAACTAGACAAAAATCAATAAACATGTTTGCAATGGAAATATTGCAAATTAATAGGTATTGTTAAACATGATGAGCTAATTAAGTAAACATGATAAGCTGATAATTTCCCGGAATCGGGTGACCTTAAGGGCTCTGGTTCTACTAACTAGTATTTATATGAGTATCCACTACATCGTTATTCAGTGAAGTGTCTGATTTTCTGTGTTCTTGTGATAAAACGATTTAATTTAAGCAAAAAACTATGAAGTCGTTCATTAACTTATTATTTTTTGTTAGCGTGTATGTTTTACCCATACTGGCTAAAGGAGGTACTTAAGTGTGTTATTTAAGTTAATAAGTTAGTTAAACAAAGGCGGCTGGCATTAAAAATACTAACCTTTTTGTGTTTATTTATGGTTATTATATGTTTGATATAACTTCTGGTGATATAACCCATACAAACCAATATAACTCCGATTTATCTACAATTTTTCAGGTAATTGTTCAGGGTAAAAAAACATATTTTTTGCGGAAAATCACATTTAGAGGTTGAAACTCCCTTTTTGTTTTTTGAGACTTTTGTTGTTTTGAGAGTTGAAAGTTGTATCTTATTCATTTCTGCACATACTTGTTCCAATTGAAGTCGGTTACAATATTAGAAGCAGCGATAAAATAATTACCTTTTGAAGCAGAATAATTATAAAAATTACCCTTTTATATACATTATTAACCCCAAAATGTGAATTTCCGCAAAAATATGCATTTTCTATCACCTGGATGACAGTGCGTTGTTTAAATGGAAAGTCTGGTCAAAAATAAAAAGTGTCTTTTTGTACAAAATCTGTGCAATTTCTCACATTAATTGGTAGATTATACTTAGATGCTGTATAATTTATAGAGTAAGATTTTTTTCTGTAAATATTCCTGTAAAATGAGATAAATAAATTTATCAAACTAACTGGTAACAAAAAAAACCATGATGTAATAAATTAACTACAACTTGATGTTAAATCATAAAATTATACGCAAAACTAAAACATTTAATTTAGAGTCAGTTGTACAGTCACTAGTTCTTTTTTTGCGAGTGCCGTGCACTCTTCTGTTGCAGACCGTTAGCGTTTCCCTCCTACACTTATATTGTGCGAGTCCAATGATTACAAGGATACAAGACCTACAGTTTAAATTGGACTCCGAATCACCATAAGTACATATAACTTGGATTTTTTATTAATTTTAGAAAGTTTCCTGGACAAAGTAGACCTCGGTGGTTTACCATTGCCTTCCGAGAGAGAAGCAATTACTTCTCCGAAAATTGTTGATTCTGGGCAATTATTAATACTCATATCCTTTCCAGAAGTATTATCAACCAACTTCAGAGGTACAAAAGCTATTACAAAAAAAAGTATCAGTATTTTTGTTATCAGAAAATTTTTGTTTAAAAATCTTATACCCTGAACCGCTGCCGAATCCCTATTTACATGACTTTTATTAAGACTTTTCGAGCAATTTTCTACACCAAAAGAATCAAGAATGTAAGTAATAATATTTGATACTTTGTCGAAGTGTTCGCTAAAGCTCCACTCTTCGAAAAGGTCATTGTTATTCAGTTTTGATTTAATGCCTGGAATATTCTATGAAGATCAGAATTGCAAATATTTGCAGTTATAAATTAGCAATTTGGATAGAAAAATAGTCAATTTAGTATTTACAACAAAAATCTCATAAACTGTTTTACCTTTTTTGAGATATCTTTTGCTCAAGTTGACGAGACATTCTTGTATATGAAAAATTGTGTGGGACATTTTAAATGTGGATATCTTAATTAAAAATAAATAAAACTAGACCAAAATTATTACTGTCGGCAGAATGCACCTTTAACACTATTTTTCACAAAAAATAAAATTGCAATCAAGATTAGTTTTATCACTATTGAGCGATATGTGCAACTAACAACTGCACTGTAGAATATTACACATAATACATTTTATGTATATCAATGTTTTGAATAACTTTTAGTATAGTTAGGACGTAATAAGAAAATTATTTATAGAAATTATCGGGATATTTAAAGTCTCCTAATGACTTCTAAATGATTATTTAGATCTAATTCGATGATTTGATTTTCGAATTTTGAATGACAACGTAATGTGCGCTGCCTGGAACCTACTACCCACTAAAATTGTAGAAAAAATCGGAGTCGGATACCAACTTAACGCCCTTGTCAAAGAATACGAATCTTGGAAGGATTAGGAAAATTGACAGCGCAAACGCATAATTAGTGACAAACATCAACGACTAATTAACTATTTTATGGTTAGAATGTTCTAGTGTAAGATAAGAAGTTGGTAAAAGAGTTTACGTGTTTTCGCGTAACTTTTCTAACAAAATCCCATTGCCACGAGGGTTTTCGATGGTTTAAATTTACCAGATCTGCTTTAGAAGTTGTAGGTTTTCTGTTAAAACGCCAAAGCGCTGAAAGTTATATCAAACAATTACCTAACTAGGAGGCAATGCCTGTTTACAATACCATTACTGTTTATACTGACAACTAACGACTAATCGCCGCTTGCAATGTTCTCATAGTGGAAATCTGTAAATACTTTTATTTTTAGTTTTATTAAATAAAGTCTTATTTTAGATGAGATTTAGAATAAATATTTCAGGGTATTATTGGAGACAATACACAGGAATCGTACCAGACGATGCTTTAGAACCTGGAAAGGATGATAAAGATCAAGCGGTTTACATTGGCATGACTCTGCATCCAGGTGCAGTTCTTCTACCTGGCACAATATATCCCGAAGCTAAAAAAATTTATTATGAATACGATCTCAGGGAACACTCAACAGACCGAGACGTTTTGGTAATCTCATTTTGTTTGTATAAAGTTATAATCAGCTTTTTTACTGACAAACAATTTCAGATACTTTGCACGGAAAATAAAGAGCAGTTCAGGTGGACTGAAGCACAAAAAGGCGGATCCGATACAGAACTAACAAAAGACAATGAATCCCAAATAATTCGAGCTGGAAGCGATAGGAGTAGCTTAGTCTATGTAGGCCGAACGATAATTCCCGGTAATGTAACTGTTATTGGGAAGGTTGTGGTCATTGATGGAGTGCTTAATTCTATGTGGGCCGCTCATAATCAAGAGGCGTTCATAGTCTCTGACTATGAAGTTTTATTATATGATCCGAGGGTTGCCGTTCGAAAACAGTGTGGCATTATCAATGATATTTCAGTTAATGTTTACAATTACAATTAGTGTTAGATGTTCCCACAAACAATTGATTGAGAAATTATCTAAATATATTATTAAATAAATAAGTAAAAAGTTTAAATTAGTAAAGGTTAAAAATAATCACATTAGGTAAATAATGCTTTAGGTAGGTTAATCTTATGACTGTCTGGTTTCTCAAATTTTATTGTCAACCCATTCTTCTTGTCGACTACTTTTGTTAGAGCTAGGCGTAGAAAAATAGTGATTGCAAGGAATGTAGAATTCCACAAGGAATTGTGGTTTTTACAAGGAACTGTGTCGCCATACAACCAATTTGTATTTTACTACATAACGTTTATCAGTAACCCTAAGTAAGTTACCTTGATAACATCTGATAGCTACTAATATTTTTGTGCAAAAACTGCTTACATTTCAGAAATGTCGGAGTGCCCGTTTCGACGCGTGGATAGTTTGACGCAAAGACACTTCTGCGCTGGAAATTTCGGCGCGTGGACAGTTAACGCAGGGACATTTCGCTACGGAGACATTACGGCACTGGTATATTTTCGCATTACAGAGCACGAGCTTGAGATCCCTAAATAGTGAAAAACTAGAAAGCAACTGTGACTCGGTAATGGTAAATTAATAGTAGCGGTGGTAATCGAGAACTAAATTAATTTTAATACCTCACTTTATATTTACTATTAATTAAGTTACCAATTTGATACATAACAAGGCTATGTATTATTGTAGATTTGTGTTGTTTGTCTCACGTAATAGTAATGGTAGGCAACCATCAACTAAAGAAGAGCTTCATATTTTTATTGTAAATTTTTCACTTATATTCTGTTGCATTGAAAAATAATGACTATACAAAATCTTTCAGTGCTGAACGGTAATGGATTGTGAAATAATTTATTTCAAAGTTGGCGATCGTTTTTTGAATCAGTTGTTGAATGTCTTTGCAGTTCAAACCAGCCAGAATTAAATATTAATGTTAACACATAACGCAAAAGTAATAAAAATTGCTCTGGCTTACTTATGGGTTACACGAGTTACATACAGCTATTATTTCCGTACTAAATGTAGTGGATTTTGCCCTTTAAAAATACTAGTTAAAAAGGAAAATATTTTTTTTAGGCTAAAGTCAATTTTCATGATGTTAACTTTTGATTAATAAGTTCACCGAATAAAAGAACGGAATATGAATTCTCTTTTTGTGTTTGAGTACCAATTTATGCGACGCCTATGGTGGACACTAACGCTTGGATTTATTATTAATTCAGATTATTATATTTGCTTCCTATTTAGGATCTGTCTCATAAATGATATTTTCTTTTATATTTTTTTAATGATGTTAGATTCTTTAATGCAATGAGTTTTTATCTCATATAATTTTGTTTAATTGAATTTCTCTTTATTAATTTATTAATGAGCGATCAGATCATTTCAAATTTATTGTTTATAATACACTACGATCTTTAGTATTTTAATTCAAATAATAATTATAACATTTATTATTGTCAAATTTTTATGTGTGTGTTTGTGTTTTTATTTGTGTGTATTTTTGAAATTTTGTTGAAGCCGTTTCAGTCTGGCAATGATGGTGAATAAGAGCAGTCAGTCAGTTACTCTGCTTAAAACATTTAGTTTAGCATTTTGAAAATTACAAAATTTAAGAACAACTAAAGATGTTGTTTTGTGTTTTTTTTTTGTTGTATTATAAAAGCTAATTTGAAAATGTGCTGTTCATACTGTGTTAAGAAGTTATAATTTTATACTTTTGGGAAAAGATTTGGGGTTTTGAATAAAAGTTCTTTGAATAGTTACTAAAGAGTTTAATTTCTACAGAAGTATTATTAGGTACAAAAAAAAAGTAACTTACAAATAAAAAGTGTGTTATACAACAAGTTAACACGATTAAACATTATTCTCTTCATTTATAAACAAAATATTTACATATTAATAATTGATACAAAAGAACAATTAAATTTTGTGTTTAATAAAAATACCCAGTGCTTACTCTAAATTCTTCAAGTCTGGAAAAATTGTTGAAATTTTCATCCGGTGCAGAGCCCAGCAGTCCAGATGCAGCTTAGGGTAGGTTCCTGCAACACGCAGCATTCCAGGCCAGCATCCGTCTCTTGGAGTTTTTTATTGAGTGAAACATTTGGTTTTCTACACGAGAGAACAACAATAAAATGCCCCGCGATTGGGCGACAATTGAAACATACTTTTTTCTCCAGACTAAATAAACAATAAAAATCATACTTACGTTAAACAAGAGATGCTCAAAAATTACCACGGCTTTAGATCTAGCTCTTTCTTACAAATTTTTAAGTTTTCAGGTCGCAGGTGTCAACCCTAAAAGCTTCTGATTTAATAATGGATTCAGGAATGAATAATAATGTGTTTGGGCGCCACCAAAGCTGAAGATGTTTTTCATAAAACCTAAATTTAGAAAAAATGAAGGTTATCAGCTAAGGAACTAACCTCCTTATTAATTTTGAAGTTAATTTAGTTAAAACATTAGTCAAACATTAAAAGGTCTTGATTAGCCAAAGAAAACAAAAAACATCAGCAGTCCGTTTAGCCAAACCATGTCAATTGATCAATTAAATTTGAAATCTATATATTAAAAACAAAACAGCAACTGGTACATACAATATAAATCAAATAGTTACACAACAATAAAAAGCAAGTTCAATATACAAAACACACCAAAAATATAATTAAGCAATAATGAAAATTTTGTAAATTCAAAAATATGAAACCATCAAAAATATAGTTACACTAATAAAACTATTTGTAATATCGAAGTATAAAGCTATCATATTTAAAATTATTGTTCAAAAAAATGAATGAAAATTTCGGGATCCCAAATGATACTAAACTAACAATACAATATAACAATATTAAATACCTTAACCACATTTTATCGTCCAACCACAATTCCTATTGTAAACTGCAGGATACGGCTTTCGACAATCGCGCACCTTAAAAACTTTAAAACAAAAGCTGCAATAACAAACTGCTGGGCATAAAGTTGCGGGAGAGGTCTTCTTGGATTCTGAACTACACATTTTTTATCGAAGTTCACCAAACATTAACTTAATTGCTTGCAATAGCTGCCTTAGATAATACATTTTTAATTATTCTTCTAACTGGAACTATACTGGAGATTACGTGAATGTTACCCAAAATAACTACCAACATTATTATAATTCGGCACGAACGATATAACGATAAGAAAATTCTCTCTTCTTAAGCATGGGAATTAACACTGTATTCTATTTAACAAATGTCCGATAACTAAAACATTCTTCAGTAAATGAAGAATCACGAAATAACTGTAATTAAACTGTACTGTAAACTGTATTTATTTCGATCAATTCGAAAAACGAAACGGCACTTCAAATAATTAATTTGTTATTTCACAATAGACAAATTGAACGGTACGAACACAAACTTAAACGAAAGATTATTAAAATCCCATAAAACTCATCAACGGGATTATATATTTGTGCCTTGCCGAGGCCCAAGGCACCACAAACGAAAACTTTAAGCGGACTGTATTTTAATTAACTAAAATAAAACGATAATCCAATAATATCGACCGTCTTCTGTAGAAGCTGGATCAAAAGTGAAGAAGTCTTTTTTAACATTTTGGACCCCTATTTTAGCGCGAAGTAACTATATCTTTCTATACAATAAGGAGGTTTCTACTAACATTCACGCATAATTCTCGACCTAACGAACAGAAGTAGGGATCGGAAAATAACGCGGGAACCGCCGCGTCACATGTGCTGGCTAGACTTGCTGATGGTGCAATTTTCGAGACAAATACGCAAAAAGCCAAGCTGAATTTCGAACACGTGCAGATGTTACCTTTTGAACAAAGAAGAAATTGATCTTTCACAAATACATTCCCAGAATACAAACGAAAATGTTTTTATAAAGCGAGATGACTCGAGTACATTTTATGTTTTATCAAGGCATCTTATTTTTTTCAGCAACGCAACCATTACTACGAGGGGACAAACAAAGTTCTAAAAATATTATTTATTACCTCCACGTCCATTAAATTTGTAGAAGTTTGAAAACAAGCTTTTAAGATATTCGTCATAAGTGTGATTATACGACAAAATTTTAGCGAAGAATAAAATACAGTTTTACAGGACCGAATTTTAAGTTTTTTTTAATAAGTATACATGCAAAATTCACGTACTTTTAAGGCCTATAGAAAATATACCGTTACATGAGAAGGTAGGAGAACTGTGTTGTGAAACGTTTCTAGTTTTTATTTAGTGCTGGTGATTTATCAATGCACAAAGTATATACTTTTTTATGCATTGTTAACATATGATCATTTATTATTTTTCAAGATTAATTTTCTGAGAACTTTTCATAACATTTTGCCCTAAGATAAAATTTTATTTACAAATCCTGTACATAAAAGATTTGTCATTTCATGTTCTAAATATGAATTAGCCGGCGCATCGATTTTTGATATTTCTGGTCGATACTTTTTTATATAAATCGACAAATTTCACTACAATATATTCATTTTTAATCATTAAACTGCATATATATATATTATGCAGAGATATATTTTTCCCCTTTAAAATGTTGTAATTTATTCCCTGTAATATAAATGTTATTTTATTAAGTCACTTCTAGAGTTCCAAGGTCCTCTTGGAACCCAGTACAACCTATTTATATCATCTTATCAGATTACGTTCGCTATGCATTTTCACATAACTCTTCTCAGAACATTTGGAAGTCAAACTAAGGGCCAAATCAGACAAAGAAACTTTCATCAGGTTACACCCTGGAAGCACAATCTGTAAATACAGCATGGAGCTGGATCCTTGTTAAAGTTAACACAACACTGAAGTAGCAACGTACTTAACCACCGATCAACGAAACTATAGTATAGTTTGAACCTTGTAATACGGTAGAATTCAGATTTATCGAATTAGACGAATTTTGTATTTACCAATAAACACTTTATTAAATTTTGGTCTCTGGTCAAATATTTTAAACTATATAATTCGCATGATCCACGTATTTTTTGTGCTGACTTCTTCAGAAATCTCTTAGATAAAATTAACTTTTTCTTTAGATGACGTGTGCTATTACGATTTTGTTGTTTTCGTGTTGGTGACAATTAACAACAAAAAAATTGAATTTAAAATGTAATATTTTGTTTCTAAAGGTTTCACAAATAAGTCATATGTTTTATATAGTATATTATAGAGATTAAGGCGCCTCTTTTAATCCCGAAGGTGAAGTTTTTTGTCCGAGACGTAGCCGAGGACATTGGAACATTTTATTGCATTTTTGTCAAATAAATGTAAGCACAGTTACAAAATCAGTTGAAAATGCTTTGACTGGTATTGCCAGACGAAATCCGGGACTCGTTATTTATCACTTTAACTCACCCACTCTTTCTCCGAGTTATCCACTCGCCCGAATCATCCAACCACCCAGTGGCGGGACAAGGCGTGGGCGATGTGGGCCAACGCCCACGGCCTCGCGTCTCAAGGGGGCCTCGCGCCGCGATACAATAAATGCTATTTATTCTGAAACCCGGGCACTTCGCCCACCCGTCCTTTAGTATAATATTACCCAACGGGGAGTCCACTTCGCCCAACTCTCAACTACTTCCCACAACTCTCGTATAGACCCACAACGCCCAAAATGGAACTAAAACTAAAAAAATCGGTTAACGTAACACATACGTAAAGTGTTGAGTAGTAGTAGCAAAGTTGTGCGACCACAATTCAAGAATTTAACCAAATTAATTATTTGCAGCACAGTCACATCAAGCCGCGAAATGTCTTTTTAATGTACCGAGAGAACCATTGTCTCCGAGGTTGCTTGCGGCCGAGGCAGGACAATCTCGAGAACGCTAAAGAGTTTCACGGGCAAGGTATCAAATCGTAAATATGCACATGCACATCAATAAAAACTATTAATCTTTTTAATTAAGCTTGTATAGTGTGCCTAAAATATCTGATGTTAAACTGTTAAATTGTCGTCGCACAACGTAGCTACTATTATGCAACAGTCTATGTCTGCATTAGCATACTTCTAACAATCAGATTTTCGGTGTTGTGGTCCTATTTTGGGCGTTGTGGGTCTAAACTAAAATTGGGAAAGTGGTCAAGGTCGGTGATGTGTTCCTAGTGAACAGGTAAACAAAGTGATCCTGTTGGGCATTGTGTCTCTCGTGGAAAGTTGGGCGATGTGGTACATTTCAAAAATTGAGCGACGAAGATGTTCCATTTGGCAATATGGTACTAAAAGACTGGTGAGCGAAGTGATATTATTTTATTCTGTAATTTACAAGTAATATCCTCGTAATGGGGGGGGGGTAGCTGTAATGATTTAGAACATATATTTCTTTTCAACATGTGGTAGCTTCCTGCTAGTTTTCGAGAAAATCGCATTTAAATTTTAAGTACATCCGTTGTTCTCACATTACATTAAATTATAATAGTTATGCCCTGTAGGTATATTTTAATTTTTTGCTGTAAACGGGCAGAAAGCATATTCTTTCCAAAAAACGAGACGCGGGACAAATTGTTAAAAATCGGTACTGTTCAGCCATGTATGTGTCCAGACGTATGGCCACCTTAGGAATGCGGCCTGCATCCGAAAAAGGGTGCCTCGCGAAACTCATTTTGCCCACTTTTAATTTTGGTCTTGCCCCGTCACTGCAACCACCCACCACATGTTTTAATAATTCTGAATTGAAGTTTATTGTTTCCATTATAATAACCTACCATCTTTCTCAAAGTATTAAATTAATGCGTTCGCCCCAAAAATGATTTACATATTCAGAATTCTCATAAAATCTTCGGTAAATGATTTTATGATGACCAGTTTGGTAAAAAAGGTGGGGATTCTTTAATAAAAACTATTTGGGTATTAGAAATGACAAAAGATTAGTAATCGATAAGAATTCCATTAAAATATAGCCCTTCTATTTCAAATAGTAGCGACATCGTGGAGCAAACCAGACACAAACTTTAATAAAGGCAAAAGCACCACATGCATATTGTTTCATCATTTTAACAAAAATTTGTTTAAAAACTACAATTTTGTAGTTGTACATTACATTAATATGATCGTTTTTACATAACATGAATGTCCGTTATCAAATTCATGCTAAATTGTGAATATTTTGTGCATGATGATTATTAAACCTAAGATTTAGTGTAATACAAAATATCAAATCTAGTAACTTTCAACATCACCAACATACTTTTGCTCAGGGAGCAAGCAAAGTTTTTTATTGTCTGTTTGATTCATTTTTGATTGTTTGTTCGGGGCATGACAAACACAGTTGTAACAAACAAAGGATATAAACAATACGCAATTATAAAGTAGAAATAACAAAACAATAAAATAATCTACAAAAATTACAAATTTGACAGGACGGGAATTCTAAAACAACAGAAGTAGGTAAATATTGTTTCAACGTTGAAAAAAGTCAAAACCTTAATATTTAATATTCATTCATGTAAGATTATAGCCGTGCCTATACTGTAGTGGCAATTCTATTTGCATTGTTGATGACGTAACTACACTGTTATCGTAAAAATCCTATTTCAGATTCTTCGGTGGTATTAAATAATAACGGGTGTTTGTTTAAATTTAACATCGTAGAGTGGTTGTGAACATGCCGTAAACATACCTAACTTTATTTCTGTTACTTTGTATTAAATGTGTGACAGATGATAACGCTTTGCAATTACAAAAGTAAGGTTAGCATGTTTTGCGGTATGTCCACAACGACTGTTTCGCCGCAAACTTCGACGTTAAATATTCGTTTGTTTTACTTTTAATCCCTCCGGGACTAAAAGTGACACTTTAGTCTTTCAAACGCACCTCATACGTTTCCGTCAATACGTTTACCAATCATAGCTCATTATTATCTTCTGTATTCTCAGTCTATTCGTCGATCTGAAAAGATGGTTGGTCAAACGGACGAACGCAACCTTATAAACGCATAACTGCGAACTTGCCTTTAATCTACGGAGTGCAAAAACCTATTGTTTATAAGTTATAGGCAAGATTAGAGGTATGTTTTATGTAATTGAAAAGGGAAAATTAAAAACATATTCATATCTCCCTTAAGGCATAAATATATATTATTCCGAAAATACAATAAAAAACAGAAGATTAGTTAAATATGGATAAGAAAAAATATATTATTCTGCTCTCTTAAATATGTCATAACTTTTTTCTGCTCTCTTATTTCAAAATATATGAGGGTAGTCCAACAAAGAAAACACAAAAATTTTGGAAAAAGATTTATTTATTTTTCAACGTAATCTCCTTTCAGCTCTATACACTTTTCCCAGCGGTGTTCAAAAAGTTCGATACCCTTTTTATAATAAGAACTGTCTTGCTCCTCAAAATAGCCATCACTTCTTCATCGTTGGAAAATCTTTGACCACTGAGCCATTTTTTCAAGTTTGGGAACAGAAAATAATCCGAGGGGGCTAAATCTGGCGAATATGGTGCATGACGTAGCAACTCAAACTTTAATTGATTAATTTTGGCCATTGCAATAACGGATTTGTGAGCTGGCGCATTGTCGTGATGAAACAACACTTTCTTTTTAGCCAAATGCGTCCGTTTTTGCTTGATTTCTTCGCTCAAACGTTGCAATAAGTTTGCATAATACTGACCGTTGATAGTTTTTCCTTTTTCGAGATAGTCAATAAAAATTATTCCACGCGCATCCCAAAAAACCGACGCCATAACCTTGCCTGCAGATGAAACGGTCTTCGCCTTCTTTGGAGCCGGTTCTCCCTTTTGAGTCCATTGTTTCGATTGTTCTTTTGTCTCGGGTGTGAAATAATGGACCCATGTTTCATCCATTGTTACGAAACGGCGCAAAAATTCTGCTTTGTTACTGTGAAACTTCGCTAAACACTCAATTGAAAGATTTTCACGACACTGTTTTTGTTCGAGTGTGAGCAAACGCGGCACCCATCTTGCACACAGCTTTCTCATGTCCAAATCTTCAGATAATATGCGATGTACCGCACTTTTTGAAATGCCCGTAATGTCTGCTAGCTCGCGCACTTTCAGTCGACGATCATCAAGTACCGCTTTGTGGATTTTCTTCACCATTTCTGTAGTCGTCACCTCATTTGGTCGACCACTGCGATGCTCGTCTTGGCAGCTCGTACGGCCTCGTTTAAACTCAGCTACCCAAAATTTAACTGTTGTAAACGAAGGAGCAGACTCACCCAGAGTAGAATCCAGTTCAGGTTTTATACTGTTTGGGCCGAGGCCTTTCATATGGCAAATAAAAGTATTGTATCACATAACGATGACCAATTTTCTCCATTTTCACAAATTCACTGACAACGTTCACTATTGATGGCTGCCAAACAAATACTGAACAACGTGGCGCTTTCAAACTTGAAACATATGCCTTATAGACTGCGTGCTTTCCAATACAGTAATATTTTCAAACAACTACCGCCACCTCTTGGTCAGGTCGGGTACTTCTGGGACCACCCTCGTAGTCTCTACACTGCTACTAGATATTTTTATTTATATTATGATAGAGTGCTACTAGACAATTTATTATTAAGCATTTTGAAAACAATCATCTGTCATTTGTTACACTATTAACATTGTGTACTAGGATTTTGGTAAATGCTTATTTATTCTTTTGATATATCATATCACATTTGGACGCGGTTGTCACACGAATTTCTTTGATGTATTCAAGTTTGGTTCCACTAGCCATTTGAGCATAGGTAGCGACTGCCTATGTAGTAATAAAGAGTATACTACTAATTGTACACGTACACCTCCAAATCTTTTCGCTAAATTAATAAAATAGCCGAGGTGCCGTCGGAAACATTCTATCGATGAACTAATTCACGTAGCATCTCTAACAGATGAATTTTTAATTGGGAATTTATGGATCCAAAGTAGAAATTCATTTTATCATTCAGTTAGAATTTAAAGTAATTCTTCCAAACAAAAAATATTTAGAATAAAAAATTTGAATTATTTGTGTAAATTACAATAATAAATATTTGAAATTTGAATTATTTGTGTGATTACAAATAAGTGTTCCAAATTGATTAATTTAAAATTCCCCTAGTGGCTTATATTTTTATGGCAATATTTGATACGTTGATCAGTATTTGATGGTTGATGAACCTAGATCTCGCACAGCCTAAGAGTTACACAGAAACCGTATGACCTTCGCGCCTATATTTCATGTTAGTGGCTTAATATCCTCCATTTTTAAGGGATAAATGATAGAAATAATAAATTTGTATGACTTTTACTTAAATTTAAAAATAATTCGTACAACTCCTTTTGAAAGTGTTTCAAACGCACAATTGTTATTTGACGCTGTATATATCTTATCTTATATATATTGCGGTGTATTAACTTTAAATAAATAATATGCTAAACGTTCAAGGTAAACATAAATTATATGCAGTAAATTAAAATAAAACAAAATAAAAATACACCCCAAATATTTTTTCTTTTTCCAATCGGCCAACTCAGGGATTATTTGATAGAATTGTTTGAATTATTAAACTCTTATTGAATCTTACACCTGAAAGAAGAGAAAAACTTATACTGCAGACACTTGGGCTTCTACAAACTGGACAACCACTGCTAAACTCTAAATGCAAAAAGAAAGAGAAATGGATGCTTGTATGTGCATCAATTAAACACATGAATAACTTGAAAAACACAAAGTTTATTTAATTAAAAAAATAAATAGAAATTCAAATTGAAAAGGAAATAAAAAGAAAAGTTATACAAATTGGTACAATAAAACCATTAGGAAATTAATTCCCAAGCTTGCTCAAGTGTAATTAATAGTCGTAATAGCCTGACATAGGGCTATTGCAGTCATTCACTTGAACAAACTAACAAAAATCAAAAATATTCATAAATGTTCAAATGTTTAGCTTTATGAAAAATAAATTTAAATAAAAAAGAAATTGAAATGTTTTATTTAAGAAAAATAAATTCCTTTAAAAACCTTGCAGGTTAAACAAAGTGATTCTGAAATTATTCAGATTAAATTTTATAAATTTTCTTATTATTAGTAAATCAAATTTAAAACCTTTTAATTCAGACCAACCTGGTATATAATGTCAATAGAACTTCCTTTAAATTCTATCCTCTATTGGTATCACTGCAATAATACCTATCAGCTGATTTCTTATTATAAAAACGTCAATTCGTAAAATCGATAATGGAAAATAAATTCTCCAGAATTTATTTAGGTATATAACTCGTTCACAATTCCAAATACTTTGTTGAACAATAATAAATCTTCTTTAATTTTTATAATAGTTCAGGTAAACACTTCAAACCTAATTTCAATCTTTGTTTATACTTGAAGTTGACATAGATCATATGGTCAACACTACTAACCTCACTTAAATTTACAGATTTTCAATCCGAAGTCAAGCATAGATTCGCCAAAAGTTTTTTATCGACTGACTTTGTTAAATTTGGCTCCAGCTTATATAGGTTTTGTAGAAACAAATGCCGGCACTGACACTTTTTCGAAATAATCGCCACGCGAAAAATATTTATGACGTCACAATTTTACTCAGCTGTTGGATTTTCTCAGGAATCTTAATTCTATAAACATAGGATTCAATTTTCTCACGGATTTTAATTTTATAAACACAGAATTATAACTGGTAAAACAAGGATTAAAACAATATAACACACTTATGTCCTAAAATGCATCGTAACGAAGATATGAGGCAAAAACGATTGACAATGAACAAATCTCATTATGACTTAATTACATACAAAATTCGATAAATCCAGGTTTATCCTTTACAAAATAGATACATAATTACACAATATAGCTAATACATATTAAATTTCCACAGGAACATCTTTACAATTTAAGAAAAACATAAATTACGATCCGTTACAACAATCGGGTAAACCAAATGATGCACATCCAAGTGTTACCTTTGATATTAATTCAAATGAAGTCAATTTATAGTCAAATTGTCCAGCATGCAGTCCTCCAAGTATTTACATTAAAACAATAGTGAGAAAAATAGTATAAGAGTCAATAATTATCAAAACTGAAGCATAACAACAAAATCGAAACCCTCAATAATAAAAATTCATCCTACGTTAAAGATCGTAGACTCTAGATTAAATAAGAAGATTATATCTTCTCTACAAATGAAAAAACCATCCCAATATGCAACTTGGGTTATATAAACATGTATTATCATAAAACAATCTAAATGATTGATATCCTTTTTTTTTAAATCAAACCTTTTATTACACATGAATTGAGGTTATGTTAGCATGAAATTTTATTCTTGATTTCTATTTTAAATATTGATGAGCCTAACTGTGACCCAATATGTAGCCTTTAGAATAATTATGCCTAACACCTAGCATATCCATCTTTTATTTTAAATTTGATATGTGAAATGTTTGTCTTCACATTTACGATCTTATCGTTAACTAAAATTTTTAATGAGATGGACTTATTACATCTCAATATATCTTCATAATATCTAATTCTTTGATATGATTTTTTTAAACGTTGATTACATCCACTTGTTCTTTGTTCATGTACTCGGGCCGTGAATGTTTTCGGGTTTATTTAGATTTATGTAATTTAGTTGTTTTCTGTAAAAATTCTTATATTAGAACTTTATAGTATGCTATGGGTACTGTAATGAAATATACGAGAGCTTAGTTTAGCTCGTCCTTAACATCAGTAGAATTTTATAGGCAAAATTATTTGCCTTCTTAAATCTTTAGGGGATTCTGAAAATTACATTCAATTTTTTGTGATATTTTCTAAAATTGTGTGCGAATTTGAATACAAAAATATGCAGTCTCGCGGGAAAAATGAATCAAATATGAATTTATAAAATATCCAAAAGTTCAAAACATGATGATAACTGAATTTATTTGCTACTAAGTAGACTTAAAAACACGGAATTTCGATGCAATCCAGAGTTATTTAAAAATATAAAAAACCCAAAAAGATATATTGACAATATATTTTTATATTTTAATTCCTTATGTAGTGACTTATTGTTGTCATTAAATATCAAAGTAATTGACTTATTTACACAAGTGCTAATATTTCATTTTCGCAACTATTTCTAGTTTGGATATGAAAAAATAGATCAACTTCTCTAAATTGAAGAAAATTTATTTAAAATAAAGTTTATGCAAATTACGATTTCTCTAACGATCTTAGCAAATAGTAAATCCGTGCAAAAGTAAATATGAAAACGTTTATTTTCTAATTCTTGTACAAAGTATTACAAAAGTCCACGTATGCAACCTTTTGCAATATGACAAATCTTTTTGTACACGATGTTGTGTTGGACCACTCGGTGGCCCTCGTGGTTCAATTTCCACGACTTGTTCACAAACACACGCATATTGTATCTTAATAGCAATAGCTATTTTAAAATATTCGTTTTATTAGGTCAATGACCGAAAAATGGTATACGTACATGGTATATATAAATGTTTTCACTTAAGTACTTAACTTGACAGCATTTACAAGTTTGTGTAAATGAATGCAGAAAATATTGTTCGATAGGCATGCGAGGTCAATTTTTAATTGTTCAAAATGCACTTGTAACAAAAACAACTATTATTACAAAAAATGAAATAAATAATAAGTTGAGTATAGCAAGATCGTCAAATATGTGTATAAATCAGCATAATCATTGATTTATTGAAATTACTGAATTAATGCCTGCTCGAATAATTAACCCAAAAACACATTTGTTTTTTTATTTTTACTAAATTTATCAGAATCACTCAACAGAAATTTACTGACAATGTCAATGGGACTATGGCTGTAAGAGTATTACTAGGGTTATGTATTTAAATTGTTTAGGATTTACAAAATAAACCTCGTATTCTATATAATATTTCGAATTTACTTTCCATTCGCTAAAAACAAAACTTATTACAACCCTGTATTATACTATTCCGAATTAATTTTTCGTTAGTTAAGGTAAGACCTAATACGACCCTGTATTATAATTTTCTCAAGTTAATTTCTCGCTAATTATAATAAATTAAATACAGATTTTGTACTATATTTCAAATTTATTTCTTACTTGTTAAAACAAATCTAAGATCTAAAAAGACTCTTGGATTGATGTATAACCCCATTTGTCAAATAAAGAATGCATTTTATCTCACTATGTCATTGCTATAAAAATTTAATAACCGGAGAAAGAAACATTTTAGCTGAAAGCACAAACGTAAGTAATGCCCGAGGGTTATTAATTTAGCTAACTCGTTGTCATTTAAAGATTTTTTAAGTTTAAATAGTGGTGAAATATAAGCAACTTTAAGTTGACGGCAGAGATCCAGACATTTTCCTTCTGCATCGATAAACTTTATTCTCCAATTTAATAACGGTTGTAAAATTGGAGGTCTGAAATGTATTAAAATTTAACTTTATCCTCCTTTAAAAATTAGCACCTTCTGAGACAATACAGCAGTTATTAAAATTGTAGTTTGGCAAGTTGCATGACACGGCGTGTATAATTAATGCGCTTGACTTGATGACAATATTACCGTCGCGGATTATGTACGCGAAGAGGACTAACTCTTGCTATTGCTTCTGGGGGATTAGGTGACGCACTTAAAAGATGTGGTATTTAAGAAAAGGTAGAAGAAGAAAGAGCGAGAGAAAAAGAAAACCTGAAATAAAAAGAATGAACGAGATAAAACAAAATAGAAAATGGTAAAGTAAGAGAAACGTTGGAGTGTTTAGTGCTGGGATGTTGTAATTACACTGCTAATCAATATAAATCTAAATTGCCAAAAATTTTCAAAAAATTTCAAAAGCTTCCTTTAACTTTTTCTAGTTCTACTCCAGCTACATTTTAATAATCACTCTATCGTATAGTAATTAAAGTGTAACACAATAATATTACAAGTTGTTTTCCTACTAGGTCTTGGTCTTGGTAGGCACTTTTAAGGGTATCTCCTTTTTTCCGGGAATACTTCCAACCCTCTCCATTAATATCTTATATTTGTTCCCTGTTCTATAATCTTATCAAGGATTATACGGTTTTGTGCAGTGTGTAGGAATGTTTTCTCTATCTTCTATTCTTATTTTTTTCCTTTTGTTGTTTTGGACACTTTTTACATATTTCAAGCAACGTCTAGCCAAAGTTGTTTGGCGAGATAATACAATTTTAAAAAATTTTGTATATTTGTGTTTTTCTTTTGTAACCGGCAGTATGTAACGTGTTTTCAATTTTATAGAAATGCAACTTTATATGTATTAATGGTAAAAAAACTTCCTGTCGGTCAGAGTCGGTCCTGAGTTGTTCATCATATTTCAGTTGGATTAAAAATGTAGACGATATCTCGAATTAAATGGTGTTCTTTTAATGCCCAGGGTCACCCTAAAATGTTTTCGTATAGAATGAAATTCCTTCTAGAATAAAATGACAGATAACATTGCGTCTAGAATAACCATATTCACGTCTTTGTAAATATCAAAGTTCACTGCAAAGCCTTCCTATGGTTAAAAATTGTTTTTCGTAACGAAAATACAAACAAAAATTAAGGTTATAAAGGTAGACAAATAAGATCGGCTTTTTAACAAGAGAAATAATTTATCAGAAAACGCATTAAACCCCAAATTTATAGACTTGTACGTGTCATTTTAACTTACGAAATATTCTAGAAGCTTCTTTACGCGGTTATTTTCCTGATTGGTTGAAGAAATGTTAACTTCGTTCAGATAGGTTAATTTAAATCCCTCTTTTATTAAAAATTATTGAAAATTAGTTAAAAGAAATTAAAACTTGTAATTAACAAGTGTAATATTGGGATTATCGCAGTTTAGGAGTTTTAGTATCGTGGAGTAGTACCGAATTATTACAGAAATAATTTTCGTAACATCAGTCAAGAAAGTTCAGTTAATAATTGCTGCATCTTTACAAGAATTCATAGTTCTGCTTCTGTTTTTCATCGATAATTTATGAAGCCCTTATATTTAATGTGAAGTGAAACAAGGGCATTATTGTGAAAGTGTTGTTTTTTTAAGTTTAAAGAACTGTAAAACTCGACCAATGTATTGTAACGAATAGTAAACCCACATATGACGTCATCAAACATTCTAGATGTATGAGTCATCAACTGTATGACTCATCAATAACACCTGCATGTATGACTCATCAATCAACACCTGCAAGTATGACTCATCGACACGACTCATCGACGTCACTTATCAACACCTGCAAGTATGACTCATCGACACGCCTCATCGAACATTCTAGATGTATGAGTCATCGTATGAAAGCTATAAATGGAGTTCGCGAGTAGAAGGGGGCAGTTAATGTTTGACCGGCATAGTGAAATGTACTCTGAATAATTAGTTAATACATAAATAGTTTTTATATAAATAGTCCTCAAATAAATTTGTAAATACCTAGCATTTTTAAAAGTTTGTTAAATAGTTTATAGTTATAGTGTTTTTAATTAAGTGCATTGTAAATAATCTTTTCTTTATTAATAGACGATTTTAAACAGCATTTTTGATTATTATTTTAAAAAGAACATTACAGTATTAAGGACTAATGGATACCTGTTTGATTAGAGTAAGTTTAGAGTAAGTTTTATATGTGGAAATTATCTGTACCATTCTCCCTAATGATTATGCCTTGTAAAATTATGTACATTGTGTTTTTTGAATTAAACCCTATTGTGATAATATTGAACCATTCACTTGTGAAAGTCTTTAAAGTATTTTAACCAGTTTAATACTAACGCAACTAAACATGACTATTAATTGAATTTAATCAATACAGCCAGTATTTCTTTCTGTTTGCAAATACTAAGGTTTAAGGACTTGCAAGCAGATGGCGCCAATTAACGTTTCTTGACGAAGAAAGAGGTTTTTAAAAATGGTACTTTATTTTAAAAACGCAAAAGACGGAGCCCAAGTTACAAAATAAACACAGTTTACTGTTAAGTACAATAAGATATTTATTCGTCGTGAATTTACACAATATGTACTTGCATAATCACTTAAATACTATTATACAATTTCAACTTAAAACTGATAATAATGATGTTCAGAAAGACCGAGGTAAACAGTAACTATGGCTACCAGTTTCTACGGCTTTCTGGATGAGTATGGCTTAAAAGAAGGTAAACATCTACCCTGATAGACAGTTTCTATCTTTCAAGCTTCGTCGTAACTCAGACTGCACTGTCCCATAAAGTGCTGGTCTTTATATACTCCTTCTGTGGGCGCGAAATCGTGGCCGTGTGCCTATGTGACTTCCTTATAGACTTCTAAGTACTGCGGCTGCTGTGGCTTACGTGACTTCCTTATAGAGTTCTGCGTACTGCGGCTGCTGTGGCCTACGTGACTTCCTTATAGAGTTCTGCGTACTGCAGATGCTTGCTATGCACACACGTGGCCGTGGGTTTGATACCGCGCCTGCAATCGTGGGCGCCCCGCTTGAGGCGTTTAGCTCGCATACATTTATAATGAGGTCGCACTTCGCTTGGGTAATGAGCAAATGTTAACTCGCCCATATATTTTTTATTGTGTCTATCACCTCTTATTTTTCTTTACAATTCGTAAGCTACAAAAATCATACCCACGCCTGAATCATAATTTGATATAAAGAGATCTTAAAAGCCGTGGCATTATAAAGTAACATAAGTATCGTTTTTATGAGCTTTGCAGTAAGTATTCAGATTGTGAATTTTTTTATATTACAGTGACGTCTATCGCACGGGGTATTTTATGTTCAGTATGTTATATTTTATGTTTAGTAATTTCAGTAACAAAAAAGTTTTGCTACAAGTATTAGGACTGGCTGCACCACCTCAGAAAGATTGTTCCTTCTTAAGAAAAAATATTCTTGGTTTGAAACAAGAGCTGCCAACTTCTCGTGTTTGTATATCGATCACCTGATCAGAGAGTTGTTGGTTGAGTTATATAAGATAGATTCTTGTTTCTCTCTTTAAAAGAAGTAATTAAACCTAGAGTAAGTAAACAATAAAGACTGTTAATTCTACAGATTTGTATTGTATTGTAGTAAGAATAACCAAGTTGTGTCCCACGGCTAACGCTTCCTTCTGAACGAGTCGGAGCATCTGTCATAAATTATTCTTGTGTGCGCGAGTAGTGCTATAAAGAAAATAAAACATTTTTCAAGCTTGTTAATATTCCTTGCTTAGCCTGCATATTATAGCAATATACTTCCATATTTTCTTAATAGAAAAACAAGCAAGAATATACCACAAATTGAAACGTTTCTTATTGCACATCATCGTTCTCTAATATGAAAAATCATTAATTTAGATTAAGTAGAATATATTAATATAGACTTTCTCTTGAAAAATTATGACTTCAATATGTTCGTCTGTTTATGGCAATCAAGCTCGAAAAACTTTAACGATCTTATTTATCCTTCACAGGCTCGTAAAAACTATTATATAGCTCTTTTTGATTGTTGGACGTTTTATAGAGATAAAAACTCTCATGAGTATAACCAAAAAGGAAAAAAGCTTCATTAATAAAATGGCATAAAAAGAAAAAATATCATATTATTAAATTTTAAATAAGAATAAAAAGAAATTATTTTTTTGTCTGGAAGTTTAATGAAGCGGAAAACCCTTGGAATTTCAAAAGTAATTTAGTTTCATAACAATAGCTCGCTTATCTAACAAATTAATGTTGACATAAATCTCAGTATCGTTCATATTAAAATTGATATCTCTACAGTTACACAACTACCGTTTCTGAGTGGCTAGATACGGTTTTTACTATTTTCAGGAAGTGGAAAAGCGGAAAATATCGGACATGAGACCAGCGCCGGTGGTTTGTTTAATATGTTATATTAAAACTTGAACGCTTGACACTTCCAGGCAATTTCAAGCTCGAATGGCCTGGTAAATCCAACGAAATAAAATTTACATCTTTCTCTGGAAAACGGCACATGGGGAACACTAGTGGTGTGCACGGATAGATAGTTACATACAGTGTTTGATATGCATGAACAAAACCGCGTTCAGAGATCGTTTATATGATTTCTGTCAAAAACCGAACGAGTCTTCATATACACTCGAAATTCGATGAGAACAACGTGAATGCGAGATGATATGGAAATTGGTCTGACAGTTTATGATTAGTGTTAGTGATAACTGCAGAACTTTGTACTAAAACTAGTATTAAATCCAATTTATGTTTGTAAGAAAATATTAGAATAGTTTGATACAGAAATTAAAGGCAACTCAAATTTAAACAAATTAAAACTATTTTCATAGCTAAATCCATAAATAAATAAGACTTTTGCAAATGTCCTATTTTGTGATAAAGTAGATTTTTAAAGCTTTACAATAAAGATTATCACAAAATTTAATGACACTTCATGCGGGTTCAGAAAACAATAACACTACAAACTGAACAAACCTACCAAAACGTCCAGATAATGAGCCTTTTCTAGAAAGTAATTCTTTTATTATACTTCTACTTCGTATAAAAAATAGTTAAATAAATCAGGCTGTTTAATCCTTCAGATTTTTAGATCTATATCACATACAGGGTGAGCCATTGAAAACGAAACAGACGGGTTTTAGGGTCGTTAAAATTAATTTGTTTTTGAGTAAGATTCTACCCATATCTACAAGCATTGGACTACCCTCTACGTTTTATTCGTGTAACATCGAAATCATCTTCAACTGGATACTTTAGAATATAATATCAAATAAGTTGAATATAATGTAAATGAGATATTAGATAAATAAACATGGATGTCAATAAATAAATTTCAAGTTGTTTAATTAATTTGCATATAGGCCTAAAAGTGGGACGCTGCGTCTGAAGGTTGCGTCAGACGCAAAGAAAGTATTGCTCATATTGAAACTACATGTAAATGTTTCACTGGTTTTCCTTTACATATATTTGACACTTGATTACTCTCACCCTACAAATGTGGCAAAACTTTCAAAATAACGCTATTTTTTCTCAGTACAGTAGCTAAAATGGCCAATTTTTTAAATGTTGGACGTGGTAAAACTATTTTCAAATAAATGCCGAAAAAAATATTTTTAGATATAAAAAATTACTCGCGACACTTGATTACTCTCACTAATTAAAACTGTTTTTAAAATAACCAAAGCAAGCTGCAAATCAAATTTGGAGGTTGCTTAGTAACCAGTCAGCTGTTTATCTACTGTATTAAACAAATTGTGTAAAGCAGTAGTTGCATGGATCGTGGAAATGTTTTGTCTGCCCAAGAAATAAAAAAAATAGAAGCTTTGAGATTTGAGAAATTTTTAAATCGTAAAATAGCCAAAAAAATTAGAAGAAGTCCTTGTTGGATAGTCAATAACTACCTAAAAGATATGGTTAATTATAGGATTAAATTGTAGAGGCCGAACTTCAATGACTACTACAATCAGGGATCGCCGTACCATTCTAAGGAGAAGCTTCCAATTCTATTGAGACAACAAGACAAATTGCTCAAAGGTTTGGAACAAACGCAAGTATCCGAACTGTTCAAACAATAACTACGAAGTTTCTGCATTTACAACGACAAAAATTACGTCTGAAACGGGGATCATCATCACCGGGAAAGCAGGTTATAGTCACAGAAATGGTCAAAAAATGGAAGAATGTATTTTCAGAGACCAAAGGAAATCTAACCTGAATGGATCAGATGGGTATCAGTATTATTTTCATGATTTGCTAAAAGAAGAAATATTTAACGCGTCGTCATAGCGAAGTGTGTTTGTGGTCTGGGCTACCATCTCCAACCGTGGACTTATAGATCTAGTTATCTTAGAGGGCCAATTAAATAGTTAAACACATCAAAAAGTTAATATTGAGGCGTTATGTGGAGAAGATCAAAGGATTTTTTAGCATGTGAATGCTACAATCCATACTGCTAAGATTGTTACCATCTGGCTTGCAAACATCAATGTTTAAAATTTTACCATGGCATGCTCACTTGACTTGAACATAATCGAAAATCTCTGGGGATAGTTGCTTAAAAGAAATGTATGGAGGAAAGCAGTACGATACAAAAGAATTGTTGCGATAAGGGTAGCTTGGAACGTCATTCCAAGAAATTTGATAGAAAATCTGTACCACAGCCTTCTGAAGAATCGAAAGAGCATTCTTTGAAAAAGGTTTAATAGACCGAAACACGTGTAGAGTATTCTGCATAATTTATGGACACATTTAAATACAACAGTTTCTCTTAAAACTATTATTAACAATGTTTCTCAAGCAGCCTGACTAACGAAAAATTGACATTACATTAAATGTTATAAAAATTTAATTTTAATAAATTAGAGCGAATTCACCGCAACATATGTATATATTTTTGGAATTTATTAAAAAATAAAAATTTTGAAAAGTCCAGGGCCGGCTTGAAATTCTTTAAAATTTTAGCGATTCCCTAGGTAAGAAATATACGTGAAAACTTCAGGACTGTTTTTTTTGGTGATTTGATTCCTATTTCTATAGCTACACTCTATAATCGGGCAGTATTGCAATGAAACACCTGCGGTTCTCCCTCCAAGTAGTATCCATACTGTAAAATATATTTATATTTACAAACATTTCAAAATACAACCATTATTATATATTTCTTTAATAAAAAACCTGTCAATATATAATAAAACTAAATAAAAATTAATGTGCAATTGTTTTTGAAAATAATACAATACAAAAGTGGGTTTCAACAAACAATACGAATATTTTGTTCAAAAATCTATGTATTTCCAAAATTGTCTGCAATAGCTATTTTTGTTGTCTGGAATGTTGGACGTACTAAAATATGTTTTATGGCTAGGCCCATAAAGACGATTTTCATCCAGTACTGCTCTGATAAGAAATTCTGGCGGGTTCGGCTTACACTCAGATTCGTTTTTAAAGGGCTTTGAAATTTAAAACTTAATGTCGGAGAATTCTGCAATACAACGTGAAGTTTCAAGAAACATTTAGTTTTCAGTTGGATAAAAAGAAAATTAAAAATAAAAGAAAAAGATGCTTTCGTGTGCCATTTTTAACATTACCTAGTCGCATTAGATCACATCAGTAGACCGAAACGAAAAGAATCAAGGACATCTGGGGTACCATGTACCACATATGTAATTATTCAATTATTAATATCATCCGATATAAACGGTTACATAAAGGGAGCTCTTCGGCTCGGTAGTTTACTGTCCAGGGTTGCAATGAGAATAAAAGATGTTGGGTATCTTATTGACCTTAAGCCGTACGTGAAAAGAAATGCAAATTACCAACAACAATTCACAAGTTTATTTACTCAATTACAGAAGGATAGGTTAATTATTAAAAGGTTCAGTTTAAATTGACATTAAATAATGATATTGACAATTGAAATGTCACAAATCACAAACTAAATTAAATTTAAAAAAGGTCTTGTTCATATCAGTTTTAAGTAATTATTTGACCACTTACCTTTTTAAATACATGTATTTATCGTGGTATTGTATAGTATAATCTGCAAGATTTAAAGGAAAACCCCTTTTTCTTTTCTTTAGTTGTTAAAAAAATAAAGTTTCGTTAGTTATATAGCTGATAATTAATGTCTTTGTTTTTACTTTAAGCTTCAAAGGTTTATAATATATTGCTGGTTATTTAAGTTTATAAAGGTTATTAACCACTTGAATACACTAAACATCAACAGGACGACTTAACCCACACAATCGTTGACAAATATCCAGACCATAACCTCCATATGTTTTCAATAAGTAGCATCCATAAATTATATACAGAAGTGGTACACATTAGTTGCATCCAAATTGTCAATAATTCAAACCAATTTGACCATCATTTAAACCAAGTTCCTCATCATTCTATTATACAACAAATCACCAAATTAAGTTGATAAACCAAATCAAGTTAACCAAAATCAAATTGTCCAAAATCCAGTTGACCACAAGGCAAACCAAATCAAGTTAACCAAAATCAAATTAACCACTATCAAGTTATTTACAATGCAAACCAAATCAAGTTGCCCACAATGAAAACCAAATCAATTTGCTAGACCAAAATTCATAATGAAAGAAAATATATTTTTGATTTATTATCTGCTTACCCCATAATTGTGGGCCTTTTCATATCATGATTATTAAATATCGTTTTATTTAAAATATCCCACGGATATTTAATAATAATTAAGAATCTTCAAAAAACCCTTTCTGTTTCAAGAAAATTCTTTTATTCTTTTTTTCTTTTATTTTTTTTCTACCCTGTTGATATTTTATTTCAATTTCCTAAATCCCTGCTGTCTATAATATTGGGTGAACGGGAGACCACACGACGTTCACCCCTAGAACTGGCTGCCTTCTACCCTATCCCTATCAAGGGCAATGGACGAAGCTGTCAGATAAAAGTGTGTGGTAGAGAAATTCGTGAGAATTCTCAACGGTTACTCATACCGATCAGGGGGAGCCCTGGTAGATGAGACCGGTGTGGGCGGATTCGAATCTCGCCTAAGAGAGGAGGTCATTTATGGTCACCAAGGAACCCGCTGCTTGGCCGAGGGCAATCATGGTCACCAAGGAACCCGCTGCATGACCTAGGTCATGTAAGGTCACCAAAGGAACCCGCTGTTGCCCGAGGCCATTTATGGTCACCAAAGGAACCCGCTGTTTGACGGAATCTCTAGTGCGGTGACTAGAAGTGAGGTTCATCCCATGTGCTGGGAAACTGCAAGCCGCCAGGTAAATGTGCTTAGGAGCTGTCCTGGCCACCCTTTGATCCGGACTGCAGCTGGGTACGGTGATTGGGAGAAGCTCCGAAAGCCATTACACTTAAGGATAGTTGAAGCGAATATATAGCCTCTCACTATTAAGACAACTTCACCAATATCGGGTACGCACCGGGAGTCTATAACGTGTAGACTTTAAAGAAGCTCTGTCGAGGGCCCACCAAGCCTAAAACTGGTAGATCGGGGTGGCAAAACCGCTTAAAAACCAAGTCCTGCCACAATTGAGGTTGGATTCGATCGGGCAGTGGACCCACTTTGCAAGAGCGCATAGCTGGGGAATAGTCCTATGCTGGACGAGGTACTTGACCCCGTATGAAAGAGGACGGGAGGGTGCCGGCGGGTGAGCAGCGTGTTAAGTCAACTGCTCGGTCACTAGTGAACGCTTAGCTAGTAGAGGGTGGATAGGCAACCTCGCTCCTACCAGTGAGTTAATCTGGGAGCAATTGCACGATTGCCGGTTGTGCAACTTGCGCGCTGATTGGGCCTATCCCAATCACTTCCTCATGGAAGGAACGTGGGGGTATGTTAACACGGGTACCCCACGTAAAACAATCTTGGATCTATGTCTATAAAATAACTTACTTGATTCTTATAGCTTATTGCAGTATCAATGACACATACAACCTGAAACGGAATTAACCGTTACAACCAAACACACGAATACTTCATAATCGAAGCCAAAACAAAAATTGGTAAAACTAATAATTGTCGATGTGACTGGCGCGATAGCACCAACTCTTTGTAGATAAAGACAAAAGCAGCATCTGAATGGCATGTCAAGAGTTCGAACATGATATACAAAAATGAAATTAGGGATGTGTTTAAGAAAATTGGACTGATTACGGCAATTTTACTCTGCAATACACGGTCGTAAAAGTAGAAGATAAGTCAAATGTACACAAAAAAATGAAACAAAAGGCAGATGGAAAGCTTATTGTGAGCCACCAGTAATCCCGAATGAAGCTGCAAGAATTAAAATAAAAAAATAACGTCCATACGACGAGAAGAAGAAGAGGTTGCAATTAGAAATTGAGATACCAGAAGCAGATGAGATTGTTGGCTGAGGACTTGCACACACAGTTGATGTGTTGCACATGATTTGTAAGAAAATCAGACTCCGGTAAATGGCCCGGAAACTGGACAAAGTCTATGTGAGTTCCATTATTTAAAAAGGACGAGTGTGGTAATTATCGAACAAGTGATGTAGCAAATAATCTTAGAGCACATGAAATCCTACCTTCTACCACATATCCCACTTGAACTCTATCGTACGAGTACAGTACGCAGGTACGCACTATACCTCTAGGTGCGTTTAGAATACGTTCAGTTTCCAATTCTAGTCTGTTGTAGTTGCTAAAAATTTGTTCAAAGTTACGGAATTTTGTTAAGTTTAACAAAATTATGAAATATAATATAAATACAAAGATTAGTTAAAGTTCCACAAGTTTTATTAATATCTTAACCTGACAATATTGTTTCGACACTTTGTGCCATTATCAAAGATAGATAAGATTGATAAACAAACACGTTGCCGTTTGAGTTATGTAATTCAAGTAAGTTGGTTATTTAAAATACGTTTGGATTTTAAATGTTAGTAAAAGTGAAAGAAATTTGAGTTAAGTGGAGATTCTGAAGAGATTTACTGTATCGTTCGGATATGAGCATAATAATGCTGCGCGCTAAAGCTTTCAAGTCCACTTTCTGTGGAGATTGAGGTTTAAATAATTGCTAAGACTCAAATAAATTTACACTGTGTCTAAGGGTTATTAATTTACTTCTGTTGTGAACATTTAAAGATTTTCGACAAATAATAATTGAATTTAAGTACTTCAAGTTAAGGAAGATTCGAGAGATTCGATAAACTTTAATAATCCAATTTAGTAGCAGTTGTAAGATTTATTAAAATCACGTTTTACAGCGTCAATGACTTTCATGGATAAGTAAAATCTAGGAAAAGCGGTTTATCCATCATTTGTCTTGTTTTCGGTAACTAACAAAATTTCAGCCAGAAGGAAGTTAGATTTTGTTGCTTTCATGCCTAAGACAAATTAGGAGTGGTTTAGGTGAACAAATATTTTTGAAAGTTTTTTTTTAATTTTCTTAAAATTAAATTCGGCTTTTCATTAAATTCAACTGAATTGCTTTATGTCTTTTCATCTTCCTTTTACAGTTCACGGAATGGCATTCATTAGATATAAAACAAGTGCTAATAAAATTCTTATTTTAAAGAGTGATTTATGCCATAGTTTTCGCTCATAATGCATATTAATTTAAATATTAATGTTTGCTTCCTTTTCCTTTTTGTTTTTTTTTTGTTGTTCACATTGTACAACAAAGTCAATAGAAAACAAACAGGCCGTTTCTTTACTTGATGATATCAAGGTAAATATCTAGAAAGTAAGATATGTTCTTGAAATTTTCGTGTCACAGAATACTTTTAGGAATGGGGTACCGGAGACGAATCATCATCTATGAGGCGATCTGTAAAATTGTTTCTTTTTCGAGCGAATTCCACACAGTAAATGTACTATTATAAAAATATTATTATTCTATTTTCATGTACGAATAGTTTGTATGAAATCAAATTATATATATATATATGAATGCTTTCTGTTTAATATTCTCAAAATTACTTTACTATAACAATTTTGTAGGTAGCGTTATACGCATTATATATTTTTAAGTTATAATTATTGACTGCAAAACCATCTATCGTCCATGTTTTTATTAAATCTGCTTGATGAAACTGTTTTATTTTGTTAGAAATAGCATTTTCCCATTTCTTAAATAAGTTTACACCTTCCGGAAAGTAAAATTATGTGATATTTTTTTCTTTCGTAGATGATTGACAATTTATACGCAACATTTGCGATGGCCCCTATTTAATCCCGTACGTATCAATCAAAGTATAAATATTATTTGATTACGTACCTGGAAATCAGGTACTTTGCTACTTGATAATGATTAATGAAGATTGTGCATTTATTTGTTTATACCTAGTTGTAATTTATACATTTCTAAAATAATATTAATTACAATAGTTACTTTGACATCTATTTTATAAACTTGCTTAATTTAGTTTAAAGTATTTTAATACCGTGCAATGTAAAATAGGGGAATGAGGGTCGTTTTGATATGCAACACACACCTACGTAAATGTAGTGCGAATTACTAGCGTGATACATATTACGTCAGTAAGAAAATTACCTACATTTTGGAGATTACATACATCTATTTTTGAAGAGGGTATCAAAATATTTAATACACTGCCAAAGGAATTACGTAACACACCTATCAGACGCCAATTTAAAAACAAATTAAATTAAATTGTGATATTTTAAAAAAGTGATAGTTTTGAATTTTATTACTTACATAATAGAACTGTTTTAAAAATAACTCAATTAAATTATGTATAATGTTTAAAGTTTAAACATATGCACAAATTGAGAAATGTTTTATAACGAATCGTAAATTAATATACTTACCTCTACCATTCTCAGAAATTCCTGAAATTGTACATTTAATAACTATTGTAGTCTCATCATCAGAAGCAAATAGCAACTGTCCTAAATATGCACATTGCACATCCATCTCTGGTGTGCTCCTATAATACAGTATATGCATATACCGGGCATCGTTAAATGTTATTGTCATAAACTAAAATAGCATTTGAAAACCTGTCAAATGCATTCAGGTGCATAAAGAGAAATAAATTACTCTACTAAATGATGTTTAATTGTTTACTTAAATGGATGATTATATGCAAGGGAGAAGGTCAACTATTTTTAAATGAATATTGTGCTATATCTCATTTTGACAATCATTCTAGCATATTGTATATATTGCTTAGAATCAGAAAAAACTCGGTTTTCTTTTATTTTCACTTTCACTCTTTATCATTTTTTAAAATGTTTTCCATAATTGCTGGGAATTTGGTCTGGCTTTATAGCTCTGTTGATAATTTTGCTCCAACTGCTTAGTATACCATTTTTGCTTATTAATTATTAATAAAAACCATTCTGTAGGTCATATATCTGTTTATAATTTTGATTTTAGTTTATTTTTTCAATAACAGGTAATAACTTGTCATCTAATTTTAGGTTGGCCATATGATTTCAGTTATATTGCATAATCTAACTTCCCTATTTAGCAGCTTAAATGTCTTTTATTGCCATAAAAACATTTTAACAAAATACGATACTTATACATTTATTATATCAACCATCTCGAAACCCAACTTGTTTGTGCCATAAATTGCAGCAAGTCTAAATATTCAAATCATGTTTTAAAAATTCAAATATTTTTACATTGGTACAAATATGCTGGAACCTAGAAGTTCGCAGACTCGGATATTCTGAAGTTTAGAATTAAAAAAAATGCAGACCTGTAAGGACTTACTAAGCTAAATCTCATTTACCAAATTCTTATTCAAATAAGTAAAAAAACTAAAATTACTGAAAATTATTTTATACTTTTATTCCGGTAAGATGTAAATTCTAAACTTTGAAGATATTTCAATCAGAATAATTAAAAATAAATCAACACTTTTGTACTGTGTTTTTACAACAAAAGACCTTTAAAAATATTAAAAGCCGAGATGCTCTCAGGCCAGAAAGCTTAGTTTAAGAAAACTTTATTTAGTGTGATTTTTTTAGCCATCAAATTTTATTAATTTGAGATATTAAAATTATACACGTCTTCGTAAATAACCAAACGATTTATTACTGAATATTATATTATCGTCCTTACGAGATAATAAGGAAATTATTTACCAAAAAATTACAACTTATTATGTTTTCCACAATTAAAAATTTCAATAACAGGCATTAGTTTTTAACTCAATACAGTAATTAGTTTTATACATAAAAATGCAACATAACGAATACTCCTATAGTATGCAACACTTTAGGCAAATATACAACATATACACTATAACAAAATGAATTATTTGTTTAAGAAAAAGGTAAATAAAGCGAAATAATTCTACGTAACGGATCCGTGAATACAAATGAGCACGACGATGCACACTCTGGAATAAAGACAAATAAAAGCCAAAAAATCGACATGGATTACAATGCTCAGAGAGTACAAAGTGTTTCATAAGTGTAAGGGGAATTAGGCTTAAGAAATGATACGAAAAATCGAAATGCGTTAAAATACATATTACTTGCAAGCCTGCAACATAGTGACTAAAAAGCTTAAATTTAGAGACTTGAGCATCTTTGAAATTAAACATTTATATTTAAAATTTTTAGGAGCTGAAAAGTTTTCAAACGAACTTAGATGTGTACCATTATTTTAACGGTAGGTAACCAGCACAGAGATAACTGCTTCAGCAATCGTATTTAAAAATTAAAACACATTTATTCAAATATGTCATGACTAGAAAATTCTATATCAATATTAATAAATGTCCTTAAAAGTAGTGTTATAAAATTTAAAATCATCACAGCGTCTAACAAATCATTCAACAAAGCAAAATTTGAATTACAGATTTTTTTACAGACTTGGATCACTCTTCAGCACAACAGAGGCAACCGACTTGACAACCAGATCGCTAAGCATCTATATATTTAAAACACAAGGTTTATTTTTGTTCCAGTTTGTTTGAGAGTTCTACTGGACCTATTTACGTGATTCTTTCTTATATTGAAGCTTTTGCTGCGTAAATTAGTCAACCCCAATTAATCACTATATTTCTTTAAGTTTTATGTTTTTAAATAAATAAATCTAAAACATTTATTTTGATACGCACGAGAATAATCGTCCATTTGCAACGTCATCTCACTTTTCAGGTTGTTAACTTTTGGAACTATTCACGATTATAAAAGTAAAATCATTTTTCTGCAACCCACCACTTGCATCAATAAAGTGTTTAACGTTTGATTTGTTATTAGGTTGCGTAGACAAACCCTCATAGTTGAAACTATAGAAAGCAGACAAATTATACAAATATTAGGTGATGACAATTGTTTATTTATAGCTGTCTCATATTGCTCAGAGTTTTGGACAAAACAAATAATCGTAAGATACGTATACAAGTTGTTATAAATGACTGGGGACGATTATTATAGAGATTTCATTATTGGCGATCGCACTTATTATTGTGTTCTCATTAACATTACTTTAGTTTGCGAAAATCTTATATCCTCCCATAGAGAATACATCATTCATATTAAACTTTATTGTATAGGTTAATTATTATTTACTAATGTATATGTTTAAAACACGGCTCGTTTTTGTTCCACTTCGTCGATGAGTTCTACAAAACTTATATGCTTTAGCCTTTTTTATATTATAGTTTTAACTCTGTAGATTAGTCAACATTACTTACTTTTTATTTTTATTTAATTTTTATATTTTTAAAACCGTTCTTTTTTAGTCTGTGGAGTTGTAGTTTAGTGAGTTTTTAATTATTTATATTTTTAATATAAAATGATTATTTGAAATGGATGCATTTCAATATTCCCAAGGCTGTCCACATTCTATATCTGCTTACTATTCCACCAACAATTCTTAGTCGATATCTCTATCTGTGTCCGTGTGTCCTTTTTTCGAAATATAAAAATTTTGCAGATTGGGATATTTAATGAAAAAGTAAAACAGGAATGTCTAAGAATTATTGTTTTATCTCTTAAGGAACATGGACAAAATGACCGACAAAGTTTAGGAAGCTGGTATATTAAGCATATGATGTATGAATTCAATGGGTAAGCCAGGAGAGAGGAGTTAAGTCTGAGGAAGAGATAAGTTGGGTGGAGTAATCCGAAAAAAGGAGTAAGGATAAGTCGGAAAAAATCTTAAGCGTGCTTGTCCTCACTATCCTCTATCACTATCCTCACTAAAATGTTATTCTGAAGCTGTGCTATATCATTAGCTAAATATATAATCAGAAAAGAGTCGGATAATATAAAATAGGCAATCTGATCTTATTGCTTAATTATTACTAAAGTAATTAAATTAACACAAACAATAATAATATTTACTAATTTATGTATTTTTATGAATAATAACCAATTAGCATTAATTAACCATGTCTTTTATAACATGTAACAGGAATATATAACTGTAACATGTATTTAAAGATGCATCATTCAAGTTCTTTTAAGCTAACAAAAATTGCATAGCCAATATTTTACCCCGTTGACTTCAGACAACTTCACGATCGAATTGTTATTCGTAATAAGTCTAATTTATCGTAATGCGTAAGTATATTAGAAAGGTATACCTAAATTTATGATTATATAAAATTATAGACATTATCTGATGTCTTTTGCTTCCTCTTTTTCGGTCTATTTCGAGTATTTCTCCCTTTTGATGAAATTCACATTTCACTGCAGCGCTCTCTACTTTGTCTAAACGAATTAAAAGATATCCTTATATGGTGCTAACAATTTGTGCGCGTTTCATCCCGCTTTAAGTACGTTTGAAATGAGCTAGCAGAAAAAGGGTTGAAAGAATACGTGAACGGACCCATTGTTTTTGTTCCTTGTTGAGAAAACACACGTGAATTCGTTGGTGATGTGCAGCTGTTAGTTTTGGTGGATTTATATTCTAAATTGGAGATTTGGTGTGAATTAAAGGCGTAAATTGGAATTTATTAAAACCTATTGTTTAAGAAGAGTCGTCGGCCGTTATAAAGCACGAATTTACTAAACTTTTACTTTCTCTTTGTGCTACACAATCATATAAGATGCGTTATGATTCCCTAGTTGCAATTTGAAGAAAGATCCCGTCCCCCTTGGATTCTTTGTAGTAAGATTTTGAAGTACAGCCATTATATTGGATCTCCACATCATAATGTTTTGTTTGGATTGGAGTTTGAAATGATATTTGCGGGCAATTTAATTGAAGAATTTGGACTGCAATTGTAGTGGAGCTGCATGACTTACATAGCCTCACCAACTGATGCACGAGTTTGACAATCACCGTCAAGGTAGCCATTTTGATTGAAACTTATTTATAATTTGAAAGTGGAGTAAAAGGAAACTTAAAATTAAAATTTAAATGAGAATTAATTTTTCTGACTTTAATAATAAATCCCATAACATTACGATAATTAGTACTAGTTACTTGGATTTTGGAGTATATACAAAGGTTTTCTATAATCAGCTGGTGAATTTATTGAGTATTACCACTGTCTTGACTATTAACAGTTTATGTTCTATTTTTATGTTAACAAATAAAAGTAACTGGTGTTGATTATTTTACGAAATGTGCTGGCGCTCTTCTTCATAATCATTCAACCAATCTACCGATGCTCCAGTTCACCCACATCGAAAGATGGTTGTATAGGAGTGAGTCACTGCCGCATTTTTATTAGCTAAGCCAAGGCACTAAGTTAAAGTAACGTAAGTATTATTTGTTTTGCTCATTGTTTTCGGCAGCATTGTTGTATGTTACACTTGGTTCCCATGAGGTTCCCACAAAGATAAAGAAAGAAGTTGAAAAGAGGTCTAGGTGGAAAGTAGAAAACTCTGAAAAAGTGGCAAAGTCGATAATTATAGTATATTTTGAATATGAACGTGCATTTTAAGTAACAATTTTAAACACTAAAGTCATGAATAAAATGAATAATAAACTTTAGAATGATGTGCTGTTTAGCGGAATGTACGAAAATTTCTTATTGCAAAATCGGCTTGATGAACGCAGAAATCCAAAATTCGTGTAAAATACAACCTTACCAATCAAGTTATTAAATCACTGCTTTGTAACCCCCCCCCCTTATTCCATCTTGTCATTAAAATTTATATGTAAGGTAGTTATATTAATAACTACCTTCAATTTTAAACGATTTCAATCAAATTATTAACGAGATTCCCATTGTCACAAAACCATGTATAGGGTGTAATAATTATAAGATACGAGAGTAAAGGCAATTTGATGTAAAAGACAAACTGAAATTAGCAAAGGAAAATTGGTTAGCTATCATTAGATGCTGGGTTTGTTAATTTAACGTAATACAAAGGGTTTTGGTTTCCTCACTCAGTCTCTCTCTCTCTCTCTGAGTGCAGATGCGAGAAAATTCCATAGAATTTTCTTATCTTCAAGAGGCGGTTGAACGTCGTAGAGTGTTTGTACGCCATTCTAGTCGTAATATATGCGAAAGTAATAAAGATTAAATTTAGAATCTAATAACGGCAGTACACGTTAAGTACTTCAGAGCATTTTTATTATGCACACAGCTTTAGAAATGCACGGAATGTTTCATCAATTGAATCGCTGCAACCAGTTATTACTACCTAGATATATCGTAATAATACGTTATTACTTCGTTTTTGCACTCAATTTTTAATTTTTTTGGTACTACTCTGCTATAATCTCGGAATACTATTATAAATAAAAGTTTTAGCACAAATTAAAATGTCTGCCGTCTATTTCTAAATACCTGATGGTGGAAAATAATCTAAGCATATAAAGTAAAATTTGCAGCGTTGCAGTCAAAATGGTGGAAAGGACTTAGGCAAGGAAATGCTTCACTAGAGAAGTGTAAAGTTAAACGTTTTAAGAATGTAAAAGTTAATTTTATTATTTCACAGCTTAATCAAAATTTATCAAAAATTTGATTAAAATCTCACTTGGTATATACATACATTTTAAAACTATGATTAATTGAACAATCCAATAGCTGACTGACTTTGGAATATTCATAAGAAATGGCTATTTAGATGATTACGTTAAATAGTAACAAAAAAATATATAAATTTCAAACGATTGGTTTTTATCGAAAATCAATCGAATTTATGAATCAAAGTTAGATAGATATCTGCTTATCACTCGCGAGTTAACAATGAGCAAAAACAAATACCTGAAACTTAACTTCATCTTATCGTAAAATGCAACTTGCTTTTAGTTCCTGGTACGTTGCTAAGAAAATTACCAGAATTTCGCCCAAGAATTCGCACAAAAGCATTATTTTAAGCGTCCATAAATATATTAAAATGTTTTCATAAATCAAAAGTTTTGTTTATATCTTCTTAGATAATGATGTTCGTATGTTCGTAATCCTTCTCGTAAAATTCAAAAATAACTTAGTTCATAATCCACTAGTTCATTATTTAACAAGAGTAGAAGAAAATAGATATTGTCATGACATTTGACATGAGATAGGAAGTATGCACCCCGATTTAAAAATATGTTAGTTGGGTTGCATAACCTCTAGGAGAAAGAAATTTTTAAATAATTTTTTTAATAAAGCCAAAAAAAAGTTTTAATTTAATAAATATGAAAATCTCATTAAAACATTCCTTTGTTTTGTAAAAGATATAAAAAAAACGACCGATTTGGTGACAAACTGTCTGTTGTTTTAGATCCTTCACAGTGCACTTATGCTGAGAGAAGATTTAAATAATTTAAGGTTATGTAGTGAGTTCGGATAATTTTTGTAAACATCAAAATGTTAGGTTATATAGTTTTTAAAATGTCAAAGTGATAAATAGTCAGTTTAAAACTTTGAACTTAACTTCTGCTTTTACTAATAACTAATTACATTCAATCAATTTAAGATTCAGTGCAATAAATTTATTTGTGGGATAATTTTTTTATTTACGAGAAAAAATTTGTTTTTTAATGGATAATGACATTTTCTACTTTTGTTACAATATAGATGCAAGAAAGGAATTATTATATAATTTTTTCAATTATTAAATAGACTTACCGTATATCAAGTAACCAGCTGGTTTTTTAATTTTAATCCCATTTATTTGGATTTTATTTGAACGAGAGGTAAATGTTTGTCATTTCACCATTTTAATTTCAAACCACATGCAAAGCAGAGAATTGTTCTTTGGTTACAATTTCAGTTGGCTACTGTTTGCGCTAAATATTGATTTGAGCTTTATTAATATTTTGAGGTAATTATTTAGTTTTAAATAATTTTTAGTATTAGGACGTCAGAAATATTACTCATCGGATAAAAAGCATTAAATTTTCTTAGGATTGATTTTTCTTTTTCTATGATATCAAAATTTAAATTTCTTTTACTATTTCATTACTTTTTTGTGTTATTTGTGTTCAATGTTTAAATAAAATTTTGTCATTTCAATTTAAAAAAATTCTGGAATTTATTATTTTTCTTTTTGGTGTAGTTTACTTATGTTTCCTAGATATATATTTATTTAGTGTTATATATTAAATGCCCGCGAGTTTCAGTTGAGAAAAGGTTCAAGTTTCACAACAGTTAATTAGCCGGAGTATTTTTTTATGGTAAAGATAAGTGGTTTAAATTTTGTATACATCATCACTGTGCTTTTACCGAAGTCTGTTGCTATATGTTTGGTTTGTACTTTCAATTTAAATCAATTTATCAATTTTCAATAATCATAAACAACATACCGGAGGTTTTTCGCCCCAACAACAAAAACACTGGATTATTACATCATATCAACTTGACCGAACGACAGGCATTTCTATATAATTAAGAATATCCACCTGTCAAAATCATATTAATATGTATGTAATTATGCTAATAAACACTATGCTAAACTTTAAACTTTATGCTAAACACGGCAAACCCAAACTTCTGTAGGTTAAAAATGCAAAATGCCCATTTTTCTGTAATTCATGATAATTTGTACTCAGAAAGAAATAGTATGTATTAAAGTAATTTAAGTAAAATTATGATTGTTATTATCCCGATTGGGTGCCTATATTTTCAACATTTATTGTAATGGTTGACTTTAAGAAGCTGTTGATTTAATAAAATTTAAAAAAAATTAAGTCATTAGTTTAAGTTTCCCGGAACCAAGAAAGTGGGGCTAAACAAAAAATAAAACACAAGAATAAGCAGAACATATTGCTTCAGTAAAAAATAACTTAGGGTTTAATTGACTTACCTACACATAAAAAGATACATAAAAATATAAAAATAGTATTGAAAAATTAGTGTTTGTAACTAGTTTCAATTTCCTGATCAATTCTGATAGAATAACAAAGTTTTTGTTTTTATAGGGTAGCTTAAAGAAACTAGGAATCAAACGAAACAATAAAAAAAACCAAACCAAATCATTACTATTATCTAGGTTTAAAAACTATAAATAAATAAGTCAATCATTGACAACTAAATTATCTAGAGTATATTTTAAATTAATTAGTTGATTAAAATATTTGCTATCAATCGTTATTAAATTGAAACCAGAGTTAAATGCTTCCTAGCTTTCCGGCTAGTTGTTTTGAACAAGAACTACATATAAATATTCAAACCTGCATAGATTTTGACGACCAAATAATTAAAAAATCATCAGGTAAGGTTATCTTCCAGTTTGTAAAGCCTACAACCTATAGACTATTTCTGTATCCATACTTTAGCTCTAATGATCCCTAAACTAATTTAACTGTCCGTTATGTAAGATTTTGGTACCAGTAAATTAATTTCGGCATGGCTTTTTAAACCAAGAGAAAGATGATAGAAAAATTGATATTCCATCTGCGCCGCTTATTCGCATATTAATAATAATAATAATTTATTTATGCTTATAAATTTATAAAAAAATTTTTTTTTGATATGATATGTGCAGATAAATTTTAATGAAAATTGAATCTGCTTTGTAGTCTGTATATTATATTTGACTAAATCTAATATTGAAACTTATCTAAATTTGTATTTTAATGTACATAAGTGTCCAATAGTTAGAAATTCTTGGCTTCACCAGATAATGTATTTAAAATTTAATTAGTAATTTAGTATGGAATAACAGCAGCTAACACGGTTAAATTGAATGAACCATTATATTAGTATCGTAACGTAATATAGGGATAAACTATGCCTTCCAAACGGGAGTTTGGTATTATAGTGGAGTTAAAAATCTCCACTAAACTACTATGGTAAACTATAATAATAATACTTACCTATATTACGGTAAAGGATTTACTGGAATTCTTGAGCTATTCGACAAAAATTCGAAGTAGATTGTATCTAGGATATATTAGTGGAAATAAATTTATATACTACTAATGGGTAACAACTCGGTATTTCATTTGTTTAACATTTAAAGTTACGAAAAAAAATGCATCAACAGGATGAAAAGGTCGTTGTAATGAAGTCAGAAATGCAATACATAAATAAAAGCAAGGATGTTTAATAATATAATCATAATGCTACACACAGAATACTAGATTCAAGTTAAAACTTTACCCATTTGTGAGGTTTAATTAATAAATTAAATCATGTGTTTCATGTACATGGAAGCACCACGTTTCAGTAACACTGACAAATTGTAATAATTATATTAATGTTACGGACTACGCATAAAGGTTCGCATAGTTATATTTTACAAAACGAGAGTTATAAATTATCACAATTATTTGATTTGCTATTGGATGCCTCGAATTGCATAAATTATAACGAAATTCGCGAAACGCAAGCATGCGAAATGACGATTATCTGCACAACATTTTACACAGTTAACTTTTGAGCGCTTGATGTGCAGTCAGTTCGTTGGGATTAGTTCATTTGTTTTTTTTTCATATAAAGCGGCTGTAATCGAACCGTTCCAAATAACCATTTTGTAAAATAACATCATGTATCTATTATATCATACATCTACTTTAATTAAAAAGTTCATTTGCTTTTAACTCCTTTCGTTAAACTCACGCTTGTCCGATCACCTGCACATATACTCTAAAAAGTGTTTTAAGAAAAAAAATAATTAATCTTAAATACTAACAAGGAGATGTAAGCCGCATGTAATGATAAATAATTTAAAAAATATATCAATTGATTGATTCAGCTGCCTTGGAAAAAACTGTCATAAATGAACCAAATGCATTAAGAATTAATGACAGTCGATATGGCCAAATTCTGCATTTCTTTCCTTGTAGTTGAAGATACAGATCGATATATTAATGTATTTTTATTATTAAGAATTTTTGGAAATAAAATTTTATTCTTGTGTTTTATTGCAATAATAAGGCTAGGTTGCTTACGGTTACAGTTAGTGTTTGTTTAACTTCACATTCTGGATATTAGAGAGCTTACATTTTCAGCATTTAATCAGTGTACAAGTGTAGTGTCCACGTGGCTCCCAATAAACATTCCAGCCTACTTCGAATTTGCGTTACCTGTTCAATTTTAATAAAAAATACGTAATTATTGGTATCGTAATTATTGATGTGATAAAACAAGGTGATGTTCATGCATGAACGTCAATTTTCAACCACATTAAATGTTTATTTGTATGATAAATGAAAACAATTTCAAATAATAAACAAGCTACTGCATACATATATGGTGTCCATCAGCAACTAACTTCAACTAAAATTGACACATGAAACCTCCTGTAAAATATATTTCATCTGCTTTAAATGCAAGTTCTCTCAATTTATTATCGGAGTGTAACCCTGGTTGCCGAATCAGTAGGCGTGTATAAAAACCTTTTACTCTCATTCTTGTTAGAGTTCTCGTTATTCTTGTAACGACATAATTAGGTTCTTTCAAATTTAGAAGCTTAGAATCAAATGGAAACTCAAATTAAATACGGTTGTTTTCTTAAATTTCCAGTGGATATTTTAACACTTTTCTTGCTTGTTAGGAGAAATACAGTTAAGTTGCTTGCAATAATAATAATATTAACAGACAACTAAAGTAATAAAATTTGCATTACATTTTAATCAGATGCAGTCTGCAGATAGAGTTGTTGAAAAATATATTCCTGATTTATAAGTATATCATAAGATATCTCTAGTATTTATTTAGGTATATGTGACATAAGATGAATGTCCCAATTAGTGACAAAGTAAGTTTTCTGTACGTTTATCAAAACATGTCAATAATCAATTCGAGTTGGATAAAAATGATATTACGGAAAGCATTGGTATTGTTTTCTATCGAAAAACAATATTTCTTTATTGACTTACGACAATCTGATTTTACATTAAACCAATTAGCGGCACGTGATAGGCCGAATTAATGAGTACCTTAAAGATATTTTTGTTACCAGGACCAATCCCAACTAAAGGACTGCGATGTTCGACACAAACAATTGTATATAAAATTTTAGAAATAATACCCACTGTTTAAAGATTTGCTAATTAATAACGATTTATTTCTCAAAAACAGAATTTTTATATCGACAATTTGCCAAAAAGTTATTTAAATAGATACTAAGATTTAACGCAATTGTTGTACATTTACTAGCAGATGCATAAATTAAATTTTTCAGTATATTACTAACTAATCGGCACAGAAACCACGATGTCCTAATTAATAACCTTTAATAAGTGACATCGTATGGTCAGTTAAATTTGTTCAGGTTTGTTTATTGAAGCTTTTATGTTAAACACTGATAAAAACTACTAATTACAATTATAATTATAAATATAAAGAAAAAGGTATTCTTTTAATCATAAATTTAACAATTACATTACATTTTAGTGTTTCTTCTAATTTGTCACTAATCTAAACAAGCACATTTTCTTGTACCGGTTTATAACAACCTGATATTTATGATTTCTACTTATCTTTAACTAATCGCATGTATGTCAAAAGAATAATTGATGATATATTAATCCTACTTTCCTTATTTAATTTATACAATATAATTTATTATTAACTAAAAACATGCTAATGAACCGCGCGATGCGTACAAAATCCAAATAGAGTATGCTTACGAGAAGGTTTCTATACCAATCGTAACATTTATCTTATGCTTACTAAGTATTACCTCAATTTGTTTGCGATTTAACCCGCGATATCTATAATTATTTATTTTAGCTTAATCTTTAAAAGAATAACCGAGTTCTTGAATATTAGTATTTTGATACTGTTAAAGCAAATGTTAATTGTTCTCAAATTCTCTAGTTATTATTGTTACAATACTATGGTCCTTAAGTTACTTTCGAGAATATAGCAGTGCTCAAAAATGATATATGCATAGAAATTAGATGACCTTAATACAAAATTATTTGTGCAGTTTTTCAGTTCCGCTTTATCTTATTTTAATTTAATAATCTAAACAAAAAAATGCAATGAGAACCTCCCAAGCTTTACTTACTGCAGAAAATATTTTTAAAATAGTTTACAATTATTTTTTGCTTCATGTACATCAAAAGAACTGAAACCATGACTAATAAACAATTGAATTCTTGTCTGTGAACATAAATACAATTTGGCAGTTCGATAAAGACATGATGAAGGTCGCAAAATTATAAATCGATTATAATTAAAAGCTAATTATGGCATAAATTGTTTACCAGGAGTAAAATATTAACTGTATTTTGATAATCAAGATTTTTTTTAAATATTTTAAGCATATTGAGTGCGAGAAATTTAAATGGCAGTAGTTTACAGTTAATTAGTCAACACTGTAAAATGTGCACTGGTTAAACATCATTGCAGTTGATATATTCTCAATGGATTACAAATAATATTTACCAAATTTGTCAAGAACAAGATACCGTAGGAAAATCCCTTTGTTCCTTTAAAATTAGACTAACTGCTTCTTTGAAAAACTTTATTTTGATACTATATACCGGGTGGGGCAATAGTGTGGGGAAGTCCGATAGCTCTTAAACGGTAACAGCTAGAAAAATCGTTCTAATACGGATGTAAACAGTGGATAGAGGCGCATCTAGAGAAATTATTTTCAAATAAACAGGGTGTTGCAGAAGAGTGTGGCACGCTTAAGGTAATTTTTTTTAAATAGAATGCCCCAAATTTTTGCATATTTAACACCTCTCTTGGCAGGTTTATTCATATCTAAAACTTTAGCGCCATCTAATGATCGGTTTAGAAGTTATAAATTTTTTTCAAAAAAATTGAGTTTTACATTATCCCACTTAACAGTTTACCGCTTTCACGGCCGCAACTGTGAAGACGAATTTAAGTAGAGATTTTGTTGCAGGGGCTTGTAGGGTACTCTTCTTTAAAACAAAATGGACCCACCATGTACAGAGTGTTCAAAATTAATTTTTAAATTTAGGGAACCTCAAAGCTAAAATTCACAACTTTTTCAAATTAAACACCCTGTATATTTTGTACCGTTGTGATGCAAACTTAAATAACGAACATTTTTTGTATGTACGTCCCTATAGCTATTTGTAACCACTTTTGATTTATTGAGAAAAAACTGCAAGAAGTACACAAGTAAAAACAATTATTTATTTAGTTGTCAAGTGTGTTGGTTGTTTTTGTTCAACAAAACATTAAAGCATCTAGCAAATGTTGTGCACGTATGCAAAACGTAGATTTCTCACAGTTATCGACCATCAGTGTTTAGTTCTAGTTGGTGTTTTAGTTTTTCAAAATGAATTTTAGTAATGAAGAACTTGTAGACATGACTTTTGTTTTGGGCGAGTCGGAAAGAAATTGTTTGCCTGCCCGCAGAATTTACCACCAACGGTATCCTGAACGAAAGCTCCCTAAAGTTCACAGCTTTCAAAACCTGTTCGATAGATTTGTGAGGACCGGCAATGTACAGTATGAAAAAAGTGAACGAATTAACAATGTGGTGAATGAAGAAAATGAGTTATCTGTTGTGCTGGCAACGATTGAGAATCCCCATGTTAGTCAGAGAGAAGTGAGTTAATCTGCAGGAATAAGTAGACGTTCTGTTGGTCGAATCTTAAAGAAAAATAAGTTTCATGCATATCACATTCAAATGCACCAGGAATTAACTGATGACGATTTTCTAAATCGTTTACAGTTTTGTAATTGGGCCGTAGGTAAAATGCAAGACGATGCTACATCTTCAAGAATGTTTTGTTCACTGATGAGGCAACGTTTCATAAAAATGGATTTGTTAACAGACACAATTTCCACTATTATGCTACAGAAAATCCCCACTTTTTCAGACAACTTGATAACCAGCACTGATGGTCCATAAACGTTTGGGGTGGAATTATTGGAGAACATGTAATAGGGCCACATTTTTTTGATGGTACATTAACTGGAGCTATTTATCTTCATTTTTTTGGAGAACTATCTGCCACAATTATTGGCGAACCTTCCTCAAAGGATCCGAAATGGGATGTGGCTTCAGCAAGACGGTGCTCCACCGCATTATTTACATACAGTAAGAGACCACCTAAATAATATCTACTCACATCAATGGATTGGAAGGAATGTACCCACTAAATCGCCTGCGAGATCTCCTGATCTTACAAAAATGGATTTCTTTTTATGGGGATATGTGTAAAAAAATACTCTACATCGTATTTATCCCAAAGAGAACAAAAACCTTATAACGTGTACTTACGTTACAAAGATATCTATTTTTTATCAATCATATTATAAATGCAAATTCGTACAGAAAGATTATCACTTTGACTGGAAATCGAAACCAGGACTTTCGACTTTCCGGGTCGGCGCTCTAACTATGTGGATTACCAGAACAACCTACGACTGAATGATAATTTTTCTATACAAACTAGATAATTGCAAACATTCAAAGTGTACTAAATATATTGCTTGATCAAGTTCATTGGACTGGCACTTCGTCAGCAACACATCAAGTATAAAATTAACGAATTGCTGACGGATGGTAATTACTTAGTTCGTATAATTATCCAGCCGCCCTGGAAAGTCGGAGACCTGGGTTCGATCCCCAGTCAGGGTAATTATTTTTCTATACTGATAATGTAAAATATTAATTAATAATTACCTTAAATTCAAGTTTTTAGATTCAGTATTTAAAGAGTAATCTGAAATGGACTATACGTTCTTGAAAAGTCAAAGATATGAAATGATCGATATATTAAAATTTCCATTATTCAACTCGGCGTGTGAAGATTCTTGTTTTTTGTTTACAAAGATAATTTTTTTTATATAAGTTAAAATGCTTCTTTTTTGCTGAAAGAGTTATTTTATATATTTCTTTAACAACCTCCTTACTAACTATACTTTTTTGTAATTTTATTTCAACATTGGGTCAAGCTGGTGTTTGGATCGGACATGCTTCTTAGCTACTTTATCGTCAGGTAAGTTGGTTGTACATTTTTAAACGACATTTGGCTGCAAAGTGTTATTTTGTTTGGCGATTTTCTTATACTGGATTTTTAAATAATCAAAGAATTAGATTTTTAGATAATTAATTTTTGCTACAGAAATGTATTTAATTTTGCCTCATTTATAGTGAGATCCATTTGCAGCAGAAAACGAGAATGTACATAACCTCCAATTCTTTTATATTACACGAAGGAAAATCAGACTAAAGATTATAGTCTATTAGATCATGTTAACCCGACACGAATTAAGGACAGTTTTTTACACTTGCAGGTTGCAGTTACGAAAAATATTCTTCCTTTCTTGTAGAAGTACATAATTTTTGAGAAATGATTCGCTTTAGAGTTATGAAAGAAAAGTCAGATGCAGTAGTTGCAGACGTTCGTGCAGCTACGTATTCAAAAATTGTATGTTACTCATTTGTGATGCGTATCTTTTAATGCCTACTTCTTACTGGAACTAATTATATTATTGTCATCAATTAATAATTGTTATTCATAATAACTGAGAAGAAATACATTTTTTTTCAGTGATACATACTCGTATTTGGAATCATACAAAAATATTCTTGTAACTGTCAGTTTTGTCTTACTTTTTTATGAGATTCGTGAAGTTATTTTCAATGGAAGTGCCATGCCTGTAGTAGAAGCGCGAATTTTCCATCCGGATCATTTAAACTGAAAAATTAAAAAAACATGTACGCAACCTGGCAGCAATTGGACATGAACGAGAACAGAGAAATTTATTGCGGTTTATGCAGGCAAAGGAAAAATAAATTTGAAGAAAAACTAGATGATTTGACATAACACATGCTAATGTATTAGAAGTAAAGATCCTAGAGAACAAAAATTTTTAATTTCGCAAAAAACAAAGGCCGCCGTGGATGAATCCTAGGAAAAGATACGATCCTATACTGCCGTGAAAAAAACCCTGTGGCCCTCTAAACTACTTACAGTTTTAACCAAGAAATCTGAAGTAGGCTGGCTTTCTGTTATTACTACAGTTCCCAGTGATGAGCACTTAATTGGTGTTCCAGAACTGACAACAACAGCATTAGTATATAGTATAGGTAAGTATCTTCAGCAATCTATCAGCAAACACAGCAAGGATAAACGGTGCTTACGTTATTTTAGAGCAAAATATTGGGAGAAAAATATTATTTTTAGCGTGCTCTTCCATATATTTTTGAGGTCGTGCAACAAAAATGATTGATACACAGATGCAGAAGTCGACGCAACCCTTGTAACGTGTTCAATTTTTATTAGGGTATTATTACCCAAACTATTATCATCAAAATCATAAATACTGTCATTGGGGACAAGTAAATAATTTGTTTATAAATAAATGAACATTTGAATTAAACCTTATTGTGATAATATTGGATCATTCAATTGTGACAGTCTTTAAAGTATTTTAACCAGTTTAATACTAACGTAACTACATATCACTATTAATTGAATTTAATCAATAAAACCAGTATTTCTTTCCGTTTGCGAATACTAAGGTTTAAGGACTTGCAAATAGATGGCGCCCATATTTATTTTTATTGTATCTATTACCTCTTATTTTTCTTTACAATTCGTAAGCTATCAAAATCAGACCTACGCCTAAATTATAATTTGATATTAAGAGATCTTAAAAGTCGGAGCATTACAGTAAGTGTCTTTTTTATGAGTTTTGCAGTAAGTAGTACAGCATTGCAAATTGTGAACTTTTTTAAGGTTACAGTGACGTCCATCGCGCTGCGTATTTTATTCAGTATGTTACATTTTATGCTTTGATTCAGTAATCTAGAGTAACAAAAAAGCGTCGTTACACCCTTAAAGGTTTTTGGTACGTAATCTTATAAAAAGTATTTTTTTAGAAAATTGTGGCTTATCTACGTATGTAGAAGACAGTAAAGAGTGAATTATATTTTTACGGGTAATATTGTAAAGAAATTATTCAATTAAATGTAGAAAATGTTAAATTTCAATGCTAATGCTTCGCAGTTCGCAACTGCACTATCGAGCGTCTCACTTTCCTACTCAGCTGTATCTCGCTCGATCACACCGCTGTAATGAACATGTTCAATGCCAATACATTCTTTCCAGTTTTAAATTTTCAGTGCTCGTTATTTAATTTTTGAATTATATTTGTGTTTTTATACATTGAATATTATTGGAAATAAATCAGATACTGGTATCGCTGAAAAGTTTAATGAAGCTCAAAATTAATTAAATAGTACTTACAAGCATTAGTACTTTATATTCTTTTTAAAGCAAAATTAAAGTTAAAAATAAAAAAAATTTCTAAAAAGTCCTAACAACCGAACTAAAATCATTATCGACCAATCAACGCCAATCTTTTATGAACATTACAATGAGTACGGTCATAGATTAAAAATAATATAGATGATTCAACATACAGTAAATTTTGAAGCCGAAAAATGATCCACAACACCAGGCGGCAAGACTTTGTCCCTCTGTCGTTGTGGATTAGTTACTAGTTGTGGCTATTGCAGAGGACCTCAGCAACGAACCTTTTCTACTAACATGAAAGTACGAAGTTGAATTTTGGCGAACAATTTTAATTTTAATTTTCTAGAATTCTGGTTTTGATTTAAATATAAAACATTAGCTATTAATTTACATAGGTGTAATAATAATTAAAGATTTTACCACCCTTTACTTAATAAACGGAAAATGATCTAAATTTTTTTAGAAAATATTTTACATACATATGTGCATATCAAAATATTTTTTAAATGCGGTTGATTATATTGCTCTTTTTATAAAAGAATAGTAAGTTCTATAAACTATACTAAAAGAGATTACTAGTTTTTAAAAATGGAAAATAACAGTATATACAGAAAAATATGACTGGACAGATAAACTTTTTTGTGGCCAATTATACAAGCACATCGGTGGGATTTTATTAAATGTTTAAATTTTAGTCAACAACAATTTATTTTGTTCCAGTAAAACAACTCCGCTACAAATCTACGAATATACCTACTTAATATTAAGCTAAAATATATAATTAATTAAAAGGCCTCTTTTTATCGCAGTTCAGGTAAGGAGACAAAAACAGAAAGGTCACGCTTATCGAATACGTTATACAATATCACATTATCTTGTAACTTTATTTTTCAATCAAAATGTGAATTATTTTAGATTTTGCAAATATTGGGAATTGCCATTTACAAAAGGCAACTAATCTGGTTGCAACCGGAAGCATAGGGATAGCGATGTAATTTTTTTTCTTTGCGTTAACAATATGCTCATTGTAATACTGAAAACAATTTAATAATAGAGGCTATTATTAAATCGTTTTTGGAAACTATTTGTTTTGTAAGATTGGTAACATTTGTTTTATATTACATATACAGTGTATTTCACTTCACAGCTTGACACTCTTGTATTTTTATTTGTAGTTGAAACAATTCCAAATTTTTATCAGGTATAGAACACCTTAACATAAATTTGTCGGTAATTAAAAACCGCATTTATTATAAACCACCAACCAACCTACTACGATCAAAGATAAATGCAAAAAATTGAAAAAACATATTAGGCCTTGTTTAATCGGAAAATTCGTTACGGAAATTTGTTTTGGGACACCTGAAAACCCCAAAACCAAATTTTGGTTAAAATCCCAAAAAATAAAATAATTTTAATTTAATTCTAATAATTTATTTCTGTTGGTGTCCGGATGTGTTCTTGCCTTCATCCACATTGGGAACTGATTAAACAGTTTGCTTCGATGTAATATGACTGTTGCTGGTAAGATGTGTTGTAATAAAAAACAACCAAACACAGAATTTTTATAGTTTAATGGTATGGGTTTGTGGAATTGGAAATTTACAGATAACGTTAAAAGTTTCCTTCGAAAGCACCACCTCTAAATAATAATTATCGGTAGAAGTCCACACTGGTTGTTGACGTTTTTGTGAATCTATTATTATCTACTTACAGATTTAATAAAATTCCACATTTTTTATCTCGATAAATGGCTGTACATCTGGATCTACTAAAGAATTGTCCTTTTTCGCTGGCTCTGAAATTCACGTATGAAAAAATATGTTTCATAACCGATTTTTTGGAAAGGACAAGATTGTGCCTTTGCACTAACAAGATTGGAAGGTTTTACTTTAACTGGAAAGGTATTGAATTAGGACTTTTTCTTCAATTGTATTTGACACAAATTATGCAAAAAATGTAATAAACTGTCAACTATTATTGTAACTACAAACATTATTTTCACCGACTCCTTATATCTCTTCTTTAGCAACCACAAACAAATAACCAATCTACTAGTGTTGGGCTGGGGAGACTTTCTTGTTGTAATAGTATATTATGTATTAAGGGCTTAATTGAGTGTGTTAGAGCCCGCAGAGTCAGTTAGCGGCTGAGGCGAAAGCCGACGGCGCTAAGACGATAAAGGTTCTAATTAAGCCCGAAATGCATACGTTAGTTTATGTCCGGTCTAAGTTTAAGATAATATTTAATTTTAAAATAAAAATAATTTAAAAAGTGCAAAACTTCAAGTATAGGTAGGTGCAGTGATAAAACTTCAAGTAGGTAGGTGCAATGGTATATAATTACTATTGTTACTATGGAGACGGCGTAAACAAGGTTAGCTATTTTTCTAGCAGGCTCTAAAAAGTATTAGAGCCCTAGAGCTCTAATTTAGCAACTTACGCTCTAAAAACAAGCCATTAAATAGGTCATAATCGCCCGACCGGACATAAAAGCAATTTACACCAATTTCATATAATTATTTTTTAAGATTTTCTAACCAGAATTTGGATTTATGGTTTTCTGATGATCCAGAATAAATTCGCGTAACGACTTTTACAATTAAACAAGGCCTACTACGTTTTTTAGATTTTCCGCATTTAGATTTTTAATTACACACAAATCTCTTTTAAGAGGTTTTATACCTGATAAAAATTTGAAATTGTTTCAATTTTAAATAACAAAGATATAGGGTGTCAAGCTGAAATAAAGATTTTAATACATTTCTAATAATGTATAGTATGAGCAAAAAGTAACTCCATCAAAGGTGTCTTTGGGATTTTGAACTCATGTGTATTATAACACCAGAAAATGATACAAAATAAATTATACAAGTCCTTTGACAATGACAGTTATTATTAACTTAAGTTCTATACCTGATAAAAATTTGGAACTGATACGATTATAAATAAAAAGAAAATGCAGGGGTGTTGAGCTAAAATCTTAAATAACTATTAGTCAATATTTTTTTAATCAAGATTTGGTTTTGGGGTTTTCAACTCGCTCAGAACAAGTTTCCGCAACGACTTTTCCGATAAATAATAATAAATAAGGCCTAACATGTTTTTAAATTTTTTGCAAATATCTTCGATCGTAGTAGGCTGGTGGTATATAATAAACGAAGTTTTTATAATTGCCCACAAATTTATTTTAAGGGGTTCTATACCAGAAATTTGGAATTGGATCGATTACAAATAACAAAAATACAGGGTGTCAATTTGTGAAATGAAACATACTTAAATTTGACACATTCTAACCTCACAAAACGTCAAATGTGGAATTTTTATAGCGTTACCACGTATTGCTGTCAAAAGTTGTAATGCAACGTTTTTAATAGCTTGAATTTACAACTATAAAATTAATGATGCAAAGTAGAAAAAATAGTATATCAAACTTATTTTATAAGACGTATTGTACCACTCGTTCCATTGGAACAATTCTCGCTTCTCTCGTCGTGCCCCAAACAGCTACAATAGACCCTTTACAAATTTTTTTAATTCGGGATTCAGTTTATGCCAAACAAATTAATAAATTTACATTGACTGGGAACGTCACCTTGGTACCTTATGAAATTCAAAAGTATGTAGCTTTTCAATGAACCAGGTGTTTAAAAATGGTTTCCACTGACATAAAGTGGTTTAGAAGTTCAGGCAGACAAAAATGAATTCTTAGATATTTGGATTTATTAATAACATAATAACACTATAGGTACACACGTACCATTCTGACTATTATTTTGACTGACGAAACATCGCTTTTAGATTGCAAAAGCTAAGAACGTTCTACAGATTCAAAATGTATAATCCCCCAATTTCTGTTCTGTTGGAGATAAAGGAGGGAGGGAGGGAGGAACGGAGGGAGGGAGGGAGGGAAGGAGGGAGGGAGGGAAAGAGAAAGAGAGACATTTTGAAAAACAAATTTAAGTGGAAAGGGTCGAGTGATACCTCACTCTAAAGCTCTCGTTATTCTGAATATGAATGAAAAGTCGTCGATTAACAAACAAATGAACTACATGCGAGAGAATTGAAACATTTTATTAAAAAAATTGTAATTTCAACTAACAATAAATTCAATCAAATCTGACATTTTTATTAAAACAAAAAAATAATTGTCAATAATTATTATTAAAGATATTGGTGAAAATGTCTACCTTGAATCTCTTGCCAGTAGAAAAACCTATTCGAAATATCCTTGCGAACATTGTAAAATGTTTTTCTTGTTATTGAAGCACATTCACTGATTATCCTCTCTCGCAAGTCGATAAGATTTACTGGTTACGTAATAAACACTGGATTTCAGACTACCCTACAAAACTAAGATAATTTCCACTTTACTAAGAAAAACCAACAATTATAAAACAGTCTTTAAAACCAATACTAACAGTTTTTCATTTTTATTTAATGCTAAAGACAGAACACGTTTTATATCATAAAATCGGACATTTAGCGTTTGTATTACTCTTTTTGTAGTTTGGTATATATTGGACAAACACTTCGAAATAATGACATAAAGTATAAAGAGCATGTGCGTTGTTTTACAGTAATTTTACAGTAACGGAATGAAGATGACATTAACACAGCTGCATAGACAAGGTCCATAAATGTCTAAAAAAGCTTAGAAAGATATTTTAGTTTATAAAACAGTAAAGTTAGGTAATGGCAATGTATATTTTTGGATCCAAAATGGCGGATTCACATTCCCGTTGGCTCAACTTTAATAAAAGTATTATGTAGGGTTTCTGGATCATGCTATAGTGGAAATGTATGAGACGATCTACCTTTTCTACAATTAAGCTTGCTTTTAGACATTTATGGGCCTTGTGCATGGAAAGGTAAAATACGAACATTCTCAGTTTTTCTTTATAATAATTATTGATAATTACCCTTTTGTTTTAATAAAAATGTTGAATTTGAATTGAATTTATCATTATTTCAAATTACATACAATTTCGTAATAGTTTTTTCCATTCTCTCGCGTGTAGTTCATTCGTTTTTTAATTGGTAACTTTAAAACCTTACGGTCATATTAACAATAGGAAGAGCTTTAAAATGAGATATTACTCAACCTCTTTCTTTTAAAACTTTTTCTTCAAAATTGCGTTGTTTCGCCACTTTAGAAACAAAAATTGATTAGAGATGTGTCGGAAAGTAGTATTTATTCCCTAATGAATGTCCTTGAAATCTGGAAGAAAAATATTAAACAGTTTAGAAATTAATGCCCTCACGCGTTTAGACTTTAGACGCACTCTGTATATATAACAATGTAAACGCTTAAGAACTATTAGAATTTGTGAAATTTTCGTTATGTAAATTCTTTGGTAATTTATAAAAGTCGCCAGACGATAACAGTAAAAGTTTTTGTTTGCCATCAGTTTTTAACAATTGATGTGATTTTCTTTTTGATTCCTGCTTTTGTATCCGTTTCTAGTTTCTATCATTTTGTTACAGTTTCCCGACGGAGTAGGAAATAATGGTTTATACCTCGCAATCAAGTACAGCTTACGACGTAATTTGATATAACTTAATTAGAAATAATATAACAGAGTAATTAGATTGAAGTATAATTATTTATTAGTTTTGATAATGAGTGGGTTAACGTTCGAGACATCTGCACTGTTTAAATAAAAATAAGAAATATATTCACAAGGAATTATAAATTTATTTATTCTTATCTTGAAGGCCTCAAACACAAAACTCTTGTACTGATAAAATATCCAAGCGTGTCGACTACAATTTAATTGTAACAAGCTAAAAGTAGAAAAATATCTAATTTTTCAATAGATAGCACCACTTTCTGAACAAAATTTTTACCCAAATACGTGCTTCAAGCTAGTAATTGCCGTGATTCCTCTATATATAATTACTCTATGGTACGGTATAGTTGATTTTAACTGCCTTTTAACAAACGAGACGACATTGAAATACATGCATAGACAGATACTTTTTAAATCTGGATGTCGGTAAAATCACAAATAGTGCGTAAACATATAGGAAACATAAGATAAATGTATAAATGACACAAAGTTTATAAAATTAATTGCATAACTAATTAGATTTAATGATGTTGCAATTTAATTCAATTAAGATTTAAATTATGATGCATAGTAAGTATATAAATGAATAATAATTAAACCAATGAAACAAATAATTTCTTTTTGTATCTGCAATCTATTATTCACTACATCCTCATCCTTAACAAGCAAGAAAGAAAAAAATAAAATTAAAATTGCAGCGATAGTAACGATAATAAACTGTTTATGATAGAAACTTGTCTTTTGCACTAGCTCATTAATTTATATCTAATGGTATTTAGCGGCATTATAATTTACTTTATTTAGTTTAGCTTAGAAATTCAGTTTAATTAGCCTGAGGTCTCATTATTCGTGTGTGTAGTTATATTTAAGTAGTGTTCAAGTTGAAATTGTGTAATTAACATTAATATGTAAATAATTATTAAATAAATCCATGTGGAAAACAAACTTATTCTGCAACTAAATGTTGATTAGTATATGTATGTTCTATGTTCTACCTCTGCCAAAAATGCAATAAACACTTCCTTTTTTTACATTACAATATGCTAATTAAACTAAAAACCACAATTTAAAATTAAGAGTAATTATAAAAAGAATTTTTTTAAACGTATGCTACATCTATGAAGAATTATGTATGGAAATTTTACTGTTATTCATATCCTTCTAGCTTTTAATGTTTGTTTTAAAATAACAATACAGATCTCTACAATAAAAACAACGTACAGTTTTAGTAGATAAATGAAAAATAGTGGTAGGAGAACTAAAAAGGAGTACAGTATTTTAGATTCAAGTTTAACTTAATTTTCTTATAAGAGAAAATTAAATTGTTATGAGTAGAAATTAAAATTATATGTACCTATATTTAACTGGATACTGGAAAGTGCAGCTCGCAATTTTTCCTTTTAGGACTTCACCTTTTAAAATGGAGGTTATTAAATATTAGGTATGAATTAAAGAGTGGTTATAAATTTTAGCAATTCTATCAATATTTTATCGAGTTATTTGAGTAGCTAGCAGTTATATGAATTTTAAGATAATATTACTATTTATATGTAATTTGATAATATTAAAGTAAATGGAACGTGGTCTACTTAATTTTATTATAAAAAATAAATTATTGCGGATTTATTAAACTTACCATTTACTAATTGTACTTCTTCATTAGCGAATTAAGTGTAACAGTAAGTTGTTAACTTACCTGAAACAAATATGATTATATAAGAGACAAAACATAAAAATCATTATTACAATAATTATTTAATAATTTATATAACAAAAAACATAAATTGTAAGAAAATTTTAGTATAATTCATTCAAATCATCTTGACATCAATCAAATCAAATTCACAAACTATGTGAATGTTTTGATGTACAGTAAGGTAACAATTTCAAAAGTTTAAATAAATATAATTAAATAAATATGTTTAGTTTCTCTGTATTACAGTATTATAAAATTTAAATTTTATTGTGTTTGGTTAGATACAAACTTGCATTATTTTTATGTACTTCTTACGAATTTACTACATTTTACAGAATCGTTTTATTCATACACCTCCAAATGCTTTCTACAGCGTTTAAAATTTTTAAAATCATTATAATTAAAACTGTGAAACTTTTAATAATCTTTATTTATTTCATGATTATGGAGTTCCACAAAATAAGGCTGGAAACAATAAACATTATAATTAAGATAGGTAAATAATATCGTCATTTTTTACAATTATATATGACTTCTACGAACTATAATATTCACCTGGGAAATTTATTTCTTGCTATCCTTGAGTACGCATAAATACCATCTCACGCATTACCTTGTTACGCATAAATACTCAATTTAAAAAATAACAAAAGAAGAAACTAATAATTATAATGTTGTTAATTCCACTACAATAAAAAAAAAATTGCCCTAGGAATCTGTTCAACATTGATATTGACCTGAACAATAACACTGTACAACAAAATTGGACTAAAAATAATTTTCAGGTTTTAATACACTTTTCCTAGAGGTTTTTAAGATGCAGATTATGAATCTGCTATGATTTTTTTCGGGTCAGACCCTTTATGCTAACTTCCCTTCGGTTAACTAAGAAACTATTGCGGTGATATCAAATCACCGTATTGAAAATGTTAGCAACAACGGAACGGAAACATTAAAAATAAATGTTTCACACATATCAGATTTAAATTAAAAGAGAGACATGTTATGTCGTAGGCATAATTAATATAAAGGCTTAAATCTTGTCGTTCGTGTTGATATGACTCTTATAGACTCTTATCCTGTTTTTCCTCACCACTGTTTTGATGTAAGTGCTTAGAGCATTGTATGCTGGACATTTTGAGCATAAATTGATAAACATTGACTTAATATTGAAGCTGGCACTTGTATATGCATTAATTGGTGTCCGTACTCTAAAAAATTTATTTTTATAGTAAATTGTAAAGATGTTTCTATGGAGAAATTATTTGTATTACCTGTGTCATGTATTCATGTAACTAGTTTGTAAAGGATGAATCTTGATTTGTTAAACTTTATATGTAATTAGATCGTAACGAGATATGTACATTGTCAATCGTTTTTCTTGAATATCTTCGTTACGATACATTTTGGGACAATGAATGTATGATACTTTTTTGATCTTCGTTTTAAGGGCTACAGTTCTGTAATAACAGAATTAGGATTAGTGATAAAAAATAACAGCTGTGCGGGATTAGTGACGTCACGAGCTTACTCGATGTTTCATTGTTTTGAAAAAATGTCATAGTTTTCTTTTGTTCTGGCATAAACTATATAAGTTGGGACAAATTGTAACAAAATCAGTCGATAAAACGTAGAAGGCAGAACTTATGCCCGGCTCCGGATAAAATCTGTAATAAACTTGAGGTTATATTTCAACCATATGTTTATGACGCAAATGTCATATATGAAACAAAGTTAAAATAAATTAAAGTGTTACCTGAACGTTTTTTTAAAAGGATTAAAAAAAGATTTAATAATTGTGCAACAATAATACAAAGTGAACGTGATTGTTCAAATAAATTCTGATTGGATTTCTTCGTATTGATATTTTATAAACAAGAAGTCAGTTGATTTGTTTCATCGCAGTGTTACCAATAAAAAGGATTAACTTTTAAAAAGGGGAAAATATATCGTAATATACAAGGTTGGTTATAATGAATGATTCTTGTTAATTTCATGAATAATAATCAACTTGTAAATTTCATCCTCAAATATAAAACTATTTGGTTTAGTTCATTAAGTTCTTTTGAGAATTTATTTGATTTGAAGTAAATAAAACAACTAAATTTCTTTTAATTAAAATTTATCTTTACTTGACAAACATTTTTATTTATAATTAAATTTTATTTGTGTTGGTCTGTTCAAACGAATGACCGTACTGGCCCTATGTCAGGTCACTACAACTATTTCTAACGTTTGAGCAAACCTGAGAATTTATTTCTCAATTATCAATTGTATTATTTTGAATAAAATTTTTTTTACTTTGACTTTCCATTCGGATTTTTATTTTTGTTCGTTAAATAAAGTTTATGTGTTTTCAATTTTACACATGTGTTTAATTGATGCTAATACAAGCATCCAGTGCTCTTTTCTTTTGAATACAGAGTTTAGTAGCAGTTGTCCAGCCTGCAGGAGCTTTAGTGCTGACAATATAAGTTTTTCTTCCTTTCCAGGCATAAAAGTAAATAAGAGTCTCGCAATTCAAATAATTTATGCTTTACTGAGCAAACCTGAGCTAGCTGAGAGGAATAAAGAAAATATCTGTGGTGTATTCTCATCTCAATCCACCGTATATAATTTATGTTTATATTTGGAATGGTGGACATATTTTATTTTACTTTCAGAACACCGCACTATATACAGCTCAGATTACTAATATCTGATCTATAATTCATTCCTAAATGGAAAAGATTGTTTAAAATAATCTATGTAAAACTATTTAGATAATATTACTAATGTTGTAAATTTTAACAAGGAAACTTATTCCATTGTTTATTGTTTTCAGCCTTCCTTTGTGGAACTCCATAATCATAATATAAATAAATTTTATTTATTAATAAATTTATTTATTCCAGTTTTAAAAGAGCAGATTTCTTATTAATGTACAATCTTATTAGCAAAATTAACTGGGAATGTAAGGTAAATTTCCAACTTACATAGTAAAAGGATGTTCTGAACTTCTATGTCTAAAGTGGCAAAAAGAATGTCATTGGAAATTATCGGCCCATATATTTGTTATCGGTATATGCTAAGACCTTTGAAACAATTATTCACGATAATATTTTTAGACAAATTTCTTGCTTATTATTACAAAACCAGCATGGCTTCATAAGCAATCGATCTACCACCACCAATTTAGATATATTTATACAATATGTGTTGCAAGCTTTGGAAGATGGAACCGCTGGAGTTCCTGCAAGCACGGTACTAGATCCTCTACTATTTACTATTTTTATAAATGACGTTTGTCAACATAGTACATATTCGGAATGTCTGTTATATGCTGGTGACTTAAAAATCTTTAAGACTATCAAAGATATAGGAGACTGAAGCGTAAACCTCTAATATAATTAGTGACATTTAATAATGAAGAATCCAACAAGAAATGCTGTTCAAAAGATTATCGTTTGACAATCAAACAAGAGTAACCAGGAAAACTATTAATAGTCAACACCCCTCGAAGACCAAAACTTTCATTTAAATCTTAAATAAAAATGATATAAACTTATTAGTCAGCAGGTGCATTGACAATCAAGAATGATTCATAGTAACACCATATACAGGAGCAACTATACCCTATGTTCGTCCAAGTATCCTGCATATGGAGAAATTGAAGGAGTCACCTAGGGGTATCGTTCTAGAGAAAAATGCCGACCTTGATTAATACGAGTAATACCATTGTAAGACACTCCTTCCTGGTAGTTGAAGTTGTAGACGAATGTGATTTGGTACTGTATGCTATGAGATATAAATTCGTTATAGACCTTAAAAGGAAAATTTTATCATATGACGAAAAGAGCATCATCAGAATCGGAGAAAGCCAATCACAACAAGTGTAAGTTGTGGTGGGTGACGACTCTCGAATTCTACAACACTTCGAAAATAATGTCACGGTACTTATTCATGATCATAACATTCAAACCAAGTTTGAATGTTAGGCCTGCGAAACCGTGAGGAGCAATATCAAGTGTGAATGTCTCCAATGAAGAACTATCTGCTAAAAAGAAAGAAGTCTATGCCGACTTTGTAAGAGTGGTTACTAAAAACCCTAACGACTAAACATCTGAGGATAAGAAGAATTTAAAAAAAAATCATCAAAACCCAACTACAACCTTTTTGAAACTGCAAATCCACCCACCTCATCAAATTCATACTGGTAATGTTAAACTCGATTCATAAAACATGATTCATTCTCTAGTTTTCGACGGATGTCATGGTAACTAAGAAAGATGTTTGAGAAATGCCACTCGATTCTGCATAAACTACTGTAAATTAAACCACGTCGTCGTAAAAATACTTTGCAGGAATAGACATATTAATCACCCTCTGAAATTTTCAGTGATTTTGCCATGATAAATAGATAAATCGATATGGTCTTCGCTTCCAAGTACTCCCCTGGAAAAACTGCTTGGTCTACTTAAATGACATACTGATCGTGGGTAAGAAATTTAATTGTCATCTAAACAATTTGGACTAAGTACGTCGAAGACTGAAAAACGCTCACCTGAACTTAAATCTCAAAAACCGTTGCTTGTTTCAACGAGTAGCCTATTACTTAGAACATATAGACTCGATAAATACCCACCCTACTAAAATTTCAACTGTAAACGACTGACCTATAGCAAAACACAAGAAAGATGTCCTGCGATTTCTTAGCATTTGTACATATTACAGAAAATTTGTTCAAGTCTTCGAAATAGATGCCAAGTCTTTTTATTGATTAACCAAAAACAACATCGTATTTTACTGGCGCCAGACTGTCAAAATCACTTCCATGACTAAGAAGGTTAACAACGGCCTCATTTCTACCATATCCTCGGGAAGAAAGTAAATTATCTTGGTTTGCTATACACCTCAACAGTGTAGGAGCTATCCGTTCACAAAAACCGGAAAGATATGTAAGTAAAAGTAACTACTTCACCAAAATCAAGAACAGACAATAAACACTGTGCCTAAAGAAAAGAACGTCTAGCCATTGTAAAACCTCCTGAAACGTTTTTTTAAATGTTTTTATCCCAGTCATCTCAGTCATCAGAAATGATCATATAGCATCACAGTGATTGATAAATTTTAAGAATCTGAACTTACAAGTTTGCAATATAGATGGAAAGACTTCCCCCGTGCGACTTCCAAGTCATTTATAGTAGAGGACGCCACCAGCACTGGGAATATTTTATACAGAAGACCATGTACTAAGCAACAATATAGATAATACTACTAGAGGTATATAGAAATAATGACCGATAGAGAAGTCAAAGAAATTCTTCAAGCAACGGCTGTAAGGCTAGATACAAATAACGACCAGTGGTCTAGGGTATTACAGAAATGCCAGAAGAAGAACTAAGACCTGAATATTGTTATATGACGGCTGAAGAATAAAATTAACCCTATTTGTCAAGAAGTATTCAAGTACTGTAATGATATTCATTCATAAAAACAGTCATTACATACATATTACCTCAAGAAGGCATTGGATGCTAAGTGATTGCCATAGTTACAAGAATAAATAAGAAGTAATAAAAGATATCTTAAATGAACACGTTTTTTATTAACTCCAAGATTAAATATAACTTCTGGTAAACACCTACCGTTATAACTGGTGACCTTTCGACGATAAGTAATCAACAAGAAGAATCAAACACATCAGAAGATCTGAATCAAGCTATAGTGTGTCCTGCTTCCAACACGTGCTAGTCGGTTCCTCTGCATACAACTTATTATCTACAATTGGATTGATTGGACAATCGCTAGCTTATCGATTCTGAACTAATATCGGAATATATACCTTTTTTTAATCAAGATAAGTATAACTTAATTCAATTTCATATTAAATATGGCTGCTCATATTCCATTTCCGACATTTGACAATTCAAATATAGAATCCTGGTTAACTTTATTAGACCGTTATTTTATTCATCTCAATATAAACGATGAACGCATACGATATGATATTCTAATCTTGAACTTGCCAAATGATGTTATAACTAACCACCAAGATCTCATAGTAAACGTACCTCGCAGACAACCGTATTCTGTTTTGAGAAATGCCATAACAAATTTTCATGTAGGCTCACGCCTTTCGCGAATTTCAGAACTCCTGGATAGTTTGACATTCAGTGGCAAAGTCAAGGAATTGGTGGCAGACATTAGAACACTGTCAAAGGACTTGAACTTTGACGATGAAATTCTAAAAGATTTTCTAATAGCGAAATTACCAAACCATTTAAAAACTCAAGCAATAAATTTATTGGATTTACCTATGTCAGATCTTGTAGAAAGACTTGATATGATCAACGAATTACACGAGACTCCAAAACCTGATCAATTACATACAAATTTACAACATAAGATTGACCAACTAAATGATCAAATACAAAACCTTTCTGACAAACTAAGTCAAATTCAAAATGTTCGCACGTGTTTCAACAAATTATAAACCACGAGTTAATACTGCTACTAGTGCTGTCTGCTCAAAGGTATCTAGGCTGTGCTACTACCACGCTAGGTTCCAAGACAATGCCTGTAAATGTACAGACAACTGTTCCTACAAAAAAAAACTAATTGTCAGCTCTGCTATATCAAATGATGAGGATAGCAGAGTTTGTCCCAATGCCTCATCAACCTTCATCGAATTGACAGATACGATTAACAATATTTCTTTTGTCGTTGACACTGCATTCCAATATTCTATAATAACACCAAAGATTGCTAAGTTATTCCAAAATACAACCAAACAAAATTTTACTGATAACCTAAAAGCTGCAAACAATACGAACATTCCCATATTAGGTACAGTAGATTTGACACTTGACTTTGACATTTCTTATATACAGCGCCAACCCTGGAAATTTTTGACAGCTAATGTCACATCTCCTATCCTTGGTTTGGACTTTTTACAAACAAATAATTTAAATATTGATTGTGTCAATAAAACTGTCACATCTAATTTGACATCGACAAAAGCTGCAGACACGTCTTCTAATGATCATGCTGACCAGGTCAGTACCGTTGTTACTAACCTTTCTCTACCTACACAGGTATCCTCAGAAATTGATAACAATAACGATGATCGCAACGTCTACACAAACCTATTACATAAGAAGTTTTCTGAAGTACTACAACCCTTTAATTACAACAGACCTATCCAACATTCGATTACTCATAGAATTGACACAGAAATTAATTCTACTGTTAGAGCTAAGCCTAGAAAATTAAATCCTAATCAACTACTCTTTTTAGAAAAACACTTGAACGAGCTCATGGAAGCAGGTGTTCTTGAACGATCAGCTAGCGATTGGTCCACACCGATCCACCTGGTGCCAAATAAGAAGAACACGCCATCAGCGGAACCTTATCGAATGGTCAGAGATTATAGGCGGTTGAATTCAATTACAGTCCCTGACAGATATCCAACACCATTCTTAAGTGACTTCACCCGGAAAATAGAAGGCGCTACCATTTTCTCCAAAATAGATCTGAAGTAGGCGTACTATGCAATCCCCATTCACCCTAATGATGTTCACAAAACAGCAATTACCACACCGCTAGGCCTCTTCCAATTCAAAAGGATGTGTTTTGGTTTAAGAAATGCAGCAAGCTCGTGGAGCCGATTCATGGATACAATATTATCAGGACTATCTTTTATATTTTTCTACGTAGACGATATTTTAATATTTAGTAAAGATGCTCAACAACATCTTGATCATCTGCAACAAGTCTTTTCACGATTGAGAGACAATGGGTTTCTAGTAAATGTGGATAAATGTAAATTTGGTGTCTCAGAAATTGACTTTTTGGGACACACTGTGAATATTAGCGGAATTAAACCACATACTACAAAAGTTGAAGCAATTGCAGAATTTCCATTGCCTACTAATCAAAAAAGCCTTAGGAATTTTATTGGCCTTGTTTCGTATTATCATAAATTCATTCCAAACTGTGCTGAAATATTAGCACCACTAAATAATCTCGTTATACCAGGCAAAGGCTCTCAAAAAAATTTTAAATAGCAAGCAAGTACAAGCTTTTAACAATGCTAAAAATGCTTTAATCAATGCTACACTACTAACTCATCCTAAACTCGACGCTCCAATTAGTATTGCAGCTGATAGTTCATCTACCACAATTGCAGGAGTACTCCAGCAACTGGATAATAGCATGTGGAAACCATTAGCATTTTGTTCACGTAAACTAACCCCTACGGAACATAAATATAGTGTTTTTTCACGCGAACTTTTAGCAATTTACTTTTCGCTAAAAAAATTCCGGTATTCTGTTGAGTGCAGAAACTTTCATATATATATATATATACTGACCATAAACCTTTATGTACGGCAATAAAGAACAATAGTGATGCATACTTGCCACGCGAATTTCGTCAACTTGAATATATTTCCCATTATACTAGTGGCATTTTGTTGTCCTTGAATATGTCTATTCAAGGACAACAAAATATTCCCGCTGACGCATTAACAAGAGTGCAACTTATTCATATGCCCGATTCTTCAATTAATTACGAGGAAATTTCTCGTGCCCAACAAACGGACAAAGAACTGCAACATCTTCCAGAGTGTAATAATTTCAAATTGGTTCAAATTCAAAATCCCGGTCAATCACCTATTTGGGCGGATGTAAGCAAGAAAAATCCCAGAGCTTACGTAGCGCATCCTGGTATCAGAGCTTCAAGGAAAATGATTTCCCAACGTTATCTATGGTCTTCTATGAACCAAGATATAAAAAATGGATTATTTCCTGCACTGTTTGCCAACGCCACAAAGTGATTCGTCACACGAAAGCTCCTCTGCAACCAATTATAGAACCAGATCAACGTTTCCAGAAAATTCACCTGGATCTAGTACATTTGCCACCTTCAGAAGGTTATAAGTACTTATTGACCATAATAGATCGCTTCAGCAGATGGATAGAAGCTATTCCTTTAAGGAATGCTACGGCAACTACAGTAATAACTCCTTTTATCAACACATGGATAACACGCTTTGGAATTCCCCATTATATAATAACAGACAATGCTCAAATATTACATTCTCATTTATGGAAGCATTTCACAAATACATTAGGGATAAAACACATTACTTGCACCGCGTATCATCCCATAAGCCAAGGGATAATTGAGAGATTCAATCGTACACTCAAACAGGCCATACGCACCAGTGGTATATCTTCTTGGTTAAAGAACCTACCATGGGTGTACGTACTTAGTCTACGAGCTACGATAAAATCCGAATTAGATCCGTTTCACCTGCATAAATGTTGTACGGAACTGCACTTCGTTTACCCGGAGATTTCTTTGAAGAAAAGAAACCCGATGAAGATTTCCGCATACCTCAATTTCTTCGTCGAATGAAATATCAAATGCACAATCAGAAATTTTTTTCACAAGGACATATAAATCAAATTCTTTCGTTCCCAAAGAATTACATAAATGTACACATGTTTATGTTAGAAATGATACACATGACTTAAACATTAAAGACACCTATGTTGGCCCTTATAAAGTGATAAACAGAACTGCAAAGTATTTTATGCTAGAAGGACTAGATCAACCCGTATCAATAGACAGACTTAAGCCTGCTTATTTTACATGAATAACATTTTCATTCGCATTCTCTTTTCATTCTAGAAAGAATACCTTCAAGAGATGAACTGCACTTGATGCTGAAAATTAGTGTTATATGTTCAATTTAATTATTCAATTTTAATTCAAGTGTTCAATTTTGTATTTGCCTAGTTGTTTTGCCTAGGGTAAGTTGTCATATTACTTTGCCTTCAGCAATACCTTTTTACTATTAAAAATAAGGACTTTCAATTCTTTGATTATTAGCACCTAATCCTTAGCATAAGTTTTATTGTCATAGCATATAGAGAATTTTATTGAAAAGATGCAAACGACCTCAATTTTTTTGTAGCTAGTATACATTAAACATAACGCTACATACAAGTACGACATTAATGTATGCTATTTTTTTGTTGAGGAATGCATTAAATGCCCTTTTGACTCACGGCTCATTTCTTTTGGAACATGTTCAGCTTTTTTTTACCCGGTGTGTCATGTAATGATATTCATTCATAAAAACAGTCATTACCTACATATTACCTCAAGAAGGCATTGGATGCTAAGTGATTGCCATAGTTACAAGAATAAATAAGAAGTAATAAAAGATATCTTAAATGAACACGTTTTTATTAACTCCAAGATTAAATATAACTTCTGGTAAACACCTACCGTTATAGTACGATGCAACCACCAAGAGATCAATAGAGTTTTCTGTGTCCTCGCGATGACCGCGAATTCTTACCGAAATGTTGTAACTAGACATGAAGTTCCGTATATTCTGGTTAAAAAAGAAATCTCAGATTCGAACTAAAGAAAAATTGATGAAAATCCTTGGAATGAAGAAAAGCTCTCGCACAACACCTCATCATCGATAGTCAGACGAAATAATTGAAAGGCGCGGCAAAACAATATGACATGTGATGAATGAGGTGTTAAACAAATTAAAATAAACTGCTCTTTTTTATATACCAAGTTCCAATACTAAGTTAATAAATAATTTTATCCCCCCCCCACACACACACACACAAATATTTCAGCCGTGCAATGCTCGGAAAATTTCAATTTAATCTCTTTCTATGGAGAACCAGATGATGATATCTCTATTACTAGAGATTATACCAAACATAAATAAAGTCTGAGATTTTATCCAAATGATATCTGAATACGTTTTTCAAGAAATATGGGTCCCAAATGTTTGTGTTACAGTACTTCCTCAACCATAAATAATTCTCGTACAGCTTTTCTTGGTAAATAGTTATATTCAATATTCTTTATCCAGTTTTACAATAGTTTATAATTAATATAACATATTTAATACGTTACAATAATTTAATACTTTTTGTATGTTTTCCTATAAAATTTCTAATGTATCAAAATCATGCCTCTTTATTAATAAAAACACCTTTTTCGCATCTAGACTTGTTTATAATTTTCTCTGTGAGACGTTTATTGTCAAAACTTATCATTCAAGACTAAACACCTGATAATTCATGAATCATCTTGAAAGATAGTTACATTTTACACTTGTAAAAGTTATTCATTATTATTAAAACATTATTTACATAAGATCAAGCCTCCCTGTAAAACCAAAATTACCTCTAACCTCTCATTTTAAATTTTTGACTTAATGTCAAATAATGTCGCATTTCTTTTTCTTTCCTTTTAGTAAAGTTGCAAGTCATAGATGTGCCAAATATAAACAAGAAGAAACTTATTAAAAATGAACTAAATTTCATAAAATCGGCATATGAGTTAACGATTAAAAATTATTTTGATAATTCCCTTATAACACAATGTGATAAACACAATGTAACAATAAAATTAACATATAACTCTAATGTACTTTTTGTATTTCGTGATAGCTGTGAATGAATAAACCACCACTTGTGAAAATATCATTACCGCCAGTATTTTTCAATTTTTGCTTACAAATAGCACCGTATTGGCGCCACTATTTCTGCTATCCTATAGATGTGCACACTACGAATATTAACGCTTCATGGATGATGATGGAGGATGAACCAGTAACTATATTTTCTTTGAAAGACTACCTTCAAGCAGGAGGAATGTTTAGAGAGTCCGCGTCGGAAACTAGAAAACAACGTTTTGAGGTGTTTGAACGTTTGAAGGTCTCTAATGCCAAAATGAAAAAGAAGTTGGGTATAAGTAGACAAACTAAACTTAACCGAAAGGTCTCAAGATGACCTTAGAGTAGTAAGAACCTTAGTTTTCAATTTTAAGTTTACAAGTTAAGGCGATTTAAATTTAACCCTTCATCAGTCTTACAAAAAATTAAACGATAGTTACGGTAGAATGCGTCCTATGTAATTAATATGCCTTTGAGGATAGGTGAATTAAACAAACACCATAAGAGAAAATGGACGAACTAAAACATTTTAAATAAAAATAACAAATACAAAATTGTAGAAATTCATACTATAAAACTTTATAAAGGAACCCTCACATAAGTAATAATTTGTGATGCATAATAATAAAAATAGCATTTTGTTGCAATAAGACTTTTTTGCATAAAAAACACTAACAAATAGTGGAAGTTTAAATACCGAAACATGCATAATTAATCAACACTTTATTTTAAATACATTTCTTGGATACATGACAAATACATGTCTTCCATAGCATCGAGACTACAGACCAATAATAAAACATTTTAAAAACAGGAGTATTATCTACTAATCATATAGTGAATACCTATAACTATCTAATCTATAAATAACTATGTCATTTCATAGAAAAATACCTTTTAATGAATGTTAAAAAACGTAACTATTGAAAAAACTGAAATATTAAATTTAGCGTGCTTTATACAGGATGGAGTTGACAAGAGGAAAAACATTTTTATTATTGATTTTACAACAAAGTCATTCTTTATAAAAAGTTATGCTCCTGGAATAAATATATTTACCATCAGAAAATCTAAGATTAAATGTACAGAATGTCCATAAATTAAAATAACATGAAAATCCTTCAAGAGAGTAGTACCATTTATTGCATTTTAGAGTTTACTGTTAATAGAAAAAGTTCCATAAAAACATAAAATTAGTTAAAATACAAAATTTCAAGTTAAATTTAGAAATACTAAAAGCACGAATACAGGACGCGATGAATGAAATTAATTTAAATGGACCACAAACCATACGTAAAGTCTATGGTGAATTTATTAAAAGGATGGAGATAGTCTGGAAGTTGGAGGTGGCCTTGAATAATTTTTGTTGACTTTCTTAATTGATTGAAATTTTGTATTTAAACTAAAAAAATGCAATAAGTGGTGCTTCTCTTTTCATGTTATCTTAATTTATGGACATTCTGTACATTTAATCTTAGATTTTCTGATGTAAATATATTTATTCCACAAGCATAACTTTTTATAAACAATGACTTTTTGTCGTAAAATCAATAAAAATTTTTTCCTCTTGTCAACTCCATCCGGGAACACATTGTATATCATAAAATTTCTAAGATGAAAATGAATACTGGATGTAATTAATAAAGAATTTTTAATTTATGGACAATAACAAAGGCCTTCAGTGGTCGAATGGTACAGCTCCTGCCTCTTAATCCGAAGGTCATGGGTTCAAATCTTGGTTGCGATTGAATTTTAAAAATTTAGTACAATTCTATTTGAACGCATTAGGATAAGGTGTGAAAATTGTATTAGTGATTTAGTATGGGAAAGCGTAATGTACTTGCTGCAATAGCTTCACTCCTATTGCACTCCTATAAGAGTTTGTCTAAAACCCCGACACTGCAGATGCGGTAAAATGAGAACTGGATTATGTAGGTATGTGTGGCAATAACAAACACTACTAAATATTACTATAATTGTAAAACTAAAATTATTTATTGTGACTAAATTATAATCATATATTTATTTCTGCATCAAATAAATGTCTGTTTACTTTTTCTATTTTTATTAAACTACAGTTATTTAGCTGAATGCCTTCCTCTTGAACTTTACATTTATATTGGACAATTTCGCTTTCGCACAATCTGATTACAAGAGGTGTATGCACTATATAGACATTAAAGTTTATACAAACACTTTGTCTTTACATTTAAATCAAATTTCCATTCCCCTCTACTAATAATCTATAATATTCTATACCAAGTCGGAATCCCGTAGTGCGTACGAAGTGGCCCGGCGAGATGCCAAACCGACCGGAAGCTGCTTAAAAAGTCGCTCGTATGTTACGTACTAAACGCTTCAGGCACTGTATATATTCTTTGCAATGGTTTTAATTGAAAATATACACACATAATTTTTGTAGGAAGGGGTTGTTTTTTAATGAAACAGTATTCTGTACTATAAAGTTTGTTTCAGCTGACAACTTCAAACCAGTAAAAGTGTTTTTATCTTATACCTTGTCCTACATAGTCCTATGTAGATATTGTTTATATCTAGATGTTAGTGTTTGTAAAAGGAAAGGAATATACTGGTTTGAAACCAATTGAAAGCAAAAAAGTCCTATAAGGTCCTGAACGAAGAAATCAACGATATTTTTGTTCTGAATTTTTATGTCCGTTTATAAATTCGTCTAAGTATGCATTTTTGCTATAATTATTAGACAACAGTATGGTAAAACCCATAATTAAGGTGCTCAAAGAAATTTTACTTATCCAAAACTTCTTCTATATTAGGTCAGAGACCTAAAGTAGAAAAACATCAACATTTTATTATAAATTCTATTGTTAATATATTCCTTATGTTTATAAACTATTCTCACAAAAAATAAAAAAATAAATTAAAGTTTATTACACTCTATCTAGCATTTTATATTAACCTTGATTTCTGTATAGAAAACAACAATAATTACCACATGCCCTTGAATTTCGAGATGATGCCCCTCACCTTAATTTTAACGGTCACTGTTACGAGCAACAATTCAATACATTAACTATTTAGCTAACATTTATTATTTAAATTTTTTATCATTTTTTAACTCATGTCTAAAATGATCTAAATTTTTTTCAAATTGTGTTAAATGTCTTAACTTAGAAATGTAAATTTAATTACGACTAAAATTAAAATTTCTGATTTGAAGAATGACGCAAAGAAAAAGTGAATTATAATAGTCATTCAAATGTATGTAAACGTAACACAAACGTTACTTCAGAGTCATTTTTATTTCAAAATTGTTCACCTGGGGTTCTACAAAATTTACTTTTCATTTAAATATGACACAGTAAACTTTGACCGTTTAAAAGAAATCATGAATGTGTACTTCCTATTTCGAATATTTTTATTTAAAATATGTCTCTGAATTAAATTATTAACGTTATGGTTTTATTTTTTTCTTCTGATTACGAATATTACTATTTTATTATAATGGGGTGATAATGTCAATAAACATGCATTCTAGAGTTGAATGCAAGTCATACTTCCTGAAACACCATAATCATGAAATAAAATAATTATTATAAGCTTCACAGTCTTTATTGTTATTTATGTACAGTCTTTAGCAAATGTCTTGTCCCGAGTAAGGTCGCTGCTGCTTTAAGAATCGAAATACCCCTTATACTGTGTACGAAAGAGACCGAATTAAACAGAGATGGACTACTACCTGGGCAAGATATTTAAATTCTTTAAAGTTTGTTTTGAAAGTATACATGTAAAACTATTGTTACTCATTCTATTCAAAATTTCTTTGACACTTTATAGAATAGTCCTTTTAAATGGGAGTTTATGTTTCATTCTTTACCTTTAATAAAAAAATACTGACAATTGTCTCAATACCCAGCATTTTTCTGTCATTGGTTGACAGTTAGTAGGCCCCCTACAATATATAAACCTGATTCACAAATACTTATGTGATCGCATGAAAAATATGAAAAATGAGTCATAAGGTGCCTTTTTGTGCCACATCTATTAAATCACTGAATATTAAGTACATGCCAAATTATCCGGAATAATGTGCTGATTCTAGTAACATAAACATTTTGTCCATTTAGTCACATTTAGGCAGGTATTTTATAAGTCGAACTGGAATTTAATTTTAACTACAGTATTATGATATACAATATTATAATACTCCTCAACATATTGAGGTCAACAACTCATTGTTTATTTTTTCGTCTAGCGCTATTTTATTGGAAAAGCCGAATGCAGAGGAACATTTATTGAAATATTCTTTTCTCACTTTTATGAAAATTTGCACTGATTAATTAGTTAAATTAATTAATTTTGAAGCAATCTTTGTATAAAATATGGCATCAATTTTGTTGTGTACCATCATTAACGTTGACTTCTGCCCTGTCAAGTAGTCATGCAGGTCAGGTGATCTTATAGGCTTATTATTATTATATTATAAAGTTCTATCAAACTGCAACTGATGCATAGCGACTGCATTGTTGACATAGTCACGCAATATAAAGAGTGGGTCATAAGTTAAGGCCCAAACAATTAACCTCTCGGAACGGATCAATCATGTGAAATATATCTGAAGCGCCATCAAAGCTTCGTAATATAAGTAAGAACGGACCTTTAAATAAGGTTGAATGTAAAATAGTATTGTTTGTGTATGGCGTTAACGGTGTTTTCTTTCTGATAAACCATTACTGAAATAAATTTCAGACAATTTTATGTCTTAATTTATGACTCACTCGGTATAAGTTTATCAAATAATAATCATGGGCTCTGATATTTGGTGTAAACCTGTAGAAGTAAAACATAATAATTATTGAATTTAAGATTAACCATCTCAAGATGGAGGTGACAAATATGGTTGAAACAATTGTAAAGCATTTTTAATTTAACTTTATACAAAAAACTTAACTGGAGAAGACTTGGAGTTTATTTTTATAAATAATAATTATTATTATTAAAATTAAGTTGATTTTCTAATAGAAGCTTATTAAACTCGTAAATATGCAAATTATTTAAACTGGAAATATTAAAACATTTCTCCATTATAAATATTGCAGAAGTTAAGTTTTTTTTGTCGTGTTCGTCCTCGTAAACTGTTTAATCTCAAACCATTATCAGCTATAACGTACATAAGCTGGCCTAGTAATTCTTATTTATGAACATTAAAAAAATAATTTGCAGTTTAATTTGTAATTATGTTTGATATGACGTTTCTGTATAGAATGTAATATGAGTGTTTGTTACTCGATCTCTGGGACACACCGTATACATTAAAATGTGCCTCTTTATTTGCTGGTTTGTTAATATACATAAGTAATGAATTTATAATTGCAATAACAATAATTTTTTTAATTAGTTATTTAAACAGAAAAATATGCATAGTTCAAGTTTCCATAAATATTTTCAATTAAATTTTTTATTCGACATGTAACTTGAAATTTTAAAATATTTTATTTAAAATAGCCATTCCATCACTGCGAATAAATAAATTGACAAAAATTTTGTAATTTTAAGGCTACTTTACTTTTTAATTTTCAGGTTCTTAAGATGTTTGACTCCTTATTTATTTTTTATTTATTACAGATACATAATTAATCAAAATTATAAACAGTGTTCACTTGAAGCAAAAAAAAGAAAACACGAACAAAAAAGTTTTAAAGTACTGCCATTTAAATGTAATCAAATAGTCATTTGCTTTTGCATAATATAATAAATAAAATGTTATTACTCAATTAATACTTAATCTAAAGCAAAGTTTTCGTTGTTTACTAGAATTTGTTATTAAAACCCACTGAAATATTATGTAGAAAAATGAAGAACCAAAAATGTAAAAGAATATATTAGGGGAGCTTGGCTAATTTTTAGACAAAAAGTAATATTTTGCTCTTATTTATGTGGATTTAGAAATATACCGGTTGGAAACGCATGGACTTGGTATAGCGATATAAGAGCGTTGATAAAAATATTAAAACGATGCGGTATAGAAGGGGAATATTATATTATACTATTATATTATAATTTAATATTACATTAAAATATTTATTTATATTATACATATAACATCTTTATCGCATCGTTTCACCATTTCTATGTACGCTTTTACATCCCTATACCCAGCCCATGCCCACCAGTACATATTTAGGTTTGGTTTTTGGGATACCACTATTCATCAGGCAAGTTTTTTAATGTGCGTATGAAACGATACCTGTTTTGTAATATTCATTGAGAGGAAAATTAAAAACCTGTCTAAGAATTACCCCACCCATTAGACTGGGTACACCGGGTAATTTTCTAGGGACTAGTTTTAAAAATTACCCTGTAGCATCAAAACTTAAACATCTTCAACAAAATTCTTTCTTATCTATATTTTTAGGTTTTGAAGATCTTTCGTCACTAGAGCCTTTGAAAAAATGAAAATAAGGAATAGTTCTGAGAGATCCAACAACGGCAAAAAACTCGAGAATAAAGTGTTTAAGTAAGTATACCACTAAAGAATAAGGCGAATTGGGTTTGATGACTAAAACATGTAGCAGAATATAACTAACAGATACTTGCCAAAAAATTATAACAAAAAAAAACATATAGTAGTGTGTCATAAAAGGAAAAAGTGCTGTAGAAGTAATAAGTTGTTTTAACTGCAATGAGTTTAATCATATTTTTAAAAGTTGCAGAAACGGTAAAAATGAGTATCGACTGCTGGTGGGTGCATAAGTCACGCATTGATTTGAAATTCATAACTTTTTGTTTTCTAATATTTTCTTTTCTTGTTTTCAGGACTTTTAAAGGACACATAGATAAATTGCCATGAAAAGATTCAGTACTGGACAGCGCACCAAAATCTTTGAATTTTACTTTAAAAAATCATCGGTCCATTACCTTGACTCAACGAGCCTACCTTCGGCATTTTAGTGTTAGATAATCCCCTAGTCAGATCACAATTGATAACCTTGTGTCACGTTGGCGGCAACAAAGTGCAGTCAGTGATCTTCCACGAGTTGGCGAACCACGTTCATTCAGTTCGAACAGCCTAAAATATGGACTCGTACAGGATAGCGTTGATGAAAACCCCGAAACATCAACTCGAAGACATGCCACGAAGATTGGGATGTCCCGAAGGTCACTTCAAAGGATTCTAGGGAATGAATTTCACTTACGAGTATATCCGTACAAGTGCAATTGGTACAGGCACTGCAACTCAGAGATTAGCAATCGCACCTCGCTTGTGCAGTTCGCTTCCAATAATTAGCTAGAGAATTAGCAAGAAAAACGAGGAAGGTGTCGCGGTAACCGTAAATGAGTGTATACTATTATTAACTCAGCCAATAATATGAATGGCATCGACTTTTAATTGACTAGATATTCAAATAAACATGTTTGTATAAAAACTGACAACATTAACAATAAAGTAAAGGGAACTAACTATAATTTCTAATTCTTTTTTCTTGTAGATTTAACAATTATTAGTTTCTTGACTGGACGTCTGGAATGTCTAGATTTGTTTTTGTGCTTTTTTCATTATTCATTATAATAAACCTTTTTATTAACTATTTGTTTCGTTTTTTAATCTATTTTAACTGGTTATTTTCATTTCGTAATCATAACCAGTTACAACCAGCATTTTATATTATTAAGTTAAAAATGAGAATAACATCAGTAGGTTCATAAGCTAAAATAAAGATGTAGGTGATATAATATAATAGCACAACTATTTATTTATTTACTAATTCTTATTTAGCCAGGCACAGTAAGCAATAGTTTGCTGATAAATAGATACGATTGATTTACAGTTGCCGGCCTAAAACTAAATTGTATTTGATTATAGATCGAAGGGGCCTAAACCCAGTCGACGGTACTCATAAGCAATCCCGTTTTAAGACACATTTTGGCTCACAGCTTAGCTTAGGCTTAATTATAAAATTAATTTGCTTTCACATTGTCGATGAACTCATATCCTGATAGAGATAAATTGAGATATCCAGATATGAATATTATATACAGGGTGTAATTTCAAAAACTTCATATGTCCAAATGTACTACAGATATTAGAAATTTACCAAAACTGTTTTGATGATATAAAGGGAGAAATAAAATAATATAGCAAGTGATGCAGTTCTGCCAACTCCCAGCTACCACCACTAAAAAGTTGTAGAAAGTGGCACCTTTTACTTGTGATAGACTATTTGAAAGCCCTTAACGATGTTGTCCAAAAATGCCATACAACACTGCATTTGCGTTTTAGATTTTAGTAAAACAACTTTTTTAAACTGTTTCAAGTTGTTTATTGACACTGCTCCATAATGGTTTCAATTATGTTTTAAAAATAATACAACCTGTTTTGAAACTACTGGCAAGTCTTTTTGTTCAAGCAAAAGTTTCTGCTGAAATAGTCCGTCATTTTTAAATAATTCTTCGTCGTATCAATGCCGCAATTGACACAGGTCGAGTTTTATAGACGACTGATTTTAAGTGTCCCAATAGAAAGTATTCTAAGGCTGGAGAACTTGGAGGCTACTCAATTAGTTTTTTGCTACCAATCTATTAGTTTAGACAGTGTTGACCCAGTTATTGTTTTCCTGGAAACGCATAACGCTCTGGTGCTCCGTTTTGTTAAAAGTGTATTAAATCTTGATTTAGAACAAGACTTATCTACATAATTCCTTAATTTTCCAGTTCATAAACTATTAAGAGTTTTATGGACGTGATGGGATTGAGGCGCTCACCACGTTATTTTAGTTCCCCTTTCATATTACCGAAATGGTTTTGGCGAATTTTTAATATCTTCATTACGTTCAGACATATGGTTCATTGAAACTTTTCAGATTGACACCCTGTATATTGAGGTGGATTAAAACAGCAGGAAAAAATTATTTTATTGACTGATAATATTCTTATTATGGTCGTTGTACATCTTTACCATGTTGAATTGCTAGTATTAAATTATATGAAAATCTGGAAATTCCACTATGTAGTCCTATAAAAAAGCCAGGTTCAAATTCCAGAATATAAAATTATATACTCATTAATGAAAGAGAAAATAATAAAATATCTAAAATAAAGTAAAGTTTAGACAGTATATGATTTTGTACGTAAGCAGTTCTAATTATATGTAGATGTTAATTTAATTGCAACCAAAGAAAACGTAAACAATGTTATTGATTTTTTTTGGGGTTTTAACAATATAAAAACTATTTACTTTTAGAGTTTTTGCTTATAATTCCAATTGTTATAAATATCTAAATAAATTTTAAGAATCATTTCATGTACTTCAAAATGCTTCTAAATATTATATTGTGTAAAGTTGTGGTCATCTAAATGTGAGCATTTACGTTTAACGTCTGTTCAATAATTATTGATAAATTACGATATTGTATTTTTTACTTATAACTAAAACTATTATAAATATCTAAATAAATTTGTCAATAACTATTGATAATTTCTGATATGGTATTAACTTATCTGTCTGCATCGCCTACATTAATGTGGAAGACCAAAATTCGCGGATACTTGATTTTTCCAATGATTTTCAAGAAAATTCAAAATAATCACCGTTCGACTGAAGTGATGTAGAATGCCCCATATCATTTTTTTATCTAAAAGTAGCATCGATGCTAGTTAATTCCATAAAATTAATTTTCAAATTTTTTTAAACAGTGGTCAAATATATATGGAATAATTGAAAAAGTGTGTATTTTACTTAAATAGAAATTCCAACACGACCCAAATAAGAATCATCCTAATACACATACATATAGAAAAAAAAGTGTCAAGAAATTTAACATTTATGTCTTCCCAACTTTGAGTTTCAAGTTTATTAAAATACTGATGCTCATGGTTAGGAATAATATCCATAGATCAATGTCTTGTAATACTACGTTTAGCTACAAAAAATATGGCACTCCACATTGACTGATGTGAAACACCAACCTCCCGTTAATGACACTATTATAATATGACTGGACTGGTCTCAGAGTACCTTCCTTAGTTTGAGCCACACTTGAGGTTTGACTCGTCTGGGTAGTGTAAGTCCGCATGCTGGACTAGGGGTGATAGAACTCCCTCGGAAACGGATCCCGACGGGCGAGCACGTACATAGCTCCGGCACTAGCATAGAGAGCTAGTAGAGGGTGGATAGGCAACCTCGTTTCCACCAGTGAGCTACTGATACTTACTCAAATGTCACTGACGCGCTAATTGAGCGTAACTCCATTCGTTGTCTCCTAAGGGAGACTATGGTCATAAGCTAACGAAGGTGGACCACGTTAAATAAAAATTTGGATATCTGTTATAATATACAATGTCGTGTTGTGATCATATATAATTATCGAGTGCGCAATCTTATTTCCCAGTTCAGGTTTTATTTTCCAATGCCATGGATGATCTTAAGCACTCTCGACACACTTTCATTATTTGAAGTTACTCGACCTCATTGACTACCTTAGTCTCTCCAGCCCACTCATCGCTCCTTCGCCATCACAACCTATTCTACTTCTGTTACTCTCTGTGCTGTGACCGATCAACACCATGTACTATAACATACAGAAACTATAAAAATATCAATTAACTACAGATGGACACTAGAATGTAATTTAAAGATAGACTTAACTATTTAGTTTTAATACACTATAATAGCAAATAAGCTCATTCAACTATTTGAACTATGGATTTGGTTGCATTTCCTGCGTTGTGACATGCACATTCACCAAATAAGTATTTGCAACAAGTATAAACATGTTGCGTTTCTTTGCTTTCTACTTAAATCTTTGAAGATTTATTGTCAGCGTTAACGGGAACACCTCGGAGGAATTTGAGAGAAATTCTGGTGTGCCCCAAGAGTCCAACATTAGACCACTTTCGTTTGTGATCTTCATAAATAATATCGTTCTAGGTCTTAACAATTTTCACTGTGTATTGTTTTTATCTGAAAATTTATAAAAGAATAAATAGTCTCGGAGACTGTCAATTACTGCAGTCTGACGTCGATCAGCTTTTAAGTTGGAGTATTCGAAATAAATTACCTTTCAAAGTGGATAAATGCGGAAGGATGTCCTTCAGTCGTGTTACTAAGCAGATTGTTTTTGATTATAGAATGTATGCTAAATCTTAAAACGTTTATCAACACTAAAAGACTTGGGTGTTATAGTTACATAACCACAAACTCAGTTTTCGTGGTTATGGTTAAAGTGTATACTTTTAAACTGTTAAATAGCTTAAAGTTTTTAGCTCATAGTTCCAGATCCCTAGAATTTCAAATTTAAATTATTAATTTGTGATTAATACTGGCTGTGTTATCAGCCTTGACGAATACTTTCATAATCTAATAGAGAAATGCAGAAAGAAGTTCCAAAACACTTATCCCATTAAATATTATTAACATGTTGAAAACAAATTTTGATGTTTTCATAGAAAGAAGTTACTATATAGAAAGAGTGTTCTCAACAAATTAACATACTAACCATTTTTGTATTGTTTTGCGAGAAAAGATATTTAGCTAAAGTGGTCATATTTAGAGAAAGTATAAAAAAAACTCCATAGTTCCATTCGGACGAGGCTTGAGTCAGACTCTGCACTAGTCAAGCCACGTGTACCTTTTCATTTTGTGTCAATTAATTTAGCAGAGGAGGGACGGACAATGTCGGGAATTTAGGATATTTTCAAACGTTAAAAAACGAATGTTGATGGTTCTTCGTCGAATCACAGCCATCCACAATAGAAACTTCCTGGTGGAAAATAATTGTGGCATTGCAGGTCAGAATCCAGCACCTAGGACCTTGCTTAGTCTACATGTTTCGCAAGCATCATTTTACCTTAAGGGTGTCCTGCAGGCCTCCCGAAATTTCTTTACGAGAGAGTTAATAAAGTTCTAAGAAGGATAAAAACATTTTTGTTATATTTTTATATGCATTTATTTTTTAATTTTAATTTCTCCTGACGTAACGCAGTCGAAAACGTATTATGGGATGGATGTTTTTGTACCGGATAGCGGTTATCTCATTAAGTTACCAAAACATGCTTGGATATAAGATGAATACATAAACACGTGGTTTAATTCTTGCTTATTAGACAAATATTTTTTGTGTGATTATATTAACTAACTACTACACATTTTTATTAAATGTTTATTTCTTTTATAAGCTGCAAATTTTTATTTTAGGCAAACAGTGATGAATTGATAACTGGTCATCTTTATAGAAATATACAAATATTTGTATACGTAGTGTTTAATTTGTGTTAGGTACTAAATTTTGATTTTAATCAAATATACAATACTATCAAATATACAAATATATCGCGCACTACGTTTTCAATATTTTAGTTAGTCATATTGATTATTATTTGCAAAAAAAAACTTCTTATCGCAATGGGGTTAAAGAATTGCCGCTAATTGTAAGACAAATCAAACGTAAATTAAAACTTATGCTAAACCTTATTGCAATTAACTAATTAGTAACAATAAAATTTACTTTTTATAACTAAACTTTAAAAAACTTTTTTATCTTATATGAGCGTATTTGCTACAATCGATTCAGGTTTATAAGCAAATAAAGTTTTCCTATGTCATCTTTATCATAAATGACACTTTTCCCATTCTTATTTATTGAGCAATTACTAAATACAGCGTGAAATACAATATTTTTTCTATAACCTATATGAAATGTCAGTTGTTAAAAAGATACATTTTTCTCGTTGATGCTAAAGTACTTGTCGCCCGGATCTACGAGGGAAAAGTAAAATATGTAGTTTAGACCACTAGTACAAAATTCATTTTGCTTTTCTCATGTTGCATGACTACCAAGTTCTTTTCAATATTTTATAGTGGTTATTAGATTTAAAAAAAAAGTTTTTTATACGCGGGGAATATTACAGATCTTAGTACTCTGTGTGATCGTCTACCTCCCCTTCGCATCAGGACACAAACTTAGAAACACAAAAGTAGCTAACAAATAAACAATTTCAATTATTTTTAGTAAATCAGAAACTTTTTTAGTGTCAAAAGTTATTAGGAATAGTTCCATTAAACGTCCTACAACATATGCTAAAATTACATAGAAGTTATTCTTTTTAACTTCGAAAACGGCTTTTGAAATTGAATAATTAGATCGTTCATTTAACACAACATGAGTACCTAAAATTGTTTAAAGATAGCATGCTTGCCAACTTTTAGCTGTAGCCCCTTTATGTTCAAATAGTAGCGACAACGATTAATCTCGTCGGTGGAGCAAAAGCACCAAAACAATGTTGGCCACAATGAATATTACTAGACTTGACATTCCGTCTTACAATAAATCTTAGGTTTAATATCAATCATGCAGAAAAATAATCACAACTTAACATTAATTTGATAATGGACATATATGTTCTGTGAAAACGACCATATTAATATGATATATACTACTGTAATTTTTAAACAACTTTTTATTGAGTTTCCACAACACCATGGATGTAGTAATTTCTTCTTTCAGGGGTACGTAAATTATTTATAGATGGCGTGCTTGCTAACTTTTTAGTAGAGTCACTGCATATAGTCACCTAGGCCAGCTGGTCGATCAGAGTAACGCAAACCGCCGCCATATTGGGGCAGATAAGGGTGATTTTTAATAATGGGCAAATTAAAACCACGTTTTACGAGTTTGACATATTAGAGGTTTGATCTTTCAGAATAAGAAAAACCTTTTAAAGTAAACGTGGATTTGATTAATTTCAATACAGAACACATAATGAACAATTTCGTGGTTCGTTTGCCCCAATATGGCGGCGGTTTGCGGTACTCTGATCGACCAGCTGGCCTAGGTGACTAGATTCAGTGACTCTACTTTTTAGTAGAATCACTGCATCTAGCTACCTAGGCCAGCTCATCGGATCAATCGTTGTCGCAACTATTTGAAAATAAAAGGGCTATATTTTTAGCTAGAGACCCTTCACTTAGAGTCTGACCAATGCGTTGCCAAGGTGTCCGCCATTTTATATCACAATATTTTTGATATAATATTTTGATTTTGACATCTTAATTATAATGTAACTTTACTGCTAAATATGTTTTATATACACAACCCACTGTTTCGTGATTTTTAATTGAGTCAAATACTGTTTACATGCGTGCCAACGTTTGGTCGTGTAACTATTTCTGTAGATTTTTCCCAATTTGACCTCCTGGAGGTCAAACTGTTAATTTTTGAGGGTTGTGCCCAGGGAGACTTTTGATCACAAAGCCACCAGCTACAACATATCAAAAATTCAGCCCATTTCCACCGAAATCCAAATTTCCATTAGGTTGGTGCGGGATCCTTTGATAACTTCGTTAAAATTAGTTTTTTGAAAAAATCTCGAAGTGGTATAGCGATTTTAATTACTTGACGTTATAAACCCCCTACTTAATAAGGTCTACCAACCACATAGTGACGTCACGACAACGAGGCAATCCCCGAATCTTTTATTTCTCATTTTGCATTCAAATTTTAACTAATAGACTGTCTTATTATTCCACCAAAAATAAAAGATCTCCCATAATATTAATTAAGAATTTGTTTTTATTTGACAGGGACCTATTTTCGTATGAAAATTTTACCGTAAATATAAAATATTAACTTGTGTTTATTATGTATTTGCAATTAAATATCTTTAATATAAAATGTTTGTACTAGTTAGGCTAAATCGATGGTAATAGGATGTGCAAAATAACTCGGAGGATAGGAATCTTAAATAAAATGGCGGTGATAACGCGTAAACAATAATCAGAAAATCAACGTTAAAGTTGCTATTTTGATGTTAGATTGTTAGGTTACAGATATACTTGACAGAAAGATTTTATAATTCTTATGTGTTTTTGCGAAGCTTTTGTAAAGAAAACCCATTGGTCTCGAGGATCTTGGGTGTTTTAAATTTACTAAACCTTCTTTGGTATAATTTCTACTGTTAAGACGCCAGAGCACCAACAGTTATATCAAACAATGATTATACTCTTTAATAAAACTTGTTAGCATCTTACGAAACAGGTAAAAAGCAAACCATATAAAAGCTAATAACTCACTACAGAATAATTCGATAGCATACAATTTTCTCGATGAATTTTATGAATCCACTTTCTTGTGATTTGTCGTCTTTCGGAAACTTAAACACGTGCATTTTGTGTTTTTCATTGTAATTACCGTTGCACAGGGTACACAATAACACAACACTTGTTTACTTTATTAGTACTACATTATATTAATTATACAAGCTAATAATATGCTACACATATAAAAATTACAATGCACCAGCCAACACAATTACACATTTGACATAATACTATTATAGTTTATTTCTTTTGTTTGTCGTTTGTTTTTGCCTTTAGCATGTGACGTCACTATGACGTTTACAATATGTTGTGAGGCCTTAGTTAGATAGGTGGTGTTGGCTATACTGTACCATTTTCAACTTGTTATGTCATTTGCTTTTAAAGAAATAACGTCATCGATATTTTTTTATGACAACCTATATTTTTTATTGTCGTTTCGGTAGTACTTTTTATTCTCTTTTCAACTGTATACAATTTTCAATATGTTACATTTGAAAAAATTGAGAAAAACTGCCCTAAAGTTCGAATACTAAAAATCCTTTAAATTTGCAAAATGTAAATCTAGTTACTTCTTTCTATTACTTAAAAAGTAAAGTGTATAAAAAACGACCAATTAATTTAAAAGACCTCAAGCAAAGAATTCGACATGAGATTAGATTAATATTAACTGAAACTCTTCAGAATGTGAGAAAAAAAAAAGTCACCGTATAAAAAAACGTTACGTTTAAAAAAGTTGAGAAAAACAGTCTAAAATTTTAATTAGACTAAAAAGAAATTAAATTGATTAACAAAAAAACTGTAATAACAATAACATCAATTACAAAGATAAGCACATAAATAACAGTTTTTATTACACTAGATGTTCAAAGTGACGACCCTGTACCATCTGACAATACATTTCTCACATCCTGAAGTTTCAGATAATATTAATCTAATCTCATGTCGAATTCTTTGCTTGAGGTCTTTTAAATTAATTGGTTGTAAGGATACGTTTTGAGAGACACAGGTAAATAAAAATAAATAATTAACTAACCGACTTGTTGCGTAAGCAAACACTTCCTTGTCCGATTATTCCTCTCTTCGGTCTTGATTTTAGATAACCACTGTAAAACAAAACACAATCCTGAGTACGTTGCCGCACCTCAAAAGGAGCTCCTCCAAGAAGGAGAAGATTGATATAAGATCACTCACTCACTCACTACTCAATGAATGCTCTATGTTTTATTCTATAAAAACTAAAAAGTAACAACTTATGGGGATTGTCTAATATCGCTAATAAAATAAGAAGATCACAGAGAATAATACAATCAGCAAAAGATTGTCTTATATCAGTTTCAATTAAGTAAATACATATAACATCACATTTTAGGTTGAGTCGGATAAGCACTGAAAGCTGCCTTTTCGAACAGATAAGCACCGACTCCTGACAAACAGGCCCAGGAAAGCACTGAACGTTGCCTTTTCGAACAGATAAGGTCTGGGCCACACATGCTCTCCTGCAAAGCACTGAACGCTGCCTTTTCGATCAGATAAATATGCTGGGACAACACAAACACCAGGAAAGATTAGTTAGACCCAGAACAGCACAGAACGCTGCCTTTTCGATCAGATAAAATCTGGGTATCTATAAAGTAAAAAGGAAAGATATCAATTAGAGTAATTTAAAAGCATTCCAGAATAATTGCAAGTAAAGTAAGAAAGTTTATAATACTGTCTAACCATATGGGTGTGGCTACTCAATAAAATCGACAATATAACTCACGTTCTCATTAAATCAACTCACCCCCACAGTCACCCCTCAAAAGATGAACAAAATACTCGTGAGCGAACTCACCAATTAAGTAGTGGTTGTCTCATTAACACTAATTGCCACTTAAGTCATTTTAACACTTTGGATAACACAATCAACTTCACTCGTCGAGGTAAAATTATTGACTCAATGGTTTACACTAAAAATTACGGGAAACTAGGTGATAAGAATAACAAAACAGGTTGTTATACAATGTTTATTACTCAACACCCAAAATAAAAGAACAACTTGAATGTGTTTATGTTTTAAACAAGAAAAAAAAATTATAATACTTATTATCTAACATGGTCGATTTTTATACACTTTACTTTTTAAGTAATAGAAAGAAATGACTAGATTCATTTTGCAAATTTAAAGAATTTTTAATATTCGAACTTTAGGGCAGGGCAGTTTTTCTCAATTTTTTCAAATGTAACATATTGAAAATTGTATACAGTTGAAAAGAGAATAAAAAGTACTACCGAAATCGACAATACAAAATATAGGTTGTCATTTAAAAAAAAATATCGATGACTTTTTCCAAAAAAACAATTTTAACGAAGTTATCGAATTTATCCGCTACTTTATTTCCACACTGTATATGGTTTATACCATTTCTGAACAAAAATAAAGTTGCTACAAAGCGGGGTGCTTTAAACCAAACAGACTGTAATACTGCCTATATTTTATTAATTTATACTTTATATTGTAATGGACACATGTTTAATTTTCATAAATAAGTTTTGTAATTCTTATTCGACTACGGTAATTTAAATTATTTTTTCTTTCTAAATTTATTAATTTGTATTCGCTCGATGCGAATAAAAAAGCACTAATAATATCCCTTTGTAAGTGTTATATTGTCGAGTATTTATCACTTACGAAATATAGAATAGCAGAAGAACACTAATTAGTTCTCAAGGTTTATAAATTAATTATAATAAACCATACACTTATAAATACTTATATCATGAGGTAGATTTAATATAAAGTAATACGTATTAAACAAATTTATAAATGATTTCTTACTACTAGTGCTACTAGTCAATTTCTTTATAGTTTTTAAAATGTATTTATTGCATTTCCCTTCATGCATTTTGTAAGTGATACTGTCCCGACGGCATGTCGCCTGGCTGTCTGATTAAAAGAACGGAGAATTACTTAAGTTGTTAGCCCCTAATATTAGATAATTTCGAAGCTCCTCTGTTAATTGGATTGCCTATTTTTCATTTTTTATTTTAATAACTATTAACTTTTAAACAAATTCATAAAAATAGCCTAGTATAAAAAATAACATGTTGGTAAAATAAACTTAAACCACAATGCTGGCTGTATTACCCGTTGAGAAAAACTATTATAAAATTTTTTTTCTAAATCAACCTATTTTAACTACGTGAATCAAATTTTCATAAAATATAGAAACCGCCTACTGTATATTTGTATAAGAGTCCTTTACTTTATTTTCTAGAATTTAATTTATAAAAACAAGTCCCAAAAACTATTACATTTTCTGGGTACTTTTAACTACAGTGCAGGACAACCTTAAGAATACTTTGTCGATCCTGTGACCAGCGAAGCATATACAAACGCGCTGTCGGAGTTTTATTTGGTGGCTACGTGTGTATTGTAACCCTTAAAAACTCTACAAACAAATAAAACAAAAACCCCGCAAACGGAGATCAGTTTGTAACCATAGGAATCTTAATTAAACAAATAAAACCATGAAAACGTATGCTTACGCAATACATCTCGTGGCTGAGACTACTTAGTCAAATTATGCTCAGCTGTCGTGGGTGTTAATCATAAAGGCTTGCGAACTTCAGACTGGCCACAGGAACAAATCAATCTTATAGAGGGCGTCACCCAAATCGTTTGTGATTATTATAAGAAAACTGGCGACAATAATCTACAATTTCGCAAAAGAATCCCGCCTGCTGTGCATGTTGTTTTGAAAGGACCAACTCCAATTTGTTTAACCAATCTACAGGTAAATGTAACAGGTAGTGGTTACTTGTTCTCGTTTATTAGTTTGTAATGGTCGGACCTACAGTTAACCAAAATTATCAAAGTAGCTGTAGCAAGTCATTTAATCATAAAACAATTTGCATAATAATCAATTTACCTAGTTGTGTTTATTACATACAGGTTCAGGAAAAAGATATAATTGATTTTAAAACTATTTGGTTAAATATAAAATGTTAGGGATGTTTATTACAATTTCTTTAAAGTTGGTAACTTGACTTTTTATGGTTAGGGATGTTTATTTCAGTTTTTATAAAGTTGGTAGTTTTGATTTCCTGTAGTTAGGGAACGATGCCTTTTTGTTTTTGGTTTTTGATATAGGATGATTATGAAATGTAAATAAGGCAGCCTAAAATAATATTATTTAATTATTATTAAAATTTATATTATTTAATTAATCTAAAACCCAAATCTCTCGGTTTAAACTATATATAAATCAAAATCTATATGGTAACTAAATTGAAAAGATTCGTTTGATAATTTTTCATAACCTATAAATTTGACCGTTTGAAGTATAAATATTACTAGAAAATAATTGATTTTATTTTATTTGTTTTAATTTGTTTTATTCGTCTAAGTATCCTTACAGATAATTATTGCTAACTGGAATTGTTATTCGTGCATTTAAACATGACTACAGTTATTATGTGTCTTATGTGTTTCACTGTAAGTATTTTGCTTTGGTTGATTTCTAACCTAACTAAATAGTTTTACCTTGTGACTAAAAGAATGAAGGTTAGACTTATTATTATTTAAGAGTGTATTAATCTTCACGGTGGTAATGAAACCCATGATAGGCCGTGTAAGAGAAAAACTGATTTAGTATTTAAGAGAAAAAGGCTCCACGGTGGCTTAAGCCCATTTGATAGGCCGTGTCGTAGAACCCTCAAATTGTTTTATTTTGTGTACACTTGCATATTTATATTATTTATATGTGCTATGTTATTATTTTTCAGTGGTTATAACACACTCTCGCTTATATAAATATGAAGCTTTCCCTGTTGCTGACAGAAAACCAATGTCTTGCTAAAGATGTTTTCTGATATTTCTTATTATACATATATGTATCATCACAAAGTAATTGTTGCTATGTCAAATATGATATAATAATTTTTGTTCAGTAGTTCTTGTGTATTCTTCTTAAACTGGAGTTAACATTTGTTCATTATCCAAGCGAAGTGCGACCTCATTATAAATGTATGCGAGCTAAACGCCTCGAGCGGAGCGCCCACGATTGCAGGCGCAGTATCAAACCCACGGCCACGTGTGTGCATAGCAAGCAGCTGCAGTACGCAGAACTCTATAAGGAAGTCACGTAGGCACACGGCCGCAGCAGCTGCAGTACTCAGAACTCTGTAAGGTAGGCACACGGCCACGTGCGGTCAACTGAAGGATTTCACACCCACAGAAGGAGTATATAAAGACCAGCACCTTATGGGACAGTTCAGTCTGAGTTACGACGAAGCTTCAAAGATAGAAACTGTTTACCAGGGTAGATGTTTACCTTCTTTTAAGCCATACTCACCCAGAAAGCCGTAGGAACTGGTAGCCATGGTTACTGTTTACCTCGGTCTTTCTGAACATTAGCAGTTTTAAGTTGAAATTGTATAATGGTATTTAAGTGATTATGCAAGTGCATATTGTGTAAATTCACGACGAATAAATATCTTATTGTACTTAACAGTAAACTGTGTTCATTTTGTAACTTGGGCTCCGTCTTTCGCGTTTTTAAAATAAAGTACCATTTTTAAAAACGCCTTTCTTCGTCAAGAAAAGTTAATTCTGGCACGTTTACGTTTTCTAATTTATTTGAAACAATTATGATTGACTGAATTTCACTAAACTTTGATGTTTTATTTTGTTGAGAGATTTGCGTTTGACTATATAAATCCCTGTTATAAACACACAACTGTATCAACTTGATAAACTGATTTATTGATCTGTCTTGTTTATTGTAACCAAACTAAAAAATCATTAAATCACCTATTGAACTTGCAGCGTGTACGTATTTAAGCTGGGCTAGCATAAATTTCAAGGTTTTTTTTACAGAACTAGCCTTTTCATTTGTATTTATCAGTTTAAATACGTCCCACCTCGCTCAAGATTCAGAATAAATTAATTAAATAATACAATCATATTCAACTGTTCTTTTATTTGTGTTTATCTCCCTTTTCCGTCCTTATGAAGTAAGTCAATCGTTATCAACCTTGGTCACATGTTATAAAAAAAATAATCACCGAGATTCAGTTTGTTCTTTTTGTTATATTTATCATTATAAAGTTTGTCATTATTTGTAAGGTTGGTAGTACTATGTTAACTTCTGTTTTGTTAAATATTTGAATTTTACGCGGTTAGAGTAGATTGGGCCGTGATCGTCTAGTGGGTAGGAACCCCGGCTCATTACAAGTTCAAAATCGAAAATGCTCAATAGTTATATACAATTACACATCTTCTTATCGTTTGAAACCCAAAACATTCAAAAACGGTAATCTATCGGTTACACGATAAACTTACCTAGGAATCCCTTTCTAAAATACAATTTATTACTACCTAAGTAAGGAACTTAAATCAAAATGTTAATGTTTTTTAAATTCAAGAATAATCATCTAACAAAATGACTTACAGTAAATTTGATTTTCACATTAATTAAATACAAGACACTATAACACTTAAAGGCCCTTATTTAAACAACACAAAAAACCTTCACACATTAATGCTGATGCTGGAGAAAGACAGAACAGTAATCGTTGAACTCTGAACCTTCTGATTAATTTCACTGGCGCGTTTTAACGATTATTATTTTAAATTATATTTATAAAAAGAATGTTAAGATGAGTTAGGATACTAATAAAATAAATATAAGTACTCACGTCTCCCTGTATGTTTTAAATCTAGTTTTACAAAAGTTAGTTTTAATTTTTTAATACTTTAAAGAGCCATTGAGATTATGCATCATGGGTCATCCACTTTAACAGCAAGCCGTCACTGACAAATATATTTTTGCATTTCCTTCTTAAAACAGTTCTTTTCAATTTTACCATAAACTTTCCTGTACCGCTTCTATTAGGGGTTATACTATTTCCATTTTGTCTAAATTCTCAATCAGTTATCTGGTGTGATGTACTACGGTTCAATTCTGGTGGCCATTTCTATTTCAAAAGAGTAAAATTAATTTGAGAATGTCAATACGTTTAGGACAGCAAGAATCTTCACTAGAAGTTCGAGTAAAAGTAATAGCTTGGTGGGAAGCTGGTATTTCTTCCACAGAAATAGCAGATAGACTTGATTTATCGGTAAGTAAAATTTTAGAATTTTTTATATAATAGCCCTATTATAGAGCCCATCATATATGACCTAGCTCTATAAGTCGAAAATCTAATCTTGATCATAGAGGTAGCAATTCTTGATAATAACATAACAATTTGCTCTTATAACAACCGACGCATGGTGGACCAAATTAAGATATATCGTATTATAAATAAAAGGAAAAGCCGATATTTTATTATATTCTAGGCAATCGATTTTACCCTTTAAAGTTAAAGGTTCTGATTTGAAAAACCTTTAAAACATAAACATAACTGTATTAATAATTAGGTAAGGGATTAGTCTCTTAATGTATTTTAAATATTTTGATCCTATAGAAGCACATAATAAAAAATATATTATTATTAATTATATTATTATCTCTACCAGATATCAGAGTTTTTGGAACCTGAGGTAATTAATTTATAAAATCTTTAGTCTTTATTGTTCCAATGTGTGACTTTATTTATTCTTACGTTGTAAAATAACAAAAAACTACGTATTTTAATTATGTATGTATAAGCACTTTAACACAATTCTTACTTCATATGTATATAGATTTTATACTGTACTAAAATATTTTAATAACCTTCAAAATGTCCTTATAAGCCTCAATTTCAAAAAAAAAATAATGCAGCACTTGTAATTTGTTCGTTGTAATTGACTTTTTGTTCGAACACTTTGGTTACTTTATTACATTTGGCAGTATATCTACACTAGACTACTGCATTTAAATTACTCTAATAGATTGGAGATTAGAGAGACATGATAAGTCATATTCGGCAGAAGTCCTTTTCATCAGTGAGTGCAATAAAAGAGACTTTGCAGCTAGAATGTTGTAGAAAAACCGTACAAAGTATTTCGCACTCAAAAGGTATCCACTGTTGCAAATCAGTACGCAAGCCTCTTATAACACCAAAAGTGACCAACAGAAGGGTGCCATTTGCCCAAGTAAACCTCGGGCAAAAGTGGAAAAATGTAATATTTTCGGATGAGAAAACATTCTGTTTGTCCCAAGGTATCGCGAAAGCTCTATGCAGGCTGAATAACACCCGTTATGCTTCAGAGCACGCCAAACCAACAAAGAAGTGAGCGGTTTTCACTAGTTAATTGTTCGCGTGAAGGTTTAATGCAACTGTAAAGGCTGAATACACGGAGGGCTGTCTAAAAACTAAAAAAAAACTTCCCGATCTGCGATTCGATCTGATGAACAAGTTTCGAACAGTTTACTGCGTTGTGGTACTTCCCCATTGCTCTATGGACGCATGGATGAGGAGATTACAGATAATGTATATTTTCTTACTGTCTATTTTACATTCATTTTTAAACCTAGTTTTAAGTAATTTTGTTTATTTTCAAACGTCATATAAGAAAGGATTTATATGACTAATAATGACAGGGTATAAGTGGAAATTCTATGGCACGACTCTTGAGCGCTGTATAATACTTTTAAACTCCGACAGAGTATTACCTTCAAAGATGTTGTTCATAGCAACCACCATAATCGACGCAATGCAAGGCTTTATGTGACTTTGTATGGATTTAATTTGCCTCGCTTCTATCGGCGTTTAAACTTCCATACTTCGTCACATAAAGTTTCACTTATACTTCTAATAAAATAAATATCTATTTTTAATAAATTTTGCTTCTTTTTATTAGATATTATTGTTTTAGTATATAATTTTTATTTTTTTCCTTACAATATCCTAAGATTGTGTGTTTCGTCTAAATTTGTAAGATGTTTGTGCATATAGTTAAAAATTCGGCCCGAATCATTTTTAAAGTCCCAGACCGTACAAGATTGGCCGCTATGTAGGAAAAAAATATGATGGGGTAGGTGGAATTCTAAAATTTGGCGAAGAAATAGAGTCTTATATGCATCTGTATAAAATAATTCAAATAGAGGAGTAGGTGGCCAACTTTAGCCCATCTAACATCCGTTTATTTAATGCGAAATGAAAATTTGGTCACCGTTGGTTTTAGGATACAATAATTAAAAATTTTCTGTCATTATTGGCATAAGAAATACTTTGCATCGTTACTTTACAGGAAGTCTACCGTCTTTTTTCTAATTTTGTGACAACGAAATCTGCATATACTTAGCCACCAAAGTACGACCCTTTAATGACGGAGAACCCATATACTAACCTTATATTTTTACCTACAGCATAAGTACTATATCGTGAGCATAATTATACTGCAGCTAGAGACAGATCACACTGTCTACTATACTTCAACCGTAAATACAAGAAATGACTCATTTCTTGTAGTTTTGATTGAACTATAGTGAAACCTGAAATAACAGCGTTTTTCAGATTTAATTGAAGTGAAAGATTTTTACATTTATCATACTACTACAGCTTAATAACAAAATACACTATGTGCCAGCAGCGTAAATATACAAAGGGATTCGCGAAATAAGTCTTTTGGTAATTGATTTGGTGAACTACACTGGAACGCACAAAGAAGACAAAGAAGAGAGAGGCCAAAAGGACGGTGAAACAAGAAATAAAGTAAACGGAGAAAACAGAATGTATAACATACTTGACACGTGGAAAGGAAAAAATTCGATGGCCATGTTTTTGTAGAAATCCTATGCTCCACGCAGCATTAAGAGAAAATAAGTCACGCTTCTTTACTATGTATAAATAGTCCACGCATAAAATGTTTATATTTTACCTATGTATTAATAAAGATTACAAATATTTTTACTGAAAAAATGGTATTTTAATTTAATTATTTTTGTAGAAAGGCTTAGTTTTTAAATAAACACCTTACACTTTGTTACGTGCTAATTTCGTAGCACCCTGTATAGCTATGCTTTTGTATTAAGTTGTATAGCGTTTAGGGACTTTTGCATATTCTCTCCTTGTAGTTGCCATTTTGTTGTGGAACTAATTTCCTTTTTTTTGATAAGAGATTGTCACTTTTTAGTTTGATCGGCTCGTGAAGCTAGAAGTTCCTTGAAGAACCTTTTCGTGGACATCGCTGTCTAATTAATCTTTTCCTTTATGTTAAGTTATGGGAATTGCCTTAGTGCAGATTTGATGATTGATTGTGGCGTTAGTTTTCCGATTTAGTTTATTGGAAGCCGTTTATGGGATGTATTTCCACTTGTTCTTTTGAGGTTATGGAAGCACACCTTTTCGTAAGTTTATCGATTAACTTTTCTATCATTCAGTCTCTTATACTTAATTCTTTCGATAGGTTTTTATGTATAATCGTCGTTATATGGAGGCGATATAGATCTCTCTTAAGGTCAACTTCCATCGAAGGTATTTATAAAGTGTTGTGATGGTCATTCTGTTAATTTGATTTATTTGTTACAGACCTTTTTTTATTTTTCTCTCTAAGTTTGGGTTTATCCTTTACTCATTTTATTACTTGCCGTATAACAAGTATACGTTGGATATTTGGGTTGTTACAAGACCATTACGCAGACCTGGTTGCTGTTGTCGGGATCACGTTACGTTCGAGCTTTGGTGACGTTCCTCTTCAGCTCTAAGAACAGACACCGTATCGTGAGTTGGTTATACTATAGCAACTGGTTACAACAACAGTAACGTTTGACAACTCTTTATTGTATATAAAACATTTATGTATATTTGTATATTATGATTTTGTGTTAAATGGTTTTTCACCAGTGTACGTGTAGCACTCATTTCTAGATATCTGCTTCATATTTATAATTCTATCACATACCATTTATTGTATGATATTGTTAAGAATATTTGCGAGTGTGTACGTATGTCTTTGCTCCGTAATAGATGAATAGCTCACTACTGAAGCTGATGATTGCGCAATCTGATTGGTACCTGTAGTCGCGTTAAATTTTACCGTGCCCTTTGCTTATTGCTTTTGTGACTTTGAATCAACTTTAGAGTAAGTAATCGCGCTCGCATTAATCTCTTTTTCCCTTGCAATTTGTGTATAGCATTCAATAACCACTATTCAATTTTTGCCAAGGTTATTTCTCATTAAATAATTTGCCCTACTTGATAATTTGAATTAATTAACTAATTATAAAGCACTGTATATAACTTACTTGAAGATTTAATTATTTATATGTGTGGTGTCTGGAGTTTATATTTTCAGCTATCAAGGAGTCATTATTGGGGAAAATCGACCACATTGGTAAGTAGTAGCAAGTGTGTTGTTCTTTTCAGATTTTGTCGGTCAATACTGTAGCTATCTTAAACGATTCTTGGCGCCCATTACAGAAGACCTTTAGTGAGACCCACGACCTCCCACTAGTTAGCTGGCAGCCGACAGATTTAACTGCGGTTGAAGTTTGTTACCGTTTCCCAATAATCAGTCCCCATTTTGTTGGTAACAACTTTTATTACATCGAAAATGATATTTTTGAAAAACACGAGCTACACCGACCGTGTATCATAACCTATTTATTTTATCTGAAATAAAATTTATTGTTTAATGTTTAATTTATTTGTTTAATTAAAATATACGTATTACTATTTATTATACGTAAACATTGTTGATACTTTGGAAGTTTGTAAAAGTTCTATGAACTTTCGGCATTGCAGACTTGTCGAATGCAAAATATGTCTATCTAGAGGACGATTGTAAAAAACAGTTCAAGATCAATTGTATGAATGGGGACGCCATGCGGAAATGCATTAAAAAGTTTGATTTTAAAACTTTGTTCTTTCTTATTACTTTTACTCCATTTTATTAAACTTTCATTCTAGAATATTGCGGCCAAACACGCACAGTTGCAAAACTAACATTAATTTAATAATGAATTAATTAATAAACCGAACAATGATACCTAGTTTTTTATGCAAAACAGTAAAACCAGAAGACTCAAATTGTTTAATGAATATTCAAAACGCACAGGAAATATCACAATGAAAACAATAGATATTGCGCTTTAATATATTTATTCACTAAATCTATTCAATTTAATGACGTTACCAAAGAATAAACTAATTAAATTCAAATAGTTTTGAAACTGTTATAATTTTGCATTCAAGTCTATAGAGTAATGTGTAAGTGTTACTAGTTTATCCAATTTCTCAACTTTTTGTTTCTGTCTCATCATTACGTTACCAAAAAAACACGTTGCTTTTTTATAAGCCTTGACTTTGCACGATTGTTAGTCTTTTAATGGTTCACTCAAGGATATCAATGTCGCACGCAGATTATAGTTTATAAAAAAAAATTAAAATTAATATTTGGTAATTTCAGTGTAACCCTCCGAATTAAACAGTGTATAGAGATCAAGTGTTGTTGTACCCTTTAGTAGAAAACTTTTAATCTTTTTAAGCAGCTGCAATTGATAGTATATAGTGGTGTTTAAATTGTAAAATAAAAGGTAAGATATTAATTTATGATTTTAGGAATTTTATTGCAATAAGGAAAAATAATACACATGAACATTTTTTCAACAATTCTTTTCTTTTAAACTAAAAGTTTGTTTATATCCTAATTAAATATAATCTGTTGTTCTATAAAATCAAGATTCAATAAAACCAATGTTAAGCTAGGTCAGGATTGGCGTATTTATAAGTAATTTTTTCTAGATTAGGCAGTCATTTTAAGATACTTGTTTGAAGAATGATTTTATTATTTTAAAATAATAAAAATAAGAAGAAACTACTTTTTTTTAAATTGGCCCAGCCCTGCAATCTAACCCTTGGAGTAATAAAGCTAGAAAATATATTTTAGCTAATTGTAGTGGAGTCAATTTTTTAAACAAATTTGAAGGTGTGTATTTCAATATTATTTTGCAAATAATTCTCTGCACGCAATATTGCTATTATGAAGATTTAAACTAAAGTAATAAAATTAATAAAAACTGGAATAAAAATTTTTAGCTTTTTAACATGTCAGAAAAATAAATCGGGGAAGCCAGAACAAAGAATAAATTTAAGGCAAAAACGCCACTAGTTCTGTTCAAGTACGATTGTATGTAGCAAAGTGGACAAATACGTATTAGGGTAGTGTAAATGGGAAAAAGTGCAGGTAGTTATTTTACTTTTACAGTACATTTTCTAAACTTTTAGTTCTCAACTGCATTCAAAATCTATGCTAATATTCTTTTAGTTTCTCTTCAACTTTGTAGGTGTGGATACTTACTATACACATTGATAAATATTTACTTAATTTTAAAATTTTGTAAGCGCTTTTTCTATTAGTTTACACTATTATCAAACAGATCACACTGAAATAGCAGATGGAAGACAAACAACGGTTGCATTGATTAGGACATTTATATGAAAATCATTTGCACAATTGCCACTTCTTTGATTTAATCTAATAGTGTCACATTTATTTAATTACTAGAATTTGAGCAAACAACTAAGTAAATCTAAAGTTTGTATACTTCTGGATTAAAATCAAAAAGTGTACAAAAAAAGTTTTAATATACGATAAGTAACTACCCAAATAAAATTAAAATTTCTATTACACTCAAAAACCAGACAAAAATAAATTAAAGTTTTAGGTGCACACTTTTACATAGAAACTAACTAGAACTAATATGAGAAAGAACTAATATGAGAGCAGATACCTGATAATCAATATTTTAGTTATCACTATAGTCAAGAAGCAAATGGTGTCAATTCAAAAATCACATCGAGATGCATAACCTAGAAAAACACCTCAGAACCAGTAAGTGGTGTTGATAAAGCTTTTTGGGGCGACTGTGCACGCGCATGTATTTTACCGCATGCGTTTATTTACGCATTTCTGTCTACTGCCGCTTCTTCTATCAGATCTATCCAAATAAATCCAATTTTCAAAGTTATTTAATTCTCTATCACAAAACTTCTTCTAACACTAACAGCTTCTAATCACCAAGAGTTTATAATCTCTAAAGACTTCGGAGAGGTTTATGTTCCAATTTACAAAATATAGTTTTACGTAGTCAATTATTTATTAATGTGTTTCGGCTTACGAGACCTTTGCCAAGAGCTTACATAAAAGCATAATAAACTTTTTAAAGTGTTCATTCTACATCAAAAACCGACCCTTAGTAACCGACCATTTGACCATCTATTTTGAAGCTTCTAAGAAAAACAATATTGTGGGGGGTGTTCATGAAATTGTCCTGGTCACTTACAGGGTTTTTTAATGTCTAATTGGTCAAGTAAGTCTAATCTTTCACCTTTCTTTTGTACACGTAATAAATATATTTTACTTACATTTATAAAATGATTACTATGAATACAGTGGGCGGCTTTTCCAAATAGTTTTCTGTTATACAAAATTTTGCAATTATCTTTCCGCTCTGTCCAATATAAAACGTTTTGCAATATTTACAATAAATGTTGGATACCCCAGATTTGTATTTCTTTTCCATTTTTATTATCATTATTGATTAATATTTTTTCTGCATTATTTTTATTGACACAAATCTTTTTTTATGATGAGTGACAACTGAATGGAGAAGATCTGCTTTGCTTTGCTCTTAATTAATAGAAAGCCTTAGTTTTGAAATTTGAAAATGCTCTGACATTCAATCGCAATGTCTGTTCAGATAATTTATCGAGAATGTCAAAGGGGTCATTTGCTGTAAAGACATGGTTAAATTGATTGCCAGGACCTAAAACTAGAAGATTCTCCAAGCATAGGGCATTTATTTCAAATTTTTGAATTTTTCAACTTTTTGGAAATTCTACACAGCTCACAGAACATAATTGTGTCTGGCAATTTTTTTGTAAAACGCTTCCCTACTCCAGGAGAAAAATGGACAAAATTTCTGATATATCAGGTTCGTGCATCTTAGCTCGTCACCTGAAAGCACTTAAAGTTTAAAAGTTTCAGCTAGGAGCTTTTCTTGTCTTGTCCGGATACCACTAAAATTCATATTTCTATAACATCTTTGATGTCGTAGAAGAAATCTTGTATGCATTGCTACTGAAGGACTTATTTATGCATTGTGTTGCGAATTTACGTTACTTACCTGCCTTTAGCTTACAGCCCTCATTTGGGCGAGGAATTGAGGCACACTCAATTAGCGCGTCACTTACTTGGAAGTGCTGAGTGTGAGTTGCTAACGTTCCTCCATTAGCTCTTTGGGCTAGTACCGGAACTATTGACGTGCTCATTTGCCGGAGTCCTTACCTAGGGACTTCTTTATCACCATGCTAGTTCACCATTCGGCAGTTATCAACTGTCGATTGAGTACATCCCAAGTGTGAGCAGAGCGTAGTCTAGTATTTACCAACCGGACCTACAGATTTAAGGCATTGTGGGCTATCCACAGACAGCCGTTCAACTCGCCTCAAGTTAGAAATTCGGCATTCCCTTCGTTTCCAATTATGGACATTTACTCATATTTTCTAAATTATATCATTTGAAAGTTTTAGAACTATAAGTTTTCAAATTTACTTAGCATCAATTTTTCAGAAGTGGCTATTCTGTACTTTTTCAATTTTCAGTTTCTGTCTCTGAACTAGAACGCAGAATTAGATAATCTCTCAGCTTTACTACTGCACTGCTTAATAATAATATAATTTTTGGATATGAGCATTTATTAGGAAAAAATAGAATAAATTAGTGAAATTTGGTAAACCCTAAAAATTCTGTTATAGAAAGCTACCAAAGGTCTATCGATTAATTACACAAAGGCTGCTTGTGACTCTTTTTTGACGGCAGATTTAGAACACAAGTGTACTATTGTGATCATAACATCCAGTTCCTACTCATTGAAGTTATTTAATTATGTCATTCTATTAGATCATTGTTAAGTATAAACTATAAAATAAACCAACCATTAGAATAAATTATATTTGGAAAACAGACAATTTGCGTTACTTTCAACTAGTTAGTGGAGAGAAACTTCATTAAATGTTAAACGAGTAATTAATGCCCGCACAATTATTTTTTGGGTAACTGAACACACTGATTTCCAATTAGTATGTATTATTGTACTAAAGAAGTACATACAATCCTTTGAATGTTATAATTTAGTGCAACACATTTCAAAACCATTAGTGCACAGTCAATCTTTACTTTGGTATCGATTTAAATAAATAGAAATAAGAAAACCAAAGCATGACGGTAGATTCATTAATTAATGCAATCAAACACATAAATGATATAACCTAAAAATGCTAACTAACACACGAATTTTATTGCAGCTACCACACAAGATGGCTACCATAGAAGAATTAGATAATTGTGATCCTCCAAACAGAATACAGAGTGAAAATGGCCAGAAAGATAAAACACTTCTAGTAACTGGAGGTACTGGATTCCTAGGTAAGGCATTCATAGAAAATCTACTGAGGACATGTCCAATGGTGAAGAAAGTCTACGTATTAATTAGAACAAAGAAAGGAAAGGATCCTCAAGCTCGATTAAAAGAAACGTTTACCAACCCTGTAAGTGTTAATAAACACTTTTCAAAACATTTTTTGAAATTTTTCCGTTGTAATTTAGGTATTTGACGTTTTGAAGAAATTAAGAGGCGAGGAGATTCTCAATAAAGTAACAGCAATATCAGGTGATATACAAGAACCGGGCCTAGGACTATCACCAGAAGACCGTAAACTCTTAACTGAAGAAGTAGAATACGTTTATCATTTAGCTGCAACGACGCGGTTTGATGAACCTTTCAAGAGAGCAGTGCTATTTAATACAAGAGGAACAAAATTAATGCTAGAACTTGCCAAGGAATGTAAACAACTATTGGTAATATATCAGATATTATATTTCAGTTCCAAAAGTAATTTCGAATTTATAGGTCTTTGTGCATTGTTCCACTGCTTATTGTTTTCCACAGGAAGATATTTTATATGAAAAAGCTTATGCGCCACCATCAGATCCAGATATGATTATTAAGATATGTGAAACGCTAGATGATGAGGTTGTTGAAACCATGGCTAAAATGTAGGTATATTTGAGATTATAAATCTAAATGCGTAATTTGCTTAGTAGGTCATCAATTAGATAATTACATTCTGTAGCGAAAAGAAGTGGAAGAGTAGCGTCATAAAAAGCGTGGAAATAAATACATTTTCAATAGTCAGAGCATTAAGAAATTAGTCTTTTTCTTGTAACATTGAGTAGGGAGAATAGAAAATCAATTTATAGTATCGTTTACTGTCTCCAGCCTTACTTTGTGGAACTCCATAATCATGAAATATAATATAAATACAAAGATTAGTTTTACAAAGTTTCACAAGTTTTATTAATATCTTAACCTGACAATATTGTTTCGACACTTTGTGACTTTTTAACCTTTGATAATGACACAAAGTGTCGAAACAATATTGACAGGTTAAGATATTAATAAAACTTGTGAAACTTTTAATAATCTTTATTTATTTCATGATTATGGAGTTCCACAAAATCTAATCTTTGTATTTATATTGTATTTCAAAATTTATAGTATGGTTAATAATAATATTTGCTAGTACTACTACTACTTGCTAACCACGCCCCAGAAGATATGAAGCTTGCGTGTGAGGGAGAGGCGATCATTACTATTACGCAGGCCCCATGTACGGTTGCATCCACCTTAACAGATGGTATTAGCGCAAATCCTACATTTGTGTGACAGCTAAGGGAAACTGCAGAAAGCCTTAACCAGATCTTACGGTACCGGAAATCGGACTCGGGCCGCTTCGGTTAGAGAAGAGCACCTACAATACCAAGGTTAATGAAATTAAACAGAGATAATTATTAGAATGCTAACATTTGCCTCGTTCAAATTACAAGTGGCAATCACTGCGTTTATTACATCATCTTCACACCGACAGGAAAAGTTAAAACTACAGTAAATTCCTCTTTAAAATAACAAAACAGACTCTTCTCAAACAATGATTTCCAAATTGCACCACTAATTTCCAGAAGATCTCCAAGTCAATTCATCTCCAATCCGCCAAAACTAACATTCGCCATTACAAAGAAGGCTCATGTCAACGAGAAACGAAACCAATATATCCGTTCTGGCTTCTATATGGGCCAGATTCACGATAGCGGATGTGACGTAACTTTCACAACCCCTCAATCTAATTTTCTTAATTCAAGTCACCATATATGGAAAGTTGAATATTGATATCTTTTAGTTTATTCCATCAATTAATTTAGCAACAATACTCGAAGCGAATCTAAAAGGGGAGATAAGAGACACAATGAGATGAAGCCTATAATGATGTACTACTATCATAATCTTTTAAGTACACCTCCCTAATAAAAGGATCCTGATAAATTCAACTTAAACTTCACTATTACGATTCAACATGAAATCATCTAGAATGTATTAACAATACATAATATTATAAAAATTAGTCTGTTGCACTTTTTGAAATTTTGACTGATTGAAGGGGCATCCCCTCAAACTCGTAAAGTCCCTTAACTAGTTAAGGGGGGATGAATGCTTTTGTATAATTACAAAGCAAAATTAAGTAGATGTATCCTAGTTCCTATAACAATTGATACCATTTACCAGGAGCTCTGGTTAACTTTTGCCGTTTCATAGTTTTACTCTTACAGTCAGCTTCAAACCTCAACTCTTAGGCTTCAAAAGCTTCCGACATTGAATGTGTTAGAAATTTGAATTCTGAATAAACTTTTAAAGTAAAAAACGAAATAAAAATTTTTTTTTTAGTCTAATGCGCAACTGTCCCAATACATACACTTATAGTAAAGCACTTGCTGAAGGTCTGGTCACAAGAGAAATGGAGAATATGCCCATTAATATCCTTCGTCCATCAGTGGGTAAGTACATATTCACACTATTTAGAAATTCATCAAGCGTTTTATCATGTTGTTTTAGTTATTCCCATGTGGAGACAACCATTGCCAGGCTGGACTGACAATCTTTATGGCCCGACAGGACTACTAGTTGCAGCAGCAAAGGGAATTCTAAGAACCATGTATTGCAATCCACAAGGATATGTGGATTTTGTGCCAGTGGATTGCGTGGCGTGTGTTCTTGTTTGTAACGTATGGGATTACATGACGCACAAGTAAGTATATTAATTATCGATTGCTTTAATCATATCCAAATCAATCTAACCTAATGATAATTTTTCGACAACATAGTGTCAGTTAGTCTGAGCACCATTCGATCTTGAACACACGTCTCTTATAGTATTCACATTGAAAATATGACCGAAAATACATTTTTTTTCAGAAAATCTCGAATTTATAACCTTACAAGTACAGCAGAAATAAAAGCAACTTGGGAAGAAATTATCGAATTGGGTAAAGATGTAGCATTGACGGAGATGCCTGTAAATTGGGTTGTTTGGTATCCAGGAGGTTCAATGAAAAGGTCGAAATTCCTACATCAGATCTGTGTAGTTCTATTTCACTATATTCCGGCAATATTTTTAGACGCTCTAATTGCTCTAACTGGAAACAAACCAGTGTATGTAATTTATTTTACGTCAATAATAATTTAATCTAAGAATATTAATCTTCTAATAAAAGCAAGTTACTATTGTCGGTCAATTATCAACTTTTAAAATGTTTATAGCGTTTGGAGGATACAAAGGAAAATAAGTGCGGGCTTTGATTTATTCGAATTTTACGCGAATAGAAAATGGGACTTTAATAACGATGAAGGAAGGCGAGCAAGAGAACAACTGAATGAATCTGAAAAGAAAATATACAAAATTCATATAGACGGTTTGAATCTTCGTGAATATTTCTATAATGCAACCCATGGAGCTCGACTGTATGTTCTTAAAGAAGGAGATGAAACTCTTCCTACTGCCCGGAGGCATATAAAAATGTAATTAATATTGGAACTTTACGGACAAATAGTGAAAAATACTTTTTTTACTCAATACCTTTGTTTCAGAATGTGGGCCGTGGACAGAATCGTCAAACTCTTAATGTTAATCGGTATTGTATATTTGATATACACACATTTTATAATTCCATTCTTGGAAGCATAGTTGTAAATTTCTCTACGAGTAGAAAGGAAGACTTTATCCCAGTTTTAGGAAATTATTTATTTAGGTAATAAATATAAAAATGTAAAATTAATTTATTCTCATTAAGGTAAAATATTTTTCCTACGACCACATACGAAAGTGAACAATAGTAAACGCTACCGATATTAAGAAAGTGAGTCATATAACACGCGTATGTTAGGAACATAACACACGTGTGTGTTATGAAAATACGTCACGCTAAGCAATATCTAGAAATCCATGAATTTTGTTTACATTAAAATGATGACATTAATGTTTAATCCAATTTTGAGAAGCATTTTAACCATTATGTATCTATTGTTTTCTTATAAATATAACTTTAATTAATGTTTAATTAGTTATTTTAGCTATCAAAAAGAAATATCTAATAGATTACACCTAACGTAACCTCACTATAATACATGAAAATTATTGAAGCAAGTTTGCCAAGATTAAAATCAGCGATGCCAAATGGGAAAAAATAAGAGTAATAATGTCAAATAATTTAGTTAGGCAACCTTTTTCACACCTGGCATTGTGTTATTAGTTGAAGTTATATTTGTTAATTATGGGGATATTATTAAATATAAATAAAAAATAAATTATGTGCCTCTGAGATTATTATATTATAAATTGTAATAGTAATTCATTCAATTAATTTTGCTGCTAAACCCAAGGTTTAATTTTATACTATGTTTAAATAAGTTATGAATATATGAGTTTTTAAAATTGAAATTTATATTTAGTAAAAGAATCTATTAAATAAAATGTTAACAAACACCCATTCACTTTAACAATTATCATAATTCAGCTCCAGAAAAATAAAATTAAGTTGTCAAGATAACTTAATTTTATTTTTCTGGAAATGTTTTGATAGAAATTTCGTTATAATTATTCATATTGTGAAACTAAATTGTTTAAAACATTAAACTTTATATCCTAAAAATGAATGACTTAAGAAAATTAGCTTTAAGTGTGATTTTCTCTGTTAAAACTAACCATGAAAATTTTGCTTTAAAGTCTTCAAAAATTATATTCTTGAAAATTTTAAAAAATCAAAATTTCTTAAACATTTGAAATTTGGGGGTCGTAGGAAAAATATTGTACATTACACGTTGGAAAGTAACTTTTCTGCACTCGTGTGATTTCCGCACTCGGCTTAATTCACACTCGTGCATACGAAAAGTTTCACTTTCCACACTAGTAATGTAATATACTATAAGATACGCCGGTTGCATAATACCTTTTTAATCCAATAATTATTTGGTCGAGTTGCGAAAGACAAATTCAAAGTAGTGATGTGATTGGTTTCATTTTTAATCATGTTGCTTAATCTCATGAAGTTTATTTAACAATGTGGTTAACTACGTGTTCTGCAACCAGCTCAAAACTTTATGTCATGTAAATATTTAAGAATTATTATTTAATAAATATTACAGACGTGCAATGCTAAATAACATGTTTACAATTTAATCATAAGCCTTAGTTAATGAAGTAAAATGGATTTAACAAATACTTCATTTTCCACTTTCACTATATTTGCTGTTTCGCAAGACAAAGGGACTTGAAAAATTATATTATTAATGTGAATACACCCCAAAACAATAATTGAACTTACGTAGCCTTATATAATTTTTTAAATTATTGGCGTAAACCTTATTTTGAGAGAATATGTCAAATATGTTTGAGAGAATATGTCAAATATGTTTAAGAAAATTCCACTTTTTTTATCCGCTCAAGTAGCGTTGCCTCAAAGTTGCCAATCTTCAGAAATTTACACAATTTATTCTACTGTAAAAAACCAGAATATCAATTCTTTGACGAACTTTGGAGGTTCCAATCGATGCGTTCAGTATTTCTATTTGAATTTTACAATTTTGATTATTTTTCTTATTTACTGAATTTTATATTAAGTACAGGATTAATTGATTGGCCAAAGATAAAAGTATTTGATAGGGATCGAATTTTACATTTTAGTGCAATGCAAAGTATTTTAAAAAGCTTAATTAAAAGTTCCTTAAACTCGGCATGCTCCGCTTCTCGCCAACTTACATGGCGCTTCCTGTACCATTATTGGCATACATTTATTTTATTTTCTTTAGTTATTATTAACAACGTAGCTTTCTTTGCGTCAGGAAACGATTTTGGCATGGGTTTGCTTAAAATTTTATTGAAATCTCCGATCAGTTGAATTTGTCTTCCGGATGCATCATTTACCATTTTTAAACGGTTCACTAATCTAACTAATTTTGATCCTTTTAAATATCTAGTCTTCATTCGCCGACTAGGAAGCAGGATTCTTGTAAGAATGTGTTAGAGATTAGGTAGGATACGGATAAGACGTGATTATTCGAATTATTCCAAAACGATTTCCTGTACAAAAAATTGAATTTGAACGTTCGAAATTAGAAGTTGAATTACTCTTTCAAAATGCCGGCTAGATGCTGGACTTTTTTAAATATATAATAGGCAAACGAGTGACACCTTAGTTTAAAGATTTTATAATGCCAAAATTTGAAGACACTGTCGTCATCTAGAGAAAGATTGCGGCGTCATTTTGGCCATTTGGCAGGTCTAGCGGTACTAAACACATTGGTAAAGTTCAAAAATTGTTGAGACATATATGGTGTCCTACTAATTTTTGAAAGATGGAAAATTTAATAATTCGCCGTCTATGTTGAAAAAAATGCCAGCATCTTCAAGTTTTAGTAATATATTTAGAATTAATTCATCCAATCATCATACCCATTCGATCCCCTTTCGTATTAAAAAAAAGTTCAAGGTGGCGCCCAACCGGCATTTTGAAGAACTAAGCTGACTTTTCCCATTCAAAACTACTAGTGTTTTATCTCTTAAACACTCGTTAACAAATCTCGCCACGATATCTCAAATAATTTGGAAATAGAGAGAGAGGAGACTTTTGACTCGTATCGTTTATGATATTGTAGTTATCTGGATTCAACAGTGCGTTTTTATGAAATCTAGAATAACAAATGAAAAATTGATTCTTCTATTATATATTTTTTAACATTACAAAATTCGGGTATCGATTAAAAATCGAATTTCGGATAAAATTCGGACGTTGGATCGGATTTGAATAATTTTTTTTCAATTAGGTACCGTATGCCTTATAGTATATTGCCATTAGAAAGGCGAACATGTCTAACAAACCAAGCTTTTCCTCTTCATTTAACTGAAACTAGTCCCTAAACAAAAACATTTTTATGTAGCAAACGGCCTTGTTTAATAAATAAGCCGCAGTTTTTTTATAATAGACGTTTTTCAGTGCGGTTTTCATTTTCTGACGAAGACATGGCAGATATAATAAATTCTTATTCCAATATTAGTTAGTGAGTAGAATACAGGTTTATCTCAGACGACTTGTCTTTGTTGCTGTGTGAATTCCTTCTGTAGTTTCGTTAGTCGAGAGTTTCATAAATAGATTCAGCCTACTCCTCCCAGTTTGGGCCTATCACATTAGCGTTTACTGTCTCCAGCCTTACTTCGTGCAACTCCATAATCATAAAATAGAATATAAATACAAAGATTAGTTACAGTTTCACAAGTTTTATTAGTATCTTAACCTGACAATATTGTTTCGACATTAAATGTCATTATCAAAGGTAGCTAAGATTGATAAACAAACACGTTGCTAAGGATAAATACATAGAGAAAATATAGAAAATTCTCTGTATGTATTTATCCTTAGCAACGTGTTTGTTTATCAATCTTATCTACCTTTGATAATGACTTTGTGTTTTTAAAGTACTTATTCTAGTTAAATGACAAAATATCGAAAAATTTAAAATATCGAACTACCGTAAAAGCAATTTTGTCTTAATAGTAAGAATTAAATACTAATAGCTAAAACTATGGGCGGTCCTAGGGCAGTGGCATCCGTGCAATTAATCTGAGCGCCATCTTAAAGAGGGAGCAAAGATCAACAAAAAATTACACAGTACCTACTAATAATAATTTTTTTCTACCCAAAATGATACTTGCCCCATTCATTGTGGTGGAGCAATCCGGAGATTTCGCACTACCCAGAAAAGTTGCTAGATGCGCTACTACCTAAGACATTGTCAGTTAAAATATCGACAGCTGAAATAATAGTTATTGGATAGGAAACATTAAATCGAATGTGTCAGATGGCAAGTGATAACTAATAAAAATACCAAAGTTACAAATTGACCAATACAAAATGCTCAATAATTATTTTGCACTACTCTTGGTAACGTTTGGTTATATAAAGGAGATATAAAAATATGGAAAGTATATAAGGTTTATTAGAGTTTTAAGATTAGTATAAGCTCTGGGTATATATTGAAGTGATATAACAATCTGTAAGTGATGAAACAAATTCATAAATGATTTACCATTAGCTCATTGTAAAACTAATATTTGTAATGTTATATAGTGGTATTGTTAATTACTTTTAGACATTCTAAGAAGTAATAGTGTTTCTATATGAATATTATAAAACTTTTAATGGGCAATTTGGTAACCAATAATTTCTGTATGAACTTATGTTACTATTAGTACCTAGAAATTACCCTTATAAACCATGTTACGAGTTATGTCTTTCTACAATAAAATATTGATATAATATATCAGCTAGCTTCTTGTTTATAAGCATATAATTATTTGTTGAATGTTGTAATTTAAATATTGATAGTGGTTTATTAAAAATTAAAAAAAAAGTTAAATTCCGCAACACATTTCAAAGGAAAGTTTCAAAACATTTTTCGCTTATTTTTAGAAGTCTAAAACAGTTCTCCTTGTCCCGCGCCGAAAACACAATTGCTATTGGAGCTTAGGCCTCGGTTATTTTGTTTGTGCAATTTTAAATGGTAGTTTCGTTTACTATAATATTTTTAAAGTACTTCAGAAGACTTTCATGTTTTATAAGAACTTTTACTTTGTTTTATTAAGAATTTTTACCTACACTTGTAGGGAAATTTCCCAAATAAAATATTATTACGTAAGCATAATGTTAGTATAATTATGTACATGTTTCAGTGTCAGGTCAATTATTTCTATTTTATTAAACTAGTAAGATATTATTTCAATTAAGCATTTTAAAAAATATTAGTGAGACAATTATGGTATCACAAATAACTGTCTAAGAAGTAAAAAGGTGTTATTGCGAGATGGAACGAGTAAGGAAAATTTGGTAAATAAAATATTACCAACAGCATTATATGCAAAACTTATAAGACAGACTACGATAGATACAGAACTAAATTTTATTAATAAAGGCTATATAATGGTAACGAATTGTTATTTATAATCTCTGAAGTGAATCAAACCACCGCACCGTACTGAATCGTGCCGAGCTAGACGTCCTGAAGTTGACTGGACTAGCCTCTGGATGCCGTGCGGAAGTTATCGAGCTCTATACCTTCCGTACTAAATCGGGCAGAGCTGAACACTCAACCAGATACTGAGCAAGACAGAACTCAGTTCCCAGTACTCGTACGGGCCAACCTCGAGTCTCCACACCAAAACCAACAGTTTTTCTACTCGTGCTGAACTGGGTCAAACTGGATACTCCATACTAACATACTCCAAGCTTGATTCTCCGTTTTGACTGGGACCAAGCTCGGTCCTTCGTACTGGACCAAATCTAGCTCGATTCTCTGTATTGGTAAACTGGGCCGGCCTTCCCACTCGGTCGTCCGTAGTGAGCCGGATCAAGTTAAGTGCTGTGTACTGAACCAGGCAGTCGTCACAAGACCGACTTCTGTCAATTTAATGTACAAAACTGTAGGATTTTTATTAGCTTTGAACTGTAATGATCTTGCTATATAAATGATCGCCACGTATATCATTACATTCAAAACATACTATAGTACCTCTCCGTTCGTTATATGTAGAAGGATTTCCTTTATAAACTTAGGTTGTTGTTAAGATGAAGTTTTATAACGTAAGACCCGAAGATTCACATGCCGTATGTTTTAGTCTTAATTTAGAGAGACCGTAAGGAAGGAGGTGTGTGAGACCGTATTTTTAGACCTTTTTTTAGAGAAATTTAGACCTGATTTGCAGCCTGCTTCAACGAAGAGAAAGGCTTGTGTAGAGCAGTAAGGTATTGGTGATTGAGGGACAACAAACACTACTGAATCTATTTTATTAATTTTCCTTTCGCCTTTTTATACAAAAATTAATAATTTTGAACTATACTAATAATAAGTCATCAAGTTTAAAAATTACAGTTTGTTTGATGTGCTTTATTCGTCACCATCAACTCTTATTTTTTTTTAAGAAAACGGTGAAATAGTCACAGTAGATTTTAACCATTTGTTATACCGCAAATTGATGTTGGAAGAACGATCAAGTATGCAGATCCTGCGACAGACATTTTCAAATAGACTCATTTCTCGAAACGGTGAGCTTAATTGACCCCCGAAATCTCCTGATATTACTGTGCCAGTCTTGTTTTGGGGATATTTAAAGATCAGAGTGTTCAAGACTAAGTAAGTCTAGAAATATAGATGAGCTCAAAAGAAACATCCAGCAAGAAATTCAAGCTACATATACACAGGATATAGTTGAACGAGTTATGGCAGATTTCGTCCGTCGTTCATAAAGAAGATTATGCGAAGAAGGGAGGCGAACATTTAAACACACATATTCAAAAAGTAAAACCCCCATTATAACTTTTTGACATGCCATTTATGTTATTTGTCTATTTACAATAATTAATGTGTCACTGCCTATTAAAAATGAATAAATCATTTGGCTGTCATTGTACGAGGGTCTTTTTTTTTCAACCTCCGATAGGCTATAAATAAAAGACAAATGTATATAAAAAAATCATTTTATTACTAGAAGTTCTGTATACTTATGGATATTTTTGACATACTCACTATAAAGATTGAGGCATTTGTCGTATCGGTGGACAAGCTTTCCACAGTTTATAACAAATTATTAAATGTTTTAAGAAAGTGCACAATTGAAATACATATTATTACTTTGAATTTGCTTACTATTGCTAAAATAACAAATTATTAGGAAAGAGACCTACTTAAGCAATGACTTCAAACGAATCTTTTCATAGGCTTGCAAATTCCTCATCTTTATGAAATGTAATCTTTTTTGCTGTTTTGCAACGTTATCTAGACACTCTTATTAAATATGCATGTAGGTAGGTTCTTTTTAATTAAATTCTATTAAGAAGAAGAAACGTGTATTTTAGATTATTAGAAGACCATTTTTTGATTTGTAGATAAATCAAAGCAAGAAAAATAAAAGCAATTATTATTATTAGTGAATGTTATGTGCAAATATTTATATACTCGTATATAGTATGCTTTTCAAAAAGCGCAGGTTTGTAATATGTGCATGTGCATGGTCGCTTGTGCAACAGAACTTAACGAGTTACTTCTCCCAGTTCTCCCGCAGTAAAGCTGAATGAACAAAGATAATTTTTTGTTATGTTAATGAACTAAATAATCTATTTGCCAGGCGTTATATTTACCAGAAGCACTAGCAATCAAGAATGGCTTTATAGTTAGTTCAAAGAAAATACAAAAAAGTGGTAAAACTCAGCTGTAACGCATTATTTTTAGAAGGTAATGTGCTTAGTTGATACTCAGACTATTGATCAAATAGATAATTGATAATATAGAACAAACGGTAAAAATATTAAATAGGAAGAAAAAAGATACAAATATTACTATTGTACAATTTGAAAATATCGCAATGAATAGTTACTAAATAATACGCCTAATAGTTACTCACTAACGAGATGCATAATAATTATTCCTTCCAGGAAAATGCAATATAAAATCATTTCTATGCATTTTGCGCGGGAGTAAGCGCGGCGAGAGAGGGTGATCGAGGGACTTAGTGAGTTGTTGTGCAACACCTAACGTTTTCTTTATTTTTATCTTTAATATTAACTATGAAATTATTCCAAAAGGATCATCGTCCTTACAAGACACGAGGAATCAATTTTGCAAAAGAGAAGTTTTTTATTAAAGGCTTGGATTACGAGATATGGTGTGATAAACGTTAAAAAGCAGCAAAATTTGCGATTTTTTTATCGTGCATCAAACCGAGAAAACAGATTACGAAATTTAAAATTAATTTATTAATTAAAATTGAATTTCGGTTTTCAAAAAAAGCGCTACAGACAATAAAATGCCCTTTTACGGAAATGTAGCGTCCCAACTAAATAATCGTTTACACCGTATAAATCTCGCATATTTTGAATAGTACCCTTTCGGACAGGACAATCATGATACGAATTTGGATTTAGCATATAATAAGCATAAGCTTCAATTTAAAATATGTGTCAAGCAAATCGTTTTCTAAATAGAGGCCTTTTTAGCGTTTGAGCACTCTACTATTTGGCTTTATGGCATTTGAAAAGATATACACAATAGCACCATACAGCTTTAAGTTTTCAAGGGCAACACTGGATATTCTGGATTCGCTTTATTAGATTAATTTATTTTTGTCTGCCATGTAAAAAACCTGAACTTACTTGTTTTATTTTTTACATCAATGAATAAAAACCTATGCAACATGACATCATACCATCATAGCATAACGTTACTTCGTTTAGTCCTATCCTATTATTCCTATATTAGAATTAGATAAATATTCCGTCGGACTACTACATAACATTGTTGGCCCGTTGACCAATTGGATATTAGTAAATTGTTTGAATTAACAAGAAAAATTAAAATAAATGAGTGAGCCAGAGAGACGTTGATAATTGCAATACATAGTAAAATTTGGGTAAGTTAATTTTACATATTTTACTTTTAATTGAGGTGTAGAGTCAAAAGAATTATAGCTAATATTTATTTATTGTTTTGTATATGTTTTTAATTTTCGGTAAATTAAGTTGGGTACTCAGTTGATTTAAAACCTATATTTCGACCCATTTTGGTCAGGGTTACATTAACATTAATATGATGGTACACACACACATACTTTTGTCACGCAAACAATAGAAAAAGTGATAAGACACATCTCAAAAATTATTTTGTTATTGACATCTTAAAGTGTTAATATTAAGTTCCACCATATTAATGTTAATATAACCCTAACGAAGACCTTAATTTTTGTAAGTGAAATTTCAAAGCATTGAACTTCTCTGGGATTACCTATATTCTACATACTGCCATAATTTATTAATTTATTGATAAGCAATTTAATTACATATTTATTATAATTTAATCATAATTTACTAATGCAAGACACGAATAATAATTAAATTTATTTATTATTAAATATATTTAAGTTTCGGTCTACGGTATTTAACTCAGAAGATGTTAAATACTGGGAAATTGCTGAAAAAAGAACCATTAATTTTCCTGAATGCACGATTGCTCATTCGAATTGAAAATTATATAGAATAGTCTACAATAAAAACATTATCTTTTATAACACTTAATTGCGGATAAATTAAATTAGAACTTTAATTAAACGAATGTTAAATCCCTTAATTCGAATGACAGTTTTAGATTTAGTCATAATAGAAGTCACTCCTTTCACAAATACATAACAATGTAGGTTTCAAATGTTAATTATTATAATTAAATCATCTGATTATGGAAAACCCCAAATATTTTTATATAAAATTTGCAAGGAATACTTTGTCTATGTTTGATGGTGTGCAAATTTATAAGGTAAATATGAAATTTATGGATCTTATTTTTTGCTCGAATGCATATAATAACTCTTCTTATGTGGGAAAATCGGCTTACCTTCAGATCATTCGTAATATAGAACCTGCACTGCACGTTTAGTAAGATTTTTGAAAACAACCGAAAAAATAAATTATACAAAGGTTTATTACATATCCATCTTTTATTAAATCCAAGTTAAGGTCCATGTGTACCTAATAAAAAATGAAAGGTATTTCAAAAATTATAAAAAGAAAGTACTGTGCATCCTATTTTTATTGTGAATAATTATACCTATACCAAATTTCAAAAACATTGAATGTATCGTTTTGAAATTACAGTTCTAAAAAACTTATAAAAAATCAGGTTTTTTTGGCAATAATTTAGTCGCTAGACATACGATTTTCTTAAAATAATTTAATTAACAAACAAGTTAAGGTAACCAAGTTTTAACATTCCTAGAGTATTCATTTAAAACCAAAGTTATCACATTATAATCATGTGGTTTTATGCACCGTATTTGGGTGTCTAAATGGCCCCTTAGTGATTTTTTTTAAATTTGGTATATTTATTCACAATATAAATAAACTTACTGTGATTTTGTTTACCATTTTTGAATGTACAGTTAATTTTGATTGGGTACACTTAGTCCTTAAATGATAGTTGGGTAAGTACTATTCATTTTTCTTCTAGTGTTTCTAGACTTTGAAAGCGTATTGCTCGTATACTACTGAACCAAATGAAATAAAACAACATTTTTGTTTAAACAGATCGTCATTAAAAATCTTTTTTTTTGTTATTACATTTCTACATATGAAAAATGTTGATTTAGCGAAAAAGTATTAACGCTATCTCTATATTAATTTTCAGACAAATTAGTATATTATAATGCAAGTGTATAAGCAACCCTTTAAAGCACGTACCACGGATTTATTCATATGAAAAAGTAGCGAACTATGTTTTCTTGTTTATTAATAAAGATAACGTCAATATTTCTTCGCTAAATCAGCACTTTTCATATGTAGAAATGCAATAACAAAAAAAAACGATTTTTAGTGACGAGCGTTTTGGACAAAAAATGGTTGTTTTGTTATTGCACTTTTATTGTTAAAATTAAAAACATTTCTTTAAAGAAAATAATGCCTACATATGAAAAGTGTTAATTTAGCGAAAAAATATTGACGCTACGTTTATTAATAAACAAGAAAACATAGTTTGTCATTTTTTCATATAAATCCTAAATAAAACGCTTTTTCGTCTGCAATTTAGCATAAGAGCCGCAAAGTTTCTTTCTAACTCATACAAAAATCTAATAGATAGATAGCATATAGTACTTTCCGACAAAAAATTAATTAACTTACTTTTAATGAAATTGTCTCCAAAAATGGGTACCTTTTATTACGTATCGTCCAATAAATACAAAAGTATACCACTTAGAAATATAACATTTTACTATTATATGCAGAAATAAATTTATTATTAGCTTGTTTTTAAAATATTTAATTTATACAGTAGTTTACGAGCAATAGGCTTTCAAAGTCAGAGGACTCTAGAAAAAAAGAATAATAGATGTGTCATCATTGGTTCAGTTTCATTATTTCCACACGTGAAAGCAAAAGTAAATTTGATGGTTGTTTTCGATTCTGTATTTGCACCGCCGTCTGCTTTTCCGCGCTGACCAGAATCCGAACTAAGCACTATAATGCACGGTAAAATAAATAATCGTACGGTCAATTTTGCTGAGGATTGAATGTTGATATTATACACGTTGTGGTTTTAAAGTACGCTTGCCTGTAACCAGGCAGCAAGTCGGTCAAATAAATACTGAAATAATACAAGTTCGCTAGCGCAATACCTGGGTTCATAAAATCGCTGTATAACTTGACTGTGTAATGTTGTTCTAACTGCAAGCGCCAGGCTAATCCGATAAGTAAAGCTTATCATCGGGGGTGATGGATGGGTTCGCAGACGCGAAATGTATGGTTTTTTTAAATGTACGTGTGTGTGTGTGTGTGTGTGTGTGTGTGTGTGTGTGTGTGTGTGTGTGTGTGTGTGTGTGTGTGTGTGTGTGTGTGTGTGTGTGTGTGTGTGTGTGTGTGTGTGTGTGTGTGTGTGTGTGTGTGTGTGTGTGTGTGTGTGTGTGTGTGTGTGTGTGTGTGTGTGTGTGTGTGTGTGTGTGTGTGTGTGTGTGTGTGTGTGTGTGTGTGTGTGCTATACGAATTGCAGTACTTATACTAAAATTATTTTGAAGTAGGACTGTTTGTCGCGTTTTACGTACAATAAGCATTTGCTTTGAGGATTATAAGAAATATTTTTGCAATGAATAATTACAGTTTGCATTTGGAAAAACCAACAACTAATATATTAATTTATTTAGAAACCAATAACTTTAACGCTAATTAATATTAATTGACATATAAAAAATTATTGTACTATGACATACAAATTTATGCCTATATGTTAATATTGTTAATACATATTTTTGCTGTCTGTTACACAAAGAAGAACAATGAATGTTTTTAAAAACATTTCATAATGTTATTTGCAGTTCTTTATAACAACAGTTCTGGTGTTTATGATGTGCAGACAACCTAAAAACTTGACTACTTGACGGGCTCGATTGCTTTGGCTCTACATGTTGAGAACGAAACCCACAAGATCGACTTTAATAATACAAAAATCTTGTCACTTGCATTTAGATGTTTGTCAACTATTCGTCACCATTGTTTGTGTTATTTTCCATCCAACAAACTGCTATTTTTATTGTTATACATCACAAATTTATTATGTGTGATTCCTTTATTAAGTTTTATATTACGAATTTCTAGAATTTTCTATTTGGTTATTTTTATTGAGGTAATGTTTTAGTTATCTATTTTCTGGTGTTTGCTACTATCCATAATTATTTGAACATTTGTTCAAATAGTGTTTAATTACATATGACGCACTGTACCTTAATTTTAATTGACTAATGAAGCGTTTAAGTTTAAATGAAATTTAAATACCCGAAATATGTATTATTTTTAATCAATTTTAAATTTAGAATAAATTTCTAGGATGTGGTAAACTTCTAGTTCTTTTATTAAAAACCTTAACCACTGAAGAAAATTACAACAAACGGTTGTTTTGGAAATATAGTACGTACATTATCAAAATTCTAATAGCATCAACTTTAAATTCGATTTTATTATTAAATTTAAATAAAAAAAGTAACGTAAAATCATTGATACAAACAATAACGTTATTAGGAATACATAATAATACTTGAAAATTTGTTGCATTTTTATTTCGATTGCGCCTCGTATGTATTTTTAGTTCTATATACATTGAACATTTGATGATACGAGTAAGACCTTCTTCCATTTCTCGCTGAGCTATTAGATCTTCGTGTTTTTGTTCCTAGTTGCCGTTTGTAATTGTCACTTCACCTTTGACGATTGGCGGATAATTAATTGATCGGCAACGGTGAATGTTTTGTCGGTGATGTTGGTTAAGACTCGTTGTTTTATCTATGGTTTTTTATATACAGCTTTTTTATATTTTTTAGGGAGTGGTTATTAGCTGCCTTGATTTCGTTGGAAGTTTGCACTCTTAAGAAGCGACTAATTGTCTACCGTCTTGCCGTAATCTCGAGTAGTAAGTAGTCTTGCATATGAAAATAGAACTAGCGAAAATTTAAAAATTTGTTCTTTCATATCAGTTTAACTGATCTTCTAATCACATTCCTTCAAAAGTTCGCATTGGTAAAATAACTGTATAGTTAATGAAAAGTACAGCAAGTGCATAAATAAATTCTATCATAAAATTCTTCTTTCTTTTCTCTTTTATAGCGAAACCTTTTCTGTTTTGTGATAATTATTTGTTGATAAGTTTTATAAAAACATTTTCATGTTATTTTGAAATTTCGAAATAAACAAAGTTACTTATAAAAAATAACTGGTATTGCAGTCACAACTTTCATTATTTCTAGTTTAGTGAGTAGTCATAAATATTCCTCGACATCTTTATCAGCTTACATTTTCGTATAATCACATCTTGTACATATACACATGGAATCGATTCTAGGTGCATACACACAACAAACCGTCATGTGCTAAAAAACAAATTAACTGTTTCTACAAGACCTTAAGACCCAAAGACAACAAAAAACTCACTAGAAATATCTATCAGAAGAATTTTCAAATGCATTTAAATGCGTCCTTTACTAGCGATTTTAATTCAAAAAATTTTAATCGATACATTGTCTTGTGAATGGTGTTATTTTTTCGGGATTTAATTGTTTGTACCAAACACAAATTCACTAAACCAAGATAAGAAACAATATGAAAGATGAAGCAAATTTACTTTCCTTTTATGCTTATTATACACTCTATAGTTTACTTATCACACTCAATAAGATGACCCACGTTTACAAGAGCCACTCGTTGATCCCATACTGACAAAATAATGTATCATGCTTACTAACATAAAGCTATGACCTCAACAACCACCAAACACACCCATGCGTTTCATGCTTTTCCCATATAGTTAGTTTGATGATGGAACTTACATGGACCAAGTCTATAAAGAGAGAAACATACTGGGTCAAAGATCAGGAATTTAGGTAAAAGCAATTGCAACAGATAAAAGCTGTTTTAATTGACAATTGTTACCCACATCCGCCAAACGTTTCAAGGTACTTAGAGTCATAATTTTGTACGATTACTTTAAACGCAGTTAAGTTATTATGTAACGGGTACATTTTTCATCGGCATTTAGTATGCAGAATTTTGTAATACATCTTATTTAAAAAATCTTAAGTTCGGTCCTGTGGACTTCGCTTTATTTAAACAAGCATGTCATTAAGTAAATATTTCATATAGAAGGTACCTTTAAGGAAGGATTGTTTCATATTTGCTGTAATTAAAGAATGTAACGTCATAATGATGTCGTTTTTCGTATCTTGCTACCTGGCATTTTAATATAATATCAATTGCTTCAGAAAAAAAGCCTTGAAAAGAAACCGTGAGGAGCGCTTAGTCAACTCATTTATAGAAATATTTCGGTAAACATTTTGAGAGTATCCGATTCGAAAATACAATTCCCTTTGTCTGTTATTTGCGTTTAAAAAGTTTTAAGTTAGCATAGCGTAGGAATATCGTCTACAAGCCACATGCAATATTATTCCACACTGTTTGGGCGCGAAATTTCATGTACTGCTTTTTATACGTAAGGTCGGGAATCCTATAGTAGGCCAAGCAACAAGCGCCCTTGCCGCATAAAAACAGATGTGTTTTCGCGTAGCAATGGAGAGCAAAGTTAATAAAAAGGCTCGCTGGGGTTGACGCGAGACGAATACGAATACAGACTCCACTCTGGAGACTCGACACAACACCCTGACAGCAAGAAATCGATAGCTGTTTTATCGTTTGAGTTCCGATCAATAATGATTGATCGATTTTGAAGTAGTGTTTACGGATTACTGTTCATTAATCCCTTAGAATTCAAAGACATTCTATTTAAAGTGCACTACCGTTAAAGTTATTTCGTTAAGTGCTAAATCCTTTTGAAAAGGTTTTACGTTCCGTTAAATTGTGTTTGAAGGACTTATAATTACTATTACTTCCGTTAATCTAATCTTCAGATAAGTGCAGTTACTAGCGAAAGAAGAATCTTTTAAAAAAGCAATCCTAAATTTAGTGACCGATTTTCGTGCGTTTGTAAAGTAAAATTCCGCTTAAAGAATTTAAACGCATTTAATGTTATAAGTGAATTAAAACAATTTGAAGCTCCAGAACATTTTCGCTATTTTTCCGGGGGAAAATACATACGTATTTACGTAAGAACAAATTAAAATCTTGTTTTTTCGTGCCTGACTCTATTGGTGTATGTAATCATATGGGCTGGTATTACTAATTAATATTGCGTTTTTGGTACGGAGAATCCACACTTCAAAGCAACGCCGAGTTTTACCACAATTTCCCGAAATGAAAGGCCAACTTTCCAATTTCTTCTGGACTATATGTATGGTGTTCCATGAGTTTGATGGAAAATACTCAAGGTACTGTAGTTTTAAGGATTTGTTTGTAATTCAGTGAATTAAGAATCTCACAGTTAAGAATTTTTCTTTAGGGAGAGCTCTCCTCGTTAGTTAAAAATCTTTAAACTTTAATTTAATTACAATTCATTTATATTGATACTTTCGAACTGATTTAATTTGTCTAATCTCATTTAGATATTTGTTTATCTTTTTGTCCAGAATAAGATGAGTCAATAATATTTGTGTTCATGCTTTTGAACAATATTTGTGGTTGATCTAATCAATTTTTTGAGCTATTTTCATTATTTAATGAAAAGTTCTAAATGAATTTTTATTGATTAATTTTGGTATAATTATAACCTAAGAAATTTAGGTTGGACTTGTAATAAATATACGAGGTGTGTTTTATTTTTATCTATGCAAAGTTGTGTTTTAATTATTTTCCTGTTAATAAATGTTATTAATTCAAAACTAAGGATCTAAAAAAAAACGGAACCATATTAGTTATGAATGCTTAGTTTCATTTCTTCAACAATTTTAAGTAAACAAAATTTTGTTTCAACTAAATATTCTATTCATTTTCTGGTTAATAGATTTAATAATTTTTAATGCTTATTCAATTAACATCTTTGATTGGTTAATTTATAATTACCTAAGCTCATAACCAGATGGCGCCCTTTTAAGTTTTTATTTGTGTTTGAACCCTTATCTATTCCTTTTCACAATTTATACAGCTGTGGAACCAATACCTACGACTTGATTAATTAATTTGTAAGAGAGAGTTTAAATCTCAAGCTGTGGCAGACATTTTTTGAGCTTTTCAGTTACAATAAGTATAAAGCATTTTTGTATAGCTTTTATAGTTATTTTTTCGGAAGAAAAAAGCGTAGTTTCATTGGCGCCCAATCGCGGGGCCATTTTATAGTTCTGTTCTCGTGCAGATTATGTGTTGTTTCATTGACGGTCCAACGTGGGCCTTTTATTGTTATTTTACCGTGCAGAAAAAATATTGTTTCATTGGCTTCAACGCGGGACCTAGTTTTGTTTGTGAGTATTTTAGCTATGTTTCAATTAGCAAAGTCATAAAAGTTAGTGACAGCTTTTGGTACTATCGTCCCTTCATTAACCCCAGTGGTTTCGAGAGTTTCAGCGAGGACGAAAGCTGTTGAAGCTGACGAAAATTAAACACGATTTGGCAGATACGCGAATGCGTCCAGTACATCAAACGTAGTCCGTGTGAAAAAATTAATTAGGGCCAATCGAAACATTACCTATAGGGAGGTTCAGGAAGAAGTAAGGCCTGGATCCTCCGCAGTAAATACTATTTTGTATAAACATTTTGAAGTCAGAAAGCTAGCTAGCTGTGGGGTATATGATTTATTGTCTAAAGCACAAAAAGAGACTGCTCTAGACTGGTAAAATGTATGTTAAAAAAAATTAACGAGGGAGTTTTAAACAAGTATCATACACTAGGATAGGTAACAAATTTAGGGTATACAATTACGAGCCTGAGATAAAACAACAGTTTACTGTTTGGGTCTTTCAAGGTGATACTTCTTAGATACTTCTGAATGATACTGTGATATGTCGCTGGTCACTTTATGTAGGTGTTTGAAGTATTAAAAACGGACCGCTAAAGAAGTGGTATCTAAATCCATCACGACAGTGAATCCGCCAATATGGTCGCCAGAGCATGATTTTTTACATTCGGGATTTCTGCTGGTAATCATCCTCTCTACAGACCTGACCTAGTCTCAGCTGATTATTTTATTTTCACAATTCTTAAAAAAAACTAATAGTAGAAAGACAGTTTCGAAGACATTTAACCAAATTTGATACATTACCGATAACACAATCTGGCTTTAGACAAAGGCACAGCTGCGGTACCGCGTTGTTAAGTATTATTGATGATATTCTGTCTGAACTTGATCAAAAGAAATATGGCGCCTTGGTATTATTAGATTTTTCCAAGGTGTTTGATATCATAAACCATGAGTTACTCCTCTCCATACTACATTTTACTGGCTCCAGTAGGTATTCAATTAATTTATTTGGAATTTCTATAATGGTGAGCTGTTTCCAAGCAGTAATATTATGAGGTGGCTCAGGGCTCTATTATAGGACCTCTTCTGTATACTGTATATACATGTAATTTTAGAACTATATTAAAATACTCAAATATTCACATGTATGCAAATGATACCCAACTGTATTGTTTTTCATAAATTCTCAATCTAATCTAAACAGTAATCCAAATTACTTTATCAGAAAAGCACGATATGAGTATTAATCCTAATAAATCGGGTTTTATGTATAGTTTTTGGAAAATTGGACCAATATCAAACTAAAAATCTGGACTAATAATGGAAAAAATCTTAAATTTTCAAACCACGTTACATATATTTCTCAAAAATCATATACTAACTTAAAAACTCTATATTTAAATAGGCACTTTCTAAGCAGATCTTTAAAGATAGAACTGTCGAATGCACTTGTTCTAAGTCATGCAAACTATTGCGATTATGTATACCGAGTGTACACTCTCAAAGTCGATCACAGGCAATTAACATGGTGCATTTTACTTTTATGTGTTTTTCTGTATATCCTATTTTTGCTAGATATCTGGAATTCGTTTGCTATCTATTATATCCCCAGCGATGGTCCACATTTCGTTTAAAAGTTATAACAACAATAAATGCAAGCAAAAAAATGTATAGCTAAATATATCATAGATGTACATATATTCGTCACAACTTTTAATCCAAATGATGGAAAAACGTGTGGCTATGTTGGACAATCAGTAAAAAAAATTTTTAAAAATCTGAAAAGTTGGGAAGTTGCTAGAAATGAAATGATTTGGCATACTAACTTTTCTATATAACTTTAAGATCCAAAATTGGTTTATCAATATGTTTGTCCCTTTACCCTATATTTGAGCCCTGTAAGTTCCCTACCTAAACCAACTATACATCTCGGTATAGACCATACGAGTGCAACATATGGTCTGGTAGGCGTGGTTTCATGTAAGTTGGCGCGGTAAATTAGTTTGTCAGTAGTTTTGTCTCTGTATAGACTCGAATCATGTAAAGCTCCCTCACAAACCACATATATGGTTGAATCATGAACCAGTTAGATGGATCTGGTAGGTGTGGGTTCAACTTTTAAATGGTGGTTTTTAAATCTAAGATGGCTGTTAAAGTTGCTGCAGCGCTGTATTTCCAGCGGTGTGATGGGCGCAGCCATTGAAATCGGAAATGTAACTGACAATAGTCAATCTAGTTCTTAACTAAAAAAATGAATAGCCAATGGATACTACTGCTTCTTATAAAATAATTGATATTTTCAGAATTTTTTTTATAAACTGCTGGAAGTTGGACAAAGATCGGGTAGTGCTTATACTTATTTTAAATGGTCCAACATACAGGTAAAAAAATGTTTAACCCGTAATTTAACTTGTTTAGTCTGCCCATAAGCCATAAACTTTTATACATTCTTTGAGAATTTTGAAAATCTGTTGTTTAATATGTGATGTGATTTAGATCAAGTCAGACATGAAAGACAGAAAATCCGGAACCATATATTATGATATAAATTATTGTAGTAAAGAAAGAGTGTTACAAGCTTTGTTATTTGATGGTAAAATCGAACAAACAGGAAAAGCTGTTGACATTGCCAACTCAATTTTAGCCTCCAACTATATATGCCTCAAAAAACATTAGTTTGGTTTTTAGCTGGTTTGTGTTCGATGATGTGATGGTTGCCCAACAAATACTGGAATAAACAATGGGTTATCAGAATCCTAGAAAAGAAACTCGGCAGACCACTTCAATGGGTAGTATTCTAGTCGCATACAAACGAGTTCCGTTTAGACATCTTTTTTAATCTTTAGATGGCGATACATCTGCTCCTAGAGGTTATAGTGGACCCGCTGGGAAAGCTCTAGTTAACTATCACAAGTTACACCTGTAAAGTTTGTACCGATCAGGAATCATGTTGAAAAAATATTTCCTGACATAAAAAATAATTGAGCACAGACGCAGAAATACTTGTTTGACATATGTAGAATAGTTTCCGTTGGAGAATGTTCACCTGGATTCGGAAATGGGTAACTACTGCCAACCGGATTTTGAGACTGTATATTGCTTCTAATTCATCATCGCGAACTTTACAAGAAATGTCCAAGTACGTTGTGAAAGTGTACGTAGGGTCCAAGCTAGTTTAGAATAAAATATAATCCAGAACTGAAGGATGGAGCAAACAATCTGTGGAAATTGATACAATTTTCGCCATACATGCAAGATAAACACAAGAAAGTGGTGTATAACTGTTTACAAAAGAATGGTTATTTTGCACATCCAGAAAATGTAATAGTTGCAATGTTAACTGACAGCAGAAAAACACCCGGCAGCTAGAGCTATCAGAATCATGGCAGCTCGGAATAAGTCCAACATTGCAGAATCTGCTTGTTGCAGGCAGTTTGAGATTCCAAAGATAAACTTTTCTGATACATTGACATGATCTTGTGGCAATCTCTAAGTGTAACAAAACCACCTGTAATAATGCATTTATCAGAAGAAGATCTAAACATCCTTTCAGAAGGTGTACTAGTGAAATGGTCATCACACCTCAAGCTGTCGAAGAGGGCAGTCAAAGAAGTGACAAAGTCATCTCATCAAGTTTGTGATGAAACAAAGAGGAACGGAGTACTTAGAGCAAGGTTGTTGGAACAATAAGAACAATAAGACCAACATTTGAATCAAAAAAGGAATGTAACGCCTATAGAAGAAGCGTGCTCTCATGGTTGGGTGGTTGGAAGTGCACGGGTGGTACTCGACATGCAACCATCTCCTCGTGGCAAGTCCTGGGTAGTTATGTTTGAACTAGCGAAGAGTTGCATAATGTTTATGTCAAAGAGATTGAAACTAAATTTTGTGAATATTAAGTATTCAAAAAAATAAGAAACATAAACTACACCAAAAACATACTTTTTCAAAATTCACAAAAAATCTGTAAAATTTAGGGCTTATACGCAATCTAAAGAAGTTATATAGCGGGTTCAATATTTTTTTACACTTATATGTAGTGACTTAATATAACTGTAAGCATCGCCCGATATTCGTAAAAAAAATCCGAAAATTTCAAACGTTTTGTAAGAAATTGAATTTTTAAGGCAATTGCGCAGACTAAAGATATTACTTTTCGGGCTTAATAATTTATCCTGATTTTCCTAGACCTAAAATACAATTTTTGAGACATCCTACCCGTTTTTGATCGGTTAAAGTTTACCTTTTTCGACCCACGCTACTATTTAAGTAATAAGTTTATGCAGAAACTCGGATTTAGATATTTATAGGCGTCGTGTATTATTACAATCGTTCAAATGTAACTTGCACTATGTAAATTAATTTTTTAAAAACTTGGATTTTCCAAAGAATAACAGAAAAACGGAATTTTCGTAGAAGCTGTGCAGAATTAACGATATATACAGTAGGCAAACATATTTAAAATAAAGTGTAGAATCGAAAACAGTAAAGATATACAGGGTATTCCATTGAAAATAAAAAAGTTGATAGTAGTCATAGAACTATGACTCACCCTGTGTATACAAATCTATTATAAAATTAAAATTTGTTTTACATCAACCAACTTTGATATTTAACTTTTTTTCGTAATTCTTACAGTATTTTGCGTGTGCCACCCTGTACACTACTTACCATTATGCCTTATTGTTATAGAACCAGTAGTAATAAAAATGGCACAAAGACCCAGCGAAAACAGTTCTAGTGTAATACTCCAATTAGTTTACTAACAAATATGGATTAAAAAAATAATTTTAATACATAAAACTCAAGTGTATATTATTTAATTCTCTTTATCCATTTGTTTCTATTTCTACGGCTAAAATAAAAGTTGAAACCTGCCTCAAATGCGATATATTGAAAACTATAATTTTCATGCACATTTTAAACCTAATTCATAATCTCCCAATTTCAAATCATTGATATTCATATACTCGTAAATATAATTTTTTCCTATGTTCGTAGAATTCAAATTGATAAACACAATATTCACGTGGTACGTTAAAAGTCTTTTCAAAAAGACGTGCGTTTCTGTGGGTGTATCTTTCCTAATCAACTTGACACTTAGTATTTTAATTGTTTGATGGGTAAGTAAATGCGACAGCATTGTTGGGGTTTTACTGCTATTAATTGATTATAATAATGTGATTATTATGCGAAGCAACAAACTGATATTTAATTAGATATGGCAATTGTAAACAATTTTTGGCCAAATTTCACTTTCTAAGAAATATGTTTTCTATCGTATAATGCTTGAGGTAGTTTCATTGCTGCTAAAGTCAATAATTTATTTATTTTAATACAAATATTTGTTTTAACTTATTAAGTAAGCCCTAAAAAGTATTTACAAGCTGTATGTTAAAATCAAAGGCCGCTAATGACTTTTGATTGATCATTGCATTTTATCATAATATCGCATATCTTTTTCTTACAATTAAAATATTTTAAAACAAATAGCACCTGTTTTTGTTGTTAGTCAGTCTATTTTTAATAATTAACGTTTTCTAATCACTGTCATTAGTACAATTTGTGACGTACAAACTAATTATTACCGGTTAAATTGATAATAAACAGAGAGAAAAATCCATTACAATCGCATTTCTCTTTAAATATCGACTTTTGTTGAAAAAGTGTTCATTTCTTAGTTACACTTCGTTCTGTGAACCAGTTACTATTATATTAAGTAAGTACAAAAAAAAGTGTAATAATTAATAGTAATTTCTCCTGTATTTATAGACAAGATGAGCGCCCTACAACAACCTGAGAATAGATTAGCGGGAGAAAATGGTTTTAAAAATAAAACCTTTTTTCTAACTGGAGGTACAGGATTTTTAGGAAAAGTATTAATAGAAAAAATGTTGAGGACGACTCCTTTACTTGGGAAGATTTACGTTATGGTTAGGATTAAAAAAGGAAAGGGTCCACAAACAAGACTGAATGAAATGTTTAAAGATCCCGTAAGTTTAACCATTTACCAATTTTAATATAAGCTCATTAATATTTACAAATATTTCAGTTGTTTGATCTCGTTAGAAAAACGGAAGGTGACGAAATTTTCAATAAAGTGATAGCCGTTCAAGGCGATATAGCTGAAATCAATTTGGGATTGAACGAACCAGATCGTAAAGTACTGATTGAAAACGTACAGATAATTTACCACATTGCAGCATCGACTCGGTTTGATGATTCTTTCAAAAAGGCTATATTGTTCAATACGAGATCCACAAGGGAAGCATTAAATTTAGCAAAAGAATGTAAAAAGTTGTTGGTACGTACTTAGCATTGTGAGTTTTTTTGTCTAGACTAACTAGTTGAAATGTTCTGCAGGCATTTGTTCACGTTTCTACTGCATATTGTTTCCCACAAGAAAAAGTATTATATGAAAAAGTATATCCGACCAAGATAAACCCAAATGATGTTATTAAGGTAGTTGAAACAATGAGTGAAGAGATTGTCGAGGCTATGGGTGAAAAGTAGGTGAGTGCCTTTGTGACGTCTGAGTTTTTACATGTTTATTTTTGTAGAATAATGAAAGAACATCCAAATACGTATACGGTTAGCAAAGCTTTAGCAGAAACTCTTGTAAGTGATGAAATGGATAATCTACCTGTGATGATTGCTCGTCCTTCGGTCGGTAAGTAAAAAACCATAAAAATAAGTTGAAGTTAATTACAATCTTAATGACAATTCTGTGAAATGGGTTTAAACCATATCAATAAGATTTTAAAGTGTTTGTTATTTATCTACAACAGACGTCAATTTAATTAATTATGTAATGAAATGAAACAGGCGTTATTAATGATAATACAAGAAATTCTACTTCGTTATATTGCGAAAACTAGACAAGCTTTTGACACGCTACTACAGGCTTTTAAAATAACAACTAGGTAGTGAAGTTATTATGCATATTGACGTGACAATTATTATTTACATGTATATCTTACATACATTTGAGTTTGTGAGTTTTATGCCTTATTAAATTGAATATCTTTATAATGGCATCTCAATAATGGTTTTAAAAAACTCCTCTTTGATGAACTGTACATCTTAAGTTTATTTCAAGAAGAAGTGATAACTAGTCATTTTTGGATATGTAGGCTACATGATTCTTGTAATTAGACTGAAATTTGAAAATGTTAACATTCAAAATAGTAAAGCCCTATAGTTTTATGTTTTAAAAGCTTTAGATCTACAAATTGCAGATAAAAATCTTAAATTTACCAAACATAACAAACTTTATAATTAAATTTGATACTATTCATTTTAGGAATTTGAATATTTAAACTTTTTTTTAACTGTCAATCAAGTTGATTAGAGTTTCAAAATTTAAGAATTTACACAATCTCACTTTTTAATACTGCTTTGAATTTCTTAGAGCTTTTGGAGACTAGGAGTTTCAAAACCAAATAAGAGCTTTCAAAGTACATAACATAATTACAACATGAGTACAAACTTGATGATTCGTTTTTTAGAATTCTAAAAGTGATAGAAATTTTAAACCTACGGATAATATTTTAAATGTCATAAGTTTGACTTCCTGAAACTGAAACTGAAAATCTGGTAAACCTAAATCACAACTCTTTTAAATTTGTACTAGAAATCAAGTTCTAAACCTTAAAGTCTGAAATTACCAAGTTCAAAAATTTATACATTTTGAAACTAAAAAGCAATAATAATTAAAAATAATATTTTGGTTTATGTAATTACAAAGCTCCAGAGTCTGAATCTTTCAAATTTTAAATTTAAGAATTTTATATCTCTAAAATTTTGCTTCCACTTTAATCTTTTTTAGCATTGATTAGATTTAGATTTTTTAATCTTTTAACGCGTTTTGTTATTATTTTAAGTAATTCCAATATGGCAAGACCCCATACCAGGTTGGGCAAACAACATTTTTGGTCCAATGGGACTATTAGTAGCAGCCGGAAAAGGTGTTCTAAGATGCATGTATTGCAAATCCAAAGGCTACGCTGATTTTCTTCCCGCTGACGTAGTCGCAAACGGATTAATGTTTGTAGTATATGACTACATGACCAACAAGTAAGAAAAAATTAATATTTTAATTATTAATCACTCCTAATTTATATCTTACTGTTTTTCTTAGAACAAGAAGAATTTTCAATTTGACAAGCTCGTCTGAGATAAAGGTAACCTGGGGTGAAATAATCGAAGTTGGAAAAAAAGTAATCAAAACGAAGATACCTTTCAATTGGGTTGTGTGGTATCCTGGTGGTGCATTGAAATCTTTTAAATTCGATCACAGACTTTCTGTGATTTTATATCATTACATACCTGCTCTTTTCTTGGATTCATTGATTATGCTTACCGGAAACAAACCTATGTAAGTCATAATATAATTAATTAAATACTTTTCCTAATTTAATTTTAGAGTCTGCTTTATTCGACTTTAATTGTTTCTTACAGATTGTGGAGAATTCAACAAAAATTAACTAGTGCATCCTATTTATTTGAATATTACGCAAACAATCAGTGGGATTTTAATAACAAGAACTCGTTGGAAGTAAGAAACTCATTGAATGAAACGGAAAAGCAAATCTATAAAGCCGATCCAAAAGATTTGGATATTGAAAGTTATTTTTATGATTGTGTACATTCGACGAGGGTATACATTCTTAAGGAAGGAGATGAAACACTGCCAACAGCTCGAAGGCATATGAAAATGTAAGCTTTATTTCGTTGTGCATTGATAGTGAGTGTAATATATAAATATTTGTTTTTTTTTTTTCAGAATGTGGACTTTGGATGTAGTCTTCAAAATAGTATTAGTTGTGGGTATCGTTTATCTTGTTTTGTGGATTTTAAATTTTTTCTATTAATTAAAACGAGCAGGTTCAATGCAATATTTAAACAAAAAATACTATTCGATTATAATATTTAAAAATTACTGATATATAAATGGACTGGATATAGTATACATGTTAATAATGCAGAAGGTACCTTGTTAATTGTAACAAATTTACACTGCTCCATTATAATAACGTTTTATTACCTTTGTATGTAAATATATCTAAGCGTTAACAGATAATGATTGTCTACTTATTTATGTACGTATGTAAACAACTATTAAAAATGATTGTTATTAATTGCAGAAAGCAAACTTATTTTACTGACACTACAATTGTTTTAATAGGTTTTAGTTAATTTATAAATAAAAAAATTAAAATAAAATAAACAGTTTTTTAATGGCCAACAAAACCTCTAAAAAATTATAAATGTTTTATATACAGATTTACAATTATTGTATTTATTCATTTTATTTTACATTTTAATTTGATTAAAATCTAAAATTTAATATTTAAAAGACTACTTTCTATTTTTACTTTCTTTTTACTTTCTACTCGTAAACTACTGAATCAAATTAAACATTTTAAAAACGAGCAAATAGTAAATTTATTTCTACATGTAACAGTAAAATATTATATTTCTAAGTGGTATACTTTTGTTTTTATCGGACGATACGTAATAAAAGTAAGTTAAATATTTTTTGACATTATTATCTTATCAAAAAAATGTTCCTGATTTTATCAATAAAAATGCAGTAACGAAAAAACGATTTTTAGCGACAAGCGAGTTGGGAAAAAATGGTTTTTGTTATTGCACCTTTAGTGTTAAAATTAAAAACATTTCTTTAAAGAAAATAATGCCTACATATAAAAAGTGTTGATTTAGCGAAGAAATCTTGGCTCTATATCTATTAATAAACAAGAAAACATAGTATTTTTCCATATAAATCTTAAATAAAACGCTTTTTGACTAAAAATTAATAGCACAAGAACCACAAGATTTCTTTCTAACTCCTACAAAAATCTCATAAATATATGGCATATACTTTCATATAATTTTTAATGAAATTGTCCCTACAAATGGTTACCCTTTATTACATATCATCCGATAAAAAAAAAGTATAGCATTTAGAAGTATAATACCTTACTGGTACATGTAGAAATAAATTTACTATTTGCTCGTTTTAAACATACTTAATTTGGTTCAGTAGTTTACGAGTAATACACTTTCAAAATCAGAGGACTCTAGAATAAAAATGGATAGTAGATAGTAAAATTCAGTTTTATTAAATGTAAAAGTTATAAACACAGCATCCACTTTGAATGGAATATCTAAAATTATTTAATTATTTCCCATGTTCATTACTTTTAAATTCAAAATTTAGTCTTTTCTAAATACAAAAGTTCAGAATTTGTATGATTTAAAATGAATAATAATGACAGAATTTACAGTTAACAGAATGTCTAAAATTAGTTAATTATTTTACCATTTTACTATAAAACCCAAAATTTAATATTTCAAAAATACATAGTTAATCTAAACCTACAGTTTCTTTATAATAATAATTACGAATAAGTATTATTTTAAAATATATATAAACACAGAATTTACTTTTAAATAGATATTTAAAACCAGATATAATTATTTTACATTGAATAATATTTTATTCATAATCTATATTTAAGAATATAAATAGTAAAAATTCTGTTTTTCTAACTATAAAAACAGGACACAACAATATGACAACTTTTTCTTCAGCAAACCTTAAAAAATCAGATGATTATTTATTACAGTAATTAAATAATTATCGATAATTTAATGAATTATAAAATATTATAGTTCGATGTTAGATTGCGTTCGCATTTAATTTCTCTTTATCGCTTTTAATAATTATATAACTTTTACATTTACATGTACATATTAATTTATTATAATTTTATTGTTTTACAAATAGTTTGCCTGATGCACATCGCCTAATAAAGATTTTGGTCAATAATACATATACAGTAGGTTAATAATTAATTAGTGAAATAAATATTTTCGTTTGATATAAAACGAGAGTTTAAAAATATTCATTAAAATAATTGTTTGAATTCTATATACATAGTGGTGTGTACTGGCATGTTTTTGTAACAAAAGTATTTTATTATATAAAACAATAATAAATAATATTCGCGTTCACATTAACAGTCGGATTTTAACATGGTTGCGTTGAAAATGACTTGACTGTACTTTTTCGACATTATAAGCATATGAATAATAGTTTAAAATAAAATTAACATATAATAATTAGATACTATCGATAATCTTTCCCTTATTAACAATAAAAGTATTTTATTTAACAACTGAAGAATAGTCGGATCTATTAAAGTTATGCAGATAATTTGCAATATTTAATAAGCAGTTATTTAATGTCTTTAGATGAGATAATTAAATTTTCAACGTTTTCTGGTAAAAGTTTTTTGTTCAATATCAAAGTAGAAATACAATAAATTTGTTATAAGCTTAACGTTATTAAGAGCTCCATATTAAATTGTAACCAATCACCAAGACCTATTAATTTAATTTAATTTTTTTTTAAATCTATCAATCCTTTTCAAGAATTTATTTTATTAATTTAATTTCAACTTTTCTTTTAAAAATTCTTAGCCTGGGAAAGTTAAAGTTCTCACAGAGTAAAGAGCATTGACTATAGCACATCTAGCAAGTTATCACTTTATTTCCTGTGAAAGCATCAAAATTCATCTCTGGTTTATTAGTAATTGAACACTGTAAAATCTCATTTTGTAAATACAGGTCAGAAATCAAGTCTGCAAAATTGACATGCTATGGGAATAAAGAAATGCTGATTTTCCAAATTTATTGTGAAAGAAAGTTTTGATTTCTATTTCATTTTTTATATTCTCTTTTACTAAACAATTTTATTAGTCCATTCCCACTACTCATCAAAACTATTTCCATTAAGTTTTCGTTTTGAGTCAGAATCTTTCATTAAGTCAGTTCTTGTCGGGTCTTGGAAAGAATTACAAGCTTCCATTTTCAAATTAGTTACTTTATTGTATAATTAGTTTTATTTCAATTATTTAATTACATTTCATTTTTTTGTGAACATAGTACAAAATTCATTCTAATTTTTGTTTGTGAACAATTTATCAATTTAATATTTTAACTGATAAAAATAAATCAATTTCGCCGTTAATTATAAATCTTAAACATTGTTTATTTTCTATTGGATTACCTCTATCGCTTTTGTAAGAAAGACAAAAAGATAATGTAAGTGAAATCTTAATTTCTCTAGCCTAGGGATTACTAGCGGCTGTACCATTGGACATCCCCAGGTCTGCAGTTATTTATTTTACCTAACTAGCCTAGCACTCCAACCCCGTTGGCCTCTGAGGAAGCTACCAAACATCATAAGTTCCAGCCGAGGTATTACAAATTGGTGGCAGCGAAAAAACTACCTGAAATTTATTTTTTTAAATTTTTTTCTGTTATTTAAATTAATCCATTATTGTGTTATTGTTGGTTTAGAAAAATAAAATATTAGTGTTTTAACTATCTTTTTCAGTTTTAAAACTTTTGTGTTAGTGTTAGTGTTGGTAAATTAAATTAAATTCAAAATGACAACACCAGCTACAGGTGCTCTAGCTACAGGTGCTCCAGCACCACAAACAACACAGGCATACCTAACTCAACCATACATCACTTTAGGGATGATTGCCTGCACTGTCCCAGGATACACAGGAAAAACACCAGTCGACCAGTATTTCAAAAGCATTGAGGACAGAGCCGCACTAGATGGGTGGAATGAGGACACCAAATTAAGAATCATCAGGTACAGGCTAGAAGGAGAGGCGAAACTATTTTATGAGGCTGAATTAGAAGAACCGAGTGCCACTCTAACGTGGAATATTTTCTTTATATTTATTATATTTTATTTATATTTTTTTATAAGAGAAATTTATAAAAAAATTCAGCCCGCCAAAAATTCCAGGAGAAGCCACAATTCAATTATCACGGTGCTATCAGAGAACCAATGAAAATATCTCTGGATATATAACTAGACTGAAAACAATAGGCAAGAAAATTCTACAAGACCTAGTACCGCTTCAGATGTAGAAAAGCCAGGAATAAAGCGGAAAAACCAAGATATTATCCTGCACCAGTTCCAAAACGGTCTAAAAAGAGACCTAAAAAGATTAATTCTTCCTAAACTACTAGGAGAAGACCGCCTTACGCTAGAAAAAGCGGAGGAGATTGCCAGGTAATGTGAACTGTGTGAGGAAATACTAAACAGTAACGTTAATAAAATGGCTACTATGTTTATTAAAAATAAACAGTGGTGTAGTTACTGTAAATTAAATAACCATTCAAACAGCACGTGCCGAAAAATAAGACAAAATGCACATCAAACAAGGCACAAACAACCGGCATCACCAAGGCAACATCAACATCAAGGGCAGTACAGAAAGTACAACGACAATAAAAGAGTATCCTTCCAGAACCAACACTCACGAGACAAGAACTCATATACGAAATACCAACAGGGAAGGACAAATATTACAAAATAGGTCAGTCTTCTTGGAACTCTCGCAATAAATTTCCACCACGACCCTCCACAAATCTGCACTGTATCCAAGATGAACAGGAAATTCAAAGTGCAGAGAACCATTTAAACGAAGTAAGGCATACGACAGCAACCCGAGTTGTGTGCCAGCAGCAATCACAATAAATAAGTATCACCAACATCCCCAACAACTTCCACAGCTACACACTACAATATCCACAACTCGTGACACCCCATCAGTCATTTACCTTTTCATACAACAACAGCCAAGAAAGCTGCTAGTTGACTCAGGGGCCGCCATTTCTACATTAAAACAGGGCGTCGTCTTCGGACATATAGCCAGATGTAATGACGTAGATTTGGTGGATGCATCAGGAAATCGAAATGCGAGTGGACGCCGATGGAATTTTGGGACGGGATTTCCTTTCCACAAATAAACCGATACACAACTTCTGCACAAACACAATCGAAATGTGGAATTATAAAATTGATGTGTACTATATGTACGACTCAATTGACTACTGCTGTGATTGCAAAGAAAAGGGTTCGTTAAATAAAATAGAAACACTTCAACAATACAAGACCAATGAGGGAATGAAAAACAGCCTAAAGAAGGTATTGCAAGTGTGAATAAAAAGAATAAGATAATTCAAGAAGTTATCCCCCAGGTCATTGTAAATGAATATGGGTGCCTGAGTGATGATGATGAGGAACAACCGTATTACCCATCGTTAATATCAAGGCAGCCCAGGGTGATAGAAAAAAGTATAAGCAGAATTAAAGAGATTCCTTGCGAGAGTAACTACCAGACTACAAGCTAGAACGTCAGAAGCAGTGACCATTCCAGCACGTACTGAAGCTATAATTAATTTAAAAATTAAAACAAACTTTAACAATGATGGTTTATTTGTACTTGAACCAGAAGGTCCTATTTTTAATGGAGTCTATGCAGCACGAACACTGGTAAGAAAAAATCAACAAGTGCCAATACGAGTGATCAATCTCAATGACTATAACTGCACAATACTTAAAAATCAACAGATAGCAGCTGCTGAAGAACTTCAAAATCTACCTACTAAAAATGTACAACAAGTAAAAACGGTAAACATTTTAAACCAGCGAAAAACTCCAAATTACATTAACGATATCGATTTAGCACATTTTGATAATAATGCAAAAACTTTGCTACTAGCTTTATTAGAAGAATATCAAGATATCTTTCACGAAGGGGAAGGTACAATTTCTAGTGCTAGCAACATCAAGCATATTATTAATACAGGTAACGCAGCTTCCATCTGCAAACAACAGTACCAGATTCCCTATAGCCAAAGAGAAGTTATGCAGAAAGAGATTGATAAACTATTAGAGGCAAAAGTCATAGAACCATCAACATCAGAATGGAATGCTCCTACTGTTCTAATATCAAAAACTCTTCCCGATGGTCAAATCAAATATAGACTATGCATCGACTACCGCGAATTAAACAAAATCACGCAAAAAGAATGCTTCCCTATTCCAAGATTATCAGAAGCACTAGACAGTTTAGGGACATCCAATCTATTCACCACATTGGACGTTACGAACGCGTACCATCAGATAGACATGGACACTGATTCAATTCCAAAAACAGCATTCACTGCACTCAACAATCATTACCACTATATAAAAATGCCTTTCGGATTAGTAAATGCTCCCAGAACATTTCAACGATTTATGAACATCACGTTGAATGGCCTGACGGAGAAAATGTGCATGGTGTATCTGGATATCATTGTTTTCAAATCATTGTTTGGAAGTGGAGTCGAAGTGGAAGCGATCACCTACGAAGACTAAGAAAGGTATTCGATAGACTTCGAGAAGCAAATTTAAAATTGAAGCAATCCAAATGCTCGTTTTTAAAAAAATCTGTCAAGTATCTGGGAAATGTTATTTCAGAGAACGGAATACAACCAGATCCAGATAAGGTCCAAGCTTTAAAGTTATTCCCATAATACATACAAATTTAAGATTTATAATTAACGGCGCAATTGATTTATTTTTATCAGTTAAAATATTAAATTGATAAATTGTTCACAAACAAAGATTAGAATGAATTTTGTACTATGTTCACAAAAAAATGAAATGTAATTAAATAATTGAAATAAAACTAATTATACAATAAAGTAACTAATTTGAAAATGGAAGCTTGTAATTCTTTCCAAGACCCGACAAGAACTGACTTAATGAAAGATTCTGACTAAAAACGAAAACTTAATGGAAATAGTTTTGATGAGTAGTGGGAATGGACTAATAAAATTGTTTAGTAAAAAAGAATATAAAAAATGAAATAGAAATCAAAACTTTCTTTTAAATTTGGAAAATCAGCATTTCTTTATTCCCATAGCATGTCAATTTTGCAGACTTGCATTCTGACCTGTATTTACAAAATGAGATTTTACAGTGTTCAATTACTAATAAACCAGAGATGAATTTTGATGCTTTTACAGGAAATAAAGTGATAACTTGCTAGATGTGCTATAGTCAATGCCCCTTACTCTGTGAACTTTAACTTTCCCAGGCTAAGAATTTTTAAAAGAAGAGTTGAAATTAAATTAATAAAATAAATTCATCAAAAGGATTGATAAATTTAAAAAAAATTGAATTAAATTAATAGCTCTTGGTGATTGGTTACAAAATAATAAGAGCCAAGAAGGTAGTTATGAAAGCTATTTCAAAATTAATCATTTTCTTGTTTAAAGTTTATCTTACTATTCTGTTATAGAACTACTTGTTCGTTAGTATGTTCCTATGAATAAGATGAGTAAGTTCCATGTGTATTTGAAAGTCTTTAAAAAGAGTTTTTGATGCATTATTACTACTCCAGAAGCAATAATCAATGCAATCGATACAAAAATTCAGTACTAATTGAGTACAACAAACCAATCTTGATCTGCAACCTTGAGGTTGGAAATCTACTAAACGTTTCGAGAGGTTTGAGTTCTGCTAAAATTTTCAAATATATCTCGATTTTCTTTTCCACTTTCAACATCAAATTATTTTATTTAGAATATAACCGGTTGATTCTAGTCAGACCTAAGAATTATGCAATTTTTTCAGATCACAACAGATGTATGTTAATTATAGGAACAGAAGTCATCGTCACAGGTAGCCTGCGTTATTTTCACATTGTATTGTATTGTAATTTTCTTCTCAATCTTTGTGATTTATGTACTGTTTATTTGCGAGTATTAGTTATATTCATGTAAAGGAGATAAACAAGGTATGTAAATAAAAATCTGTAAATAGAGTTTGTTTATTAATTCTGATTTGTAGTAGCAGTATAAAAGCAATCAATGCAATAATTGCAAGCTAGTTTATGTTTTTCATGTTCTTGAAAAAGGCCTAATAAGTCGAATAATATGTAAGGCATTCTACTAAAATTTGTGAAAACCTCGGAATGCAATAGTTTTTTTTAAATTCTAGTAAATTAGTCTATCGTGATTTCCAATTTTCACTGATTAAAGGGAATACAAAAAACTCAGTAGCGGCTTGTTAAGATTAACAAGGCAAAGATACAAATAACTTTTGCATAGGATGCACTCATTCCATACATTAAAGTTGAACAAATCGTGAAACTAAACGAGCTTTTGACACTGACACTACAAAGTAACTATTACCAAAAGTCTACGTTATATCATGCTGGTTATAAAGACGCAGTTACATAATCTATAAACCCCCAAGGATAATCACTGGCGTTGAATGGAGCTTGAACCGTCTTCGTAAGGTGTAAGAATTTCGAGATCCATTTTAATACATTTGAAAATATTTATTGTAAATAGTCTTAGTACGACCCTGTATATACAAATATATTTTGGTTAGTTTAATTGCAGTCTTTATTCCGAACCTAATGTAGAGCACACACGGTCGTCCGCGACCACGTCGCTGACGACGTCGGGGAAGTGATCAAGATAATAAGGCAATGTTTACATTTGCTGCAATTTATTGCATAAACAAGTTGGGCTCGAGCTAGTTTGTATAATAAAATTATAAGTATAAGTAATAATGATTGAGTTCATAGTAAAAGGTCGACTGAATCTTCTTTCTTTAATTAAAAGTATTTAGTATTATGCAGTCAATAATGTCATGTCTTCATTGTGATAAAAACGGTTTAACGAAATACGATACTTATAATTTTATTACAAACCAACTCGAAAGCCAAACTTGTTTATGCAATAAATTAAACACTGCATCCTTATCCCGAGAACATACCCGAGAACATACCCGACAAAATACGAACGCAAAACTGCAAACACGACGACGTTGTCGGCAACGTGATCGCGGAAGACCGTGTGTGGTGCCCATAACAATGTTTTTCGTTAACAAAAAAGGCTGCCTAGGCGTTCCCACGTATAAAAATATATATGTGTTTTTTAGCAGTGAAAATACTAAGATAAAAATTATTGTTCTAAATAAAATGACATGATAAATGCATTTAAGCTAAATTTATGTATTTTCTACGTGCTTATTTTTCGTTTCTATTGAATAGATTCTTCAAAATATACCGATAAAAAACAAGACTGCAACATTTTTATAATATCAGGTTTCATTTTAGGAAACAAGTATTGGCTGCTGTCAATAATAAACGAACATTCTAGAAGAATATTTCCATTGGTGCAAAATGTGTCATTTTGATGCCCGATAGGGTGATTGAATATTTCCCTTTCTGAAAATACTAGTTACTAAGGTAGAAGTTAAATTTTTAAAAGGTAGTAGGAAGACAAGTCGCTAATCGGGGCGCATATAGGGGTCGCTAAGTCGAATGTATTTGTATAGTTTTCCGTACCGTTTTTATCGTTCAGTTTATAAAAGTATAGTTTAGCGCTTCGTGTAAACTAATTATGGTAATTAGTTATTAATTCAGTGTGTAAATTTTACATGGAAATTTAAAGTTTAGTTCTTCGTGTTAATAAAATTAACAATTGGAGCAGTGTGCCGTTAGTTTATGATTTGTGAAGTTAATTCAATAATGAATTAAATTGTAAAGATAAATAATATCGTGAATACAAATTTAAAGTTTAGTAATTCTTATTAACGATTCAACAATTAATACAGTGCGGCGTTAGTCGACAATTTAGGAAGGAAATTTGTTAATAACTACATTAAACTTTTGCGCTAATACTCTTCGACTCTCTTTGTCCCTTGCAATGAATATATTGTGGGCGTACCGAGTGACATTACTATTGAAATTATACGAGTTTAAAACTTTTATTATTGAAAGGCAATGGCTAAGTTTTTAAAGTCATTAATCCTGCAAATTTCAGTTCCTGAATTCAATTATTATCTTTAGCATCTTTACCAGGGTTCTATTCTACAATTCTACATTCAGCGAAAAGTGTGAGGTACATTGTACCTTAAATTAAGTGAAATAAAAAAAAGATAATAGTGTTGTGAATTTTATGTGTTTAAAAAGGTTTTAATAATCTATTTCGGATTAGCTAATGAACAGTATTTCTTAAGTAAGTTGTTTTTAGTTAATAAGATGTTTATACTTACCTATTATATTGAAACTGTTGTTATGATCGATTAATCTTCATAGTAAAAGGGATCCATCTTATCCTAATAAATAAATTATAGTTCCATTGTTTTATAAAAAACAATATTTTTATATTTACGAATACATAAAAATTAAAACTAGTTATGGCTGTAATAATGTTGGCTCACTCATTTGTTGAAGTTATTCATTTACAGTAACCTGCCTGCTTAACATTAACTTGACTAATCACGATTAGTTCTATAAAACCTCATTTTTTTTCTTTACAATCTACAAGCTTAAGAAACCATTTCTGAACAAAAGAGATCCCTCGCCGGTGCATTAGTACAGTAAGTATCGTTCTTGTTTTTAATTAAGCATTTGCAGTAAGTATTAAGTATTTTGTTTGAGATTAATACGTGTGTTACAATCGATTGTTTCAGTGTAATTTAGTATGTTACACATCTAAGCGTATTAAACAGGCTTAATCTATCTCGAACTGATCATTTAATTATGCATTGTAGGTATACTAGGTTAGAGGTTATCTATTAATTTCTATTGTGTTGTATCGATATTCGTTTGATTATAATAGAACAACTATTATTGCTTAAATCATTCATCTTACTTTACCCAGGTAACAATTAAAACCAATCGTTAACCTATTCATATTAATAGATATAACACTCCGCTCATTCGAATGCATAACAACCTGCTCTAGGTCTTCGGTACGCTCAATGTACTATTTTATTAACATCTTTATATAAGGTTATAATCGAAAATTAAATGTTTGAAGCATCCCTCATCACCTTCTCTTTTTTTTAATTTATAGAAACTATTAACATATTAATATAAATTTAGTGTTAGTACAGTTTAAAAATTTATTCATAGCGCTTCCTAGGGCCTTAAAAATATTATTAAATGCTATTGGGTTTCTCATTGTCATATAAGGTAAAATCTTGGCTATATGAGCAAAACTTTTGTAGCGCCAAAGCTATTTGAATTCTTTCAAGTCATATGTCAATCGCGCTGACTTAGATCTTAAAAGATAATAACCTTTCTTCAAGACTAGTTGTACAATGGATGCCTCAGTTTTTAAATTTTAAAAAAGTTTATTTTTGTGGTTGTTCTATCGTTGAATGCAACGTGTTAGTTGAAGTTTAATCTTTTGTGATAATTAACTATTGTTTTGAGCATATAATTATTGCATTGTTTGAAATTATAAAATTTAAGATTAACATGTTTAATTGCTAAGTAGATTTTATTTAGACTAATAAAAATAATAATAATAACATAAATAATAATAACATTTAACCAATTTAAATTAATCTTTGTAACATGTCTAGTAAAGCAAAATAAATATCTTTAGTTCTGAAGCAGCTAAGAGTTTAATATCAGGAAACTAAATAAGTTTGATCTTTATAATATTACCTCCGAAGGCCTTTGAAACATATTTTTATTCGTTTATACAATCTGTTTGCTTGAGAAATAATACTTTTATTCTGGCTATACCCTCAACCTCAACAGCACTTACGTACATAAACCATTATAATTGTTTTATCTCAGAGGATTTTTATGTGAAATAGATGTAAAAGAACATTGGGTTTTTATTGAAGTGTTATTTATTTGTGTGGTTTATAATGGCTGCTTTAAATGATTTCTTGTTTAAACTGCTCTTGTTAACTTTGTTAAACTTGTGAAACTTAATTTAAAACTTATTCTCAAACCGGATGGCACTTATAATTCCAACCATGGTTCAGTTTGTGTCAGCTAATCTTTAATTCAATTTGCAAAATTCAAATATTGATTTTCTGAATCTAAAATATTTAATAGAGTTTTTCTTGCACTTTTTCTTGAATGTTCAAATTGCTAGCTAAAGACGCGTTAGATCTTTTCAGAACAAAATATTTCAGACGTGTGGCTGTTTGGCATTGCTGACATTTCGGGCAATAGCTACTTAAACAAGAATGATAATTGTAGTTGCTGTTGTACCATAAAATTATATTAGGTCCTATATCGCTTTTTTTAAGTTGTGTAAGGTAATTATTTATTTAGAAATTCTAATTTATTTTGTAAAAAATATACAATAACTTATTTTCCCATACGGACGGTACGGTATACGGTACCATAACCACGAGCAAGCCATAGTTCTGTAGAACGGAAAAACCCCCACGACTCTAACATATATTTCCCAATTGGCATCAAAGGTGGAAACTTGGACTGATCTGGGAACCAATTACATATCATTACACCAACATTCTGTAACATTTAACACCCATGTATAAAACTCTTAATATATAATAAACAATTAATTCATTTTTTTCGACTTTACTTTTTTTATAGGACATCCAGTAAAGTTACCACATTGAATAGACTTTAGAGCACCCACGAGGTCGTTCTTGAACCCATCGCAAGCATTAATACGAAAACGCATCGGAAACATTCTGTATTCGTTACTAGCAAATTTGTAGGCTTGCGTAACTACCTATGAATTAAACAAGAATTATATGTACATATATTCTTAAACGAGAATTATGACTATCTTACATCTAAATTGTTGCCAATATCAAAATTATACGTCCACGAAGCATTACATGCAGCAATAGTTCGGTTGTACTTGAAAGTAATAATATTAAATTGTTTAAAATACTTTCGATTGTAATGTACCAGTTCGATCCGTTCAAATTTAATGTTGTAATCGTGTTGCTGAAACTAGATAATCATTTGATTTAAGCATGGTGTAGTAAAATTAAATACCTTATCTATTAAACTACCAGACTGCTGATTTTCTTTGCCGACTACATGTTGTGGTAAAGTTGATTTACTAAATAGAATTAAGGCCAGCGATAGGAGAAATATTTGGAACATAGGCACTTTCATTCTCATTGATAATAACGGTTACTATTCGTACTAATGTTCTTCATTCCATAATCAACATTTTATACTGCGTTATTATTACTGACTAGTACAACATTTAGCAGAGGAATCAACATTAGCATTACATAGTCATTTCGATATCATTATGAATACTATCTGATTATAAAATTTGGACAAATATAGACTGTACTCTACAATGTCAAAACATTATTTATGCATTAAGTTTTTGTCATTATTTTATTCAAACCTTTCCAAACATTCTTATTAATGACATTTGGGCGCGGCCATCTCGGCCCGGCCGTTTCGGCGCGAGGACATTTTGGCGCCGGAGAGTTGGGCGCAAGGACATTTCGGCGCCAGGACACTTAGGCGAAGGCACACTTCAACCAAAAAGACAGTTCGGGGCACGTAAATTTTTCCGCGGCAAATTAGGGTAAAACTTTCGGAGATCTTTAAACAAAACGTTTTGTTGGGCCATTAGTCTAATTTTTGGGACAAGCTCCCTATTATCGGAGTAACCTTTTTTTATTTTTATGTACACACATAAATACATACACTTTAATTCATTTTAAATTTTTAATTTTTAAGTTTTATTACATGTTTATCAAACATCATATTCTTATAAACAATAAAGGATTTTATATAAACAACATTGATTGAAATCAATCAATACAGTCGAACAAATCATAAAACGCATAATACTTAAGGTTACTGTACTCACTAAGGATCTTGGTGCTCCTGCTGAGGCATCTTATTAGGTCAAATTATACTCAGGCGTGGGTATTATTCACAAAAGCTACTAATTAGATAATAGATTCAGGAGCAAATAAAAAATGGAGGACATCACCAAACTGAATATATGTTACGTCATTTGAATAAAAGCCCACAATTTGGGGAATGACTTAAAACTTGACATTAAACTTATCAAAACAAATCTTTCTACTAATCAAAAATTTTGTTAAAATACGAGAACATCAGCAGTTTGCCGAACTATATCAAACGATAATTAAATTTGAATCCTGTATATTGAAAACATAAAAGCGTAATATACAGGAAAAGATCATAACCGAATGAAATTCATAACAAAAAATTTCCTTAATCAAAACTCAATAATACTAAGATGCACTTTAGATTTCGTGATCTCAAACTAAATAGAATTTAAACATAACCCCTGCAATTTCAACCAATAATGGCTATTTATGTAACAAGTACATAATGTAGGACTTTATAGACAAGCCCCAGTTTATGGCAGATCGAGCGAAGCAAGCAAGGCCTATAAAGGGCGAGTCTATAAGGTCCGATTATGTAAGAGTTGCATACAAAGTTTTATGTTCGATTTCTGAAATTGGCTAATTATCAAAAAAAATCAGTTTATAAATTTTACATCTATTCTTGACAGAAGAAAATTTGACATATACAGTTGTCATACTTTATTTTACTACTACCACTTTATTTTACAAGCACAATAATAAGCCAGTTCACTGCCGCAAAACAATACAATAAACAGTACTTTATAATGCAATCGGACATAAACACATTTATAAGTACTATTTCATTATTAAATAACATTACTTAAACTTACATACAAAACTTGATTGTAATCCAGAGTGCACAAGCACTCAACACTTTACACCTTCCAAAATTTTGCAGAAAAATGGTTCAAACCATTTACTAACTAAAACTAAAACACCAAAATTCCAATAAAAACTGCTAATTGCGACTACAGTTACTGAAACACACCTTAAATCTTGAATTATTTTTATTTTGTTTTAACGACAAACTTCAATTTAACGTTTAGCAATAAATTCCGGTACGAAACAAATTCGTTATAATTTCTAACTTTAACGATACGTAAAACTAACTAAAATGTTGTTCGACTCTAATGTTGACAAATCTATTTACTAGCTTTAACTAATTCTTTAAGCCAATATAGTTTTAAAATAATTAATACCGAACAATAATTAATTCTCCATATAACGAAACGGTTAATTTTAATTAGACTGCATGAACAAGAATAAAACGGTAAAACGCAAATTTATAGCACTTGGTGTCAAACATAGATTCACGATACTGAATTTATTATTAATTCTCTTCACTGAATTAATTTTATAACACATTCGAAAAAACGGAATACTCAAACACATTCATATCCATTTTATAATAAAAATATGTTAATAAGATCATTTTTCCAGACTGGCCCGCGACCACTCTAAAATCATCGGAGACGTGGAGCGTCTCCGAAGGTACCTTAGGGCACTATCTTAGACTGACTTGGGGATGCGAAAACTATTTCAACTTTATTAATTTAAGAGAGGACTTTTGTGAAACGGGCCAAACAAATCAAACTTGAAGACATTTTTAACCAATGAGAAAAATAGCCTAAACTCGAATAATAAACTAAATATTTTAGAAAACCCTATTTACTTTAATGGGAATGTAATGCTATAAAATTGTCGTCTAGACACATGAAACTGAATTTATTTAGTTACCAACTGCTAAAAATTCTTGGAATAAAACGTCTATCAATACAAATCGATACAAATATTATTCGTAACTCAAAGCACAAAGGTAAACGACGATATTAAAATGCAACCTATCCATAATTTATCTTTTATGAATTTGGTACGTGCTTTTAACTAAAGAAAACTTGATAAATTAAATAACTTTTAGTTTTATTACAAAGATAAGAAGTTGTAGACTGATCCTCTTCAAAAATAAATTTAGGATTTCCATAATATAGCATCTTTCTGAAGTTAAGTGAAAGAGCAGCAATTATACGACAGTGAACTTCGCCCTTTTACAAACCGCTCTGTATTATTTAGTGTTCTCTATTACTTGTATTAGCTACTTTGTAAATAAAGTCATTTATTATTATCATTAATATTTTTTTTAATATTTCATACATGTTCGTAACATGTCTCTAGGTGTTGGCACGAGCTCTCATACCTCCATAACTTCCTTCCTGTTCGCGTTTCTATCATGCAATTATTTTAAATCAAAAATGAAAAAGTACTAACTATGGCGGCTGAATTATAGTTACAGTAGTTACATGTAAGGCTAACTGTCCGCGAAAAAAGAACTGAATCCTTTTCTACAGTGATCTATTAATCTATTACCTTTAAAATATACAATAGGCCGTAGTAATTGTCTATAAGGTATTTGATACATGACTAATTTAACGAACTTTAAGGGTGTTCCTTCCCGCCTTTAAGACGAGCCGAAGCTCGAATAATTGAGTTACGCTCAATTAGCGCGCATTGTCATTACACTAAACAATGCTACCAGTATTACCTCACTGGTTGGAGCGAGATACTATCCATACTCTACTAGCTCTCCAGGCTAGTACCGGAGCGATAACGTAAGGCGTGCTCACCCGTCGGCTCCATCTCCGAGGAGGCTGTGAGGGACGTATCACACGACCAAGGAGATTTCACCTAGTCTAGCTTCAGACTTTTCCCCCAACATACTGTCCCAAGCTGTTGGGAGCCACTGCCCGATCGAATCCAACCTCAATTGTGGCAGGACTTGGTTTTTAAATGGTTTTGCCACCCCGATCTACCAATATATAGGCGTGGTGGGCCCTCGACAGAGCTTCGTCCATGGGTCTACAGCTTATAGACCCCCAGTGTGTACCTAGTTAAGGTGAAGTTGTCTTGATTGTGAGAGGCTATGTATTCGCTTCAACAATCCTTAAGCGTAAAGGATTTAAAAACATCTCCCATCCACTGTACCCGGCTGCAGCCCGGATCATGCCAGCCTCGGCGGTGGACGAGTGGTGTCAGTGCATCACTCGTGTTCCAAGGGTCGTGGGTTCGAATCCCACTTGGGGCGACGGGATTTTTCTAATTGGAAAATTCCGCCACCTCAACTATGGATGTGTGTATTCGTGTTGCATGTTAGATGGGGGACAGATGACCTTAGATGTTGGTTCCCCCGTAGTGTAGGCGTGAAAAGAAAAAAGAAATATGAAATTCGAATTAAAACCGCCTTAAAATGTGACGTCTCGATTAGTTTTGCGGTATAAATTAAATGTAATTCAATAGTTTTTTAATGGTTTTTAACGATGCAATGTTTTTTAGGATAACCTGCGTTGAAAGAAATAAATATTCGGTGATGTCTGGTTAAGATTTTAATAAATTTAATTCAAATATCAATACTAAATTTTATCTTATCGAAATCCACAAGAAGTATTAGGGTAACGCCAATGAAAATGACATCATCAAAGGGTTTCAAAAGCAAGTATTTTCCTCTTCTCTAATCTGGACGTTATTCTGGTTCTCTTTTTATACTCATAGTGGCGGAATATCGTATTTAACAATCGCTGAAGCTTGACGAATTGGATATGTTCACACCGACTTAAGCAGGTTTTAAAGTTTAAAAACAGCTGATCGAGATAAAAAATATTTTATGTGCAGCTGAAGTTGGCTTTTCGTGTACCCCGTACAGGACGCCAACTCCGATGTTGCGGCCGTTACTAAGGATAACGGCCTTTAAAGACTTTAATGGACGTTACCCTTAGTAATAACGTTCTTTCAACTAAAAAAACTCCAATGTCGCGGCCGTTACTAAAGGTAACGAAGGACCTTTAAAGACTTTTATCTCCGGTCGGGCGATTATGAACTATTTAGCGGCCTGTTTTTAGAGCGTAATTTGCTAAATTAGAGCACTCCCTTGTACTACCCTTGTTTACGCCGTCTCTATAGTAATAAAAGTAATTGTAGACTACTGCACCTACCGACTTGAAGTTTTGCACTTTTCAAATTATTTTTATCTTAAATTAAATATTAAGTTAAACTTAGACCGGACATAAACTAACGTATGCATTTCGGGCTTAATTAGTGTTTTAGAGCCCTTTATCGTCTTAGCGCCTTCGGCGTTCGCCTGACTCTACGGGCTCTAAGACACTCAATTAAACCCTTAATACATAATATACTATTATGTTTCACTTGCATAGTATTTGTTGTTTATACCTGATAAGAACTACATAAACAACTCCATAACAACCAGGGCATTATAAGCGGGCGTTATACTGCATAACGCCCTCCCGTTTACTTTACAATCGGAGCCGGCATCACGTTCAATAGTAATTTGGATTATTAAAATGAACTTATTTTTTAGATGACACTAGTGTTATTAGGATTTTTTTTGTTTTTGTGTTGATAACAACAGAAAGCATTTGAATTTAAATTGTCATTCATCTGTTTGACTTTTGTAAATTTAGTAAAAGTTGTTACCATCCGACAAACATAAAAATTTCTAATTTTATAAATACATAAACAACGCCCTTGAAAACGCCAACAATTACAAATGAAAACTAATTTTCTACTTATACATGTTCTCGTGAAAAATAATTGTATGCACCACGAGCGTTACTAGATGATAATACCCATTAGACTTCTACCTCTAGGGCCCTTCAGGCCTTCGGGCTAAAACATCGTTGCCCTTGCATTATCATCATTCTAACGCCATTGGTACATAAATAACTGTAATGAACGTTACGCTTAGTCAGAAGCGTCCCTAAGGTCGGTCAGCCGGGCGTATTCCTGGGGCTCCGGAGACTAGCGGGGCCCTACCCAGCTATCTTATTTTAATCAACATCCCAATATATATTTTAGGCATTAATAAAATTATTATTAGGCTTAGAGTTTGAACGTTTTTATAAACGGGCGTGAAACGTTTGTATCCGAATAGGCCGGCGTCGCTGGCCGGACTGAAACTAGTGATAGGGGTAATAGAAAAATGCCGCTCGCTCTCCCATCTAGCAACACTTTTTACATAGTAGTGTGTTTTAACGCTACTCGTAACACCCAACACCAAAGTGTCGGGAAGTAAGAAGGTGTCTCATAACACTTTTCGAGACTTCAAAATAAACAGTAGCACCGCGTCATAGGATTTTGTTATCGGAAGTGGGTACTAAAAATAATGTTGATATATTTATCATGTCACCCAAATCCACGTCTATGCGTGCGCAGTCTGGATGGTACTCTTGAAGGTCCCACTCCATATTTGTGCCCTGGCCCTCAAAATCTAAAGGGCAGCTCTGCGCTTAGTAACGTAGTTTAAACTAAAAATCATTTCATTATTTGACAGTTGAAAGTTGACATGACGGATAATAATATGAGAATGGCGTTTCTAAAACATGACAACAACACCCTGTTTCTTACTTTAACACATACATACTACCTATAGTAAAAACCAAATAATAATAAAGTAGATGGCGCTTAAATTACAAACATAAGGGGGCCAATCTTAATATGGTTCTTCCGCCACTTTTCACCATTTCATCAATTTTGACCGTTAGGAATTACTTTTCCTCTTGGATTTTTGAAAGATTGTCGTTCAGCCATAATTAAAATTGGGTGCATACTAAAATATTATTACGTTTATTTAAACTGCAATTAAGATTTTTACATAAATCATCATACCTGATGCACAATAATAAGAATAGCGCCGCTAAGTTCTCAAAGAACTATTGTTTTAATAAAAGGACTAAAAATTATAAAGAACTTGAGAAAAACTCGAACTAAACCATAACCTCGAAAATTGTCAGTAATATCTTAGACATAGATACAGCGTTGCCGGATTTTAGGTATGAATTTCCGATTTCCCCTTACATTTAAAACTTTGTAGGTACATTAATTAATGAGCATTTTGTCATGTTAATTATGAATGTACATTAATTATAGTTTCTTTTTACACACACAATAAGTTATACTTTCGTAGTTGAGCGAACGTAAGCCGTAACGTTTAATGTAGAACTGAAACGGCGCTTTACACATAATTTACGCACAAATTTACTTTTTAAGTTGTGTGAACGTGCTTCGTATTTTAGCCAATCAACGCGAAGGTCAAACTTGTCCTATACCTTCCTTCGCTTTATTCTTAGCTGAATTCTACTATAGAGTACATCACATTATTTTAGATTCGTAAAGTATTACGTCTAAATTATAAGCAATGTCATTGTTGAAGTAACTATTTTTATGTCTCTGGATCAATATTGGATTCTTGGCATAAACGATGATTTAAATATTGGCCCTATATTGATATACTAGATTGAAGCAATATTGCACATAACATTGTAAACACCTAGGGCCAACATTCATAAACCCAAGCGACTGAAGCTAGTAAATCAATGCTGGGATAATATTGGCTTATTATTCCACAAAGATATTGCGTCAATATTGGCATGATATTTTAATAACACTGAAATTGAATCAATATGGGGCCAATATGAACAAAATGTCTAGTTTTAAAAATTTGTAAAATTTTTAATTTCTAATTTTTCATATTTAAAATATTTTTATTATAAAAAAATCTTATATTATAGTGTATAAGATATATTTATTATAACATATTTTGTTTTTTTTTTCGTTAACTTTTTTGTAGTATTTAGTATTTATCATTTACATTAAAGAAAATCGAAAAACCTAGGTGTATTATTATTATCGTATGTCACGTGGGCCGGTCCGATGAAAAACTCGGGCCGAAATCTCACTACAATCCGGGCCTGCAGTCGGCTTGTTTGCTATTTTCTTGTTTACAGACTTTGGATTTAGATTTATGAGCTTTCAATCAGTGCATGCTTCATATTATCATATTGTAACTCACCCCCTCACAGAAGTTAAAATATATACCACATATTTAGCAGTCATATAATCGGGTTATCATGTAGAAAGAAGTTGTAAGCTTAAAAACATGCTAAATCCCTCTTTTAGCCCTTCTAGGGACTGTAGTACTACAAACTGCAAAACAGCATAAAGGCAAATAGTGTCTTACAAAGTTTGAGAAATGATGAAAATAAGGAGATTATACTTGAATAACGTTGTTGTTTTTACCATTCAACCCGCTACTTTTAAAATTAAGTTCATAAAAAGATATGTACGTTCATTTACAAAAAATTAAACTTCGCCAATCTTGGTAATAACAAAAAAAATAATTTAAGTTGAAGAAATATAATTTTAAAGTTGCGTCAATTTAACATTGACATGCCAATTCATCCTCAAAAGCTCAGACTTTTTTAACAAAGTTTAAATTTGGATTAACAATAATTAATGTTTAGAAAATTATAAACTTTGTAGTTCAGAATATATTATCCGTTTATGTATTTGTTCTCCCCAATAAATAAACAAAAGTAACAAAAATTAAATTTAGTCACGCAAAAAACAACAGCTTTAGTTCCGTACTATTCCCATTTCTAATACATAAACTAAACCACACGCTTAAGCGTCTACCATGTAAATAAGGCATCCAATGAAAGATACTCTTCTTCAGCTTAAGTATTTACATCACATATGCACTTCTATTGTACACCACCATGAATATTTTAAAAATAAAAACTTCTGAAGCTTTTCCTTTAACCGCTCCTTTTACGACATGCAAAAGTCCAAGCTTTTAGCAAGGAGACATAGAGTAAATGTTGCCGCAAACTTTTCGTGTTTAACGAAAAAGCACATTCTACTAGAGCTATACGGTCATTTCGCACATAAATTTTCTTTATCGCTTGCTCTGTGCCGCAACGGACCTGTTTCAAGTTCAGAATGTAAAATTGCCGCTACGAAAGTACGCGGGTGGGGCGAAAATCCCGTGGGAAAGTGGTCCTTTTTTTATCGCGCAGAAATTAACAAATTCATTTGAAATAGAGGCGAATATCTTTTTGTGTTCCATTTCTTAATGGGATGAAAACATATTTGTTTTTGTGGAGGAATGTATTTGAAACGAAGGCAATATATTTTGTCTACCTTAAACTGCCAGGTTGTTAAATACGGAATTTATTTATCTTAATGACCATAGTGGAAAGATTAAACATAACCCATAAATTAAAAATACCGTATTTTAATTACTTAATTAATAGAGATAAGAATTAACAGGACCATTTTTAACAAACTGCAAAAGCTTTAATTTTCCTTTGCTTTTCTTCCTCCATAATTACACAATGTACTGTCGATGATTCACACCTAACGGCACAGTTTAATCAAAGCAAAAAGTCACAAATGTTGTTATATAAGACGCCCTCTGATGTCTCACTTCGATATTTGTACCTGACGCACACGCATTGTTTTAATTTAAGTGCTCTTAAATTAAAACCTTTGGTGATTGTGATACCAGAAAGATTGCAAGATCAGACTACCCAGTCTGATACCCACCCACTGGCTGCCCTGAGATCTCAGATGGGCACACTGCTGAAAATCAATTCTGACAGTAGCAAACTAACTCTTACTATGCTGGCAGATGTTGCACAATTAGTAGCAAATGTACACCAATCAACCTCGACGCATAGAAAATACAGCATTTTGCCTTTTTTATCTATTCATTCAAAAAATTAATATAGACTAGCCAAACTGATGCCTTTCTCGTAGAGCAGAACTTAAGAGACGTAAAACCAAGTCAGACTGCCAAGAAAGCAAGCTTGGATCTCAAGACCAAGGTTCTTTTTCTAAGACAACTCAAAATACTAACTCCTAAGTACCAACCTATATCTGAAATGTGACACAGTAGTTCTGTACATCAGGTCGATAATCTTTGAAACTGGAAGCGTGCAAAGCAGATCGCTGAGAAAAAGCAACCGATCAAGTCCTTTTTCGAGAAGGGATGGCCCAACAACAAGAAACAGTACAACCAGCAGACGAAAAGTCGCAAATAAATAATCAGCTTCGTGAACTTTTGCAAATTTTGAAAGTTGATTACCAATGAAGAAAAATTTTTGCAGTGAAAAAAAAGTGTCGACATGCCCTTTAAAACGAAACCTTATCAAACACCTGTAAAAAATGTAAAATTTTCTGCAGCTTAAAAAGTGCCCCACAACTTAGCAATCAAGAAATTGACTGAAAGCAATGCTATACCTAATTGTATATCAATATGAGCCAGGGGAATTTTTATCAATATATTTTTTGATTAAAAAAAACCTTATGGAAAGATCAGTTTTTACATTAAACTTAAAGCATTTAAATGAATTTGTAGAAGCTCCCCAAATTAAAATCAAGACTATAAAAGTGTGTAGAGGTTATACAGTTAATCAATCAGAACTGCTTTCTGGCAAATATTGGGATGCTTAATATATGATACCAATCTATCCTAAGAGTAGAAAATACTTTTCCGAATAAAAATTACTACAAGAGTTAGCAAAATTGATTGACAAATTGGTAGCCACCTGTCCCGCCATAGAATATGGTTGGGTGCACGGAAGAAATTTCGAAAGAAAAAATTTTATTTGCGTTAAGGAAGTATTCAGATTACAATCATACCATTAAACTTCCAACAAATCTGAAACCTGATATTAAATGGTTGTTAGTTAATATAAAATCAACATCTCAAACATTATTAGAACCCAAGATTTCCTTTTAAATATTTTACAGTCGCTTCAAATTCATGGTTGGAAGCATACGGAAGAGATACTCACCTCATGGATTTTGGTCTACCTCTCAGAAAGGATATAACATAAATGTACTGTAAATTTTTGCAGTCTGTTATGTATTGAAGTCCTTTGCTAAAGATCGAAGAGCTTGTGCTATCTTACCGAGGGTAGGCAACTGGACAGCGATAGCTTGTATTAACAAAAATAAAGTTTCTAATGCCCAAGATTAAATAAGTACCACCAGGATATTATGAGATTGGTGTGCAAAACGAAAAATTAACGTTTTCGCGTCATATATTTCTTCTAGAGAAAATTTTATACGCTGACTTGACCTAGATCGTTGTCAAATAGAAATAAAATATGAATTAGACCATAAGATTTTTGGAGATATTTGCAAAACATTTGGGAAACCAGCTATTAATCTATTTGATTCTAAATTAGATTCGAAGTGTTAAAATCTGTTTCTTTGGGCCCCGACCCGATTCTAGTCATTTAGACGCGTTTACAATAAAGTGAAGTTCTTGATGTTTAATATCTGAAGTATTACACAAACTCATAAACGAAAAGCTAAAAGTATCTTGGTCGTCTCCAATTTGCCTTTACGACCATGATATCTTCTATTTAATAGACTTCTAATTGATAGACCATTAAATTAAATATGTATGTATCTTAGGATTCCTTGCGATTCCTAGTTGAGCATGCGGACTTTCACTGCATGGACGAGTCCAACCTCAAAATTTAGCCACTTCCGCCGTGTCATATTAAAGCTTGGTGAGCCCCGGCAGATCTCCGTCCCAGTCTACCTCTACCTAAAAGTAGAGAACCGGCCAATACTAACTAAGATCCCTCATTGATAGACGGAAATATAGTAAATAGAGTTTCAAAAGTATATTGGCATATACAACATTAAGCCACCTCAACCCAAATATCAATCAACTTGGGATCCTCATCCAGTATTGGAATTACGTTTTAAGTACGACTATTAAGCTGAATCAACAACTCGGATATCGTTAATTTAACGTGGCGCACCTTTTAAAATAATCACCACGGTTCTCCTTTCGGGAAAACGAATTGAGATACGCTAAATTCTTGTATTGGAATATCTAAAAGGAATTTACCCCTCAGATTCTCTCAACTTATAGCTGCTCTCAAAGAAATTAGTTATGCTCCTGGCCCTAACTGCTGGCCATGTAGTACAAGCACTTTCAATAATCTCCCTTCGAAATATCATTATTCTCAAAGACGCAGTTCAGATTAAAGTTTCAGATACAATAGAAAAATCTGCAAAAAATAAATTCTAATCTGATCTATACCTTCCATATTTTTAAGCTTACCCTCAACTTTGTGTTGTTTCCTTAATAGTAAGTTATATTAAAATTACTTTATATTTCACCATGGATCGCAATGTTCTTTAAACATCTACATTGTGTAATTATTGAGGAAAAAAAGCGAAGGAGAATTGAGAAATTAATTGACTTACCTGTAAGGAAGATTAATTTGAATTTTCCGAGCTTTTCTTCCGAAGATAATTGCAAGCCTCTCACCCTTAGCTACCCAGTGCGATCCAGAGATACAAATACCGAAGTGAGATATCAGAGCGTCTTATATAACAACAATTGTGACTTCTTGCTTTAAACTGTACCGTCAGATGTGAATCATGGATACTACATTGTGTAATTATTTTCGGAAGAAAAGCTCGGAAAATTCAAATTGATCTAACTTCCAGGTAAAAATAGTAATTTAGATTAGTTATTTAGTTAGATTATAAGACAAAATGAGATATAATGAATAAACCTAGAATAATTAAAAGAAATAACATTAAATGATTAATCTATTTGAAATGATAATTATTGGTAACTAGGGAAACCCCATCAAAACATGACGAGCAAATCGCTAATTTGTTGAAGGATTTCCTTATAATAATAATAATAATAATAATAATAATAATAATAATAATAATAATAATAATACATTTATTAGCGTTTACTGTCTCCAGCCTTACTTTGTGGAACTCCATAATCATGAAATATAATATAAATATAAAGATTAGTTAAAGTTTCACAAGTTTTATTAATATCTTAACCTGACAATATTGTTTCGACACTTTGTGTCATTATCAAAGGTAGATAAGATTGATAAACAAACACGTTGCTAAGGATGAATACATACAGAAAATAGGTAACTAGATACAATACATAACAAAAACTAAATATCTAACACTTCTAATAAAGGAGAATTACTAAGCTCAGTTTGTTCATTCATTAAAGGTACTGTGCGTTTATGTCTGTATATTTCAAAAGCTTCTAAAATGTCTAATTTGTGTTTGTTGTTGCAAAAATGTAAGAATTTAATGTTGTTTTGAGGTGTCATTGGGTGGTTCTGTTCCAAAATGTGTTTGGCATAATTCGATTTTTCTGGATGTTTAAGTCTATAAGAGCGTACGTGTTCTTTGTATCTTATGTCGAAATTTCTAAGTGTTTGACCAATATAAACGGAGTTACAAAAAGAACAATTCAAACGGTAAATGCCGGATTTTATGATATCTTGTGTTTTGTCTTTAGCATTGAATAAAAATGAAAAGGTGTTGGTGTTAGTTTTATAGGTTATTTTGTAACTGGTGGTTTTTCTTAGTATAGTTGCAATTTGTTCTGATATCTTGCCAAAGTATGGTATTGATATGTAGTTTGTGTCTTGTATTTGAGTGTCAATTGGAAATATTCTTTTGATAGCTAACCTATAATCTTTTTGTTGAATTAAAGTGTCAATCATGTTATGGTTATAATGGTTTGCATATGCTAATTGTTTGATGATTGAAATTTCTTTATCAAAATGTGATCGTTTCATTGGAGTAGTTAAAGCTCGGTGTACTAAAGATGTATAAGCCGCTAGTTTATGCATTTTATGATGACATGAATCGTTAGGTATAGTGACGTCTATGCTTGTGGGTTTTCTGTATATGGAAAAATCAAATTCATTGTTTGTATTTACAATTCTTCGGATTTCCAAGAGTGATTATTTAATATTAATATTGATTAGATAAATGCAATCGAACAAAAACAGTTGAAAATACTAAGCTTACCATTCTCAGACGAACTTTTGAACGCGATATTTAATAATACCTCCGACTTACACCCGCGCCACGAACTCCGACTTATCCTCCCTTAGTTACCCACCGTTCAATTCTACATTGAATTCATAGGTATATAATATGCTTAATATACCAGCTTTCTAAACTTTGTCAGTCATCTTGTCCATGTTCCTTAAGAGATAAAACATTAGTTCTTAGGTATTCCTATTTTACTTTTTCATGAAATATCCCAATCGGCAAAATTTAAAAATTTCGAAAAGACGGAGATATCGAATTTCGTGAAAATGCTCCAAAGCAAATACTATGAATCTCTACTGAGTAAGAATTGTTATAAAATCTGTTATAAAAATTAAATAAAATAAAAAATAAGTAGTATTAACTAATCTACAGAGTTAAAACTTTAATATAAAAAAGAATAAAGCATATCAGTCTTGTAGAACTTGTAGACGAAGTGGAACAAATATGAGCCGCGTTTTAAATATATAGATTATTAAATAACAATTAACCTATACAATAAATTTTATTATGACCGATGTATTCACTGTCGAAGGACATAGGATCTTCGTAATCTAATGCAGTGTTAATGGAACACGATAATAAGTGATCGAAATATTTATAATAATCGCCCCAGTCATAAAAGTCAGTTATAAATAACAACTTGCAAACGTATCTCACGATGGGCTGTTTTCTCCAAAACTCCAAACAATATGAAACTGTCATCACCAAATATTTTTTCGGTTTTCTACTGTTTTCAAATATGCGCGGGTTAGTCTACGCAACCTAATAACAAATCAAACGTTAAACACTTTAATAATGCAAGTGGTGGATTGCAGCAAACTGAGAAAACTTTTATAAACGTGAATAATTCTAAAACTTACCACCGTGAAAAGTGAGATGGAACTGCAAGTGAATATCTGATCCATGCATCTCAAATTAAACATTTTAGATTTATTTAATTAAAAATATAGAAATTAAAAAAATATATAAATGAAGTAGTGTAGACTAATCTACACAGCGAGAGCTTCATTATAAAAAAAAGAATCACGTAAATCGGCCCAGCGGAACTCTCAAACGAATTTTAGCAAAAATAATCCCCTGCGTTTTAAATATTATAGACGTAGTTCAATTGTATTCTCCGAACTATTGCACTAACCGCCTTTTGCTGTCAACCTAGCCTCAAATTTTAAAATACGTGACACAACCACAGCACGACCACCACTCTTTCGTCGAAGAGGGGGAAAGTATCACAAACGGAATTATGTCAAATGGAAAAATCTTTATAACTTCTCAACTTGTATTCATTTAGTACAAATATATTATCAAGGGTACTGCAATATCCACCCACATACATGCACGCGCTTGCATCTCATTAGAAGTAATTTATACAGTCTGCATATCCTTAGAAATATTGTATCTTATTATTCATCTCATTATCTGTAATTTATTCAATTATACAGTAAGGCTTCCGCGTATTCATGAGGATATGGTATATAAACAGTTTGTTTTGAGTTTACAATTCAGTCAGTGAAAATAGCTCCAACACATCTCCAAGCAACCTGGTGAGTACCTTTTAATTTATCTACTGCTTAGTTCTGCTTAGTTATGAGGGGGTTGCGCTAAAGCTCTCTTTCGCTTAGTTATGGGGGAGTTGTGCCCAGGCTCTCTCTCTCGCTTAGTTTGTAGATCACCAGGAGATCATCTCCTACGCTTAGTTTGTAGATTTAGTGCTGGAGCAGGGTGGTTCACTTTATTTTTTACAATTATTACAAAACAGTAACTATTTTATTATCCCCATATCGACCGACATACACACACCAACTACCTTAATCTTTTACAATCAAAGCTGTAGTCAGTTTATCCCGCTCTAATCAATCCCGGTTGAGAGCCTTCATAGTTTGCAGTAATTAGTGATGGTAGTGTGCATGGGTTATTTATTTGCACAAGACAAAAATAAGATAAACTTAATAAATTTAAATTTACAAGAAATATCATTAAATGAGAAAATTGATCGAAAGGATAATTAGGTTGAAAGGTTAAAATTGTAAACTTCTTCCGTCTTGAAGTACTAAACGCCACTCTACCAATGATCTACTGAATCACTGAAACTTAATTTTTAACTGTTATCTCGTGCACTAATTACTAATCATTTCTCACATATACACGGTGTCCCAGTAAGAAATAGTCAGGCTGTGGTTAGATAACCATTAAAGAAAGAAAATTCCTACATACCATTCTTCTCGTACTTCTATACTTTTGGAGAAAAGCAGCATTGAAGTTCAACTTAATGTTTTCAGATTTAATAGTAAGAATGCACATGACACATATTTTGAAGTTCAAGGAGATAAACAATACACTACTTGTTTTCTAGAATGTGCAAGCTAGCATAATAAAGTCATAACACGTTTTTAATTTGGACAAGTGTTTCATAGAATAACAACAGATAAACAGAATTAAATAAACAAAATAAATAAATAAATAAATGAAACAACCTCTCGTTTGATATTATGTTTCAAAAGTGGTATTTTTGTTTGGTGATTTCTGATTTGTAAGACAATTTCAAATTTTTATAATAGGCTCATTAATCCCTATGTGTAATACAAGTCTACAGGTTTGTGAATAAAAAATTATAGTACATGTAATAGTGACACATATTTTGAAGTTCAAGAAGATAATCAATATTATTTGGTTTCTCAAATCTCAAAATAATAATACTACTAATATAACACCAAATAACATTAAAGTTAAAATGACCCAAAAACGCATTTATTTTATGCACCCATTGTGTTTTAAATGTTCTTGTAATGGCAAATTACCTTACAGCGAATTTTCGAAAATATCTTATTTGATTTACTGTAAACAAAATTAATTTGAACGTTTTTGAAACATAATATCAAACGAGGGGTCTTATTTATTTATCTGTTCTTATTCTACGAAACACTTAGACAAAATAAACACGGGTTATTACTTTATTATGCTAGTTTGCACATTCTCGAAAACAAGTAGTATTGTTTATCTCCTTGAACTTCAAAGTACGTATGTGCATTTTTACTAGTAAATTTGAAAACATTAGGCTGTACTTCGATGTTGTTTTTCTCCAAAAGTATGGAAGTACGAGGAAAATGGTATATAGAAAGTCTGACTGTTTCTTAATGGGACACCGTGTATTTTGGATAATCAACACAATTATTGCTTATCGTAATTTTGTGAATGTCGTTTGTAATTACCAGTTTTCTTCTTAGATAAATTTATTACGTAAGCCATTGGATTTATTTTCCTTTTAAATCTCAATTTTATTTCAACCAGTGAACTCTTAATTTACGTTTCAATCTAATAAAAATAGCACAATCCAAACTAATCCAACACATTTTACAGAAAACAACGATGCTTAAAAAGTTTAAAACCCAAGCAAAATAAACAAGTAGCAATTTATAGCTAAAAGACACAGTTCCCAGTTTCAGAGCTTTGTACACGGTTTTAGATTACAATAAACAAAGGGAATGTAATTTAAAATCCATGCAAAACAATGGTAAAATCTAGTAAACTTAAAATATTTGAAAAGTCCTTTTATATCATTCCCGGAAAAGTATTAAAATTGCATACAAAATAAAAGTATAAACCTCATTCTGAAAATAATTTAAGTATTAGGTGCAAACTGTGAGATGCAGATAATTGGGATGCAAACGAAACAAGATTCTTTTATAACATGCATACGAAGAGAATTTTGCTTGTTCTCAAGAGAAGATTAAATTTTAATTTTTTTAAGTAAAATTGAAAATAAAATTGTAATTCTTAAATACTGTACTTTTATGTAAGGTAAAGGTTTTTATGCTTGCATCTGTGTATTGAACTTATGTAGAGTGAGGAATTACACTACACGTATGAATGTATTTATGGGTATAGTGATACACCCATCTCTTGCATCAAATAGACAAATGCAATTTTCAGTAATCTAGTTTTCTTCATACCAATAGTGATCTTTAGCTCGCATCTTTATACAGAAACTCCAACCTCTTGTTATATAAAATAATTTGTATTAACTTTAAATACATAATTTAATATTTAAATGTTTTTCTTTTCTAAATTCTAATTATTTAAGTGAAATAAATATAAAGGATATAATAATATTTTTTTAAAAAGACGGGGTTCTGTTCCCTTTTTAAAATTCAGTTCTTCCATCAATCAACCATAAATAAAATTTTGAAGAATTTTCACCACCATATAAAGCGCCCTCTAATAAGTTAACCATAAAAGAATCATCAAGGTGTCAACAAAAGAATATAACCTCACTTTATCAGGTAAATACTGAAATTTATTATTGATTGCACATTTCTAACTCGTTCAGCTATTTCAGACAGTAGCCATCAGACACGCATTATACACAGGCATTATACAAACTTATACATAATATCTTTGTTAAATTTCTCTTGCACGTAAAAGGGAGATGCGTTTATCAACATAAATGTTTACTTTTTATTTAATTATTTTTACATAAAATGATATAAAATTAATCCAAATTAAGCCCAAAACGTATGGCCGTAGTAGGATAACGTATAAAACGACAAATAACCTGTTTAAGAGAAAAGTAGTAGGGAAAATAGAACTTGTCTTGAAGGTGTTTTTAGTACTGGGCAGTTTCTATGTTAAAGAAAAACCTGTCTATCTATAAAGTAACCTTTAAAATATTCACATTAGCGGAGCGTTTCAGAAAATATATGATTTTGAAATTAATTGAAATAAAATATACAGTTCGCCAAAACTCAAGTTGTTACCATTATCGAATGCATAAACGGAAGTGAGAGATATTAGAAATGTTTCATGTTAAATAAATAAGGCCAAGCTATTTACTTCCTTTCCATTTTTACATTGACTCTGACTGCTACATGATTGCGTGATAGATGATGCTTTGCCTCTTGTAGCTCATTTTCTACACGATTATTGCTTTATAAAAAAAATGCATCAAATCACTTTTATTTTAAAATTTGAATAATTTATAACAGAATAATTTAAAATAGGACGTTTTATCCCATTTAAATTTAGGTTTTTATGAATTTATTTAGCGTTAAAAACATCTTTTTTATTTAATATTAGTTTTATTTTTATTTTTCCGTATTTTATATTGAATAATTACGATGGAATTAATTAATATCTAATTTTAAAATACTGAGCGCATACATTGTCATCTAGCGGCGAAGACTGAAACCTTACTGAAACCAAATTTTCTTTTGGTCGATAGATGGCGCTGATTGGAATTATGACAGTTATAAAAAATTATTTTAAAAATTACTTTTTTATTTGATTATTTAAGTCTAATGATTGTGAATAAAATAGTATACATGTTTCGTTGGTAAAGTTTCCAAGCCTCGCAGTATTGTTTGACCTCGACGTGCCGTCTCGGTCAAACAATTATCTTGGCTTGTAAATATATCCTTTACCAACTCAACATGTAATATACCAATTTTGTTGCCCAATTGTTGAAGTTTGCTTAATTAGTTAATTCAAATTTTAAAATTTAGAAAAGACCATATCAATTTAATTTAAGCCAATTACCAAGATATTGGGCAATTTATAAATACTTAATATTTTTGTTTAGTTTTTTTTAGAATAATTTCCAAAATAGCTGGTAGCGCCCTCTAAACATTAATCGATTTTTATTTTTTTAGCTTTCTTGTAATTTTATTCAATATGAAATGCTATAACTGCTACCTATCACCCATAAATTTAAAAGTGATCTTTATTCGTAGACTGATTAGTTGTTGGTTCCACGAAGAGTTCAGGCAGGTTTAATAGTTTAATTTTTTTTAAATTAAATAACCAAGAACGCAACAGGACCTTTCTATTTTGATGTTGATGAGGATTTGCATGTAGTTTTGATCGATGAAGTAAAACTTTATATATTAACATTTAACACAATCCTTTAGAATTTACGATAAATATCTCAAGGACAGCAAACTATTGGATCATTCACATAATCGAGATTTATAAAGTGCACTAAAGCTATGTCAAGTAGGATATTGATTATAAGGAGGTCTATTAAACTTTGTGAAATGTCTCAACCATACATTACAAACATAATATCTGTCTTCAGCAAATTCTAATCTTTGCAGTAGTATTATAATTTGTTGAATATAAAACTACTCAATTTATTGAGTAATATATTTGATTCAGCTTATACTCATTTTTTTGGAACAACACTTGTGATAATTCTCGTGTTACTTACTTTACAGTTGACCATAAGTCATCGTTAGTTTGTCATAAATTAACAAGTGAGAAGTTGCTAACTTTATACACGGGTCATTAAAAGGAACCTAACAACTAGTAAAACAATCTAATGAACGTAAATGTATGAGCATTGAGCATCTAGTTTACCTCACACTGCAATAAATCTTCAGAAAAATGTTTAAAATTGAATGTGCTTTTTTAAAATGTTTTCAGCTTTCCTCTCAGCAAAAAAAAAGAAAAATCCTACACCCTACGAACCATATGCACTTACTTTTTATTTTGTCTGTACACTTTCAAATAAAAAATGTTTTCTTTACCGTCTTCCCATTGAAATATGAATTCAATATTGCGAGTTCGTAAAAACAGTTTTTATAAGTAGTTGTAAAAAAAGGAAAAATACCTTCCTTGACCAATAACCCAACCATCTTTATTACCTATTTCACATTTCATTTTTATAGAGTCCTTAAGTATATTCCTCTCTTTCTGATAATACGACCATCCTTTATGCCTTTTTACATATATTCTAAATTTTGAATTTCAAATATCACGCCATTATTAATTTAATATCTATGAAAAATGAATGCCTATATACTGAATCTTAAAAAAATCTTCCTCTTTTGTTAAAACATAAACCTTGGGAATTCTAAGTAATTGATCCTCGTTCAACGTTTTAACCATACGAGGCGTTACTCGTATATGGTCCAGTAGGGAATACAAGACGTGAACTCAGTATTGATCCCCTAGCAAAAGGGCGGCAACGTCAGAGTTTTGTGAATGAAACGTGTACGAAAGGGGCCTATGTAACATTAAACATTAAAAGGGTTATATCATAACAACACTTGTAGTTATAATGGATCAAGGATTATGCATGCTAATCACGTTAAGATTAACGTGATCTCGTTATACATTTAAATATCCGTAAAATTGGGTAGAAAGCTGTTAAGATTATTTTTATTTGACGACTAGAAGAAGAAAATGGTATATAGAAGAGAAGAGAAATATATTTTTAGAGTTTCATGTAAAAATTGTAAGCTTAAAGCGTACAATGCCCTCTCATTTGCATTTTTAAATCAGTCTTCCGGACGATAAGATTTTCCTCTTAGCCTGGGTGTGTAAATCCTAATGAAATGGAAAATTACATTTCGGAATTATCTTAGTACAAGAATTGGATGATTATCGTTATTTTATATTAGCTGAAAAAATTCTAATATTAAAATGAATTACGGAGTAGGATCGAATCGCAATTTAATAGAACAAAGGGGCACATTATCTCAATGCGGCTTCTAAAAATCATTAACCAAGATACAAATAATGTAATATAAAAACATTAGTTAAAAGTAACTCTGTTAGTTGTTTAATTACTTAACATTTTAGCAGGGGAGTACCACAAAGACCAATTTTTGATTCACTACTGTAGAACATACAACACGTTCAAAATATATAATACCAACTTGGACACTTTGAATTTTACTATAAATAAATATGCACATAATCTTAAATACATGATTAAACATTTTAGTAGATTAAAAAATTATTCTACATAAGATTAATAGAATAAAAGTTCGGTTTGTTCAGAGAATAAGGTGTATGAGTGCCACTGTTTTATCAAGAAATAGCTACATCAACGCGCAAAAGACTATGTTTTCTTACCTCAAATCTTTTTTACAAAAAAATGTGTTATTGTGCTGAGAACAGCAGCGAACCATGCAGTGAACAGCCTATTGAGTGTCTGTGCCTGTGAGATGCCATAGTGTCTATGGCATTTTTTATATAAGATGTATTTTGCAACAGAATGTCTAGTTATTTAAGGTCTTTAGAATTGCAAATGTGTGTGATTTTGAAAGACGAGTGATGTAACCAATAATCTAGATACATTTATGTATTTATGTAAATCTGTATCTCTTTGCAATATTTAAATACTTTGTTAAAGCTTTTATATAAACCCAAGGTTTATTCTCCCTTTCGAGCTTTAATTCTGTATTTAGAAGAAGACCTTCGCCGAATCCGACCAACATGACCGTTTGAAGCTAATGCTAATAAGTTGACATCGTCCTAAATGACTTTCAGAATATCCACGTAATAATTTTCACACATCCCTGATATTAGTTAATGTTAGAACTAAACAAAGACAAGATCACGTGATGAGCTTCACTCAATAGAATGGAGCCAAACTCAACTAACGCTAGGGTCTAAAAGCACCCAAAAGAGATCAATTCAAATAGTTGATGATATGGGTTGTAAGTTTAAAGAATAATTCTGAATATTCTATGCGAGTCGTTTCAACTATTTTATTATTTATATTACACGTAAGTATTTCAAATAATGTAGATGTATTGATCAGAGACCTGTTCAGCTTTGTAGAAACGATCCAAATTGACCCGTTTAATGTGAGCAATACGTTCGTACATGATTCTATCACAAAGCATATATTTTGATATGAAAAATTAAATCGTGCTGTACAAAATTCGTTCTACTCGTATAGCGGATATAACAGTCTTACCGCCAAGAAAATAAAATTGTTTAAACCTACTAAACCTTAATTAATAAAGTTCTTTATTTTAATTGGTAACTCAGTATTTGTGCTTATTAATTACGAATAATCAAAATTGTTACGCAGCATGTAAATAATTAATAACTACAAAATTGTAAATAAATATTGTTCTAATGTAGTCAGTAGTTCTGTATTGCTATTATTTAGAATTGTAATAATAATAATAATAATAATAATAATAATAATAATAATAATAATACTGTTTTTTGGATATTTAATCCAGATTTAAAATTTGTTTTTAAACTTACCAGCAGAACTTCTATGAATATTTTACATTTTAATCACGATAGCTATTCAAGCTTGACTGCAGATGCGCCATTGGTAATAATTTCTTGTTCACCTAAAATTATCTCAATGAAACACAGCAATAAGGAGTTCCATTTATTCTACAATATTCCTATCGGTTCGTAATTTACCCCGAATTTAATCCTAGAGAAACGACAAAAAATAGAAATATTAGTGATGTTGTACCAAAGTTCAAAGCATGTCGAATATTAAAATACTCATTCCTTGTGCACGTGGTGTAATTTAATGAAAATATTATTCAAAATGTCAACATTACATAAAATGAAAACAAAATTGTAGGGTATGTTTGCAATAATGTTGGAAGCACGTTGAACATTAAACGTATCATATGCAAATGAAAAACAAAATTGTATAATTAAATATGAATATGTAACGAAATCGTTTTGTTAGTTTTATTTGAAAATCTTTTTTAATTGCAATAATTTCAGCACCATGTACAATTTTGTTAATTAACGGTGCTGGGATTGTCGGTCGAAAATATATGGAAAATGCGCTTATCTTTTTTAGTTTATTTTTGCAATGATTTGGTGACCTTGATTTTTACGGGCTCGCTACTATGACAACCAACTTTTTCGAAATTGCACATACATAAATGTATTTTTATTTATTTCTGGAATCAGTATATTATTCTACATCCGCTAGGTGAAATTATTAAACAGTTACATAATGGAATTTTCAAAAAAAAAAGAATTTTCCTATGTAAGTGATACTTGTTTATACCGAATTTTTTGATGTAGCTTTAATCTTTATGTATGAATGCAATGTAATATATAATATTAATACTTTGATATACTAAATATATACTTTAAAAATTAAAGGGAGATCATTACAAAGATATGTAAATTTATAGGAATTTCATATCCACTTCTAGAAAATGTATATTAACTTTTAATCGTAAGTTTTATCAAATTCCATCAAAAATGTGGAAACGTTCAACCACCACAGGTTGAATTGTTAAATTAAATTGAAATTGTAGCTTTCATAGATTTCGAAAATACAAAAGTTTTAGCGAATATACAACATAAGACCCGATGAACCATAAGAGAAGCCATTGCGATCGAGAAACTTCCGAACAATCTTAATACCAGGGACGATACACAGCGACTACCATCAGCTTGGAAACCAGCTATAACCAGCATCACCGTCAAGAAGCGAAAACCAGCACAGCAGAACGATAAAAGGGAAAGCGAGAGAAAGCCACCGGATCAAGCGAGACCAATGACACGCAGCCGCGCCAAAAACCAGCCGACCGCAACCATGCGCAACACCGTAACCGTATATAAAGACCAACCGGTGCAGCAAGACGTCAGTCTACATCGTGAAACCACGCGAAGCAGAAGGAAGTTAGAAGTGACCTGAAGATGGCAAGTGTGATCTTGCCGAAACGTCGTCAACCATTGTCTGGTTCCTCTAGGAGCCGAATAGTGAATACGCGGAGTGAAACCCGGAAAAGTAGTGAAGTAATATATATATATATATATATATATATATATATATATATATATATATATATATATATATATATATATATATATATTGCTGTGGATTTTAGTGTCAAAATTTTGGAAATTTTGGAAAATTTTGGAAAATTCTAAAATCGTTGTTAAATACTAACACTTTTGAAATATTTTTATCAACTTTTCCTGTTAAAAATAAATTTAAGTTATTTAATGGAGTGTCATTGATTTTGAAATCAATGTGTATACTTTTTAATAAGGTTAAATAATACATGTTTCTATTTATTATCAAACAGCTTACTCACCGATTACTTAAGTGTACGTAACATCCAGTTGTTCGCAAGTTTTTGTTATGATGTAATTCAATTATGTATAATTTCAAATGAGTATATCGACGGGTTATGTGATTCTTTAAGGTTTTTGTTCGTGTAAATAGTTCATTGTTATTGCAAATGTTGTGTAATAATGTGTAATAGATGTGTCACTTTTATATAAGAATTTTAATCTGCTATTATGTATTATATGAGTGTACAGTTTGTATTAGTTCGTAAGGTGACGTCAGATTGTGTAATATAATTATGTAAATAGTCAATTGTATATAAGCTTAGAAAATCATAATTTTAAAAGAGTTCCTGATAGAAAGCGACGCAGTAAAGTCGTGTTAAAGACAATAATAAAATGTAAATAGACACTTCATGGTAAACAACGACGCAGTAAAGTCGTGTAAGAAATACAGTACAATGTAAATAGTTAAGTTAATTGAATACGGCAAAAGTATTAAAAAGGTTATAAATTGTAGAAGTGTATACGTTTATAAAGAACCTTTTAAAGTTAATTTACTTGCTAAGTAAGCAAGATAATAAATCTTCGATTAAAACCATCAATCGGTGTTTTATTTAATTAAACAAAAAAAGCAAATACAAGTTCTTCGAGAAAGGGATATATACCCGCAGTTAAAATAAAACAAAAGTGAGTTACCAAAACCAAGAGTGTGGATGGTGTTATGTGGGAAAGCCATGCAAAAGGGAGGAAGTCAACCGGAATTGGAAATCGGCACTGAGACAACATAAGTGACTTGCTCTGCCAATTGGTTTTGGAAAGAGGGCATCTATAGAAAAAGGAAGAAGCATCGCTTTATAAAAAGGTAGGAAGTTATTTCCTTTGGTATCTGATGAAGAAAAGACTATCGTTTGTGAGGTGTAATTAAGTGATTTGAACAATTTAGCCATTAAACTTAATTAAGATTTCAATTTTAAAAAGTGTTTTCAATTTCAATTTGTATATTTTTAAAACCTACAGGAATCCACATTCACCCTGAGATGAGTTATTTTTATAAAATTTAATTCTGTTATGTTAATTTATTTAACTGGCGCCCAACTCTCTTACGTAAACTTGAGTTAGTCAAGAACTAACGTAACATTAATTTTATATAACCATTGCATTATTAAATCTATTAAAAGGTATTTTCAAATCATATTAGAATTTATAAAAGAGGGAAGTTGAAAAGCATTTCCAAAGTACACAGTCTTTAAAAAAATTAATTTATTTATAAATCAATTATCTACAATCTAACAGTAATTATTCGTCATTTGTAAGTATTTAATAAGTGAATATAAAAACAATATTTTATTGTTAATTAACCAATTCATCGCATATAAATTTGGCGCCCAACGTGGGGCAAAAGAAATCAAAATTATTCTGTTTATGCCAATTCATCGCATATAAATTTGTCGCTGTCAACGTGGGGCATTTGATTAATGTGGGGCTTTTGTAGATTAGATAATCATTTGATTAATAATAGGTTTTGATTACTTATTTGGTTTTTCTTATCTTATTTGGATTTTATTAGGTTATTAGTATTAGATTAGAATTTTGCAGTCATATTAGGGCATACTAGTATATTTAAATATTATTAGAGTAAATTTTGTTTAGTGATTAATATATGACGTCGGTTAAAAATATTTATTCTGCCGCGGAAAGTAATTTAGTATTAAAAAAGAAGTATACAGATAAAGAATTAGTAGTGTCTGAGAAGCAGAAAGCTTTAACCATTTCAGTAATGGAGGGGAACGGTGAAGAAGGAAAAACAGTAGAACCTACACTTGCGCAACTTATGCAACTTATAATAAACCAAACAGAAAAAATTGACAAACAGTCTGAAGACATGAAAGAAATGAAAGAAGACATGAAAGAAATGAAAGAATATGTGAAAACTAAATTTGACAAACAGTCTGAAGCCACGAAAGAAATGAAAGAAGACATGAAAACTAAATTTGACAAACAATCTGAAGAGATATCAAGAAATAATATAAAAATGGATGAAATAACAAGCAGTATAATAAATCTAAAAGAGGCAATAATTAGCAAATTAGAATTTAGCAAAGAATATAAGAAAGATCAGGAAGTTAAACAAATTAATAACGATGAAGTACATTCAACAGAATTAGGAAAAGTAGATGGAGGGAATACTGATGATAAAACTATAGAAGATGAGTTAGAAATGGTAGATGTAAATTGTAATATTAATGAAGATGAAATTTTAAAGAAGGGAAGTTTTGTCAAGGTAGATTATAGTAGAAGAGATGATAAAGAGGTTATTATAGGTAAACTAATTAGGAATAAAAAAGTGAAATTAAAAGGCAAGCTAAAGAAAGACAGGAATAAAATTATATTGTGTAATTTCAAGACAGAAGGGAAAAATAGAAAGTTTGTTACAGGCAGTAGGGAAAAGATTAAAATTATAGAGAAATTTTATAAAAGACAAATATTACCATTTAGTAATTTCCATCTATTAAATTTTAAAAGCAGACGAAAGAAATACAGATCTTTTTAGGATAATTATAGTAAATTAGAATTATATAACCGATAGTGACAATGAACCCAAAAGTATGATAAATTAAACTGATTTAAACTTTATGTAACGATTTGACTTTATATAATAAACAGGCTTATGGAATTTTACACCCAATTTGGACTTATGTTTATGTATTATGTTATTGAAAATAAAGAAGGGAATAGTTTGAATATGATTAAAGAAAGATAATTGAAATATTTATTAAAATAGGGGAAAATGGGGTTTAAATTATGATAATTATATAATGAAATGATGAATGAAGATGAAAATAATGATAGGATATAAAAGTTTATTGAATAATGATTTTTAGATTAATTAAAGATAATTGGATAATGAGAAGATAAAAGATTAGGAAGTAAATGAAGGTGATTTGATTATGATTAGTATGTTTATTAAAAATGAAAATAAAATAGAATTGTGGTTAGAAGAAGTTAGAGGGTTAGAAGTATTTTTAGAAATGAATAATATTGAAAATTATGATGAACTATTGATATTGATGAGGAAAAGATTAGTAAATTAGTTAAGAGGACATTCATTAATGAAAATGAATATGAAAACTTGATGATATGAAGAAATAAGATTCTGAAATAATTAGATGAATAGGATTGGGACGAGGATGGATAAGATGTAATTATTATTGTAAATTTTGTAGATAGCTTGTTATGATAGATTAGACTAAGGAAATTTATTGGGAATAAAATATAAAAATACAAAAATATGAATTGGTGTTTAAAAATAAATGTATTTTAACATTTGTTGTGTTTAAAAGTAAAATTGCATTTACAATTTTATTTCAAACAGGAGGGGATAAATGCTGTGGATTTTAGTGTCAAAATTTTGGAAATTTTGGAAAATTTTGGAAAATTCTAAAATCGTTGTTAAATACTAACACTTTTGAAATATTTTTATCAACTTTTCCTGTTAAAAATAAATTTAAGTTATTTAATGGAGTGTCATTGATTTTGAAATCAATGTGTATACTTTTTAATAAGGTTAAATAATACATGTTTCTATTTATTATCAAACAGCTTACTCACCGATTACTTAAGTGTACGTAACATCCAGTTGTTCGCAAGTTTTTGTTATGATGTAATTCAATTATGTATAATTTCAAATGAGTATATCGACGGGTTATGTGATTCTTTAAGGTTTTTGTTCGTGTAAATAGTTCATTGTTATTGCAAATGTTGTGTAATAATGTGTAATAGATGTGTCACTTTTATATAAGAATTTTAATCTGCTATTATGTATTATATGAGTGTACAGTTTGTATTAGTTCGTAAGGTGACGTCAGATTGTGTAATATAATTATGTAAATAGTCAATTGTATATAAGCTTAGAAAATCATAATTTTAAAAGAGTTCCTGATAGAAAGCGACGCAGTAAAGTCGTGTTAAAGACAATAATAAAATGTAAATAGACACTTCATGGTAAACAACGACGCAGTAAAGTCGTGTAAGAAATACAGTACAATGTAAATAGTTAAGTTAATTGAATACGGCAAAAGTATTAAAAAGGTTATAAATTGTAGAAGTGTATACGTTTATAAAGAACCTTTTAAAGTTAATTTACTTGCTAAGTAAGCAAGATAATAAATCTTCGATTAAAACCATCAATCGGTGTTTTATTTAATTAAACAAAAAAAGCAAATACAAGTTCTTCGAGAAAGGGATATACCCGCAGTTAAAATAAAACAAAAGTGAGTTACCAAAACCAAGAGTGTGGATGGTGTTATGTGGGAAAGCCATGCAAAAGGGAGGAAGTCAACCGGAATTGGAAATCGGCACTGAGACAACATAAGTGACTTGCTCTGCCAATTGGTTTTGGAAAGAGGGCATCTATAGAAAAAGGAAGAAGCATCGCTTTATAAAAAGGTAGGAAGTTATTTCCTTTGGTATCTGATGAAGAAAAGACTATCGTTTGTGAGGTGTAATTAAGTGATTTGAACAATTTAGCCATTAAACTTAATTAAGATTTCAATTTTAAAAAGTGTTTTCAATTTCAATTTGTATATTTTTAAAACCTACAGGAATCCACATTCACCCTGAGATGAGTTATTTTTATAAAATTTAATTCTGTTATTTTAAGTTATTTAACTGGCGCCCAACTATATTACGTAAACTTGATTTAGTCAGAATTCACGTAACATTGTTATGTAACTAGTGCATTATTTAAAACTATTAAAAAGTAATTTTGATTCATATAAGAATTTAAATAAAGAAAGTTGAAACGCATTTCCAAAGTACACAGTCTTTTTTTTTTATTAATTTATTTATAAAACAATTTTTCTACGATCTAACAGTAATTATTCGTTATTTGTAAGCATGTAATAAGTGAATATAAAAACAATATTTTATTTTTAATTAGCCGAATTCAACGCTTATATTTTTATTTGCTAGCCGAGGTGGGGCAAAAGAAATCAAAATTATTCTGTTTATGCCAAGTCATCGCAATATATATATATATATATATATATATATATATATATATATATATATATATATATATATATATATATATATATATATATATATATATATATATATATATATATATATATAAATGTGTTTAAAAATCCACACCATCATAAAAGGTAAAACCCTCAATGTCATCAAAGATGCAAAAAGAAAAACATGAATAAATTAGAAACTTTTTTCTCCAACCTCACGAATGTGACAGTATAAAAAAGAGGCCATTTACGCACAGTGCTTGGTCAATAAAGCAACTGTACAAAAGAGTAATCATTTTCTGTAGTAATACAACAAATAATTTGTACTTTGCGCGGTACATATTATTTTTCGCTCTAAGTGTCTCTAAAGCTATTTTTTATATCAATAATAACGCGAAATCGTGAAATACATATAAAATTTCAGTTAAATAAAGTACTAGTCATATATTTTTTTCTTTGGCAGTACTATTAAAACATAAAATTAATTTCTTTAGACTTAAAAACAAATTTGACGTTTCTATTAAAATCTTAGTAGCAGCTCTCAATGAAGTCAGAAAAATATTAAGTTATACTAACATGACTCTGTCATGTCGTCTGCGGAGGATTCTGAGAATTTCAATCAAATAGGCCTGAGAATTACACGTATTTTAAAATAATATTTGTTCTACAATTATCCCGTTTTATCCAGAAATATAATAACTATAGCAAATTGCAGTAAAAAGCAGTTGTAGTAATGTCATGTTTTATTCTAAACAACCCTCTCGCGGAGTTTGCGAGTTAAAAGAGTAGTTTTAGTTTTAGTTTAGTTTTAGTTTTTTCGAGAAGTCATAAGATTGACGTAATCCGCTGAACGTCATTAAAAAACTTTCTCATTCATCCTAAAACACATTCATTTTTGATATTAATTAAATAAATATTATTTTCTCGTTCGCAAGATTCTACTTAAAGGTTATGGGTATACATTTGCCGGTCCACCTAATATCTATTCGTTAGGTATTGTATATTATAGCAGGAGCATGTTTAAAATTTTATATCTTTAAAAGGGGGGAACTTTAGTAAAAAAGAAAATAAAATATTCATGAACCTAAAAAGTACGAGTAGGTACGTTGAATAAAAAACGATTTCTACAAAAAGCAGAATATATACAAGCAATAAAAGTAAAAGAAAATTGGGATAAACTCTGTTAAACCACCTCCGCACCGTCATGCAAAAATAATAAAATTATAAAGAGCGGAAAAAATTGACAATCGTAAAAGGAGAAATGGTTGAAGTAGAGACATTCTCAAAGAAAAGTTAAATAAAAAAAATTCAATACGGATTCGATTCAAAACCCAGGCAGGATTTTGAAATCATTAGATAAGTTTTACGTGTGAATAAGGTAGCACTTTGATTTGAATTCAAATTCTTAGAGGAAAAAAAAGAAAACAGAAAATAAGGTTTTGTAATTTTATCTTGAGGTAATTGAAACTTGAGAAAATTTCTAGAAATCTTAGAAAATGTCTATACATCAAACTCAAGAAGAAATATAATTGACTAATAAGGCCATTTTTCTCAGCTCAGATAAAATAGCTAAAGATGGTGCCTTTCACCTTATTAAAATCTTATCATCATTTTGATTTTCCAGAATACTTATCCACACAAATCTTTGTTGCAAAATACTTTAAAGTAAACACAAAAGCGACTTCAAATGCATCCCTTAATTAAGAAGAACGTTTAGTAATGAAAGCTTAAAAATGAGAATGATTTTCGAGTAGGAATTACTGAATAAAGGTAGAGAGGCTTTCGCATTCGAGAACAAAAGTTTAGAGTAAACAATAACATCCAGGGTCGCATGCGAAATTCTAGAGGCTTCCATTTATTAATTCGTCTCGTTTTCATATAAACACACACACACACCTTCCTTATTATTAATTTGAAGAGCAAATAACAGAAAATCGAGTGGTGTGTCTGTCACACGGGATGCGCATTTTCCGCGAATTTCGCCTTTCACAATTCTAAAACTTTAGCGAAAGTCCTTTATTTTAAGTCCTTCAATTATTATTTTAATTTTGATTTGGCCCACATAATTACTTTGCATCCACTATGCAATTAATTTAAAGTTAGTATCCAGCAGGAAAAGTTTTGTTTTGATTAATTATACACAGAAGATCAATTTATTTTATTAAACCTAAAATCCGAATTGAGACCTATACACACACTTGGTTTTGATTGATTCCTTCGTGTTTTTCCGGATATTGCAATATAGCCCCGCTTCCACGTTAAATTTATGTGATCTTATATATTGTTGGAAATTTTGTGGTGTGATATGTTATCTCCAGTTTCCGGAGACAATTTATTGAATAAAATATGATTACTGACTGGTTCTATTGTGACCGTTTTCTAAGTGAAATGAGATTTATAGATGGTTATGTAATACAATTGGATATTTCTCTCAAAGGCTTTGTTTTTATCGTTAATTTGGAATGTAAATGCATTCCTTTTAATTTAGATATATATATATATATATATATATATATATATATATATATATATATATATATACACACACTCGATGTTATTTATTTCATTCGCATAAAAACATTCACTGTAAAATTAGAAGCTTATTATAAATTCCTAATACCGGAAATTGTAAGGTTATAGTTAATGAACCTGTCATTATAAAGAATAGCTTGTATTGTAGTATTGTGGCGATTGACTAGTCATGAAAAACAGTACCACATAGCAGATTTGCGTAAGGTTTATACGTTTTCGTTCCTTTTCGCGATGTAATAAATTAATAATAAGGTAATTCTTCATAAGTTTATTTAGAATAAATTCTCTGTCACAAATACCACTCTTCAAGAAGGCATTGCCTTCAGTGTAGTTGGACCAGAGGTATATATTAAACTAAAAATCAGAAAATGTTCTAGACAAGCCTTTTTTAACATATTATCATTGAGATCAAGAAGAATGAGAATATCAAATAACGTCATATATGATGTGTATAAACGCTTTATAATATGGAACATTTCGGACGCCAAAATAGTAATATCTTAGTAAATACATGAATAAACAATTTGTAGAGATACTTCATGTAACGCTTAAAATCTACAAACTAAATAATGCCCCGCGATTGGGCGCCAATTTGTAACGACAAAAAAACCTGGCCCACGGTGGACCGCCAATTTGTAACGGTAAAAATCCAGAACCAAAAAAATTCTTCTCAAAAACAAACTTCGGAAAATATTTAAGAAATTATACTTACGTTAATAAGATGCTCAAAATTACCACGGCTTGAGATTTAGCTCTTTCTTACAAATTTGAATTTCAGGTCGTAGGTTTTGGTTCTGCAGTTGTCTCATTAATAAAAGGAATAAATAAAGGTTTCAGAACTCAATAAAATACACTAAAAGGGCGCCATCTGATTATGAAACTTAATAACAATAATTAAGCCAAAGAACATTGAGATCACTAATCAGAAAATGAACTCAAATCTACTAGATTTTGATCAAGAAATTTATTATACCTATTAATATCAAAATTAAGCAAAAAATGAATAAAGCATTCATAATTATATGGTTCCATTTAGCTCACTTAGGTTAAACTTGAAAACATATTTATTAGATAATTAAAAAAACATAAAAATATAACCAATGAACATAAGAAATTCTAGTATCATTAAACTTAAATTATTCAACTATTATTGAACTGAAAATATTCAAGTTTTAGTGAACTTAAGATTATTCAAACATTATAGAAATTAACATATTCAAATATTATTGAAATTAAAATACTGGTATTAAAACCCTACAGAAGAGCTCTTTTGCGATAATAAATGTTTAAATACCAACACATCCAACTAATCCATAAACAAGAATAAAAAAATTACTCAAAGATTACACAATAAAACAGATAATTCTTAGGTTACAATACCTTGATCACCTCGATCGATTTCACACAAAGCCAGTAAGAACTTGCACAAACTGATCTTTTACACCAACAGAAACCATTACTTTTACCTAATAGAGACTGGAAAAGCTTCTTGTAGGATGACAGTTGCTGAATTTGACTTGTGATGAATTAATCTTTACTGCATTAGGTCCAAAGAAACTGTTTGGTAATTCAGTTCAACCAAACAAAACGTTCAACACAACAATATGGCTCAAATAACTTTAATTATTAAGTCACTGTTAAAACAATCCTGTTCTTTAATATTTTTAGGTTGACTTGCATCCGATAACTAACGGTAATATCTTTAAAGTTTTAAACAATTCAAATTTATTTATCACTTGCTAATTTAGTTGCTTACGATAAAATCGATAATTATTTATTCTTGTCAGAATATAGAAAGGGAATTAGCTTTATCATGAGTCCGTCTACAAATAAACGATAATCCCAAAAAAATACATTGCCTGTAATTTATAAATAATTTTCTTATAGGTTTATTTGTAACAAATGCTAGAGCATGAATTTAAATTGCAAGAAAAACGTAAATTTGCAGGACCGTAATTAAGATTTTTCAATAAATATGTATACAAAATTACATTTATTCAGGACTGGTAAAAAATACCGTTACAGTCATTCGAAAAGATTGTTGTCATTGAATTAAATTTCAAGAAAACGATAAAAGAAGATACAACGTAATATACAACAAAGCGCGCAAATGATTCCAAATTGCAAAATCAAATCAGGTAGGTATTATACATTTTATCTAATAATAATGATTTTGCACATATTTTTCAGATAAAATGCTTTGCTAAAGCTTTACTACGAATACAGAAAAGAAAGGTGTAACAGTGATTTCACATAAGAATCTACAATAACCCTTTCAAACACATATACAATAACGGCTAAAGCAAATTAATAAATTGAATTTTATAAAAAGGTAATAATAGTGGTAGTTTGTATGCTTATTTCAAGAAAGATATTTTAAAATTAAGCATTTATTATAAAAATTTAAGAGTACACGTATTATTTACTTAATGAACGTTATACTATGTTAAATATTTACTTCGAAGTGTTGATATTTCTCTTCAATTACATAAATTTTGTTTCATTTACTATTTAAAAAACATTGATTTCAAGGATTATTTCATTTTGCAATACTTAAAAGTTAGTAAAACTTATAATTATTTAACTACTTTAAAATTAAAACAACGCTGATTGATTGAATATCGACATCAACACTATACCAATTACTGTCCACAGACCCTAATGCGCTCATTGTGTACTATGTTGTTTTGTGCGCTGTTTATCTTTTAACTAAAAAAAGTAGCCATAGTAATGTTTCCTGGTAAAGTTTTATTTAAATCATTTGTTCAAATACTTATTATTTACTCCGATTAAAATTTATTTTGCGGACTACTTACTACATTTGTTAGTTTTGAACGATCTATTATTACTGATAATGCTGCGATCGTACGAAAATATCGAAATTTGATTTCAATTCATTCAGTTGTTTCTTGTAAATCAGTTTACTATAGTATTAGAATTTTGAATGTTAGTAAGCTTTTTTAAAACTCTAGTTTCCTTAAACTGTTATTGTATTATGAACTGAATATTTTTAGTCCCTCCCGGAAAACGCTGATGCGAAGCTAAATCCCGTGTGAAAAACTATAAGGTGAAAACTATGATAAATTACAATGAAATGTATATTATAAATCCCAAGCAAATATCAAGATTTTATCGTTTTTATATTATATTATTTGAATAGTAAAGGTTAGTCAGATTAGCAGTTATAAGCGTGGATATTTTAGAAGAATTTTAACCATCGAATGATGAACGATATCAACTAACTGATTTGGTTTTAAAAAAATTAAAATCTAACTACAACTTTCATGGGGTGATTTCCGAAGATTTTAAAATCATTTTCATTACCTCTCCGCGTTTTTTTGTTAGTAAAATTACTAACAGGGGGGGACTTGAAATAATAATAATAATTGCTACTACCCACTTTATGGGAAATACCCCACTTTATACGATCATAAATCTGTACAGTATTTTAAATTGGAATATTTAATTTTATATTATTTTATATTATAACACTTATTATAATTATGTATTGAAACAATGATACTATTTCGTATTCTACAAAAATTAATTAATTAATTAAACTATTAAATGTTAGATCTGTGTTTTAATAAATTAATAAAATTAAGTCTGGTTTATTTTAAAAGTATTAATGAGACTATAAATAATCAGGATTATAGGTTAAAGATGTTTTAATTGTTAGTTTTTATTATTGTAAATGATCTTTATGAAAGAGAACGATTATTTTTATGTTGGATTGTAAATGAGGGTTGTTTCTCCACAATACTCGTATATATGCCGCCCCGGATTTTTTTGTAGATCTTTTTGAGACCTACAATTCGTTCGCATACAGTTTGTCTTTATTTGTTACCGTTTTCGGAGCGTAAGGCATTTTGTGTTTGTTTTGCCAAATTTATTAATTATTTCTTTTACAGTTTGCTCGTTATACGACTTTCGAAAGACTTTTTGAACAATCTTTATATAACTAAACATTCTGCAAGAAACAAGCTAACGAATAGTGAAAACAGAATTAAGATCTATTCAGTGATTCTCGAAATTCAACAAATTTACGGAGACAGAAGTTAATTGTAATTATTTGAGTGCGCGTGCACTTATGAATGATGCGGGGTATATGGTATGCACGCAGATTGCCAGCAACGGCGTTACCAGCAGCTAAACTTTTGTAAACTGATCTCTTTTCTTGCTGCAAATTCCCGCCCTATTTGTGTAATATGCGATTTTCTTAAAAGTGGTATTAGCAATTTATTTTTTACAAGGTTTGAACTATACTGCTTCCAGTTCAAGAAAGCTATCTGTGACATGTTAATAATTGTGGTGCTGCATTTTGCTAAATTTTATAGTTGTTTTCTATTTAATTTTATTAAAAAAGTTAAAACGCGTACGTTTGATATATTTTCAAAATATTTTATGATTTTAGTTTCTTTACAAATGTAACGCAATTAATTATTGACCAATAAATTAATTAAAAAAGTATAATAAAAACTGTGATAAGCCTTAAAGCTACACAATTTAGTAATACAAATCTAAAATAAAACCCAATCTAGTATTTCTAATAGCAAGAAAGTGTGACCATTTACTTAGTGCACTGCTAAAACAAGCGGATCTTAAAAACTTTTTTCTTTAAAGCACGTGTTCTATTAATTTAATAAAAGCAGTTTAATAACACAATTGTGATTACAAAACTCCCTTCATTGCGTTCCAAGTTTAGCGCCGCTTAGAATGGCGACTGTTTAAACTGGATCAGATATTTCAGCACTGAAATATCAGCGATTTAATTAGACCATAATCGAAATTCTAAGTAATTTAGAATAATAGTCTTTTTACTTTACTTAACAGTTTTTTCTGACTTCATAAAGATATTCTAAAGGCTCCAGCTCCCTATAAATTTCAGATAAACGACGCTAGCCATTATTTATCTTTCAAGGATTTAATCACCGAAATATATTTTAACCAAGCGAGAGATAATAAATATGGTAATAACTACAGATCTACACGACAAAACTGGCTATAAAGAAACAAGAATCATACTTAAGTTAGTTCTGTCCTCCTATCTTAATTAGATAATAATCTAATTAATGGTTTTAACTTTGTTGTTAAATTAAAGCACTTGACATCAAGTTTTGTCGTTTTAAATTAAAAAACATCTCATTTTCTTCGTAGTACACTATCGATATTTAATTTTGTTTATTTCTAAATTAAACTGCGTCCACATTCCTTGTACTTTGTGAACTCTTGTCCGAACGTTATCTTTTTACATTGACACTAGTCCAGGTATTAATTACTCCAGTTTAGGGTAGTGACAACTTAAGCCCAGCATTTTCTAGTTAGGTTGTTATGATTTTTCCCGCACTAATAGCTCAATTGGGGAACAGAACCATCAACATCATTGTATAAGGCTGTAAATGGCGTTTTAGTTTGTGTGAATATGTTTGGTTGATTAGTTTTGTTTGATTTATATATTTTTTTATTAATGTCAAATACAGGGAAATCAAATCGAAAATATTTGAAAAAGTGCTCTAGATACGTTCGAGAGAAAATTTATTGCCGAATACCTCCACCCTAACAATCGTTCCAACGTAAATACGTCTGAATGATGAAAATATACATTCCCTTTTTAGAATCGCATTCAGAAAAATTGTATTTGATATTTATTTTGAATGATAGAATTCTTCAGAAAAAAGAATTATTGTTGAAAACATGATGAATAATAAAAAGCAATCTTTTTATATCTACTACATGTGTAGGTTTCAAAATTTAGATTATGTAAAGTTATGTTTATCGACGTATAAAACAGCATCCTTATTTTTTTATTTTCAGATTTTTCAGGATAGATTCTGTAATCCCTCGCACGGTGGATAACCGAACTTGTTAAACTCTAGCATGGTTTGCTTCCTGAATACTGTAAGATATTGTTGGTTATCTACCTACAAGCTTGAAGCTTGCATTTTCCTATAATCATCAACAAAGGTTTGTATCTTGGCTAACATTGATTTTAAATAAATAGGTTTACTTCTGAGATTAACTGAAGATCAAGTGAAAACTTCTAAAATTGCAAATTATAAAGACACTTACCCTAATGTCTTCGTGGAAATAAGTGGAGTCTTCAAGCTTAAAAATCCATTCAATCTGCTTTTCTTTTCGCGACCTGCTTCTACCTTAGGAGCCCCATCGGCAAAATCGTCTTCGTCTTCGTCTTCGCGCTTTCGCCGCTTTTTGTGGAAAAAATAGCACGCTGCTCCCACTCCAGCTATTAAAATCAAAGCGGCCAAACTCGCGAAAACTGCTGTCAGGATAATGTCGCGCTTCTGCATCATTAACTGCAAGAAAGATAAAAAAAGGAATTAATTGAGATGCATTTCTCCTATAACTATATATTTTTTTAGCAGTCAGATTACGAATATCTTACTGAATAACAAACGTAGGACATAGGAAGCTAGGAGGAAGGCACAGGGCCCTTGTGGTTTTAAAATGGTTAATTAAGAAAAAATATCAAACGAGTAAGTGTTAAATGTAATTAGTCATATTTGTTTTTTAAGGGAAGTACTAACAACAAATCAGTTTATCCGTTCATGTTGACATGCGATGTATGTCCAACACGCCATTAGTCTAGATCTAGATAATGCTACCTGGAAATGTCAGATTTAAAAAAAAACACTTTTATTAGTGAAGAAATTTTACAATTTGTCTAGTCAATATAAAAAATGAAATCTTTAATGTTCTAAAGCGTGAGATCACCGGTGATCCTCGTGGCACTCATGAAATATTCAACTTATTTCATAGGATGATTTTATGAATTTATTACATTTCTCTATTCCGTGACTTTTAACTAGTGCTTTAATCATTAATACTTATACTCGAGTACTCATTATAATACTACCACAATAATAAAATTAAAATACATATATAAGTAATTATAATGAATCATTTATTTCTAAGTGTTATATAGTTCTATAACTTCATACAAATGTAACTAACTATATTTGTAATGTTCTTAACAATGTGGTTGATGTATGACAAAAATAAAATAACGAATACGCTATGTTATTTACGAATTAATAGTTTGCATAATTATTAAATATTTATTTATTATCTCCTAAAATTCCATATATGAGAACTCCCTGCTGGTATTGCTACATCACTAAAGTCTTTATTTACATACCACGGTAAAAGGAAAGCGTAATAACTGTGTAAGTCTTTTAGTAACATGTGATTCTTATGGTGCGATGCAGTGATGGTACAGTGAAACCAAAGCTGAGTATCACCGGTGATCCTCATAACTTTAGAATTGCTGAGGCTTACGTTTAGAAAAGTAAGTCTATTTAACAACTTGTGATATAAAAAATAAAGTTACTTGTTTACAAAAAAATGTTAACAATAAAAATTCAATAACCTTTCAAATTATATCTGAGATCTGAAACAAAGGTCAAGTAGCAGATCAAATCTGATTCCAGGATTAAATCCTCTGTTATCGATTACCTCTTGCTCTACTATCAATTTACAATTATGCAATCAAATCTGATTTCAGAGTTGCACCCTCCAAGCTCAGTTATTCTGTCACAATTTGTCATCTAACCAAGCAGGACAACGTCTCTTGGTTTGGAGATGGATCGTCACAGATAAACGCTAGAAAGAGACTTGTTAGATCTATACCATCAGTGCCCCCTGACACTGGTCTATGGCCAGGTAGTTCCCTGGTGCAATCGAATCAGTGGATCAGCTACTTTGAACTTTGGGGCCCGCGGAATACACCAGCCCTTAGATGAGTTAGGGTATCCAAATGTCAAATACCAATACGGCTGAAACGAATAAGGTTATCCTGGGGTACTTACTCCATCTCCACGCGGTAGATGCCGGATCTCTACTTAGGGTAGAGCCGAACAGGGCGCGAACGCGTCTAACACAAGCTTTTAACAGGTACGTCGGGGTTAGTAAATTCTAGGTGCAAGCCTTACCCACACTTAGGATGGACTCGTACGGTCACCGGTAAAGTCCGCATGCTGGATTATGGGTGAAGAGATGGACCACGACAGATGATCACGTTAATAGCTCCGTTACTAGCTTCGAGAGAATCTATTAGAAATTATAGATTTTCTTCAAAAACGATTAATACTCTTAACTGCAGATTGTAAGTACATAAAAATACTAGCGAAGAAAAGATAGGTCGCACCTACTTTCACTAAAGGCCGGCCTTGTATCTACAGATAATGGCTCGTTAGATATAATTAGTTGGAAGGATCGGTCCTAAACAAATAAATAAGAAATATAAAGAAAAACATAAAGCGAATTACAAAATAAGAGTGAAAATGTATGGTTATATAACTAAAGCGGAAGTATTCAAAGATGAATCAATATTTGGAATCTTCAATGCTCCAATAAAACAGAAACCTTAAATTACAAATTGTGGAAAGCTGTATAAAGTAATTAAAATATGAACGCCCAGCAGCGTGCCGTTCATACGAGACAGTGGAAGCAGTCCCGATATGACGTATGCGCTATCACGCTCGTACACATTGCGTACGAGCGTAATAGCGCATACGTCGTATCGCGACTGCTTCCACTGTTTCGTATGCACTGCACGCTGCTGTGAACGCCTCTGCCATTATTGTAGTACAATACTTATTTTTCGAATGTTGGTACGACTTTAAACTTTGACGACGACCATGTCTATTAAGTCTTTGTATTTTTATTTTTATCTTGAGCGGTTTCATTACATGCATCGCAAACCCACTGCTCTTTGGCTTCTTTTATTTTAATGTTTATCAATCATTGAATACCTCTAATATTCTACCTTTTTTGTTTTTCAACTATCTTCTTTTATCTAATAATTTAATTAATTCGTTGGTCACAGTGTCTTTTAGTGGTTTTATTACTTAAGGTTTTAGTGTTCAAAATGTCTTTTCCAACATCCATAGCCGTTTCTTTCATTATTTTCCATATTTTTTTCTATATTTTCAATTTGTGCTTCATCTGTACTTGCGAACTATTTAAATTGTTTTTGATTTTATTTGTGAATCAGTCTCGGACAGTGTTCGTGCCTCAAAATATTATTAGTAATTGTATAGGTATAATAATTCTTGTAATTTTATCAGTTCAGATAACCAGATTTAATTTAAGCTGTGCATGCTAATTTTAGCATTATTTAGGTATTATACCTTTCCGTTCCTTCTTTATTTCAGTGTCAGTAAAGTAAGATTTCATTTAAAACAAACTTAAAATGTTAGGGGCAAAATCTTTTTCTTTCTATGTGAGCCATTCCCAGGTCAAATTCCTAATTTGTAACACCGAACATGTGTTTGCTATAATCACCCTATTTTAGTTTTTGTCACCCCCATTTCTTTTAGTTAAATAGTTCTTGTATATTATATGTATCAAGTAGTAGTTTTCCAGCTTTAGTGAAACAAACACGTATGCAAAACGTGCCTTTTATTTTATAAGATTTCACTATTGCAATTTACTCCCGGACTAAGACGGTTACTTAGCTTTAAATTTTAATTCAGGTGTATTGTTTGAAATATATATTTAAAAAAGGGTAAAGCATTCTTTATTTCTTGCAACGCACAGAATATATTGATTTAATTACTAGAAAGTGCATGTAGTTGTGCAGCAGCTACATAGAAGGTGTAATATTTGCATTTAATAAAGAAAAGCAGAAGACATCTTCGCCGAGAACTTGAAGTTTTCAAAACAGACTGTGTCATCTCTTAGCAGTTATGTAGGTATTGATCATCGCGTTGCCATGTGATGTTCTAATCTATCCCAGTTTCACCGAAACTATTCCATTTAATATTGTCGAGTCAGTTTCGGAAAGTGTTTTTAGAAACCCATCAAAGGTTCATAACCCGTTGTGGAAAGTAGTCGCACGTGTATGGTAATAACGGAGGTAATTTTATAGGCGCTAACAATCAGTTAAAGAATCTTGGGCAGTTTCTAGTTTTAAACTGTAAAGCTCTGACAACAAAAGTCAGAACTAATAAGCATTAAATGTCATGTCATATCAGCTTACTCGCCTCACCAAGAAGGACCATGAAAAGCTGGTGTTCCATCTAAACCCACAAAACACTTTTGACATAAAATTGAAAGTTTTTATACTGTTGCCATACAGATAGAAAACGTACTAAATTCGAGATCTGTACTCCAGCATCTACGGATCTCAATGATTTGGAGGTATTTACACCTTCACATTTCCCCGAGAACGTTCAGCACATATTAACGAACCTTCTTCACGTTTCCAACTGGGTCAACTGATAAAAAAGTATACTAGTTAAGTAAAAACGCAAGGGGGAGTCAAGTGGAAGATAAATAAAGGCAGCACTGCCACTGGGTTTACGGTGTTGGTACTTGATAAGAATTTCTGATTGTATGGAGGTAGGGAAGTGGTGACTTTGTCGCATAGTAAAAGTGTATCTAGAAAATAATCAAATAGTGCATGTGGTACCAGAGGAAAGCCGCAAGTGGGGTAAAAAGTCGAGCTGTTGCTGAAGTTTACCCATTGTGCTCACGTTACTAGGTTAGGTTTACAGTTAGGTAATGTTAGGTTAATAATAAATGAATAAATGCAATAAATACATTCCGTAGTAAAAATTCTCAATTTAGGGTATTTTTAAAATATTTAAAGCTTAAAATTTCGGAAAACTTTGAATAGTAGAACTTACTGTTAGTCTTAATTTAAACTAATTTACGTACATAATTGTAATTGTATTTAAGTATAATATGAAAAGATCTTAATCAAAATTTTAAATAAAAATAAATATAAAATACATGTAAACGTACATGTTATTTACAATGTTTAAGTTATAGTAGTTCTACAATCAAATAAACACACTACAAGAGCAAAACGTTAAAATTTATTTTGATACTAATCAGGTTAATGTTAAAGATATTTAAACGCTATATATACCTTCACGTCGCTTCTTTGCACATTTTGCATACTGCAATATTTTACAAATTACATGCAAGCCTGTCTTTGCGATAAAATATTTTACATCTAAATGTTCCCCCTTAAAAAGCCTTCGTTCAACTGTCTTCGAATTTAAATGTCACTGTAACTAACTGTCTTTGTGGCTTATTTGCGTCTATGAGGCCGCGACAAAATGTTCTACCGCTGATCGTCTGATCGTGTGATTCTCATTGTGATTGTGTTATAATTGAGAACCCAGTTTAATTACACTTTCTTAATTGAAATGTATAGCTGTAGTTAGGAGATATCATTGTTCTGTTCACCATGTAACCAATTCTGGCAGATTGTTGGGGAGCTTAGTTCTTTATTCGCAATATAACAATCGCAATATAACAAACGGGGGACGCGAAGGTATGAAAAAAATATTAAAAGTTCGAAAAAACTCATTATTGTAACCAAAGTAAGAATGAATACATTCTGTTAATACAAAAATAAAATGTCACGGTTCACAACTTCCCGTGAAAACCGAGAAATACGGCGGGGCGACATTATTTCCAAATGTGACGTAATTTCGCTATTTGTGCGAAATTTTAGCCTTGTTGCTGTATGTCAGCAGCAAAAGAAAAAATATATCAGGATAGGAAAAAAAATCATTGGAAGGAGGACGCACTTAAAACTGATGTGAGAAGTTAGGTCCCAAATATTAAAAGGTTGAGAGCCGCTGATTTAACCATATTACTTAACTTTAAAATTTTGCAGCTTAATAACCAATCAACATAACATATACGTCGTATAAAATTATTTCTCCTTATTCTGCTTTTTAAATTACTGTAAAGCAAAATAACTAGATTTATTCCTATACGTAACAGATTAATTATATGTACCGGTGGCGTGCGGTCCATGGAAGCAATGGAAGTAATGTTTCCCGTACAGCAAGAAGTATAATTAAGAGTACTATTTTAAATTAGGCTCATTAAACTTGCGCGGAAAGGTAATACCGATTCAAATGTGTTATATATACACTGCATATAAGCCACTGATTTCGTTGCTTCTGCTCTTCTCTTCGCCGAGTCCATGCCATCGTTAGCGGGCGAGGTCATACGGTTGACATCGTATAAGATCGTTATTTTTAGTGTGCTCCGTGCCCAAATGTTTATTATTTATTATAATTTGGCTATTTGTTAGATTTTAGTGTTTGTTAAATGTTACTTAAATAATGTAAATCTGTGAATGAGATTGTATTTTGAAACATTTTATTATTTCAGTTTATATAACTGGAACTTTTTTAAAGACAAATAATATAGTTTGCTCTGTATGCAAATTTAAAATTGCATTATCGTCATGACTGCAAATTCAGCTGCTTCGGTGGAAGATTCGAGTACTTTCGATACATCCGAATCGCGACGATTTTGTCGTTCAGTTTGTAATATAAAGAATTTTCTGCGTACAGTTTTGAAGAGAAATTAGAAATTGTAGATGAACTTTTAGATTTTTTCATTGGTTCTTAAGTTCATAAATGAAAGGAGTAGAATTCTTATATTAAAATGACGTTTTGAGGGTGGACTTACCTCTTTATCAAATCTATTTTGTCTAAAAACAAATTTAAAAATATATTATAAAATCTTATATGTAAATCACAAACACAAAAAACAATAAACATTAAAACTTAACAAAGGTACGTACCATAGACGGCTCATTATTGTACTATATTGTAATATTATTAATTATTTTAATTTTTTCATCTCTGTTTTCATTGGTTGAACAATAAGAGGGTTAGTTTTGTCAGTTTGACGAGCAAGAAAGGAATAGTTCAAGTTTATTTTGTGAGAATCTTATCATTTGTAAAAACTCAAGGTAGGAGGAAAGTCTTGATGGACTGAAGTAGTGGTTATTTTATAAGTATTACAGAAATTGACAGAGAATCAACAATTCAACAAATATAGTTCAAGAAAAAACGATCAATTATTAGAAATTGTTGAAAAATGCAGATCAAAACCAGAACTTTAACATTTAACAACAAAGATTAAAACCTGCACCAGATATTTTGCTAAAAAATGACCGGAAAATCAAGTCGCATATAAATAAATAGTAGAACTTTTTAAAATAAAGAATAATAGTCAACAAATTCCATAAGTATAAAGTGTAACAGTTCTTTTTTGAAAAACTTTTAAGTTTTAATAATTATAACACTGTTTTTTATATTGTACCTAGGTATATTAAAATCAAAATCGTGGTTGCTTCCCTAGCCTAAATTCTCACCGCACGCCACTGATATGTACATACTTTGTATATACTTTCATATGTATATGAATTTATGTATAGTGAAATTATAGTATAACAAATGTAAGATTTTCTCTTACATATTTACAATTAAAAAATGCTTACGTTGGTTTTCTTTGGGCGAGTTCTGTTTTCATTTAGAATCATGCACTTTTTCGTACTGTTGCCACTGTTTTGACTAAATGTACTAATTCATTTACAGCTTACAATACCTCTGCGTAGTTTATGCTATTAATACATTACCAATTAAATTTACGGTTTTACTAAAATATTTTTAATAGAGTTACATAAATTATTGTTATTATCTATTATATCTTAACTTTATAATTTTAATAAAAACACTGTAAACTTTGTAGTGAACTAACCAACTAACCTTACTGTTTGGTCTATTCGATATAAAATACAACGGATGCTATTTGAAATAACGACTTCCTCTTAGTGATAAAAATAAAAGCAGTTGAGCGTCTGGATTCTTGTTTCAAAACACATACAATCCATAACACTAATAATTTAAAATTTGAAAAAAACAAATAAATATGTTGTTCAATTAGCTATTTTAATTAAATTACATATGTTCAATAAAAAATGATTGTTCACACTAGCTAAATATTCGTTAAAAGGTGATGGATAAAAGTTTCCATCATAAGATTTTAGTTTTTCCAAATTGAAGAAACTACAGAAAAATCTTTCACATATTGAATTTCAAAATCTATGATTTAAAGAATTATCCATGCACGTTAGATAAAAGAAACGAAACAAAACTGCAATCAATCTTTCAAATAAGCGTCATCAATAAACTGTGTTAAATTTTTTAAATCCCTGTGCTTTATAGATGACCACGACAAAGCAAAATGATAAGTCGATACTTTTTGCTGAAATAATAAAATCAGACTAAACAAAATTATAACCTAGAAAAAATTATATTATTTATATTATAATATATGAAAAGATGTTTTGACCTGTTGTATTGACCCAAGGTTCCTACCTGTGTTCCGTAACCATAAACGTAAGTTGGCGCAACACTACCAACCGTACAAATGACAAATTTTATTATGGTACATATAACAAAAAGGACAAACTGACTCCTACATTGTGATTACTTTTTATAACATGTGAAAAATGTTGATAATAATAATAATAATAATTGCTACAACCCATAGCCTGGAAACCAGGCCCCAGAAGCTATAAGCTTGTGCGGGAGGGAGGGGGCGATTATTATTATTACGTAGGCCATAAGTGCGGCTGCAGCCGACTTACAGATGGAACAGCACAAATTCCACATTTGTGTCACAGATAAGGAAAACTGCAGAAAACCTTAACCAGATCTGCCGGCACCGGGAATCGACCTCGGGCCGCTTGGGTGAAAGTCCAGCATTCTAGACATTACACTACCAAGGCTGTAAGGTGCCAAGGTGATAACGATTGGCTTACTTCATAAGGACGGAGAAAGAAAGATAAACACAAATAGAAGAACAATTAAATATGATTGTAGTATTTTATTAATTTATTCTTAATGTTGAGCAAGGAGGGACAGATTTAAACTGACACAAAATACAAGACTAGGTCTGTAAAAAACCCCTTGAAAATATGCTAGCCCAGATTAAGTACGTCAACGATTCAAGTTCAGTAGGTGAGCAAATTATGAATTTTGCAAATTTGTATTTACAACTAGTTGTAAACGTGTCAGTTTAAAAAGAATATACAAAAACAATAGAACAATATTTGACATAGCAACAGTTACTTTATGACCATACATTTATAATGGCATAAGGGTTCTTTTACACGTTCTATCATGGGTTCTTTACCACCGTGGATATTAATACACTCTCAAATAATAAAGCAGTTTGTACCTAGGGAAATAACCTCTTAGTCACAAAGTATATCATTTAGTTAGGTTAGAAAAACAACCAAAGATCAATATAAGTAGAGACAGTAAAACACATAAACAGTAGTTGCTTTCATAGCACGAATAACATGTCCAGTTAACAGTAATTATACTACAAACGTTAATTAATGGTTATTTTCTAGTAATAGTTGCACTTCAATAGGACAAATTTACAAATTAAAATGAATTATCAAAGGAGTTTTATAAAATTTAGTTTACATGTATATTTTGACTCATGTATAGAGTCGAGCGAGATTTGGTTTTTAGATTAATTAAATAATATAAAATTTATATCACACAACTAGAATCAACCTAAATAAAACAAATAAAACGAACGTACATGAAGGAAATTACTTTATAAGCCAAGAACCAAAAAATGGCTACCTACTTCTTATTTATATTTCATAATCATCCCTTTTAAAACAAAAAAGCATCGTCTCTAACTACAAAAAAAAACTACTATTTACTTTTATTACAAAACGATTAGAGGCGTTTAGGTTAACTGTATAATACGGTTGGTAGAGTGGTAACTACAGCAACTTCTATAAAGAATTAGCTTTTTTGGTAGAAGAGTTATTAATGTCGATGGCATTGAATCCAACAACGATAAGTATCGATTGTACCTATCTTGAACTATCAATATTTCGACGTCATCTGATAAGTCTACCTTTAAATGCATCAGTTATTATCGAGCATGGTTCCACATCTAATTGCAGCTCGTTTGCAATTTTGTGTTGAATTATAACAGTTGAGCGCTATGTGCTTACATATCCACATTCAGTTCGCAATCAACATAGCAGCAAACATCGATGATATTTGTTTCACTGTAAAACTTTTTTTATTTTTTCGAGGTAACAGTTTTTCGGTAATCAGTTGCCAGGTGTCTCAATAGTTTTCAATCGACACATTTTTTCGGTTTTATACATTTTTTTGTTAAATGATCGTATTCCGTACAACTATAACACTTGTATTAGAGTTACGTCTATTTTGATGCTCTTTTATCGATTTGTTATAAATATAAAGGTGTGCATATTTGTTTCTATGAAATCGTTTTTTTGAATTAAGTTAAACTAGTGTTTACCTAGTGTTTACCCCCTGTTTACTACCAACTTTAGAAAAACTGTAATAAACATCCCTAACAACATAAATTAAATTACCAACTTTAAAGAAACTGTAATAAACATCATCAATTTTTTATATTTAACCAAATAGTTGTTATTTTAAAATCATATATAGGTGCCTGTACCTGTATGTAATAAACGTAAATCATAAATTAAACACAACTAGGTAAATTAATTATTATAAAATTTGTTTTATGATTAAATGGCTTGCTACAGCTACTTTGATAATCTTGGTTGATAATCAAGGTCTGACCACTAAAATACTAAGCAGCTGAAGGAACTGAACCGTTTAAAAATAGTAAGAATGTTTCAATTTATTGGCAGACGGAAGGTAGCAATCCACTATTAAAATTAGTGAAATGTAGAGTAACTTATTTTATAATATTATATAGATATAATGTAAAGAGCTATCTTCAAATATCTATTTATTATCAACTGCTTAGCTTCCATACTACAATAATGAAGAGTTTTAGAAAAATGGTTTTTACAAAAGAGAGAAAAACTGAATTGGTAAATAGAATGGGCTAAATTAGTTTGCCTTGCGCATAAAACTTTTGTTAGATTTTTGGTAAATGCTTTTGAGCTTAAGGCGAACCTTACAAGGCGCGTGCTACGTCGTAACTACTTCTACTAATGTCCATAAACGAAACATCAGAGAGAAATAGACTGAGTTATTTTTATTTTTATAAAAATAAAAATTATTTTTATAAAAATAAAAATTATTTTTATAAAAATACAAATGTAGCAAAAATAAAATGTTTATTAGAGAAAAATAGATCAATTGGATAGTTAAATAGTTATAGAATGTATAAAAGGTGTAAAACTGAACAAATTTGTAATAGTTGTGTAAATAATACTATATGTATTATTTTAAGGTTATTTTAACAAAAGAAACGATTACCATTTAAAAAATATTTGAATATAAACAATACAAGAGACCCCTGAGATATAAATTGGTAAAGATATTTTTGATTTTTGTACAGAATATTTTAATTACTTTTAATGTTTAAAATTTAAACTGACTTTAACACAGTTTTTTTTTGTCAAATTCTATCAGTTTCATTAAGGAACTTCCTAAGATTTTTTCATTTGAACAAGAAGAAATAGTACCTCTGCTTGCTTTCAGAGGTCAATACAAAATTTAAAAGCAATTTAGTAATTGTTAATTTATTTTTTACATTTATATACCTATAGTCATTATTTTATTTTCTTACACTTATTGTACGTTGTGTTAATTCCAGGATGAAAGGAAATAATACTGAATAACTAATGACAAAAAGTTTTAGCGAAAATCTTCAATCGTCAATGTTTTACAGATTTTATTTCTAATGTTGAAAAGTACATTTCAAGACATCGAACTGAATCTGGGAAGATCGTACGAAAAGAAACAAGCTATTCAACCGTTTATTATTATTACTGAAACTTTAATATTTAAACTGTATATATACTTTGAAGGTGCAAAATTTAAATTTCTTTCGACACTGGAAGCCAAGGATATATAATTCAAATTCAAATAAATTAAAATTGCTTCTTAAAAAAATTTGTTTATTGATTGGTTACTTACGAGACAAGTTTATGCTGGGTAGATTACGGTATTCGCATTTATAAGTGTGGCGATTTTAAAGTGTTAAAGTGTAATAAAATTGTATCTTGTGTATTAACAATATATTAATATACATATATAGTAATATATTAACTTATTTGAAATGTTATTGGAATATAGAAAAATTATCATCTCGAGCCAGGAATTGAACTTGGGCTCCCTGCTATCTAGGCAGATGCTCTACCGCTGAGCTACCCGAGACTGATTGCTGGTGAGACGACAATTCTTCCATATAAGTTGTATAATGTGTAAACACAGAGAGAGAACTAATTATAATTTGTTGTGTTAAAGTAGGCTGACGCTGATTTGCGACTTTTTAACCAACAATCACAACGAATTAGATTTTATTTTGAATTTTCTCTTATAAGGAGTTGAGTAATAACAGTTAAATGATTTATACTGTGTTTACACATTATACAACTTATATGGAAGAATTGCCGTCTCACCAGCAATCAGTCTCGGGTAGCTCAGCGGTAGAGCATCTGCCTAGATAGCAGGGAGCCCAGGTTCGATTCCTGGCTCGAGATGATACTTTTTCTATATTCTAATAACATTTCAAATAACTTAATATTACTCTTGGTGGCTTACATACACCATTATAAATCATTTAAGTAATATATTAACAATATAAAAATGCAATTAAAAGTATAACTGAACAGCTAACAATAAGATCATTTTTGGTAAAGTTAAACATATACGAGTAATGCATGTAAGTTCTAATGGAATAAGAATAAGAAAAATAAATGAACTGTTTATGTTTTTATATAAAATTTTATATTAAGAACAAAATCTAAAGTAGACAATGGTTTTTTCTTGGTTTAATTTTTTGAAAATGATTCTAGAAAAAAATAATACACTGTGTGATTTATCAATCTGTGTTTATATAATACGCTATTGATTATTACAATAATTGCGTCTAATCGGAATATCACGGAAGTGCAAAGCAAGAAAATTCACCCTTTTTATAATTTCTTTTAATTAAAAGTTTGCTACTTCAAGCTCCTTAAGCAACAGACCGACGAAACGCGACCTTTATTGATTCAATCATGTCATTAACTGGAACTATACCTTATTTCATACATCAAGTTCAGAATAGTGTTTTATGGAAACTTTGCTTTTGTAAGCTTTTGTATTTCCAAGCACTAATCTCCTACTAATTATCTTAACTTGAATCTTTGTATCAGCTGCACTCAAATTTTATACAAAATATCTTTTTAATAAAATTACTCATAAAAGCTTGTCGTTAGTAGCTTACAATTAATTTAATTCAATAGTTCAGCTACATTATTAATTAAATACAGTGAAAGAAACAACACCCGCTCCACAAAATATCTAACATTTACAACAAACAATTTTTTGACCGAAATAGAAACTTTTTTTGTTGCAAATATTGAATATAGAAAAAAATCGTGAACATTGATTCACTTATAATTGCAATTGTTTAATTCGATTTTTGCTGTAGAAAATTTTATAGTTAGCGTAACATTCAAAACTGACGTATATACTTAGGAAAAAACGCACTTTTGTGTTCATATTAATCATTTTCCGATTTAATAGCGTTCAGATACTATACACGATGCTGCAACAGTACACAAATTAAACAACAAAGTAGCAATTAAGAAAGTGTACTTATTTTCGTAACATATCAACGGCAAAACTTTGTTTAATTACAGTTATAATTGAACTAATGTAAGTATGTATTTACCAACAATGATATTAATCTTATAATATTAATGTAAAATAAAAAAAGCGCTAGATTGCGAATAATATCATTTCAAGAGTTTATAAGTGTAAGGATACGTTTTGAGAGACACAGGTAAATAAAAATAATTAATTAACTAACCGACTTGTTGCGTAAGCAAACACTTCCTTGTCCGGTTTTTCCTCTCTTCGGTCTCGATTTTATATAACCACTGTAAAACAAAACACAATCCTGAGTACGTTGCCGCACCTCAAAAGGAGCTCCTCCAAGAAGGAGAAGATTAATATAAGATCACTCACTCACTCACTACTCAATGAATGCTCTATGTTTTATTCTATAGAAACTAAAAAGTAATAACTTATGGGGATTGTCTAATATCGCTCATAAAATAAGAAAATCACAGAGAATAATACAATCAGCAAAAGACTGTCTTATATCAGTTTAAATTAAGTAAATACATATAACATCACATTTTAGGTTGAGTCGGATAAACACTGAACGCTGCCTTTTCGAACAGATAAGCACCGACTCCTGACAAACAGGCCCAGGAAAGCACTGAACGTTGCATTTTCGAACAGATAAGGTCTGGGCCACACATGCTCTCCAGCAAAGCACTGAACGCTGCCTTTTCGATCAGATAAATATGCTGGGACAACACAATGACCAGGAAATGTTAGTTAGACCCAGAACAGCACTGAACGCTGCCTTTTCGATCAGATAAAATCTGGGTCTCTATAAAGTCAAAAGGAAAGATATCAATTAGAGTAATTTAAAAGCATTCCAGAATCATTGCAAGTAAAGTAAGAAGGTTTATAATACTGTCTAACCCTATGGGTATGGCTACTCAATAAAATCGACAATATAACTCACGTTCTCATTAAATCAACTCACTCCACAGTCACCCCTTAAAAGATGAACAAAATACTCGTGAGCGAACTCACCAATTAAGTAGTGGTTGTCTCATTAACACTAATTGCCACTTTAACACTTTGGACAACACAATCAACTTTACTCGTCGAGGTAAAATTAATGACTGAATGGTTTACACTAAAAATTACGGGAAACTAGGTGATAAGAATAACAAAACAGGTTGTTATACAATGTTTATTACCCAACACCCAAAATAAAAGAACAACTTGAATGTGTTTATGTTTTAAACAAGAAAAAAAAGAAATTATAATACTTATTATCTAACATAAGTGTACGTAACTTAGCTAATTACATACCTATACATATTATAAATTGCATTATTATTGTTCATGACTGCCATTCACATCTCTAATAACAATAGTATCACTACCACTTTCATCAATATTAATGTTAATAACAACTGGTTCAATATCGTCTAACATATTGTCGATTTTTCACATTCTCGCTTTTTCTTCTACAATGTGTTTTAGAAAAAATTAAAATTTTAACCTGTTTTACTATGAAGCCGTTTAACGTAATGTATGTTATTAATAGGTTTTTAGTTTTTCATTGTATTATTTTGTACATTATAAACAAATTTTTAAGAATGAATAAATGTTCTTACACGTTTCGATGCTAAGAAGATTTAAAAAAAATAAAAATTTAACCTGTAGGTCAAGATTTCTTTTAAACAGCTTCGGCACTTTTAAATAGTATAATATTTATTAACTAAAAAAACTTTAAATTACGTTATTAACAATGATTTAACTTAGGTAGTTATTGTGTAGGTTTGGTTTTTATACGTGAAACTGACTGCATAATATTAAGTAAAATGATGAAACTTCTGATTTTATTTCCAGTAAAAGGAAGAATTTGGTTTGGGATTTAAAACAAATTTAAATCAAAGACTGATTCTGTAGTAACTAGATTGATTCTACAATTACAAGAACATTATTAAAGTATTGTTGAATAAATTTAATTTCACTTAAAGAAAATCTAAACTACATCAGTTTACTAACATTTTACTATGATAATGTACTCATCTTTTATGAATTAACTTTTCGTATATTAATATAATAAAAATTAATAAACGATAAATGATAATTCATTTTTTTTTATTCTTCAATTAAAATTCTGTTTGATATAAATAAAGCAAAGAAATGTTAACAATTGTCATCATCTAGAAGAAATGAAGAAAATCATAATACATATAGATTATTAATGTATCTAATTCTAATGTTTTGGATCTTTACGGATGCTGTTATTAAAAATTCATTAATAGGTGCTAGAGAATCAGTTATCAAAGAAATGTTTCTAAAATGAGATCAACTATTTGAAACATATAGACAAATAGGCAATGTAGAAGGCAGTTGTTTATTATTATTATCATTTTAATAAATATAATCCGATAGTCAGCAAGTTAGGTAGATCAATATCTGCATGGAAGGGTAATAATGACAGTAATTACATATCACAAAGTAATAGTCTGTATATTCGAAAATTAAAACTACATAGAATAAATTATTTTCAAAATCCTGTCTAAGAGAATTAGCATATTCATATATGACAAAAATAAAATAGCAAAGGCGCTTATAAACAATTTTACCTAATGACCCATACAGACAGAAATTAAAATTTAGATTTAAAAAGGGATATATTTACTGTTTGTTTACAATTTTTTGCCTGTAAAAACCTTGAGCTGGCATTATTTCAAATAGCGGATACATCCTTTTTTTATCTGAATATCGTCATATTATAAGCTTATCGAACGACAGGATCAGACATATAAGAGCATGAAGGACATTAAAAGTGCCACAGTTTTCTGAATTTTTTCACCATGAAAAGTGTTATAATTTTTTTAGTTTTTGTGGCGAATGTGTTATTTCTTTATGGGGTAAGTGGTTTTAATATTTTATGTAGTAAAAAAATAGGAATTGTTAAGGATTTTTTCATTTTTATTAATTTATATACAAAATAGTGCACTTACACAATATTCTTGTATAGTTAAATTATGATAATTGAAAAAAGTGTATGGGAGAATAGTTTTATTGAAAATAAAGGATTGTGTTTTTCTGAAAGAAAACATTTTTTGGTAATAATTTGCCCGAATATACGCAATTTGGGTTGCATAATTTATTAGTAGATATGAATCATTGAAACTAAAGGATTTTTCAATTTTAAATTGCAACAGTCTTAAACGCAAGAAATGAGAAATTATTATTTATTTCTCAAGCGTTTTATGTGACAAAAGATAAATTTGACTTCAGGGACTGTTAATTTATCTCTTTCAAGTTAAAATTGTCAAATTGATATTACAAGTTTTAATAGCTGAACCTGAAAGTTTTTAATGAGTTTTAAGCTCTTTAAACTTTTCATTGATTAAATGAGCAGAGAGTAGGAAAAATACTTACAAAAAGTAAATAAATAATTATTGGGGTTTGTGTGTAGAACTTAGACAATATCTTTCTAGTTGAAATGAATTATTGAATTCATTCTGCTTATTTTCTAGCTGAAATAGAAGTTGTTCTTTTAAATGTCTATTATAAAAAACATATATTTTTATTTAAACTGCTTTTTTTACTATCCCTTAACCGGTAAGGTGAAATTTAGCTGTATAGATATAGACGGTAATGTGGCGTCTGAGAGACTATCATTTTAAGCAATCAATAATTGCTACAAATGTTAGAACTTTTTGTTTTACTTATAATGAAAACCAAAGTGCACACTTATTACTATCAGAAAATAACGAAATCAGCTTCTGGTTATGCATAGAACATACCATTAAAAAAATTCAAAAGCAACTCGACATATAAATGTGCATAAATTGGCATGAACTTTAATATCACGAAAATAAAATCTTACTGAAAAAATTAAAACATAAATTTAAATGAAATATAGTGTAGAAAATGTCCGTATCTAACAAAAAATTGCAATATAATAAAAAAAATTTATGTAAATGTTTTTCGTTTTTTTCACGTACAGGAATGAATTAGATATAATATTTTTTTGTACGGTAGGGCTAGCACCCTGTAAGTGGGGTATCAGACAGTACACCAATAGTGTGATGATTAGATGGAGTAACATATTTGTAGGTGGTTCCATACTAGAAAAATTTAGAATAAAAGATGTGTGATGGTCTTGCAGACGCCACCTTACCGGTTAAAGGCTATAATAAAAAATATTCGCAATCATGAATTTAATGAAAGATATTAAAATAATATATTCTTAATGTAATTTTCTAAAATACATACCTCATATCATACATGTAAGTACAAATCATTTACCAAATAATATGTATTTGATAATAAAATCGAGCCAAGAATGTTAGAATTTTTTTTGCATTTTTTTTTAAATTATTATTGGAAGTTGCTTTGAAGATCTATGCAAGGGCAACACTATGTGAACAACTTTTTTAAATATGTTTTAATTATAAGAAATTATAGTAACTGATAATTTTAATATTAATTTATTCTTAATTAAATTTAAAGGACATTCCATACCGAAAAAAAATTAAAGTATTTTAAATACAGGCTGTCAAGATGCTCAAACTTCCGAAATTCAACAGTATCGTATAGCAATACATAAAAAGGATAACCCCTTAATACCCGATAGATTTGATTTTCAAAACTGCTGAATCTTCAACAAGTTGTAACATATAATTGTTAATATACAAATATATCGAATAACTATAAAATGTATGTAAAAGTAATATCTAAAATTAAGATTAAGAAGAAATTGAAATTATTATACTATCAATGTTCAATATTGATGAAAATCGCAATTTAAAACCATAAATTTTTATTCCTTAAATTCAAATTAACAACAAAGTAATAAACTTGTAGCTTGTTTCAACAATATAGCAAGGTCATGGCGTTTTGTTTTTCAGATTTTATCAAATTATGATTGTTTTTTTGTAGTTTTGTTGGCACCATTAGATGTAATGTTGGATCATAATGATTCTAACATGAAGGTCAAAATCGCTCTAGATGTGTTTTTGGGAAAATAGGAAAATAACAGTAAAAAATTAATACTAGTAATTTAAAATGGGTACCCTAATTGCATTTTAAAATAAATAATCATCCCAGACCATTGCTGTATTTAACTTGTAACGCATTCATTACTGTATGTTTAAGCAATCAACAATACATAAAATCTTAAAATGCGCTAACCGTTTAAACCTCTTTCATTTCACTTGCGAATAATTTAACACTAATTGAGTTTATTAAAAATACAAACGTAAATAGAAATTGCATTTATTGTAAAATAAAATATGCAAAGGTGTATTTTTTATAACAAACAACCTCTGTTTCTGGTAAAATTTGCACGTACTCCCAACAGCTAACAAATTTAACCTAAGCTTTTGCTTGGTTATTCTCAAATGCAATATAGAGTATATTTTGCATTTTAATTTACTAGCACTGTATAGCAATGAAGCTTAGAATTTGGGTGCATAATTTGCAATAACGAGTTTACACTGACTACTTTTAAATAGCCTGATCTTCCCACCTTTTCTATTAATCACCTGAGAGATGAGAAATGTGTAATTTTATAAAAATGGACATTCTGCAAATATTTATTTTAAAATTTGTGGCACAAGTTAGCATTAGTGTATTCATAATAAACGTCGTAAATTCTTTTTTAATTGTCAAATAGATTTAATTAATGAACATTCTTTTCTACAACTATTTATATTTATCTATTTGTAAATACGATTTTATAAATTTTATTTACGTATTTCTATTTCTATTTTTATTGTGTCTAAAGAAAATGCATTATTTAACTATTTCATCCTCTAAACTGATAAAGTTTCACAAAACAACATTCACAGTTATAAAGGTTTTTAAATATTACCATATGTACCTATAGTATTGATGCGCTATTAAATCAACAGTAAAAAATAAGTTGTATAAGTTATAAGTGGAAACACATAGGTCGAGATTCGCGATAAAACTGCGTCGTGTAATTATATGTACTACCCCCACTTTCAAAGTTTGTTTCAAAGGTGTCAGCGGTACACTCAGGCTGCAAAATCTTCTAATATTTAGCCACTCCCTCGTACCCAAATCGCATCCATGATAATAATGTACTTAACGGCCGGTTTCACAAAGCTTGATTAAGTTCTAATTAACTTAATCATGATTAAGTTTGAAATCCAGAAATATAATTGCATAAAATTTCAGATCTCTTAAATATCAGCCAATGAAATTTCTGGATTTCAAATTTAAACACGATTAAGCTAATCAGAACTTAATCGAGCTTTGTGAAACCGGCCAATAGTCTTTAATATAAATAAGCATAATTTAAATATTTACTCGTTAGACAATAATAATAATTATCCAACGAAAAAATAATGAGCAATAAAACTTCGTGCGTGTTCGCCCTTTCAAGATTCTGCCTTCATATTGGTAGACCAAAATCGGAGATCAAGCCAAATAATTCATTCAATTTCATTAACCATAGCGGTGTCTATTTTTCAAATGTCCCGCTTATTTCCTTGTTAATATGGAAAGTTCGGTGTGGCGCGTGAATTGGTCTTTTGCTCCTTCCACTTTCAAAGATACACGAATGTAATTTTTAGTACCCCATCTCTTCGTTCGATTTGTTTAGTTTACAATAATTTGCATATTATAATAAATATATAAATAAAATTATCGAGTTTTCATAGATTAGGTAGGTAATTAGGCAGATTATGAAGTAGTTTAGATGTTTAGGGTACGTGTGATTACTTACAATATCCATAATTTATTCAAAAATCATATTACATTTTTTTAAAGTAATTTAATTAGTTACATTTTCTAGTTATTATTTTCAATAATACAACTAAACAATTTAATTTAAAAATTATATAAGTGACATAATTTTTAAAATCATTATTAATTAGAAATTTTTGTAAGGATATCGACGCCTAAGGATCAGTATTCTATGTCCATTATGTTCTTAAACTGAGGTTATATTACCATATTATGTCAATGCCTGAACCTCTATCCGCTATTTTATTCCAAGTAAGCTTACACCGACTATTTATCAAACTATATAAAAATATAGAAATTACCAGTGCGCTTTTTAAATTGTTACCATTTGCTATTGATGTATTGGCTTGTATTATAAGCCAGGATGAGGTGTGTGGGTTTCACAGGTGATTATTTCCAGCTGATGGAAGTAAAGAAACTCGAAATAGTCTGTTCTGGAATATCACTTGCGAATTCCACACATTTCATTATTATTGTGGGTTACACCGACTAGTTTCATGAATGTATTTTTATACTCACTATGTCTATGCAACATTGTTAATAATTGTACAGCATTATTCCATGGACTAGCGTCCAATAATATCCTGGGTATTGCAGTATTGGTGTCCAATTGGAATCGTGACTTATTCTATGTCTCTAGCTCACGGTTGTAATTATTTAATATATTATTTCATCTTCAGATGGACACAATACTCATATTGTTTACTCTTCAATAGTGAATTGTCAGCACGAGTAACCACAACATTATCGCATACAAAGTCGTTTGGGTGTAGGTCTTAAAACTTTTCGTTGTAAAATTAAAAAAATATATACTTACAATGGTTTGATATTGAAGCAACGATATATATTTTTTCAACTAACACTAACATGTTTAAAACTGCAGTTAGATTATTTCGGCTTTCTTTTCAATAAAACACTCCAAATTCTTTTCTTTCAATTTTCTTTCATATATAAGCAATTTCTTTAATATTTGTTTAGATTCATGTATGTTCTTATTGCTGGATAGTTAGTCTACGCTTTCACAAGTTTAACCGTATTATATTTTTACACGTATTTGTTATAAGGTTCTAGGAAAATCCACTCACAGAAACAAGCATGAAGACAACTACATAAAATCTGAAAACGACATATCAAATGGAGCTCCACTTCTTCCAATCGAAGGCGGTTACAAAGACATAGACGAAACAATAACTGGAACTTCGTCTGAAAACTTAGAAAGATTCTACGATATGAGGAGCATGTATGGTACGGATAGTGGATTCGATATAAACGCGCCCTATTATTATTACATTTATGACCCAAGGGCTTTTTACGATCCCGATAGCCATTATTATATGGGTGGTGGTTTATATGATCTGGATACTAAGTCTTATATCCCAGACCATCGCGATGATGTACAAAGCGAACCACAAGATGAAACACAAAGTGAATCAACCACGTACATTTACGATGATATGATACAACAAACTACAGAATTATACGATGACATTCCAAAAAGCACGGAACAACAAGAAGTAAGAACAATCGATTCGGAAATGCCAACACCTTATTGGCTACCACCTGAAAACGTTTTTGCCGAATCTCGTGTTGACAACAATCCTTACTGGATGGCAATTCCTGCTCAATTGCAATCTTTCCCAATGTTTGAGCAACATTACCAACCTGAATATGAAGATTACGAAAGGATCGCAGAAGAAGAGAGAAGACTTGAAGAGTTAGAAGCACAAGGTCTTGATGTTAATACAGTAGAAGATCCAGAATTGTTCCCTCGTAGTGGAAGATCAAAAAGAAGTTTTGCTAAAAGCTTAAATCTAAGAGACAGAAATACTGGTGGAAGAGTCAAGAGAGATTTCTCTAGACTTTTAAATCTAAGAGACAAAAGTAATGATAAGGCTGCGTATGTTCAAAGTAGGAAAAGTAATGGAAATACAGTCAATGTGGTACTCAATGGTGACTGCAGAGGTAGGTCAGGTCAAGGTCAAGGTCAAGGACAAGGAAGAGGAAATGGAGCTGGTGGTGCAGGTGGAGCTGGTAATGCTGTCGATCAAGGTAAATACATTTTCTTGTGTATACATACATTTTAGACTGTAATGTTTATGATTAGCCGCAGGAGCTGCTCAAGATGCTGCTGGGACTATAGCAAACGCAGCCGGAGATGCCGTGGATGCTGCGGCTGAAGCAACAGACAACTTAAGACTTAGGAACGGCAGACGGGGTGGTAATCGTCGTAACGGAAACAATCGTAATGGAAGACAGTAAAATCTAGAAGTACCTTAAAGATAATTAAATATGTTTCGTTAAGATACTTCCTATTGTTGTTTCAGATTCTTGCAATCTGAATTTGTTTTTCTTTGTATAGTTTGTAATGATTAAAGTTTGCAACAACTACCTTATTTTCTTAATTTATTTCTGACAAAGCTACAATAAAAAGTAAAAGTAAGTGTTCAAAACCTGAACAGAATTAACAGAGTATAGACAGAAATTTAAAATACGTAAAATACGTACGAATTAAGAGATTGTAGAAAGATAGAACCCTTTTTTTACATCGTGATTTGAAACGCAATAACAAACAGTTTCGTAAAGAAAGAGTAAACACATAGAACAAAAATATCAAACACAATTAAAAATGGGAGTGTATTCTGTTCCTACCGGTAGGTAACGAATTTCTGAAAAAATTGTTCCTACCGGTAGGTGCTTTGTGTTTCTTTAAAAATTCACCTACCGGTAGGTAAATTCTTTTTAAATAATTTTTTACCTACCGCTTTATCGATTTGTTATATAAAGTTGAAAGGAATTGTACTGTCTGATATAAAAAAACAAAAACAGATTTTTTTCTCAAAGATATGTAAATTATACTGTACTTATTACAAAAATAATATATTACGGAAATATTATATTATAAGATGACCAGACGTCCTGCTTTTGGCGGGACAGTCTCGCTTTTGTTTCACCTGTTCCGGTGCCCACAAAATCTTCAAAATGTCTTCAATCATTTTTCACCTACCAAAACTTAACCTAATTCAACAACAAAACCTAACCACGAATACATTTTTGTAACGTAACTACATAGATGGGTCATTTTGACATGTTTTTAAATTAATCAAATTATGCATGCTCATTTCAAAACTAGAATGCAGTAAAATTTGTCAGACAAAATCAGCAAAATGTAACAGTTGCTTACTTTGTTTCTTTTAACATGTGTTGTTATTGATCAGGCTTTATTCAAAAAAATGGTTATGTGTTAATTGTAAATGCTAATAAGGTGGCCAAATTTCTTCAGAATCGATAAGGCGGTATATTAGGGAAGTCCTCCCTCATATAAATAATTTATTAAGCAAGCTTTTCGAACAATTTTTGACGAACAATTGATCGAAAACTCTGATTTTTATTAATAGTATAAAATTCAAACAGTCCTGCAGCTAACGCTAACTGCTTTTCTTTTCCGAAATTATTTTTACGGGAAAATCTTGTAACTTAGAAAAAGAGGCAGCAACATTTACATATAGTTTATGCTTATCGGTAGCAGATGCTTTTGCCCAAGTAGCGCTGGAATAGAAATTCATATGAAAATTAGTGCATCCAATTCTTCTTGCATGCCACAGTTAATATTCCAAAGTGATGCTTAATGGAATGTAATAGTTACGTGCCTCTCGGTATATTTTTGGCGCGTTAAAATTAATACGTAAAAAATACATTTTTTCATGTCTTCGTCATTGCCAAGAACAGCTGTTGTTAGTTGAGTGGGCTTCCCCTATTTTACAAATTTTAATTTTGTTTGATAAGTGTGGTTGGCATTATATAGATGCAACTACGGTTATTTCTTGTAATTAATGTTAACTCAGCGTTTGTATTTAAACCCAAATAAAGTGTGCGATATTTATTTATAAAATTGGCACGGTCAAATTAAATTAAGATAAATGATATCTAGTTTTTGAAAAGAAATATAATTCGTTGGATACCAATATTAAATATAGTTTACTGCAATTTAGAAGTTAGAAGAAAATTAATTAAAAAGTTTACATTTACGTTTATTGTTTTAACCAATAAACGTAATGTACCTGTTTTGCTGTCTATGTTCGTCAAATCATGATTATCCATGAAAAGCGGGACATTTTGAAGATTTTGTGGGCACCGGAACAGGTGAAACAAAAGCGAGACTGTCCCACCAAAAGCAGGACGTCTGGTCACCTTATAGTAGTCGTTTATTTTGGTTATTCTATAAAATATTTCAATAATATATTACTTTTGTAATAAGTACAGTATACAAAATATATTTACATATCTTTGAGAAAAAAAAAATCTGTTTTTGTTTTTTTATATCAGACAGTACACAATTCCTTTAAGCTTTATATAGATAGTTAATATAACAAATCGATAAAGCGGTAGGTAAAAAATTATTTACCTACCGGTAGGTGAATTTTTAAAGAAACACAAAACGCCTACCGGTAGGAACAGTTTTTTCCAGAAATTTATTACCTACCGGTAGGAACATAATACACTCCCATTAAAAATACATATTCTAATACATATGTAAGCATATGTATTATTGTGTAATATTATAGGTATTTGAGATGTCATAAATGCACGTTAGAAAAGGCACACACGGTCTTCTTTTTAATAGTTTTTCCAAATTAATGTTAATATTCCATATCTTTTTAATCAAAGGTATCCAACGATTCCAGAAAAAGGGCTTATTAATAACTATTTTTAGTCTGAAATGACTGAACAAGCAAATAACAGAACTGACTTTAACTAGAAAACTTAATCTGAATATTCTTCTGGTAACTTGGCTAGAACGGATAAAGAAAAGACGAGAACATTTTTGCGGAACATCTCAGTGAAGTTTTTGAGCCTTAGACAATGATCCTTCCTAAAGAAGAAATATTTATAAGAAGCTCTTAACGTTCCTTATCAGATAGATTTTCCGATTGAACCTCTAAGGAGCACTGATGTTTAATCAGCTGTTGCAACAAATCTCAATTCAAACAAAGCACCGGGATGTGACCTGATCATTGACATAGTTTTAAAAAAGCTGCCACAACAAGCTACCTATTAAAATGGTCACCATCATATTTATTTAATGTCATCTTGAGGTTGGGTTAATTTCCCTCATAATAGAAGGTGACACAAATAATTCCTATCCAAAAACCTGACAAGGACTCTTCTGAAGCAGCTTCTTACCGTCCCATAAGCCTCCTGCCAATTTTATCTCAAGGTGTTATTAAGGTATTCAAAGAAGTCCTCCTAGGCAAGATGATGCCACTTTTCTACAGAAAATGTACATAATGCCAATCAAACGATTTGGGTTCAGGGTTCAACATTCAACCATCGAATAAGCCCATACAGCTGTTAAGAACAGTTCTGGAAAATAAACGGTTCTGCTCTGTTACATTTATCAACAACTCACGAGCCTTTGATAGAGTGTGCTGTGAAAGATTCATCTAAGAAACTGTCTATTGTTAGATACTGAAATCTTACCTGACTGACTTTATTGGTTAATTTACGGTAAATCTTAATCAACATTAATTCCAATAAAACCGGGGATACCTCAGGGTAGAGTGCTCGGACACTAGCTCTTCGCTCTGCCTGATGCTCTTCCCCTACTAATACCGATATAGCTGTTTTTGCTGGTGATGCAGCAGTAATAAACTTGCATCAAAAATCATCTTATTTGTAGATTTCCGCAAGAACGCATAAGAACAAGAACATAAAGTGGAGTGATGGTTGAAAACATGGAGAATTAAATGTTATGTTACTTTTACCGAAACGTTGACGTCCAGTGTCGTTAAATAACAGTCCTATTCCTCAAAAAGAGAAAGTCAAATACCTCGGTCTGCATTTAGATGAATGTCTGACATGAACGAGAAATATTTGGAACAAGCGATTGCAAACCAATATTCTGAAGATCCAGCGCTTCCAGTCTAAAACATTGAATCTCTTCATAATTCAATAAATTTCCGTTCTGAATACAAGATAGCAAAACCGTCTCAGAGTCCATCCAAACCCTCTGGTTGTGGATCTTCTTACCGTCTCTCGTGTTAAAAGATTAAAGAGGTTGGACCTGGTACGCAAATTGCGTAAATTAATAAGTTTAAGGTCCAAGTGTACCCAAAAAACGTGTGTTATTTGTTTCATAAATAATATAATAATGTGATAACTTTGGTTTTAAGTTAATAGTCTAGGAATGTTAAAAACTTGCTTACCTAACTTGTTTTAGAAAAAAAAAATTTTTATTTAAATTATTTCACATGTTATATGTGAAAAATTAATTTTAAAGAAACTGTACATTCAAAATTAACCAAAATAATACCACTTATATTTCATAGTATTTGAACTATTTTTCCAAAAATTTAAGGAAATCGTATAGTAGAGTTTCCTAGCGTACAAAAGCCTCCTAGAAAAGATTTTTGCACTTTGTTGCTAAAATGTAAGAGCCACTTTAAATCATTACCTACCTCATAACAATGCAATATCGACTGGTCGTCCAAAAATCGTTTCGTGCAGAGGGTGGTAAATGGCGAATTTCCAAAAAAAGGCAAAAATTTTTTTTTGCGTTTTCTACATCCCCGGTATGTGGACATTAATACGCTGTAGTACTGTGTCAAAGTTTTAATTAGAAGTATTTATTTTTTAGATTTTAATAGCGCCCTGAACAATGCTTTTATATGGAGCGCCATACTGAATAAACGTTCGCCCTGAAAACCCATTATTGTGATATCCTTTAACTCGTCACAACTTGAGAATCCTTAAATTAATCGAAAAAACCATTTCTATGAACGTTGTAGCTTAATGATTGGGGATTTTACGCGACGTCCGCGAACCAGTGAGTAAGGTCTATAATCAGCATACCCTCACGCAATTATCGACTCTATGGCTCAGCGCGTACATAAAGTCGATACTGGCTTGTCTACGCGAATTTGCTACATTTACCATGCATTTGCCATTTAAGTTTTTTAAAAGACATTTATTATATTTATGTTAGGGTTGGAGCCCTTTTTATTTTAAGAATTTGTAGGTTCGATTGGGTAGTGTATCCAAATATTTAACAGTTTCTTTAATCGTACGAACAGTAAATGAGGTTCAGTGTGTATTGGTTAATTTTACTTTATTTTTTACGAAAAAATAATTTAGTGTCTTTCTTATCTATTTGTGTATTTTTTGTGATTTAGAATATTTTGTGAGATTGTTAATTAAAACTTTGAGCAGAGTGTGAGTGTGTAGTTTTCAGTAAAAAACCATTTCTCAGGTAAGTTTACCAGATTTTACGTCTAACTGCGTAAGTTTTTTAATCTACTTTCTATATAATGTTGTTGCTTTGTTAGGTTCTTTTAACAATGGATATTAAAAGCAGTACGAGTACCGACAGTGAACTAGAATCAAAAATTAAATTGAGACTCGTTAAAAAAGAATAAGCTACTGTAAAAAAGCAAACGATTTTTAATTATCAAGCATGTGTTATTTGACAAAAGATAGGAAACTTATTAATATCAAAAGAAATTTAAAAAAAACGATTTATTGAATGTACGAAAGTTCGTAGGGAAATTTGTCAAGGAAAAGACCCCACCCTGTTCCATATATTTTCAAATTTCAGTGAGTCAAAAGAGAGAAATATACTTTGGCACAATTAGGCTCTATTTGGAGAATGATTACGTGAGCATTCCGAGGCAACTGGTACCCAACAGATTTGTTCAGTTTGCGGTGGACAATATTGATATATTATAGGAAACATTAGATAAAGCACCCTCATTTCATGGAACCCAAATGGCCGTATTTCAGAGAGGTCCAATAAATGAAGTCCTACCTGAAAACTTTTGAGTTTTGCCATATAAAGTGAAACTGACTATTCCCGATGAATTTCATTCAGTAGAAAACGTACATTTTAATAAATCTAAAAAAAAGTACAACCTAAAGAAAACAAGAAACTTATAATCGAAAACGGTAAAAATATCAGCTACGATATAAAATATCAAAATATTGCTTGGAGCATGTGCAGAGTGGCCGACTCTGAGAAAGAAGACATGGTAGTTCCACAGTGGTCGGGATTTCACAAACTACTTTTATTTCATACTGTGTCACATTTGTCAGTTTTACGTCAAACTTTTTAGTCCAGAACATGCGATTTTACGGTCTAGTATGCTTGTAAAAAATTTTACAGGACTTGTGACTGTAATAGTATTTTACATTACAAGCCAGGTAAAACAGTTTTTACTGGCGAAAGGATGAGGATGACTGGCGAGCCTTCAGGCGAGCCTGTCACATCCTTGAGCCAGTAAAAACTGTTACCTGGCGTGTGATGTATAATAATTTATTTGTTTCTCACTTGTAAATAAATCAAAAACTAATAATGAGATATTTTTTCGCCTTCTTTCATGACAATTAATATATTTTGAAAAATGTCTCGTTACCTTTGAAATCATTACTTTGACAACGGCGCAAGTTTCTAAGCGGTACTCATAAACAAGGTACGGTCGTTTCTAACTTGTAAAAAATCAACAGTTCCTGTGGTCTCTAACTTATAAAATTTTTACTAGTAGCTAACTAGTAAATATTGACTTTCAACGTCAATAAGCTGACTTGATAAATTGATGTTTACAAGTGAGTAACAAATAAAAAATTTTACCGGACGCAAATACAATCAATCACCTGGACAACGTTTTAGTACGTAATCAGTTACCATGGAAACTCGTTCTTCATAGATGTCCATATTTTGCATTCGGAAATTTATTTTATATAATTTTTTTTTAAATTAAACCAATATTTCAATAATTGCAGTATGAAATAAAACGCATTACGTCATACGTCCTGGAAATGGTCTTACAGTCTCGTTTCGATGTTCCGGACTCGGCTCCTTCGTCGCCTTGTCCGTAACATCTTACTCGACTGTAAAATTCCATTTCCAGGACTTAATAACGTAAATTACTATTTCAAAATGATTCGCACATATAACTACATACGGATACTTACCTCTACTTCCTCATGTTTCTTCAGATTATGACACTGTTTGGACTGTAATCAAGATATCTACACAAATTGCTAATAAACTAAATAATACGCATACGATCATAACCTTTGATCCAGCTCTTTATTATAAGGCAAAAGAGCTACAATGGAATAAACCTGAGGATACAAAACATTTAATTATCCGCCTAGGTGGATTTCATATTACCATGAATTTTCTAAAAGTAATTGGGCAATATATGGCAAATTCGGGACTTTCTGATGTATGGCTAGAAAGTGGTCTTTATGGCCAGTCTACGGTGATGGTATTTTAGCAGGGACAAAAATACAATAAGGCTATACGAGCCCATAAACTAACGTACAAAAGTCTTATGAGAATATTGATTTCTCTGTATAACAAATGGCTTATTGAATGCAAAAGTTCCTCTGTGCACTCTTTAAATTTAATTTATCTTTGTTCTTCTGAAATCCGAGATCGTTTGAGAAGCAAAGAGGACGCATTACCCAATTTTTACAAAAGTTCAAATTTAGCAAAAGAATTATTTAAGCAATTTCCAGAATTTATTGAAGCGCAGACAGTTACAGTTAAATACTGGTATTCTTACATTGAATTAGTTGATATTTTATTAGAATTTCAGTTTGCTGAAAGAAATGGAAAGTGGGAGTTACCTTTAAATAGTTTTCGTAAAATGCTACCATGGTTTTTTGCCTTCGATCACACAAATTATTCTAGGTGGGGAACAATATATTTGTTAGATATGTACAAACTTTCTGAAGAAGCCCCTGAAATTTATAAAGAATTTATGAAAGGGAATTTTGTTGTTAAACGATTAAATGGGAACTTTAATCAACTTTCAGTAGATCAGGCACTTGAACATATAAACAAAAACTTGAAAGACGCCGGAGAAATAGTAGGACTAACTAAAAATAGTACCAAACTGGATGAGTGGTTTTTGAGTTATAATGTTGTTGGTATGGTGCTAGATGAATTTCGTTCATCTTTGAATATTGTTAATAGCTCATCCAGTCGAATGTGGAACAAAACGAATGAAAGTCGATGAAGATACCGTGCAGAAGTTACAAAGTGGATTTTCCAAGTTCGATGTTTTTTCTAAAACTGAAGATCGGCTGCTCGTTATTTCGACTAATGAAATTGCTTCTGCGGTGGTTCAAACTTCTTTACTTACCGCGGGAAAAACTGGGGAAGAGGTTCTGAGAAGATTTATAGACGTTGTTGGTACTCCTGATTTTTACAAACCTTTAAAAAAAATTAATCTACAAACATTTAAACATTCTACAACTAAAGTAACTACCACGGAGAATAAAAAACTTTTCAAAAAGGACAAGAATTCTTACAGAAAATATTAGCAGCCAAAGAAATGGGAAGAAATATCAATTAGGAAGATATTTTTAAACATGAACTGACAGCTTATCCAATGTCTCTTGCAGCTGATGGAGTAATATCCACCCCTTCCAATAAATCTGCATTGGGAAATATCATAGAAACATTCACTGTTAGTTATAAAGTTTTCCAACGGGAGATCATAAAACATGTCATACATTTGATGGGATGGGATTAGTACAAAGCCTTGGTAAACCTGCTAACGCCAAATCGTTCGGAGACTACGCAAATATCTTGAAATCAATTGTATTTAAAAATATCTTTAATGCTGAGAGAATTGATGTAGTAATGGATCATTATGTAGAACATTCAATAAAGAACTGTACACGACAGAAACGAGGATTAAAGGAAACTATAGAGCGATCGATTGACAGTCCTGCAACATTATTACCGCAACAATGGCATTTATTTATTCATTCAATACACAATAAAAAACAACTCACCAACTTTTTAAGTTTTCAGTTGTATGATCATTCTAAAAATGTAGAAGTTAAATTTGTCACGAGTGGTGGTTTCCATGACGTGTTACAGTATAAATCAAATTACAATTTAAACGAAGACTTATTGGTATCAACACACGAAGAGGCTGACACAAGAATTATTTTACACATCTTATCAGCAAAAATGGAAGGTTATACAAGATGCATATTGGACTGCAAAGATACAGATGTGTTGGTATTATTGGCATACTTTAAAGATATATTGACTCCGGAAATTTGGATGAAAGTTGGAACTAAAACAGACAAACGATTTATTGCAATTCATGAATGGAAAATTGATGGACAAATGACAAAGTGTCTACCAGCTTTCATGCTTTGACAGGTTGTGACACAACTAGTCAGTTTGTGGGGTTGGGCAAAAGAACATGTTGGAAAATATTGTTGTCGCATTATAACCTGCTTGCTCAAGTCGGCATTGAAATGGATTTAGACGAAGCAGTTTTTAACAATATGGTTAAATTTGTGATCCGTTTATACACCATACAGTATTACCAGTGGATACTTCCATTCTAAGTACTTGCAGTTGTAAAAAAGCTACTTATAAGGTCACTTATTTTGGTTACTACTTACATTAACAAATTTTATTTCAGGGTCCGCTTTGTTCATGTAGAAAAAACAAATGAATTGCATTGGCTCCTGTAAATGCATGGCTCAATCAGTCTGTGAAAATAAAGGCGACATAAATGCAATTGCTCCTGAACACATTTCATCTGTATCCAGTTCTGACTCTGAATAATCGCTACAAATCATAAGTATTAAGTTATCTATCATTTATATTATTTATGAAAAAAGTATTTCACTTCTGTTAAACCTTAATATACTACATAAGTTAATTACGATCCAATTTTTATACTGGTATACCTATATTTTTCTTTATTTAATTATTAAACAAAAAATGAATAATTTCCAAAAAGAAATCATAATTTACATAAACATAATCTAACATAATAAACATAAGTCTTTTAAAAACTAAGTTACTTAACTATCAATTATTATATGCATGTATCTGCTTCACATCATAAGGCATGTGGCTAATGCGAGAAAGCAAGTGAGTATGGAATATGGACTTTATGTACACGCTGAGCCATAGAGTCGATAATTGCGTGGGGGTATGCTGATTATGGACCTTACTCGCTAGTTCGCGGACGTCGCCTTAAAATGCGACATGATCTTACAATTTTAAGTTTTTAGCGAATCTATCTATCGAATTTAAAATTTAAAAACAACTGCGTAATCCCCAATCTTTAACCTACAACGTTCACAGAAATGGTTTTTTCGATTAATTTAAAGGTTCTCAATTTGTGACGAGTTAAAGTATATCACAATAATGGATTTTCAAGGCGAACGTTTATTCATTATGGCGCTCCATATAAAAGCATTGTGCAGGGCGCTATTAAAAACTAAAAAAATAAATACTTCTAATTAAAACTTTGACACGCTACTACAGCGGATTAATGTCCACATACCGGGGATGTAGAAAACGCAAAAAAAAACTTTTGCCTTTTTTTGGAAATCGCCATTTACCACCCCCTGCACGAAACGATTTTTGGACGACCAATCGATTTTGTCTTCTTAAAAGGTAGGTAATGATTTAAAGTGGGTCTTACATTTTAGCAAACAAAAGTGCAAACGGGATGACACGATATAAACAGTTTTTTACTCTACTAGTATGTCTAGCGACTAAATTATTGACAAAAAACCTGCTTTTTGCAAAAAAAACTGCTTTTTTGGCAAAAAAAGATTTTCTTAAAATTTTGGGAAAATAGTTTAAATACTATGACATATAAGTGGTATAATTTTGATTAATTTTGAATGTACAGTTTCTCCAAAATTAATTTTTCACGTATAACATGTGAAATAATTTAATTAAAAATTTTTTTTTCCAAAACAAGTTAGGTAAGTAAATTTTTAACATTCCTCGACTATTAACTTAAAACCAAAGTTATCACATTATTATATTATTTATGAAACAAACAACACACGTTTTTTGGGTACACTTGGACCTTAAGAAGTTGATAGAACAGATCGTAAATAATGCATGGATGCCAACCAACCAGTCTTTGACTGAAGAAGAGAACTGAATTATTTTTGTATTATAAAACATTTAATTATAGCAAAACTTACAACATATATATTACTTGGATGTATGCAGAGCAACAAATGGCATACATACGCTGAGAGAAATTTCATTGTGAAACTTACGAAAACGGAAGTGTTTTAACAACTTTTCATGAGTTAGCGCTGTTATTTTAACACATCTTATGTTGAATTAACGTTGCCATTACTTTCTTTGACATGGTTGATGTAAAATTAACATTGTTTTCAGCAGAATTCAAAGTGAACATAGTAGTACATCGATTTAAAATTATATTTTCGGAAAAGTATATGGTTTTGCTATAATTAAATTAAATGTTTTGTACTCCTAATAGCCAAATAATTCTGAAATCTGTCAGTTCTTTTTGACTCGATAATAAATACAAATGATTAGTGAACTTTGTGGAATCGTCCTATTAAGTTTGATTCACACTATACATTATTGATATACACAAACGCTACGGCGCCACCTATCCATGAACTGCTAAACCAGCCAACAGAAAATCAATACAAACAAAATGTCAAAACAAATCTGAAAAGCTTTTATAAAGTATTATGAATATAAAGAAAAGTTCACTTTGATTATTAATATTTTTTCATTTAATAATACTAGTCATGTCTTATTCACTAAACGAAGAAATAGTTTGTATGTTAAAACAGTTAATTCAACAAATATCGGGTTTACACGTAAGTTAACCTCAAAATTAATTTTATTTGAATTTTGTCTAATCCAAAACATTGCAGGGTGAATCAGAACTCTTCAAAAGCATTGAAAAGAACATAACCACTCACGTAAAGAATGCCGACACATTATATTTTTGCAATCAAAAGGAATTGGATCGCATCATTGAGAGTTTATGTAAAAAATTTGAATTCCATGGATATCCAACACAAGCCAAAGATTTAAAACGTTCTTACAATAAGTTAGCACCTGCAAAACTATCGAAATCAGAGCGGCTGACTCGACTGAACATCATTAAGTTTATTTTGGACATCTCTGAAAGCCCTACTAGTAATATACATAAGTATGCTAAGAATTTTGAAAAAGGTGAAGAAGAAGAGATTATTGACTGGCCTAAGTACTTACGAGAAGATATTCCAAGATGGTCACCACCTCCTGATGATGATAGTAGTGTATGTTAATAATCTTATTTTTAAATGTGATCTAATATTAATTTATATATTATAGGATGACTGGTCCGATATTTTAACCGAAAGCATATCGCTTTCTGAAGATAAAGATTTGGTTGATTGTAGTAGCAAACCAGATTTTAATACTATTTGTGAACATCAAACTCAAATTGAAGACTGCTTTCAAAGTCATCACAATTTGAAAGTTAATTTATTAACAAATGTACAAAGTGAATGGTTTAATCGTGAACGAGTGCGTTTTCTACCAAGAAGTGAAGATAAAGATGCAAATGTGGCTTTAGTTTGGTAGGTTTTAATTTTGAGAGAATTGTAATAAATTTTTGTTAATTTTAATGTCATTAAAGGGACAGTCATATCCAGAATTTTACAAGAGGATTAATACCGATTCAAAACTCGAACATCATAACCGAATATAAAATCATGAGAGAAGTTATTTGGCAGTTATATGAGCCTCACGCAAGTTATTGTTTTGCATTTCATGGTAATTTGTTGCTCCCGAAATTAAATATTACAATTTCTAGCGTGAGAATGGTATTTAGATGAGAGAAATTGTCATTTTATATTGATTTGACGAGTCATTTTTTAGAAAGCGTTTGAATCGTTCTTGTATGAATTCGTACCTTATATTAATTGGTTGCAAATTCTCAGAGAGTTTCATGAATCTCTAGCTGTAAAATATGATGATGAAGAGGTGTGTTTTCCTCCGGATACGTACAGAAGTTACGATTACGCTATACAAACGATTGTTCAGCCAATTTTTGAAATGTTGCAATCTACAGAAGAAAAAATTAAAGCACAAGGTAATTATTTATTTTTGGATGCTAACTGTCGAATTTACCACAGTGTCAAATGTTATAAGAGGTTAGGCTATGTGAATTATAGGTTAGAATCTTTACTATTCATTTGAGCAATGTTGCCAGTTTTAGAAATTTTCCTTAATCTTGCAAATTAAGTGACAGTGGTGCTCTACCATGGTCAAAACTTGATTGAGGCCAATAAATTAGTTTGAATAGATTGTACAATAATTTCAATCTTCAAACATTGTGTACTTAGTGCATTTTAAAATAAATATTTTTTAGAAACTACGACAACATTACTTACTTTAGCACACGAAATCCGACCACTATTTGAAACAGTGAAAATTCTAAAAGACATTCACAACAGTGTCATTGTGGATTTTAAAGAAAACTCTCCACTCCATTGCGCCACAACACTGCTTGTACGTTTACGGAAAGGTTTATTGTATGCATCGTCAAAGTTAGAGCAAGATCTGTTCCTTACTTTGTATTTACATAGTTTGTATAAATATTTTACCATAATTAATACTTGGCTGTGTCGTGATATATTAGACGATAATACAGGAGAATTTGTTATTGCTGAGTAAGTTGAATTTTATTAATGTATTTTTTTTATTACGCTTTTGTTTGTGCTCGTTTATTTTATGTGTGTTTGCTTGTGATCCCAACAGTGAAAACCCTAAGGATTCGCATGTGCTTCTTTATCAGACTTTAGTTAAAGCTAGAATCCAAGATCAAAGTGTTGTTGCTGCAAATAAAAGGTTTGTTTTTTATTTTTATTATTAATTACGGTTTTTGAATTTTTCCATACTGTAAGATATTAATAAACATCATGTTGTTTTTTTGTATCGTCTTTAAATGCGCATATTTTAATTGTTGCACCATAACAGCATATAGCAGGATTAAAGTGTTTGTGTTCAACCCCTTTCTATAAAAGCACAGCATAAAGGTTGACCAGCAGGTGCACTCTCATTAAGCTTTTCATACTCTGTGACCTTACTTTATTCTTAACATACGGAACAGCAGTCTCATATCGACTACCTTACAAGTTTTCATTTTTTTAACAAACGGAAAACTTTACTTGATACAATAATATAATAGTACAGAGTACAGTTGTGCTTGTTAAATAGTCTTAATATGTGCTTAGTACGATGATGAAAACACTTTCGTGAAGTGTATTTATGTGGATGCACGATAGTTAAAACTGGCTGAAAAATTTCAAAGTGCTGATAGCAGTATAAACGTGCTGGTAAATCCTTATGCTGTGATAAAAGGGTGCGACTGTGAAACTTTCTTAATTCTGCAATAGTGGAATACATTTTGGAACTTTGATTGCATAGCACTGCACTCTGTAAATGGCATATCTGTGCTAATGTGACAATTGAAACAGTTCCTTGTAAGCAGGAAGCAACATTAAATTGAATTAGTTTCCGAAGGACAAAGAGCAGTTTTCTAGTTCTAGAATCTAGCTGAATGGGTGACAATCACTACCGAATCAATTGGGTTAAGGTATGCAACAATTGATTACATCAGAGCATACCAGATTAAGCTTAAGTTGATTGAAAAAGAGCAGTTTGTTGGGAAATGTTTTCTAATGGCCAAAGTGCTATCTTGTGGTAGTAGTTTACGATTGAGTGTTTTTGGTCGAGTCTTGCCCCATATACCAGTTATGCAAATCGGAATTAGCTGAGGAAAACCTTAGCTTTCATCAAAACATATACTTCAAGATGGAAAAGATAAGCGAGTCCCAGGAATATGTACAAAACAAATGAAAAACTGACAAAGAATTTCTCATTTATGGAGATTCTTGAAGACAAAATGAACTGAACACAGAAGATTTCATGGGTCTAATAATGCGGGCGTTACAGTTAAACACAAGAATGGAAACCTGTATTAGTAATGTGTAGAGTTAAGAAAGTTGGAAAAGACTGTCTTAGATCCAAAGAGCAGTTAATAAAAATTATATTGTTCATTGACATTATCACACGTATAGTACTATTTCACGAGTAATTGTGTAAAATCTTTTTTAACATACGTCTCATCATACATGAGTATGCATTTTACCTTTGTTAGAATTCTTTGATATAACTTCTTTAAACATGATTTAGCTAACTGTTCTTGCTTTTTTGTGCTCTTTGGTGCCATTTTTGCTACATATGTTTTCAGCCCGCTTTTTCACTTTCTGCACTAAAGATTTTAGTACTCCGACCTTTAACTTCATATCTCTAACACTTTTGGATGTCCCCTTTTTGTGCTTCCTTCAGAATTCCATTTTAGTATCTTCTTACAAATTTCACTTCCATTTTTACGCAGAGTGTGCCCCAGCCAGCCATACTTTCTCCTTCTTATCTCCATATTTATATCTGCTTTTTTTTTCCTTCTCCATAACTCTTCATTTCTAATGGTTTCTAGCCACCATACCATCAATATACCCCGCAAACAACGATTTACAAACATTTGTAGCTTCTGTTTTATTTCACCGGTAACCACCCACGATTCTGATCCATATAATAACACCGGCTTCACCGTAGAATTACAAATCCGCACTTTGATTTTGATAATTAGATTACTTGCACACCACACTTCACTGAGTTTTATATAAGCACTCCTTGCTTTATTAATTCGACTATACATATCTTTTTGAGCACCATCTGCGACCGACACCACACTTCCAAATAAATGAAATCGTCTACTTGTTCTATTTTCGTACCATTTACTAACATGTTCTTCGGTTGATCCACATTCAGACACATATACTTTGTTTTACTAATATTATTTCATTCTTATTTTGTTCTTGTTTTATTTTCTTCGTGTTTGCCTTATTCAAATCCCTATAACCTGCCTGTGTTGTCGTAATTGTATCCTGGCCTAAATTTTTAATCAGTTTTTTGAAATTACTATTTCTTGTGTCCTCTCATCCCAAATCCAAAGCTCATTGTTCAGAACAATCTTTCCAAAACCCATTTTAACATTTTTTCCCTTTACTCTTTTGGACTTTGCAATCTCGCGGAGCTTTTGTTGCATTTTTTTATCCTCCTGCGTCAAGTCTGCGTCAGTATATATATCGGTCTACCCTTTAATTTCGCCTTATTTTTCTTAATTTTTTTTTGTTCCCATTCACCTATTTTTGCGATAATCATCGAGTGTGAGCTTTTAGTTTTTATTACTTCTGCCGACATAACGCTAGCCGTCACTCCCAATTTTGCTTTTAGGAATTCTTGTACTCCTGTTTTCGCCATATCCGCTCGTATATTGGTTCCTTGAATTACTATATTGTTTTTTCTCCCGCTTCGTTGTAGTTTTTTAATTCTTGTTTCTAAAATTTCTAGTTTACAATGGAGTTCTTTATTTTCCTTTTTGATTTCTATTATTTCTTCCAAATAGCATTTCATATTCTTTCGTGATTCCCTAGTTACTGTTGGAAACATTGAGAGAGTGAGACGTATGATCGAAGAAGATCCCAGATGCACCTATCAAGCGATTGAGGCAACTCTTGGTGTTGGATCCGCAACAGTAAATTTCATTTTACATTATCATCTTCATCTGAAAAAAATTGTCACTCGTTGGGTACCACATACGCTTAACGATTCCCAAAAGGCAGAGCGAGTAAGAATCGCGCGGGAAACGTTAGAAATGTTAAATAATGATGGGCATCGTATTCTTTCTAAAATAGTAACAGGTGATGAAACATACATACCATTTTATGATATTCCTACCCGCCAGGAGAGCCGTGTGGGGATTCACGAAGGTACACCAACACCAACAATGGTGAAAAAGCAAAGGTTTGTCAAGAAAGTTATGTACGCGGTTTTCTTTCGTAGTACAGGATTAGTGCAAAGCAATTAAGCTTGAAGATCAACGTACAGTTACAGCAAACTGGTACACCACAAAATGTTTACCACGTTCACACTGCACAGCAGACAGTTGAATTTTTACGTGAAAATAATGTAACAGTCATTGAACATCCACCTTATTCGCCTGATTTGGCCATTTGTGATTTCTGGTTGTTCTTGAACCTAAAGAAACATTTACGTGGTCAACGTTTCATGACGGAGGATGAGATAGATGAAGCAATTCATCAATTTTTTGAGAGCATTCCAAAATATGACTGGTTTCAAACGTTTTAAGTTGTGCAAGCTTTGGTTACAAAAGTGTATTGATGTAGGTGGTGATTACTTTGAACATAAATAAAATCATTTTCCTAAAAAGACTTGTAGTTTTCTTGTAGCTCAAAATATATAGCGTGACCCACGTATTTATATATTACGTTTATTGTAATTAGTATTATATCATTAGCGTTAGTATATTTTGATATTCTATCAGGGAGAAAGTCACTGTGAATTAATGTCAAGATGATCCTGCATGGTTTCTCCAGTTTCAGAAGAGCTACTTGTGCAGTAAGCTGTTGTCATCTATTTCTTGCAGAAAAAAAAGCGAATCATAGTTAGGCTAGCCTAGCTTTGGTTTGGTAAGGCTTAGTAAGAATAAGGGAAAGGAAGAGAAGGTTAGGTTAAGTTAGGCTAGGTTTCAACTATTGAGGTTTGATCAAGCAGACCGAAGTCGTCTTTTAAACATTTGTGAATTGCCTTGAAATTTATTAACAGTAGCATAGATAATAAACAGTATGCTCTATACCTATTCAATCCATCTTACAGTATTGAGAAATTAAGAGTTGTATTTTAATAAGTGTCATAACATTTAAATTCCTATAAAAATTGCATTTTAAATAATATAAAATTTTGTAGTAAAGCTCGTCAAGGCGAATCGGATTGGCAAATGGAATTTTCTATAAAAGACAACGACAATTCAAAATCCGATAGTCTTTTAAATATAATTTGTACGCAAGTTCTACAAATTGGCAAGAATATTCATTTATTAAGAGTGTTGGGAAAACTACATCTTGTACCTGAATGTACTGGAATATATAAAGGTAGATGATGCTTTTGCTATGCAACAATACATATAAAAGAATGAAATAACTAAAATTTTTTTAGCAACTTTCTATGAAGCGTACATAGAGAACATATTAAAACATATCTCGGTATATTTTGATGCAAAGAATGACAATGATGAAGGTCTTGAGGTATGTGACATAGACATTCAACCCTTGTCTCCTACATTTGTTTTTCCTGCAACATGCCTTGATGAATGCAAATATCTTACCGAGATGGATAAGTTGGAGAATTTAGTTGATACCAGTGACGGCTTTTTGGTGCAGGCGTTTCAATCATTTTTCATTAAAACTGTGGACGCAAAGAAGGAAGAAGTTGAAATAAGCCTCTTTGAAAAGTATATATTTTTTAAGTTTATTTTTATCAGACTTTTAACTTTTTCTCTTTTAGGATTACAAAACTTACTAAAACTTTATTTCCAGTTCAACAGATTGTAGAACACGTTTTTGTAGAACTATTAAAGGAGAGATTTAGCACGTCTGGGTTAATGGTGAAAAATGTTTTAATTAATGATTACAGCTTAGAAAAGCAGTTTTCATTTCTTAAGAATGTGTTTCTTTTTAGCGAGGATTTGATTTTTCCATTGTATCGACATATCTTTATGCAGGTGCTTTTGGAAATTTTTATTTCTTAGAGTGAAAATATTATTATTGATGACTTTTAGCTTGATTCTGGTGGTATTTGGGGTAATCGCACATGGTTGACGTCACTCTTACAAGACATCATTATGGATGCCTATCCGAATTTCTATAAAGAGTGCACTGTAGAAGTGAAGGACAGTTGGAAACTTTGTAATGATCCCTTGAAAGCATGCAGAATGATAAATGTGCATTATCGAATTTCTTGGCCTGTTAATATTATCATTAGAGAAGAACATATGGAAATGTACAAAAATATTTTTCAATTCATCTTGAAAATTAAATGGGCCTTATATACATTGAATCATTTATATTTCAGTGGTGAGTATCTAGAATGAGAACAAGGGGTTAGCAGTTCACACTTAAAGGACTTGTCTGCTAGAATGTGATAATTTATGAGAAATAGTTTGGAAACTAAAGGGAGCAAATCATAAGTTTGTTTTCCCGGCACTTGACAAAAAGGGAAGTTTTGTGAACTCTTAGCTTTATACAAAATGTATAGTCCTTTTTTTTGTCATTTAAGTTGAAATAATTTATAACAATTATTAAATTAAATTAGATTAAATTTTGATAAACAATATTACATTTTTATGCTTTAGAATTAGAACCAAAAGGAAAGCCAGCAAAGCATCAACACAAATCTCTAAGAATCTTAATATCAAAACTTAAAATTCTACGTTTTGGTTTAATCAACATCATGAGTAACATTCAACATTACATTCTTGGTCACATATTCAGTAAATTCTCTGATAAATTTAATAAGGCGTTTGATGAAGCATATGATTTAGAAAGTCTAATGAAAGCTCATAATGATTTTATTCAGCCCCTTCACAAAACTTGTCAGGAGTTTCAAGAATATAATAACACAAGTTACGGATTTTATTTGGTGAGTACAAATTAAACATATTTTTATTTTTATTAAATTGTTTCTTCACAGTTGCTCTACCTTGTAAGAAAATTGAGATCTATGTGGAGAAATATAAAAGATATCAATGATCAAGAATTAGAAAAATGTGAAAAATCTTATTTGATGTGCCATAGAAATATCGATCCTATTATTAATCCCAGTGGATACTACGCTTACATGACTGAAGGCTAAAAAGGAGAATGTTATGCAGTATTAATGTTTTTAATGCATGTTTTTGCACCACTTTTGTTATTTGTAAATCACTTTTTTAACAGTATTTATTTTATGTAGATTGAATTTAATAAAAATATGATTTAATATTTTGATATTTTTAATTTATTCCAATCTAGGAAGTTTCAAACCAAAGCAGAAGTGTTTTAAAAGATGAGCAAAAAATGTTTTTATAAATTTTAACTTGATAAACAGGCAATGTCTTGTAATACGAGTAGTACAGGGTAACTCAAGCAAAATGATCTTGTACCGTATCTTGGAAACTGTTAGTTACGAAAAAACCAGGGTAAGGAAATTATCACTCGCGAATGAAAGAAACTCGATCTTTTTCTTATTTTATCATTTGTGAATTTTATATTTAAAAATTTATGATTTATTCTTTCAAAAATTAAATTTTAACGAAGGCAGTTTTATTCGTTCGCAAACGAATGCTAAATCAACTGTCAAGATTCCATTCGTGAATGCATACAAGCAGAAATGAATCATTCGTTTTCAGTTCTTATTATACTTACTACTTATAGTTCTTACTACTCTGCAGTTTTATTTACATAAAATCATTAACCACTTCATACAATATGGGCTGACACAAACAATTTAATTTAATCAAATATATTAACTATGATAATGAAATAAATACTACTTCCACTTGTTTAGAGTGTAAAAAGAATTTAAAAGGAAATGTATTAACTTAAAATATTAAACGGCATTATGCTAACGTATATAATCAATTAAAATTTCTTGATTGTAACAAATAAATCGAAAACGAAATAAATCAATTAATTAAGAATTATCAGACAAAATTCAACAGTGCAATACAGATTTGCTGTCCATGTATCAATAAAATTGCATCTTTACCTATTAAATAACCTGCGTTGTTATTTAACTCCCGAATGAATCATACGTGATAAATTTGTGAACGATAAACATTTGTCAACAATCAGCAAATATGATTCATTCGGGAACGAAAATTAATTTATACCGGAGAACTAAAAAATAAAATTTGTGAACGAATGAAAAATTAAATTCTTAGAATTATTCTTTTGCAAGCGAATCAAGTTTTTTCGTTCTTCCTACCCTGGAAAAAATTGTTAAATATCAAAGTTGGTTGGTGTAAAACAAATTCGAATTTCATAACAGTTTTGTGTATACAGGGTGAGTCATATTGCTGTGGCTACTATCAACTTTTTTATTTTCAACAGATATTTGGTCTGGAGTTGAGCGTGGATTCAACCAAAGCGTTTTATCGACTGAATTTGTTAATTTTTCTTGGCCTTTTTATATATTTTAGCAAAACAATTGACGACTATGACAAATTTTTGAAACAATCGCACTTCGAAATTTTATCATGACGTCACTCATGGAAACAGCTGTTTGTAATTAACACTAATCTTAAATCTAAAAAGATAGAAATGTAGCTGGCAAAATAACGATTAAAACAACCTACAGTCTAAAATTAATCATAACTGAGAAAATTAACAAAAACTATTGACGATGAAAAATCTCATTAAAACTTAATTACATGGATACACATGATCTGCAGCTCTATCCTTTACAAATAATGAATACATAGCTACTCTAGGTAACTGATACATATAAAATTTACATAAGAACATATTTCCAATAGAAGAAAAACTCAAATTTATTTATACATTTCATAGACCCAACGATGCTTTGCAAGACTCCATACAAATAACAACATAAATGAAATTAAATTATAGTCAAACTTGTCCAGCATACAGTCCTCCAAGTGCTTGTGTTCAAACAACGGTGTAAAATATTATATTAAAATCAATATTTGGAAAACTCAGAGCATATCAGCAAACCAAAACCTTCATTCGGTTGAAACATTTTATTTGCATTTCGGAGATTGTAAGTTTAATGTGCTAATGTAGTCATTACAATATTGACCTAATTTACATATTCTTAGTGAAATATTTTCCCGAAACTGAATCAGTCGCATGGGAAACAGAAAGATTTGCCCTACGTTACCCATCGTTAAACTCAGGTCTAATCAAGAAAATAAAATCTTCCAGAAAAATGGAAAAACCATCCTAACATGTGACTTAGGTTGCATAAAACATGTATTACTATGAATACAATCTAAATGATTGATATCCTTTTTATAAATTCAGACTTTTTATGTAAAAATTGAGGTTACGTTTGCATGAAATTTATCCTTTTATAATTTCTATTTTAAAAATTGATAAATCTATCTGTAACCTAACATGTAGCTTTTAGATTAAATAAACCTAATATCCTAACATGTCTATCGTTATATTTTATTTTATTGCATGAAATAATTATATTTGTGTTTATGATCAAATCGTCGAATAAGTTTTCAATCAAATGATTGCATATCATCTGAATATATTTAAATTTTGTGATTTAGTTTTTAATTCTCCACCAACTCATGTATATATGCTTTAAAACTGAACACTTTCAAAGTTATCAGCGTTTTTGTAAATAACCAATAAGTCAATAGAGTATTTTATAAGAGGATCTACTGTAGAAGAAATAACTATACTGGTACGACCTTGTACGAAACTTGATATGTTACCTAAACCACAAACTGACAAATTATAATTTTGAACTTGGAATTTGAATTTTCTACAACATTTCATAGTAATAAAATTAGCTTGGCTCGCTGAATCTACTAACAAACGGAGTTGATTTACTCTACCTTCACTATCCACTACATCAACCACAACGGTTGAAAGCAAAACTGTCATATTAGAAACTAATGTTGAAGAAGTTGAACATAAACTTGTAACATTATCCACCACTGGACTATCCATGTTACCACTAGTATTTGGGCCACTATTAAGCAAACTATTGTTACCACTAGTCACCGAAGATGATTTTTGAAAATGTAGCAACGTATGATGTCTGCCGTAGCACTTATTGCAATTAGTTTTGGATTTACAATGTTTAATGCAGCAAAATCTGGGATCGCGTTGGGATCAATTGTAAGTTGAAGTTCATTAATAGAATCTAAGATATTTGAAAATTCTTCTTTAGTTTGTTCCAGCGTCTGACAACGAATTTTGAAGTGTGCTAACTTTTTTTCGCTACTAACATCTCTACTAACGTCATAAATCCGCTGCAAACGCGTAAACAATGTTTCCTTTCTAGCCTCAAGAACTGCTAATATTTTTTCGTCTTTTGAAATTGACGCAACTAGTTTCTCTTCCTGTGCAACCGACATGATTAATTCAATGTTATATAACCTATATTTATATGAAATATAAAACCTAACAGCGAAATCAATAATTGAAGTGTTGTAACAACACTGAACAACATATAACTAGTAAAATGCAGATTCTAAATAGTAAGCCAATATACCAACAAAGAAATTTAATCTACATCCATATTAAATTTAGTGTGCGCAAATAACCACTAAATAACACTAGAGATGGACGCACTGTATATTACTTGCGTATAAATGCACACTATTTATCAATATTTTATCAGACATAAAATGTAAAATTGCTATTTAATCTACTACATAAAATGTATGATTTTTCTAATTTTTCTAGGTAATAACAAAATCTATAGAACCAGTTTTTATCAACATAAACTCACCAGCTGGTGTTAACCAAAAATGCGGTGAGATGTGACCAAATGTTTTCTGTATGATTACTATTTGAAATCCATAGGTGGAATTTATATTGATAAAATATTATTTGAATTTTTTCTCTTTGATAATGAGCGGACTGTATATTGTGCACAAAAGATCAAATCATAAAATTTTGAGTACTTACCCATAAAACGGTGATTCTCTCTTCTTATGTAGTTGGCGGCGGGAAAATAGGATAGAGAGAAAGGAAACCACCTTAAAATAATGTTAGACTCTCATCACCATTTCATGAGATTGAGTCTAAAATATAATTTGAACTTCTGCTTTGAAATTAATTGGAGAATAGCAAAACACTATATGAGAAATAACTAAACACGAAGCACGATGTGCACTATAAGAATATTTTTACTATTCTGAAAAATCCTATGTTATTTAAATTTTCTTCAAATGTTTTATCTGAACACCTGCGTGAATTGATTACAATACGCAGTGCGCCATCTCAGTGATTCCATATAAAACTTTAAAAACTACATATACATTATACATATACAGTGTGATTACATGCACAAACCAACTATTATTTTTATATTTTAATTTATTATTTTTTCTATTAATTAGAATAATTACTAAAGCGGGCAGAGGCCCGAACACTTGGTATTATTTATATGTCCTGCTAATTTGGATGGGAAGATTTTCAGTATTACAAAAATGCAGTCATTATGACTACCTGATAATTATGGACAATTGCATTCCTATAAATATAAGCAACTATTCAATCTGATTCTAGTAACTATTGATTCAATCAAATTGTTAAGAGTATCTTTTATTGCTTCAAAAAATTGTTGTTACAAACTAAGTTGAAGACATTTTGAATTGGTAAGTCGGCATTATATTTCGGCACGAAGAATTATATGCACTAGAATATACACTTAGTCATTTTGATGCTATTAATAATGTTGTATTGATAGAAACTAGGGTCAAAAAGTTTGTTAAAGAGTAAAAGTTTTAGTATATGCCAACATTCTAACAAACGTTAAGTCAGCATTATGTCAATGAACTGTGCATAAAAGATAGAGACGTCTAATCATTATATTCTAATAGGGTCTAGGAAAATTCCCCGATAACAATTCACCGACGGAAAATTCCCCGACAACAATTCGTCGACAAAAAAATCCCCGATCAGAAAATTCCTCAACAATTCAACGAATGGAAAATTCCCTGACAATAACAAACTTCACACTTTATCTTAATTGATCTAATTCAATGAAAGGATTGGAAGTAATAATCCTCAGTTCCATTTTAAAGGAATGCCAATCTCTCCAAATTGTTTATTTCGAAAAGTTCGTGCAACAGTTAACATTGTGAAATGGCTGTTGAATTTGTTCTTAGTGAGAAAAGGAAGAAAAAGTTGTTGCTTGATTTGATGGCTATTGATATCAAGAAGAGGAAGAAACTATTGGAAGTTAATTATAAGAAGGAAGAAGGTGCTCCGGCTTTGCCACTCCATCTAAGAGACATCATTTTTCCACAAGCATACACATTAAGAAAACATAAACTTTTTTCGCTGTACGATTCTGGGCCAAATGGCAATAGAATGCTGATTTTTAGTACGAAGAGAGATATTTCCCTCCTAGCGGAAAGTGCACATTGGTACGCGGATGGGACATTTAAAACAGTGCCCCCCTTGTTTTGTCAACTATTCACGGTACATGAGTTGAAAAAATATTTCATTTCCATTAGTGTATGTGCTATTACCAGACAAAACAAAAAATACCTATATTCGTTTGCTACAAAAGTTAAAAGAGTTTATGCCTAGGGTGCCATCAACTACCATCCTCACAAATTTCGAAACTGGCATGATAAGTGCTTTTGTCGAAGAATTTCCAGCTTCGAAGCATCGTGGATGCTTTGAGGACACCTGGATTGGACGCCCGCAAAGACGCCAACATCGCCGCACACCACGATTTCCCCATGATATGTGGAATAGGGTCGTTGCATGGAATTTAAATGTTGATATAATTTGTATATTTTATTAGTATAACTGTTATCTAATGTATAGGTCCACATAAAATCGATAAATGCATTACGATAACTTAATAAAACGAATTTAGTTTAATATTTTCCGTATACGAGGACTATGACGTTGTTGTACTAGAAAAGGACAGAAAAATTTAAAATTGTAAATTGCATATCTCGCTAACGGCTGCGTTAAAAGTTTTGAAAGAAATTCGTCGAGTTATTACTAACTCTATAGAATATAAAAACGTTAAGTTTCAAAATTGTGAAACGACCCTACTGTTACGAGACTGTGGTAGAAGGACTACCAAAAAAGAACAACTCTATAGAAGGATGGTATCGAGCGTTTGAGACGCAAGTTTCAGCAGACCATCCTACTACATGGAAGTTTATAAAAGCCATACAACAAGAACAAAGTCTACATTAGCTTCAGATAGAGTAATACGTAGGAGGCGCTGAAGGTTCGTCTGCTCGTAAAAGGCATCCTGATAGTACTGAACGAATAACAGGCCTTGTAAGGCATTGTAAGGTATAGCCCACAGCCTAATTTATTACCTTTTTGATTACTCTTATTACCATAAAAAAAACAAAAAACTTCTAAACACGCCAGTATAATGCTGCTCGTCCTAAGCCGACATAAAGTGTAAAGAGAAGTCTGTTATTGTCGGAGAATTTTCCATTCGTTGAATTGTTTGTCGAGAAATTTTACCGTCGGGGAATTTCCCGTCGGTGATTTTTCTCTTCTGCTCCCATTCTAATAGTAAATCTTTTATTAATTTAAAGATTTGTTAAAAAAATATTTTTAGCCTGTGTACTTTATGTTGACAAACGATGAGTCAGCTCTTCCCAGCCAGTACACTGACGTCATAATGTCGCCGTTTTTCGGCAGTAACGATGTCAAATTATCGTAAAACTGACATCATTATGTCACAGCCCAAAGACGTCAATATAAGACGTCATTACAACGTCCTATACTAGGACTAAGACATGGGTTATAAATAAATAGTTGAATATTGGAAATAACATTTATTATATACTACAGTCAAAATATCTCTATATTGTGACACCTGCTTAATTTGACCAGTATTTCTTGACCCCTTGTAAAATAATATCTTCTTAATGAAACTTGTACGTATTGTATTGTACGTCCAAAAGACGTCGTTTTGAAGACGTTTACGTACGTCCCATTATATGACGTCTTATGGACATCATTTATTAGTCATATGGCTGGCTGGGTTTCGGAGTACATGCAATTAGGTACATACTTCAAAATAGACACAAGTAGTCATTCTGATGTTCTTAATATAAATTAATATTAATCTACGAGAAATATCACGCATACACAACAAGACATAAGTTGTTGCGCTCCTGCTAATAGTCTTTTATTTATTCAAAGATCTATTAAAAGCTAAAAAGTGTGTATAGAAGTTTGTACTTTCTCAATACGAGTCTGATCCTACAAGTAAGTCTTTATTAATTCCAAGATTTGTTATAAAGCTATTTTTAGCAAATAGACATAATGACAGTTAAATGACTTAGTACTTACTCACAATTGTTGTTCTGGGCTTATTAATAATCTTTCATTCATTAAAGAATTTATTAAAAATCTGAAATACAGTTTAGATAGATTCTGACAGTGGGCTAATCTGCACATCAATGGTAACTCTCACGTATCACGAAATTAAATGCATATAAATAATTTTTGAGTTTTGTTAAAGAGCACATTTTAAGTGTGTATAGACATTTTAACAAGTTAATCTTGGCTATCTAATATAATGATTTTTTTGTATTACTTTCTCTTCTGCAAAAGTGCAGGAATGCATTAGAACTTTAGTAAAACTAGAAAATAAAACATTTAGATTAAAATAACTCACACTCGGTAATCTTCAGAAGTTTATTAATAACATTTGAAATAATTTACAAGTAACAGAAGTTTAAGTTCAAGCAAAAGCTCCAACAATGCAATTCTTGAGTTTTACTGCAGTTCGTGCTTCCGTCGAAGCCTCTACATAATTGCAATCATTCAATACTTTAGTTTGTACTCTATTTCTTTGTTCTTCAGACATCTGCATAGAACTAAGTGCCGCACTGATATAATTTTCAAGACCTTTTGGCGTTAGAATACCATTTTCCCCCATAACATCTCTTCTTTTCCATACGCATAGGTAAAATTTACCACACTCTTCATCATCTTCAGGTGTGTTAGATTGAATGTGCTGATTTAAAATATATACTTCATTCAGTTTTAAATCTTTAATACATTGGTCTTCGACTTCTTGATCTGAGTTTGCTGTTGCTGGTCCAGACTACATTTTAAGATACAAAATATAAGTCTACTATTATAATTTCAGAATAAATACATTAAATTACCTGATAAGTTATTATTCCAATCAAAAGAATTAGTAGCAGATTCATTGTTGCTCAAATGAATATTTTAACTAAACTGCTAATAAATTGTTTAGATTTTTATTAATACGTGTTAAATTTTATCAGAAAGATAACCTTTTCCCTAAAAAGTTTTTAATATTGTTACATAATACGATAATCAACAAGAGAACGCAGTAAAGATAATGGAAAGTAATAATTTATAAAAAATAACGGCATTATACATTAGCTTCAAAATACGCTGCCAAGCTTTCTTTGAAGGTGATGCATGTGCATATTTTTATTGTATGAACTGTGGCTTTCTATATTATTTTGAAGCTCTATGTTAATTCTACTTGAATCTAAATATTGTATAAAAGCAATAATATCCATTCAAGACTTATTATTAATAATATTTAGTATTCTACTATTTTTAATTACATTGTTGTATTACGCGCATTCCGCGAAAAGGTCAACCTCCGCCAATAAAATTAGATGTTCAATAATGCTTAAAAAGACAAACCAATGCATTTTAGCAGGTGTCAAATTCATGTTATAACACAAATTGCCGCAGCCAAACTGCGATAATAATGGCTTATTTGTTATACTTTTATGCAAAAATGTGTAAAATAGGTTGAAAACTGTCATTCGCTACATGTAATTACGGTGGCGGTTAAAGACAATAATGTCAGTGAGTTTAGTTGTAAGTTGCAGTTCATTGTTCATTTATTCTCGACTAAATGCCTTAGAAATATATGGAATGCCCGAACCAAAAGACGAGAACATTTTAACCACAGTACAAGCCATAGGAAGAGCTCTTCAAGTTAAACTAGAATCAAACATGGTAGATGCATGTCATCGATTAAAAAGAAATCCTCTAAAGCCTCAAGAACATAGAGGAATTATAGTCAAACTCATAAGTCGACTTCATAAGGAGGAATTCCTACGAGCCAGAAGAACTAAGCGAAACCTCAATACCTCTCATTTTGTAGATGACCTACCCTATATCAAGAATCATTCACAATCAAATATTTATATCAATGAGTCTCTTACTAGGAATAATCGAATTCTATTGTCCCAGTGTCGTGATTTTCAGAAGAAAAATGCCGTTAAGTATGTATGGGTACGCAACGGGAAGATAATGATGCGAAAAACCGATCGTTCACAAGTGTATATAATAAAATCTATAAATGATTTACCCGATGTCCATTGATAAAGAATCAGTTCAATTGAAAATAGTATATCAAAATGTAAGGGGTTTAAACACGAAATGTAATAGTTTTTATTTAAACGTTGTGGGGTCGGACTTTGACATTTATGGAATTACGGAAACCTGGTTGCAGCCAAATGTATTTGATGGTGAATTATTTCCAGACAATTACTTTGTTTTTCGGAAATCAAGAAATCTGGAGTTAAATAAAGCTTCTGGTGGGGGTGTGCTGATCGCGGTGAAAAATATATACAACTGTAAACAAGTACCATTCTTGGATTCTCCAAATAATTTGCTTTATGAGAGTGTAGGAGTTAAAATTAAATTTGCTAATGTAACATATTATATATCAGTGGTATATATTCCACCAAGATCAGCTGCAGCATGCTATGAAGAGTTTTTTTAGTTGTTTCGAAAGAAATTTGGATAAATTTGAGCAAGATTCTAAATTATTAATTTTAGGCGATTTCAATATTCCGCATGTACTTATTAACAATATTGCTGTCACGATTCATAATGATTATAATAATAGTCTGTTATATAATTTTTCAAATTTTATGGATTTACAACAATTTAACGTTATTCCTAATGTGAATGGTAGGATCTTAGATCTTGTGTTAACTAATACAAAAGTTGGTGTACTTAGATGTGAAACTCCTTTGGTAGCGGAAGACAATAGTCATCCCACATTATATTTTGAAGTCACTGTTCAAATAAGAATGTCTTCCAATACCTTCGGTGGCGTACAGTATAACTTTAAAAGAGCAAATTTTTTAAATCTATATTATGGTTTTCGTGATATTGATTGGGACTTTGAAAATATCACTGATGTGAATCAAATAATAACACAACTTTATACAAAAATTTATCAAACACTTGATCAGTGTGTTCCAAAGGTTCATTCTAAAAAATGTGTATACCCTGTTTGGTTTACTTCAGAGATAATAAAAAATATCAAAAGAAAAGAGAAGTGCAGAAAGAAATTTAAAAAGACAAATAATATAGAACATATAAATGAATTTAAGTCCTTAAGGAAAAAAATTAAACAAGATATTACATCAGCTTATAGGAAATATGTCGTGGAAGTTGAAAATAATATAAACGTTGATAGTAAACATTTTTTCTCGTTTGTAAAATCCTCGCGACGAAATAACTCGCATATAGATAACAGAATGTTTTATAATGGTATTCCGCTAGAAAGTAGGGAAGATGTTGCAGATGGGTTTGCTAATTATTTTAAGTCGGTATATCGTAGTGATAAGCCTAGTTACAACATGACTGAGTACAAAGCAGATACCAGTATTTTACCAATTCTTACACTATCCACAATCACGCAAACAGATGTTCGGGAGGCTATTTCAAAATTAAAGCCAAAGAAATCAGTTGGTCCGGATGGTTTACCTCCATACATAATTAAGGGGTGTTCCGATTTTTTTGTGAAACCGTTGACTGATATATTTAATTTAATACTGCGTACATCTGTCTTTCCTGCAGAGTGGAGGTTGACCAAGGTATGTCCTATTTATAAATCCGGAGATTCCTCCGACGTAACTAATTATAGACCAGTGGCTTTACTTTCATCACCTTGTAAAATTTTCGAAACAGTTCTTCACAAACACTATTTTAATCATATAAAAACACAAATAACCTCTAATCAACATGGATTCATGCCAGCACGTTCAGTGTCCACTAACTTAATTCAATTCACACAAGAACTGATCGAATCAATCGATAACGGCCATCAAGTAGACGTCATATATACCGACTTTGCAAAGGCTTTCGATCGCGTTGATCATGACATTCTGTTAAAAAAATTGCATACTTACGGTTTTTCGGATTCATTGTTGGAACTAATGATCTCTTATTTACAAGAACGAAGGCAATATGTAGTTTTTAATAGTACAGCGTCTCCCAAATTTGAAGCCTTATCTGGTGTACCTCAAGGTTCCAACCTAGGCCCGCTACTATTTCTAATAATGATAAATGATCTTCCTACAAAAATTTCGTTTTCCAATTGGCAACTTTTTGCTGATGATTTTAAAATATATAACACAATCAAATCATTGTCAGATTGTAGCGATCTCCAGAACGATTTAAACGAAGTACACCATTGGTCTATAAATAATAATCTTGCCTTTAACATTAGCAAATGTTTTGTTGTGACATTTCATAGGAAGGTTACAGTACAAATTAATAATTATAGCTTAAACAATTCTATTCTTAAAAGACAGGAACATGCCAAAGACTTAGGTGTGATATTCGATTCTAGACTAACATTTACCAACCATATAACACAGAGAATAAATAAAGCTAATCAAATGCTGGGATTTATTTTTAGAAATTCAAAATCATTTTCAAACATTACTTCATTTATATCACTTTATAACGCTTTTGTACGATGTCATCTTGAATATGCTACAGGTGTGTGGTCGCCTTTATACTGTGTCCATAAGAACTCAATAGAAATGGTCCAAAAGAAATTCTTGCGATTTTTATACTGTAAACGATATGGACAATACTCATATGATATACCATCTTCTGTATTGCGCCAAGAATTTAATGTAGTCTCATTAGAGAATAGACGAAAGTTCTCTGATGCAATATTTATCTTTAAAGTGATTAAAGGTCTGGTAGATGCGCCACACATACTACAGAACTTAAGTTTCAAAGTTCCCCAATATAATTCTAGAACTTCTGAGGTATTTTACATAGGCCGCTACAAAGCTAACTACAGGATAAATTCTCCGTTAAATCGAATGTGTAGTTTGATAAACCAAATGACCGATTGTGACATCTTTGCCACCTGCATTAATAAATTTAAAAAATATCTTAGATGCCAATTGTTTCGTTACGAGGAATTACCTTAATCACCTCAATGACTTAATTCTCAAACACTCTTGTTTTTCTCACTCATTTTAAACATGTTTTTAAGTTTACTTACTTTATGAGTTTAAGTTTACTGTACCATTTCGTTATTGGCTATTATAGTATGTTCCTAGGATAACTGCTTTATTTTTGTTATTATTACTATTATTTTTATTATATTCTTTCTATGTTACTTAATTAATATTGATATGTTGTATATCATAGTATGTTTCTAGGATAATTGCTTTAGTTTTGTTATTATTAACACTATTATATTCTTTCTTTATTACTTAATACTTAAGTTATTTAATATTTATTTATATTAGTACTTAATTTTTATTATTATTTTGTGTTATATCTGCGTTTCTTTAAAGTAATTTAGTCTTGTGACCTGTAAATGGAAATGTATTTCTGTTGGTCACAATAAATAAATAAATAAATAAATAAATAAATTGTTATTAAATAATCAAAGAATATGTAAGACAACTAAAAATCCATTAAATTAAAAGAAATTGTGTCTGAACTTCAATAATAATATTGAATAAAATCTGCAGTGTAACACGTAACACAAACAAAACCGTATGTATGGCATTATTTTTGGTGTTTTCTCTAAAATTGTATAATTAATCAACTCGTAAGTTTTTTATGAATAGTTCGCAGAACCATTGCAAAACTTATAATTACCTAGTATTTCATGTCTTTATTTTGTCACTTGTACGTAACGCACGTTTTAGCTTGATATGTTCATAAACGGCGCCAGATATAAAAAAACCAAATGTATTTTTATTAAGAGCAAAAAATGTATCAAAAGTTTAGTTGCTTAAAAATTATTTCTGGTGATTCGCTAATCATAAAAATGCGTCGGAACGCGTCACGGTACGTAACCGCGGAATGCGCGATTAGCAAGACTATGAATTTCAAGAAATCAAAGATTTAGTATTTAAATTGAAATTTTTGAATTTTGAAGGCTGCAGCAGGGACCTGTTAAAGTTTTAGAATTTCGAGAATTTACAACTGAGAATCTGCTCAGGTACCTAATACATTAATTTCAAACTTCAGATAATAATATTACGGCATTGCGTTTGACCTTTAGAAGGAACTTTTGAAAAAAAACATTGTTTACTTAAATGTTAAAGATAGTATCACAAATTGAATATTTTGAAATTGAATTATTAAATGTAAATTCAATTATTTTCTATCAGCATGAGCTTCCAACGAGTGTAAGTATTCGTCAAGGTTGCACACTACTGCAAGTCTACTGTTAAAAATAGTCTAGCACATCTGCTCTGAACACCTGCATCCTGCCTGCTAGAGAGAGAGAGAGCTACAGCACCTTTGACCTTACCATGCATCACAAAATAGCCCACAGTACAATTTACCCGGTGCCTTTGTACTTGTTGTACAATTAGAAACCGTATATACATAAATGAGGCTTCCTCTTAGGGAGATCAATTTCCTTCAAGAGCTCACCAATTATCATCTTAGAGCCTGTGCCTCGGTAAGCAACATTTTATTGCCTTACTTTGCTTGAAGTATACTTTAGATAAGTCTATAATCTGCCATGGCTAATGGTGGTTTCCTGTCTTTCCTACTGCTTTTCTATTAATTTGTAGTTATTATACGTTCATTATGTTGTTAAGTTGAATATTGGGTTTTTTTCGTTCTTAGTCACAAAAACCATCAATCTTACTCACATTTGATTTAGTTCCTTTTAAAGGTGAATTTTATACAATGCTTAGAAAGCTTGTAGTTAATTTCAATAAAAACAGACGCATATTAAAGTCTAGGACAGCTAGCGGATTATAGAAATATACTTTTAATCTCACATTTTGATCTCTAAACTTTATCCCATAGCAAACCGTAAGTGGGAACTACTTACTAATGAAAATAACTGTTTGCCTAACTTAATAATAATAATAATTACTACTACTCATTATTTAGAGAACCAGGCCTCAGAAGCTATGAATATGAAGATTGAGCATGATTGTATTTGATAATAATTAACGAATGTATTTCATCTCAATTATTTTTTTTTCGTTCAATATATGCAAAAGGGTGAATATTCTTCACTTGTTAGATTTAGAATAAGATTCAGAGACTTGCACACCTCCTTTAAGTCAATTTTGTGGGAATGCTTAAACTTTGGAGTTTAGAGATTTGTTAAATTTAAACTAATCCACTCTGCGACGATTGTTTAAAATTTATTCGAGCTTAAAATAAATGTAAAAAAATAAACGAGTTTTTGCATACTACCTGGAGGTTATTAATCTAATTCAGTAATGATACTTGAGAGTATTTCTGAATTCAAATAGTGATTGAATTTGAAACAATTTGCAACAATAGTTCAAAATGTTGAAGCAATTTATAAATAATAATTAATAAATGTCTTTATTGCAAAGGATAGTTTACAAAACAACTAAAACAAATAATTAAGTATAAACAAAATATATTTATAAACTGCCCTATTGCAAAACTTTAGGCACAGTTCAGATGCAAAAGGTAGATGCTAAGGTAGTTGGTTTGGTGGAATTAGTACGAATGATAATTACATGTTAAATACTATGTTGCAATTAAATAATAACATATTGTTATGATATATTTGGCTGGAGATGGTATTGTTATATGTCAATTTTAAAAAAATTATTGTAGGGAATAATAAAATCCTCCAACACTTAATGAAAGATGAAAAGTAATAAATTGCAAAATAAATTTGTTATTGTTGAAATTCACAAACACAAAAACATGGTAAAACAGTCTGAAAATATACACAACTAAATATCACTTACCCTTATCATTAAAAAAAATCTCCGGCTATAATTTCTAAACTGGAAAACAAGTTCCATAAATGCATGAGACGAAAAAAAGTAATAAATACTTGTGTATACCTTCTTAATTATGCCTATAATATTTTGCAGGTGAAAACATGCCATAAAATGGCTTCAAAAAATCTAAATGTTAAAATATCAACCAACGACAGAAAATCGTTCATCTTAAAATTGAGTTTGTGAAATTCAAGTGAAGAATCTGTTTAAAATTTATCCCTTTCCATCTCATAGTGTTGTAGTGTGTATCCTCAACATATTTAATGCAAAATTTTATTATGAAATAAATAAAGATTAGTAAAGGTTTCAGTTTTATTAAAATACAACCTGACAATATTGTTTCGACAGCTACGCTGTCATTATCAAAGGTAATATAATTATAAACAAACACGTCGCGAAGGTAGATACAAAAATAGGTAACTAGATAAAATAATAATAATAATCATAATTAAATATCTAATACTTCCAGTAACGGAGAATTACTGAGCTCAAGTTGTTCATTCATTAAAGGTACCCTGAGTTTGTGTTTGTATATCTCAAAGGCTTGTAAAATGTCTAATTTGCGTTTGTTATTACAAAAATGTAGGAATTTAATATTATTTTGAGGAGTCATTGTGTGATTTTGTTCTAAAAGGTGTTTGGCTTAATTCGATTTTTCAGGATGTTTATTTCTGTAATGACGTACGTGTTCTTTATATCTTATGTCAAAATCTCGAAGTGTTTGCCCAATATATACCGAACTACAAAAAGAACAATTTAAACGATAAATGCCCGATTTCATGATATCATGTGTTCTGTCTTTAGCATTAAATAAAAATGAAAAAGTGTTGGTTTTAAATGTTATTTTATAATTGTTGGTTTTTCTTAGTATATGTGCAATTTTTTCTTATATTTTGCCAAAATATGGTAACGATATGTAATTTGTGTCTTCTGTTTGATTGTCAATGGGATATATCCTTTTGATAGCTAACCTATAATCTTTTTCTTTAATTAAAGTGTCAATCATGTTCGGATTGTAATGATTTGCATGTGCTAGTTGTTTAATGGTTGATATCTCTTTGCTAAAATCTTATTTTGTTAGTGGAATAGTTATAAAGCCCTGTGTACTAATAATTTGTAGGCTGCTATTTTATGTGTATTATGGTGACAAGATTCATTTGGTATTGTTATGTCTGTTTGTGTTGGTTTTCTGTATATGGAAAATTCAAATAGATTGTCTGCGTTAATCTTGATATTTAAGTCTAGAAAGTTTATAGCCCTGTTTTGTTCTGTTTCTAGTGTAAATTTTATGTTAGGGTGGATACTGTTAATAAGAATTAAAAATTCATTGATAACCTCAAAAGAACTGTCAAAACAAGCTAAAATGTCATCAACATAACGAAACCAGAAGATAATGTGTTTAGAGAGGTTTAATTCAAATATTCGATCTTCAAACTTGTCCATAAATATGAAAAAGGAATGCCAAAAGTAGATGGCTCAAAGAAGAATCGAAGAAATGGTTTAGTATAAGAGACAATATGCACGTTTATATAAAGGTACTCCATACAGAACTTACTCATAAATTACTCAATATCCAATTTGTCATCTTAGATTTTGACATTAGAGAAACCGTCAGTCACATTAAATTCAAAAAATACACCACACAGAAAAATAAACTTCATCGACTTGTACAACAAAAACGTACACTACAAAATAACCTTAATTGTCAGAACACTGCAAACTTTTATCGTCGTTTCATAAACTTGTCGAATATAACATTCAATGACAGAGAAACACAATTTCTTAACAAAGGTTTCAAGTTTTGTCTTTTTCCAAAATTTACCAAAAAAATTAAAGAAATTTTGGCTGTTGAATGCGAAACTATACTTAAGAAAGATCATAATAACTATGCAAAATTCCATATTTAGAATTTGTTGAAAGAGATGTCTTTGAAACAGGACAAAATGTACAACACATCTAATATATCACTTCTTCAATCTATAAAACAGAAAATCACAGAGAACAATTTAATTTCTGTTAAAGCAGATAAGGGTAACACTTTGGTAATTCTTTCAAAAGATATTAATAAAGAAAATTTAGAAACTTTAAACAAAAACCCAACCACAAAATTCCAAAAAGAAATAAAACAAGGTTTAGAAAACTGCAATATCTGCCTTTCAGAATTAGAAAAGCAACAAATCATTAATAAAAACCCACAACCACCTAAACTATATAGACTAGTCAAAACACATAAACAGAATATGCCAATAAGACCAGTTGTATCATACATCAATGCACCTAATCACATTTTATCCAAAAAACTGAACCAGATTATTAACACGATAGGTTACAAATCGAAATACTCTGTTAGAAATTCATTAGAATTAGTAGATAAGCTGCAAAACATACATCTTCCACCACATTCAAAACTTGTTAGTTTTGATATTTGCAACATGTTCTCCAGAATACCCCCACAAGAAGGTATTCCTTTATTAGATAGTTTCTTGATCAATAGTAATATAGAATTAGTTAAAAGGATAGAGTTAATTCAATTATTTGACCTTTGTATAAGTCAAAATTATTTCACTTTTAATAACATAATTTATTTACAAAAGGATGGTTTACCTAAGTCCTCTATTAGCCAACATATTTATGGACAAGCTTGAAGATCAAATATTTGAATTAAACCTCTCTAAACACATTATCTTCTGGTTTCGTTATGTTGATGACATTTTAGCTTGTTTTGACAGTTCTTTTGAGGTTATCAAAGAATTTTTAATTCTTATTAACAGTATCCACCCTAATATAAAATTTACACTAGAAACAGAACAAAACAGGGCTATAAACTTTCTAGACTTAAATATCAAGATTAACGCAGACAATCTATTTGAATTTTCCATATACAGAAAACCAACACATACAGACATAACAATACCAAATGAATCTTGTCACCATAATACACATAAAATAGCAGCCTACAAATCATTAGTACACAGGGCTTTAACTATTCCACTATCAAAATCAAATTTTAGCAAAGAGATAACATTGATATCAACCATTAAACAACTAGCACATGCAAATCATTATAATCCGAACATGATTGACACTTTAATTAAACAAAAAGATTATAGGTTAGCTATCAAAAGAATATATCCCATTGACAATCAAACAGAATACACAAATTACATATCTATACCATATTTTGGCAAAATATAAGAAAAAATTGCACATATACTAAGAAAAACCAACAATTATAAAATAACATTTAAAACCAACACTAACACTTTTTCATTTTTATTTAATGCTAAAGACAGAACACATGATATCATGAAATCGGGCATTTACCGTTTAAATTGTTCTTTTTGTAGTTCGGTATATATTGGGCAAACACTTCGAAATTTTGACATAAGATATAAAGAACAAGTACGTCATTACAAAAATAAACATCCTGAAAAATCGAATTACGCCAAACACCTTTTAGAACAAAATCACACAATGACTCCTCAAAATAATATTAAATTCCTACATTTTTGTAATAACAAACGCAAATTAGACATTTTAGAAGCCTTTGAGATATACAAACACAAACTCAGGGTACCTTTAATGAATGAACAACTTGAGATCAGTAATTCTCCGGTACCGGAAGTATTAGATATTTAATTCTGATTATTATTATTATTTTATCTAGTTACCTATTTTTGTATCTACCTTCGCGACGTGTTTGTTTATAATTATATTACCTTTGATAATGACAGCATAGCTGTCGAAACAATATTGTCAGGTTGTATTTTAATAAAACTGTGAAACTTTTACTAATCTTTATTTATTTCATGATTATGGAGTTCCACAAAGTAAGGCTGGAAACATTAAACAACAAAATTTTATTGTTTTAAAATAAAAAAAAGACGACACATTGTGCATACGTGTAATGCGGGATGCCTATATCATAACAATATATTATGCCAAAAATTAATATATCATTACAAGCAAAGAAAAGTTATTGAAGATTGAATAAGACTTTCTTGTATTTATTTTTAAATCTTAGCAAACTGTAAATTTTAACATCAAAATGTCAATGCTACTAATAAAAGCTTACACATGATAACATGTTCATAACATTAATGTTTTTCTACAACCATTTGCAATTATTGCATTATTATTATTTATTCAATAAAAATTCTTGTTACAAATAGGGTACAAGTACCTTCTTACATGATTTGCATACTTTCTTTACAGTAACCTGTTCATATGTTTATAAAACAGCTATCAGGCGTATACCAATAGATTTCTTCACGAAATTTATTCTACTTTGAGGAATACACAAACGCCTAAAGCGGTATTTTGAAAAACAGTGGAATTATTTATAAAAAAGTAAAGTTTTACTTTACTAATCTGTCATAAATTAGAAGAGCCTGTTTGAAGATTGTGCTTTTATTTTTTTATTGTTTTTAAAGTACATACAAACCCTTTTTTATCGAAAAATTAATTAGATTTTTTGCTTTAAAATTTACAGTCTATTAAATAAGGTGTATCTAAGAACTTAGGTAATATTTATTTAATAAATGTGTTTTATTCTTATCCTAAAGATTAAGAAATTTATTAATTTATATCAGATATAAATAAACATGTTTGTTTTTTTTATTGAACTGAAATAAGCTCGAATGGCTTATAATGTACATTTTACCATGTTTTAAATACATGTGTAAATGTAGATGTAGATTATGTAGATTTTTGTTGGCATTATTTACTGTATACATACTTTTAAATTTGAACGTATTGTAACAAGAGAGAAAAAGAAAGGACCTCTTCTTCACACAACAAATGGAATATTCTACAGCATTCGAGAGAATGACGCATCGCACCAAGCACGTAAACCAGACGCGGTTTATCTAGCGCCTTCCAGAAATGCATAGTAGGTTCCAGCGGCTTCTGGTACGATTATATGAGGGTATAAAATCGAGTTCGCGGATAAAAGAGGGGCAGTCAACAGCGAGTCATTAACTGTGTATCACGAAATAAATAGTAAATGTGAAGATAAATGTTGTATTAGAAATTCATAGTCTGTAAATAATAGTTTTAATGGTTTATAATCATAGCGTTAATTTATAGTGTATTCATTAGTGTTTGTAAATAAATATTTCTTATTAATAGACGATTTAAACAGCACTTTTGTTATTATTTTAAAAAGAACGTTACAGTATTATTGGTATTGTGTAAACAGCAGATTAGGTAATGTTAAGCAAAACAATACTATTTACGGTTAGTTGCTCTGGATCACTCTGATGTTAATTTTCTAACAGCACTAAAACACTTTTAATTTGTTTTAGTGTTGTTCATTTTCGTATTTGTAAATTGTGATTAGCTACTTAACTGAAAACATTAATATAAAATCAATTGATGTTTATACATAATAACCTACATAAGAAGATTATGAATACGTTACAGTTTTATTAAAATTGTTCAATCTCTTTACTAGGTACATACTTTCAAGTTTTTTAGTTGATAGAAATTTATTGGAAAGTTGGTCGCATTTTTAAAAAAGAATGTTACGATATTGAAAAGGGGAAGTAAATAACTGTCGTTATTTAAATACAAACCCAGCATAGGAGGAAAATTTTTCATGCTCCTTTTGTCTGCTTAAATATGTTACGTCAGTTTGATATAAAATATCTTGTGTTTAGTTGACATTATGAAATTGACCTTTTTGTTTGTTTAAATAAATGAGGTTTTATTATTCGTTACAATTTACTAATTGCTAGATTCGTCCTTCTGAATTTGATATAATACTATCATAATTAATTAAGATTATATTATTTTTTCGTGAATTATTATTCATTAACAGGAGGAATTTTTTAATCCGTATTCAGATTACATTTTATTTACTTGGTTTGAAACTCATGTAAAGGTGGGTACACATACAGCGAACGAAGGTTAGTGAACGAATTCGCGAAGTTTGTTCGGCATTCGGTTCTTAAATTCGCTTTGCCGTCCACATTTAGCGAAACGAATAGTTTCGCGTGTGTTCGTTGGTTTTCGCTGCTGTACCTAGTTGTTATTTTAAATTATTATTATTAGTCGGTATCAATAATATTGGTGGTATGGCTTATTTATTATTTGCTATAATAATGAGTGAAAGGCCTTCCATTCTGGTGTCGCGACGCGTTGCCGCGTTAATTGTTAGTAAATATTTACCTTCAATAGTTAAAACTAATGTAATTCCTACAGTTTGTTCTGTGTAATTCCCTGTAATTATTCATGCAGATAAATATCAAGTTAAGCAATATACGCCGAGTTAACTAATCGAATGCTTTATTTCTGAAAAGGTGATACATCTTAAAAGTACAAATTCAAGGAAGCTCGCGGAAGAACAATACGACATAAAATGGTGTCAATCAATTAAGTAAGCAGATTGTTATCCAAGAAAGGGTCGTGATTTGAAAATCGATAAACAACTATTAACCAATTTTACTTCCAGCTAACTAGTCGTAAGGTTGGGGTTCTGACGAGGTTAATAGGCGCAAAGAGTGAACTTCAATAACACTTGAATTTATCGTCAACAATACTTATAAAGTTTAAAACATCTGCGACTATTGCTAATATAATAAAACTTACTTGCAGTTAAGTTACTTCAGTCATCTCATTTAGAAAAACAAAATTTGGTATATTAAAATTGGTGTGTAATAAATTATGAAAGGAATAACTACAAAATATAAAATATAATTGTAAAGGGAATAACAGATTTTAAAAGTTTTACAAATGGGTTACCATACAGGCATAAAAGGTTCCATAAATATTTAACTTTAAATAGTATCCGCATAGAAAAGCTAAACGCAGAAGAGGAAGTACAAACAACATAATTAAAGACCATAAAACGTTGAAAAGGGTAAGGTCAAGAAAACAATAAAACGAGCAACCGCCGCCGTTTACACACAAAAAAAGGGATCCGGGGGAGATAATGAGAAGATATGAAGGTGTGATGTTCAGGAAAGGGGATTCTTTCGTGAAAACAAAAAGCTGCCACCACAACTGCTGCGGCCATTCCCTCAATTCTTTTAGTGTCCTGGAAAAATGCACTCAATTTTGTTATAAGTAATTCACATGTCCTTTCCAGTTAGAATCTAATCTGGTATCCTTAGAATTAGGAATTTGAAATATACCGTGTTTTAATGAAAGTACGTGATTAATTTTGATAACAAAACCTGGAGTGTAAGCTTAAGGCTGAAATTGTCAGCAACCCAGCGTGAGGTTAAACAAGGGCTTAGCAAAATACAATGGTAGGTGAGTAATTCTGCAAGAGAAATTCGTCTTTGCGTGGGTATAGCGATTAAAATGTATTTTCATACATGATTATCTTATTTAATTCTTGTTAAATTTCAAGATTAGGTGTGTACACTACAATACTTTTTTTTAAATTTAAGTGTCGTTTGTACATTTGTAACGACTGTTTGTTGGTAATTTTAAATTTTTAATACGTATTGGTAAGAATAATTCTTAGTTTTATTGAAACTGTTATGTCACCTTGTAATTGATTAATTTAGATTTTCAACAACAACATTAACATGCGTTTTATGTTAATTATTTATGTAATAGTAAAATTATATTTTACAGCAGGATCCCTATTAGTAAGTTATTGTGTAATGCTTCATGAACTCATTGTGCACTTGATTTACAACTAATTGATATTTATGAACTTAATAAACGAAACTTAAAAATCAATAATCACTTGTTATAGCTTGTGACGACAAATTATTTATGATTCATTTAATATATGAAAAAAATAAACGAAGCCTAATTCCCGTCGCTGCTTTTTAACAATAAAAACAACAGAAAATTTGGGCGGCACTATATTGTTAATTTATTCTTATGTCCAATCTAAAATTAGTAAGCCTTTGTGATTAAAATCCACAACTCCTGAACTCGAATAGGTAACTAGTCTCAGGCGGGGGTTATATTTTAGGTAAGTATAAGATTTATTATGACTATATATTCATACGGTAATTTTATTGGCTACCTCAATCTTTGGTAGAATCTGTTGTTACATAGTTTGAAGTTTATAATTTTCAAAAAGTAATTACAAGTTTATTATTATCTTAGTCTGACGACATAAGAAGATAATCTTTGCGTTCTTGCCGTTGTGAAGTGCAGCTGCAACTCCTTGATCTTATAAACTAAGCTGCCACTGTTTTATAGACACTCTACATATAAAAGGTCATAAAACACAGTTTATAAAACTTCTTAAACTATAATTGTCTTGTAACAGAATCAACAAACTGGTAAAATATAATGCCTGCTAATTTATTTAAGAGTAGGTTAAAAGGTTAAAGAAAGTACTATCCTATTACTATCTCGGCGGTGTGCATGACCCAAAGAAATTACCTACCACCTAAACCTGAAACCAGAGCAGGCAATTTCGCCGAACGCGAAGACAGCAGTTAAGTTGCTGAGTCGTTTGTTAGCAAGAAAATTACGAATTTGTCCTAAATTTTATTTTCGCGAATTTAGCATAAATGCTGATAATATAGCACGGCTGGTTTTCAGCATTTGCAGATAGAGCTTAAAATAACCTCCAATTACAGAACACCAGATCGAACCAACAATAATAACTCCGGATAGCGTTTGATGTGTTCAGGGACAAGAGGATGTCAATTCTCGTAACCGCATTCAATATTCAATCCATGTCGAATTAGATGTTAATCGGCGTTATTGCATGTAAATCCCTGCTTTACTTATTCAGGATGGTCAATCATAAAACGCGACGCCGAACGAAATTAATTAATTCAGTGATGTAAATTAAATTGTGAGTCTTTTCAAATTGTGACCATCAATGAAATTTAAATTTGGCATTGTCAGGGTTAATATATACAGTTTGGCGGTACATTCTGTTTAATCTAAAAGGTAACAATCACGGGTTTAAACTTTGCGTAATTTTGCAAATTTATGCCATTAGAGGGGTGCATGATTTAATTTAGCCATCATGCGGTCTTTAATTCAAGTGATGGAATTGTGTCGCAAATGTATGTAGTTAATAAATGGTTGAAGTATTTCTTGCTCCAAAACTGTTGTTCTCTTCAACTCCAATAATATTAGCATATGAATAGCAAACCGTTCTACTGCAGCAGCGACTAGCTTGAAGAAAAATAAAGGTCGGGTGGTAATTAAATTATAATTAGATCAAAAGGGGTTGCTTTAAACGATCGTTTAACTCTTATAACTGGGTCATGGAGAATACAATGAATGAGGTGTATGTGTGTGCTTGAAGTTGTCCTGCCAACTTTCTTGAGATTTACGCAAATTAATTAAATATAATACACCGATTTATTAGAAATTGCTTGCATTTAATATAAATTAATAATTGTGTGTAGCTATACTTTTTATTAAATAACACAACCGTTATTTCTAGACCTTTCTCTACCCCATTGCATGAGCAAATATGTATTTGCATGTTTATTCTTATTAAGCTTAACCAAATCAGTTATTGTACTGCTATTTACAGTAAAAACTTTAACAGTTAAACTAGTCTTTGAAAAACTTACAAATTTTAAATTTTACAAAAAAAGAATTTAAAGGAACGTTACCTAATCACTACAAACTTTTTGACCAAGCGCACATACAGAGCTGTTAAACTTTCTTTCATAACAGAACTAGCGATTTAATTCAATAGGTGCTAATAATAAAAAAGATTTTGCAATATTTAGTTCTTTAAAAATTAATCGCATCTAGTAAATGTCGAACAGAATTTAAATAATGCCTTGTAGCAACCTCCGCCTTTACACGGTCGTTTTTTATTCTAGCTACTCTAAGGTAGAATCCAACTAAGCCCTAACTAACTTTAGTAAATAGCATTTTTCCTTTTTTAAAGCATTATGAGAAAAAACTGTCAGCTAATAACTTACAGGTACCGAAGTTTAATTGTTGACTAACCAATACAATACCGCTGAAATTACAATTATAAACTAATTTTTTCCATTACTCTTCCAGTTACTCTACGGTCGAGTCTTGCACTTCTCAATACGAAGTACTACTTCAGTGTAGTTTTCTGCAGTTAACTATAAGCCCTAGCCGTAGCTTTAGTACATAATATTTCCTTGTTTAAGCATTATAGTAAAAAAATGTCAGTTAACGACTTAATGCTACTGAAATTTAATTATCGACTAACCAAATCAAAATCGCCAAAACCGACATTCTAAATTAATATGTTTTGTTTAGTTTTTCCGATTAACAAAATTTAATATTAATCTACGTAAACGTAATTTCCAATATTTAATTTTCTTCGCTTGTTACATCGCAGTTTTACTTAAACCAGTTTACCATTTAAAGGGGGTGTAGTGCAAAAAATTATTTTTTAATATCATCTAGAATAAAAAAATTCTAAAAATGAAAATGAAAACCGCACTTTTCTAGTGATAGTAGTTTCGTAGATATCGGCTTCTAAAGTATAGGGAGAATAGTGTGTGACGTCACACCGACACGACTGCCTCGACTAATATCCATTTTTTTCTAGAGTCCTCTGACTTTGATACCTTATTGCTCTAGAACTACTGGACCAAATTAAATATTTTAAAAACGACCAAATAGTAAATTTATTTCTACATGCAACAGTAAAATATCATATTTCTAACTGATATACTTTTATTTTTATCGGACGATACATAATAAAAGGTATCCATTTTTAGGGATAATTTCATTGAAAGTTAAATATCTTTTTCTCAGAAAGTATATCTCAGATATCTATGAGATTTTTGTAGGGGTTACAAAGAAGCCTTACGGTTGTTATCCTATTAACTTTCGGACAGAAAAGTGTTTTAGTTAAGATTTATATGAAAAAATAGTGAACTATGCGTTCTTGTTTATTAATGGAGATATCATAAAATCTTTTTCGTTCAATTAACACTTTTCATATGTAGACATTATTTTCTTTAAAAAAATGTTCCGAATTTTAACAATAAAAGTGCAATAACAAAAAAAAACGTTTTTGGTCGAAATCGCTTGTCATCAAAAATCGTTTTTTTGTTTCCACATTTTTATTATTAAAATTAGGAACATTTTCAGTGAAAATATGAAAATAAATCGTACAACTGAAATCCAACTAAATCAATTAACCAATAGAAAAGCGTTTGTCAACAGACAAAATTGCGACAAGTTAAATGCCCCAACAATTATAGTATCGTTGTCTTTCTTCTTCCGTTTTACACTTTAAAAGTAAGCTGTGCCTTATCATATTTAAACCATCTAAGTGTAAAACTACATTTACAAATGATTCGTGAAGAATAATGCACGTTTTCTTCACTTACTCCATTTTCAAGAGCATTTTCCTTGCAGCATATGCATTCCCTTACAGTTGACATAAGCATACAATTATTGCATTTGCTTCAATTTAGATTGTTTAATCTTGTAATATTCGACTGATTTTCATCTTCTCTTTTTTTGTATTCCTTTATTTGCCTTAATTGAGCCTGTGTATATTTTGGTTCAACCCTAAACGCCATTGTTAAAGAAATATGATTAACGCGAAGAGCGCTTGCATCTAAAATGCATCTAATACTATTGAGGTTTCACGGCTCCGTGTCGGTGTGACGTCACGAACGAACTCGGACAAACTTCTAGCGGCTCTATCTCGGTTATTAGTTATCTTAAAAATGTGCGGTTTTCACTGTTGTTCTTAGATATTTTTATCCTAGAATTTATTTTTTTTGCACTACACCCCCTTTAATTAAGTAATAATTTAAAAAATTAATTGATGAAACGATTCGATTGAGTTCTAGCGTTAGTTAACCCTCAAGTACTATCGTGTTTTCAAGTAACGTATATACTATCATGGGGTGTTTGAACACCTCACTTTTTATAGTGAATTTTCTTTGTAATAATAGATGTTTTTTCATAGTTTTTTGTTTTTAGGTAATAAAACAAGTCTTTATATTACTACCGACGTTAAAGAAAAAGATTCTATTTGAAATGAAAAATAAAACTCAAGACACATAAAAGTACAATTTTTTTAATAAAAATACATGTATACATAAAAAATATATTTGAAACTAAAAATAAACTTTTCGGTCATCAATTTTTTGTGGGATAGTGCCTGAAGGTGTTACTTAATTACCTCAGAAAGAAAAATGGCATTATCATCACATATAAAAATTTTCTGTTGACATTTTTGGGTGTTTCAGCGCCCTAAACCTATTGTTTTTCAAAAACTGTAAAAAGCAGCAGATCAGGATTTGTAACATGTTAAAGGCTTTGTTCTTGTAAAAGAATACCTAGAAGCTGAAGAGCGCAAGCATAATAATTGAATCGGCTAATGCAGAAACTGAATATGTCCACTTTTTGTGTAAATTGAGTTATACATGAATTCACCATAATTCAAGGGAGTCCGATCGAATGGTGCAAAAATTGAACATGTCCTGCTTTTCTATAATGTAGAAAAGCGATGGTATAGTACAGAAACTGAATAAGCCTAGGACATGTTCAATCTCTGTAGCGTGTGTCTTATGTATCTAGGATGCTCTGAAGTAAAAACAGCTGAGCTGATGTCAACTGAAGCCATCGTCGCGTCATTTTGACATATGCAAGTGATATTTTGTTGAGTGAAGTTCTCTATGCAAAAATGTCTAAATCAACCAGTAACAATGTTTACGAAAAAGAAAGTGAAACTAAACAACCTAAGAAACAGTTAAAGGTATTCTCCATTGACTCCACACTCACTCCAAAACTGAAAGATTTCCAGAGCGTTATGAAGTATATTGAGAAAGAATTTGACGAATTTGACTAGAATATCCTAAAATGGCTCATGAAAGAGAAAGTGGAAAACAGTGCAGTAAAAGCAGACAATGTTTAAAAATATATTAATTATTCGATATACCGACCCTTCTGAACCCAGGTAAACCAATTATACTGAGTTGTAGAGGATAACTTAGAGAACAATAATCCGAAAAAAAAATCGCGCCGGTCGCCGGTAATTAATAAGAAAAACAATGTTAAAATGGCTATTTTGAGGTTAGAATGTTATGATGTTAGGTTACAGTTAGTAAAAAAGTTGGCTGTATTTACGTAAAAATGGTGTTTGTGAGTAGATATACTGCAACAGTTCTAGCCCAAAATCCCATGTTATTTCTTATGGTGGTCCAAGATAGAATTTTTGGTCAATTTCAAGGTCATTCGCGGTCTAGCGCGTGACCTCACCGCGCTCGCGTTATACACAGTACAGCGTGCGATATTACCACGTATACGGATCAAATCTACATATTACATTATGATTGATGCAGTCGTCCGAGATCGTAGTGATTTTATAACGAAGACATTGCGGCATCCTAGAAATGATTATACTTCTACGCTCACATCTAACAAATATTTCTTAATACTCACCCTGCTTCTACGTTTATGAATCATTTTCATTCCTTTTTATGCAAATGACGCGTGATCTAATTAATATTCAAATCAGGCGTGAATTAATCTAATTAACATGCGCGAATTAAATGATTGAAAACAATGCAGTGTTTGGTTTTCGGCAGACTAGTTTAGTATTTTCTTTACTTAAGAGCTAATATTTATTTTTAATAACATTTTCATTTCAACCAAGATCTCAACCTAGAAAATTTTTTAAATAAACGCATTCAATTTACATAAGAATGTTTAAATAAGTATACTCTAAACAAAATTGAAAACATTTTATATTAATTACATGAATCTAATTACCCTAATTAAATTTATTTGTTCTAATAAAAACGCTTAACGTTATTATCAAAGGTCGAAATTAAAAAGGTCCCCCTATACACGGTCCAGCGTGCAATATTACCTCGTATACGGATCAAATCTACATATTACATTATGATTGATACAATCGTCCGGGAGGGATCATAACGATTTTATAATAAAGACATCTCATCTCTCTCTCTCTCATAAATTTATTTCAAAATAAATCTTATGTTGTCATTATACAATCAAATATACAAGCTGCCTCTAAACGCTTACTGTCAATCAACTGTCGGATTATCTCTATGGCATTTTGACCTGTTTAAATCTTAACGTCATAAACAACTTTCACTAATAAAAATAAATATTTTTATAATAATAATTAACATATATTGATAATGAATTCGAATAAGTTCCTGAAACACTCTAAATAGAATACGACTAACAAGGCCCGCATTTAACCGCTATTTTTCCCCGTTTTAGGTTTAACTACATGTCGACACTCTAACTTTTGCAATATCTTATAGTAAAGAATATTATTCTCAATCAGGATGACTGTTCACATCGAGCATGTCATTTTCTATATCTCATATGCATATAACTTTTGAACTACAGACATTCCTAAAATATAAATCTATTAGTCATATCATTTAAAATGTGTAACATAATTAACATTATGTTATCAGAACTTGGATCTATGAGGATTATCTCTACGCCAACAAGAAACCTCGAGTAAAATGTATTGTCTCATCCGAAGGCCGTCAACTATTTCTTATCATAACACCATTAAGTTCAAAACAATGCAAATATAATTACTTTCAATATAGTCACTTGTTTAGTATTACATATTTCTTCGGAATGAAGGCCAATTACATCCTTATCTCATTAGATTACTTCAACCCCCAGTATTATTATTAATGTTTGAATTACGTAATGAAATTCAATGTTTACAGTCTGAAGATGTAATCTTTTAATATTTAAAACTATAAACGTTTAAAATTCACACACTTTAAAATACGTTAATCTTTTCAATATGTGATAATAAAAACAACAGACAGCTGACATCACAATCAAGACGTCATGTTTTTACCTTACCGATCCCATTTTTCATATAAATTAATAGATATGATATCCATTATCTCAACAAAATCATTAGCAAAGACGTGTTTTACCGTGCCTGTTCATATCGAGCATTTCATTTACTATATCTCATCTGCATATAACATTTCAACTACAGACATTCCTAAAATATAAATCTATTAGTCATAACATTTATCCTTCTCAAATGATACAACATAGCATATGCAATTTTAGATTTGGATAATTATACATATACAGATTTATATCATATAATTAACATATCACATATGCAATTATAGATTAAATAATCAAATAAATCCCTGAAAACACTCTAAATTGAACACGAATAACGAGGCTTGCGTTTAACCGCTATTTTTCTCTTTTTAGATTTAAAAGTTATTAGATTAACTGAAAGAATATATTTTAAAATTGAAGGCTTATAATTATTGTTCATCAGCTGCTGCGACCTTCTGCTGGTTTTGCTACGAGATTTGAATCATTAATAACACCGAATGACAATAGTTGAAAGCGTTAGATTGAAAAAAGGGAGTTTTAAAAGAATAAAACCTTTTGAATGTTGCTGAATAAGTATTCCTTGTTTAGGTCCGAACGAACCATACTACGTAGATGATGTATCAAACTTACCGGTACAAAGCACAGACGAGGTAGCATCACCCATGATTACAATCAAATACCCCGATGAATTAACAATGAGTTATTTAAGTTATGAACTATCAAATACTATTAGTCAAAACTGTCTGAACAACCACATTTACTATCAGCCAGTATGAAGTATGAATACGAAGGCGTATAAATTCGCATATAAACAGACATTAATCAATACAAATCATTTAAACGATCACAGATAAACACATACGTTTGCCTACTATAAATATATTCAAACTACTCATACATACTATAAACATGAGGAGCAGGACTATGAAACCATATAAACAGATACAAACATAGTAATCCATATGAATACATATAAATACATACATATAAACACGTAAGTACACATACTATAAAATAGTATATTTAACCGCATGCAATCATGTAAACGGATGCAAAGTATGAAAACGAAGATATACTAACACATACAAAACAGATATTATTATAAATAGCCCATAATAGAATAGAATAGAAGTTAAAACGGGTATTATTTACATTTACATTTACTGCGGTAGCAAAGTAAATTTGCTTTTAAATATATTTTAAATTGACATACATTATCAGAAAAGAATTTTAATATCGAGCAACCGCTAGTTGAAAAAACTAAGCAACAGTACAAGGACTACAGTAGTTCTGAAAAAATTTACAATTAAAAGAATTAGATTAGATGTCTAGGTCAATCAATCATTACTTCTCAATATTTTAAACTGAAAATTGGAATCATCTGAAACCGCATGAAATTTTAATTGTACGAATAACTCGTTCAACTATTGAAGTCTTAATCACGGAATACGTAGAGTAATGATTTATGTAGTATTCTTTCGTTAACTTTAACTCGATATATACAAATTCATATATGAGAGAAATGTTATATAAGTCAATACAGCCCTATAACTATCATTTATCGAGCTATACAAAGAGATTTATATCTACGCTAAACTAAAGATTAATAGAAGTAATGCATTCCTTATATCATAAGATAACGATAAAACACATGATTATTCTTAGAGTAAGGTCTAATTTAGGTAGTCAAATTGTAGGTAATCAAATTGTAGGTACATATCATGATATGATATCATACAATTATATTCTAGTAAGAATTGTAATAAAGTCACTGATATAAATAACAACATTCTTTATCACGATCATCTATCATTATCATAATCATCTAATGTCATGCAGAGTCAGCATCTAGCTCCTAAGTTCGTATATGCGAGAATCGGTATTATATAACACACACATCAGTCTACATTCATCGTTCTAATATTGATAGGAACTTTCTAGAATCTATAAAGTTGTACTACATATATTCAACTAATTTGAATATACGATAACGGGTACTCATTATACTTCTATGCACACAATCGATGTATCAGTACACTCCAACCACGTGATCAAGATTGTAGTATTCAAATCAAGCTTCCTAGCCTCTATACAAGTATTCTAGAACACAGAGTATTCATCACTAAACGTTTATGAATAATAATAATTTGTAACCATTTTCGATACCTTCAAAATATAAGTCTATGACATATGTTTGTAATACGTCTTTATAACTTTGAAATACAGGGTAGTTACCTCTTGCAATATCTACAGTTACGAGAACCCTGAAGACTTAACTTAGAGAAATAAGTCAGATAAATATTTTACTTTTATTGAAACGATAACTTTGCATACTAATATATGAAAATAATATAATGTATATCGCCTGATAAATAAAATTGAAATTATTCTTATTCTTTTACAATGAAATTTGTTTTGAAAAACACGATGAAGCGTTATGTATATTAATGCAGGAGTTCTGTTAAAGGCATTCGTTATTTAGAGATTCGCTTATAAGTATACTATCTATTTAGCTGAGTCAATAAAAATTTCGTTATTTTTAAAAATTCCTAACAAGGGTTCAAGGTTCTTTGTCTGTTTTAGAATATTCAAAGACAATATATGTATAAATTATCGTGAGACTCCTGCTGTATATAAAACGCCATATATAAAATTAGAAATAAAAATTTATCCTGTGTATTGGTGAATACTCAAATATTCACGGAAATATAACAATCGGTACATATGACGATACTAATCAGTCTGACGTGGAATATATATATTTTATATTATACAAACGGAGAGAAAAGAATAGGTACAATCGGATTATAATCATAACAGGCTCACAATGATTATTATAAACATCTTAACAGAATAAAAAGGGCGATATGAATATAACTTATAGGATTTAATCAAACTAGAAAAATATCGATATATATCCTGCGTTGAGAAAGTAATTATACTATACAAGCATCCAGTATGTAAAGTAAAAGGAATTAGACTCAACTATGATGTACTGAAACTCATCAACGATCATCTTTTATCCCGATGACGTTATAGGGTGACATTATGAAGTCGTACTAATATATGAAAATAATGTACTGTCTGATAAATAAAATTATTCTTTTACAGTGAAGAGTGTTTTGGGGAAAACCTTAATGTAGCTGCTGAGCTCTGCTAGCCAGCTTCACTTATAAGTTCACATCACTTAACTGATTCAATAAAAAATTTCGATATTTAAAAATTCCTAACATGGATAGCTTTATCTGTTTTAGAATATTCAAAGGCAGTATATGACAATAAATTATCGTGAGACTCCTGATCTATACAAAACGCCTTATATAAATTAGAGATAAAAAATTAAACCTATGATATATGGTGAAAATGCAAATATTCAACAATTCTAACCCCAATTCTTCTACTTTTCTAGACGTAATGTAATTTTGAACTGATTTCTAACCTTTTTCGTTATATCTACTACCCTTGTAAACGATTTCTACATATGCCTTCTTACTGTATATAATTTTGCCCCATGTAGATATTCGTCGTATCTATAGTAAACTCATATTTTAACGTTATTTTACAATATATCATCCATTTTCAATGGTTTCGAAATACGCAGATATGTAATAATATACTATATACTCTTGTAGGATATTCATCGTTGAATATAGTAAACTTGTATGATTAATATTAATTTGTAATTATTTTCAGCACCTTCGAAATATATATATCTTTAACATATGTTATATGTTTTGTAATACATCTTTATAACTTTGAAACTCTACGTGGTTTTCTCTTACAATATCTATAGTTATGAGAACCTCGAAGACTTAACCTGGAGAAATAAAACAGATAAATATTTTACTTTTACTGAAACTAGTTAACTTATATTCTAACATACATATTCGAAACTAGACAACTTATATTCTAACATATAAATGTACAACAACAAAATAGAAAAGTATACTTGAGGGTAACATTTGTATAGCCATAATCTTTTATTCTATAATACCTTCTTCTTTAAGCTCAGAAATCATTGAAATAATCTCATCATAGTTTTCTAAACTACTGCTACCCCTCTGTTTTAAGGTATACAGTAGACGAAGCCTGTCGACAAATTGATTCCAATACGGCGTTTTGTTTTTTAGAATTTGAAATTGGTAGCTTGAGGTTAGAGCTTGCGAATACATTTTTAGGACAGAACGTAGGGAGCTGAGTAAGTACAAAACAACATACTTTTATACAAGAACGTTTATTGATACGAATAGCTTCGACATTACTTAAAACATAATACATAACTTATATATAATATCTATTAAAATAGTACATTTCGTATACACTAATAATGATACTACATACCCGACTATAAAGTAAACATGCTAACTGCAGTTTAAAAGAATAGATAGTAAATATAACTATATCTAATTATTTTGTACTGATATAAAAATCCGCGGATCGACTGATGTTGCGTCTAGTCCTGTTTAATTAAGGGTGACGGTCTAAGCTAATGTCATACAAAACATGCAAAAGTTTGATAAAATACATGACTGCATGCTCATTTTATGTCAGCACTTGATAAAAATAATTGTAGTACATTTGTATATATTCTTTCACTCTGCAGGAAGTCTTTTAAATAGATGAAATATATAATTTTGTATTTAGTAAATTATAAGGTTAGTGCGAGAGATTAACGATCCCTGACCGAAGGGTTAAGGGCTAAGGTTAAGGGTTAAGGTTGAAGCATGAAGGGTTAAGGGTGAAGGGAGAAGGGAGAAGGGAGAAGGGAGAAGGGAGAAGGGTGAAGGGAGAAGGGTGAAGGGAGAAGGGCGAAGGGAGAAGGGAGAAGGGTGAAGGGAGAAGGGTGAAGGGAGAAGGGTGAAGGGAGAAGGGTGAAGGGAGAAGGGAGAAGGGAGAAGGGTGAGGTTTCGTCGTGATAGAGCAGAAGCAGAACATATTTATCGTGATACTCATAAACAGGTTATATCTCCTCTGGAAACTATTGTCGAATCAGTTAGCAGTTTAAAAGAATAGATAGTAAATATAACTATATCTAATTATTTTATAAAATACTATGTTAACTAAGAGATTATATACAGAATATATACGCCTGTATTCGACCTCTAGAGGGTTCATAAGACTAGACTAGACCAGACCAGACTAGACCAGACCAGACCAGACCAGACCAGACCAGACCATAACAGACCAGACTAGAATAGAGTATAGATGATAGACTGTAAAATCATGAACAATTATACCACCTGTAATATAATAGAGCTTACTTCATATTTTAAAATTAGTGGTTGAATCTAATTATTACAGAAATTCAATTGTAGAAACTGAAGATGTAATCTTTAAAACATTTAAAGTTAGAAGTTTTTAGTAGTCAGATTAGATTAATAGAGGGTGTTATAATCAAATCGTTTTTAGAAACTATTTGTTTTGTAAGATTGGCGCCGTAAGGAAAAACAACATAGCTGTAGTCTTGATTTTGAAATTGAGATAGCTCGGGACAAAACGATGAATACAAAGTTTAGAAGTTTATTTCAAAATTCTGCGATAAAAAACATTAATTCTTCTTTACTTTACTTTAAAACCCAAAATTGCATGATAAATCAATATATAAATCAAAAATCTCTATTAAGATTAGTTCATAAAATATTTATTAGGTTAGACCATTGTAGCTACTTACAAAATCGTCATTACCATTCGAAAAACTTACATATAATATTAGTTGGGTTACAGTCTACGAATATATTTTAGGTTAGATTTAGATCGCGCGCGATCTAAATCTAACCTAAAATATATTCGTAGACTGTAACCCAACTAATATTATATGTAAGTTTTTCGAATGGTAATGACGATTTTGTAAGTAGCTACAATGGTCTAACCTAATAAATATTTTATGAACTAATCTTAATAGAGATTTTTGATTTATATATTGATTTATCATGCAATTTTGGGTTTTAAAGTAAAGTAAAGAAGAATTAATGTTTTTTATCGCAGAATTTTGAAATAAACTTCTAAACTTTGTATTCATCGTTTTGTCCCGAGCTATCTCAATTTCAAAATCAAGACTACAGCTATGTTGTTTTTCCTTACGGCGCCAATCTTACAAAACAAATAGTTTCTAAAAACGATTTGATTATAACACCCTCTATTAATCTAATCTGACTACTAAAAACTTCTAACTTTAAATGTTTTAAAGATTACATCTTCAGTTTCTACAATTGAATTTCTGTAATAATTAGATTCAACCACTAATTTTAAAATATGAAGTAAGCTCTATTATATTACAGGTGGTATAATTGTTCATGATTTTACAGTCTATCATCTATACTCTATTCTAGTCTGGTCTGTTATGGTCTGGTCTGGTCTGGTCTGGTCTGGTCTGGTCTAGTCTGGTCTGGTCTAGTCTAGTCTTATGAACCCTCTAGAGGTCGAATACAGGCGTATATATTCTGTATATAATCTCTTAGTTAACATAGTATTTTATAAAATAATTAGATATAGTTATATTTACTATCTATTCTTTTAAACTGCTAACTGATTCGACAATAGTTTCCAGAGGAGATATAACCTGTTTATGAGTATCACGATAAATATGTTCTGCTTCTGCTCTATCACGACGAAACCTCACCCTTCTCCCTTCTCCCTTCTCCCTTCACCCTTCTCCCTTCACCCTTCTCCCTTCACCCTTCTCCCTTCACCCTTCTCCCTTCTCCCTTCGCCCTTCTCCCTTCACCCTTCTCCCTTCACCCTTCTCCCTTCTCCCTTCTCCCTTCTCCCTTCTCCCTTCACCCTTAACCCTTCATGCTTCAACCTTAACCCTTAACCTTAGCCCTTCACCCTTCGGTCAGGGATCGTTAATCTCTCGCACTAACCTTATAATTTACTAAATACAAAATTATATATTTCATCTATTTAAAAGACTTCCTGCAGAGTGAAAGAATATATACAAATGTACTACAATTATTTTTATCAAGTGCTGACATAAAATGAGCATGCAGTCATGTATTTTATCAAACTTTTGCATGTTTTGTATGACATTAGCTTAGACCGTCACCCTTAATTAAACAGGACTAGACGCAACATCAGTCGATCCGCGGATTTTTATATCAGTACAAAATAATTAGATATAGTTATATTTACTATCTATTCTTTTAAACTGCAGTTAGCATGTTTACTTTATAGTCGGGTATGTAGTATCATTATTAGTGTATACGAAATGTACTATTTTAATAGATATTATATATAAGTTATGTATTATGTTTTAAGTAATGTCGAAGCTATTCGTATCAATAAACGTTCTTGTATAAAAGTATGTTGTTTTGTACTTACTCAGCTCCCTACGTTCTGTCCTAAAAATGTATTCGCAAGCTCTAACCTCAAGCTACCAATTTCAAATTCTAAAAAACAAAACGCCGTATTGGAATCAATTTGTCGACAGGCTTCGTCTACTGTATACCTTAAAACAGAGGGGTAGCAGTAGTTTAGAAAACTATGATGAGATTATTTCAATGATTTCTGAGCTTAAAGAAGAAGGTATTATAGAATAAAAGATTATGGCTATACAAATGTTACCCTCAAGTATACTTTTCTATTTTGTTGTTGTACATTTATATGTTAGAATATAAGTTGTCTAGTTTCGAATATGTATGTTAGAATATAAGTTAACTAGTTTCAGTAAAAGTAAAATATTTATCTGTTTTATTTCTCCAGGTTAAGTCTTCGAGGTTCTCATAACTATAGATATTGTAAGAGAAAACCACGTAGAGTTTCAAAGTTATAAAGATGTATTACAAAACATATAACATATGTTAAAGATATATATATTTCGAAGGTGCTGAAAATAATTACAAATTAATATTAATCATACAAGTTTACTATATTCAACGATGAATATCCTACAAGAGTATATAGTATATTATTACATATCTGCGTATTTCGAAACCATTGAAAATGGATGATATATTGTAAAATAACGTTAAAATATGAGTTTACTATAGATACGACGAATATCTACATGGGGCAAAATTATATACAGTAAGAAGGCATATGTAGAAATCGTTTACAAGGGTAGTAGATATAACGAAAAAGGTTAGAAATCAGTTCAAAATTACATTACGTCTAGAAAAGTAGAAGAATTGGGGTTAGAATTGTTGAATATTTGCATTTTCACCATATATCATAGGTTTAATTTTTTATCTCTAATTTATATAAGGCGTTTTGTATAGATCAGGAGTCTCACGATAATTTATTGTCATATACTGCCTTTGAATATTCTAAAACAGATAAAGCTATCCATGTTAGGAATTTTTAAATATCGAAATTTTTTATTGAATCAGTTAAGTGATGTGAACTTATAAGTGAAGCTGGCTAGCAGAGCTCAGCAGCTACATTAAGGTTTTCCCCAAAACACTCTTCACTGTAAAAGAATAATTTTATTTATCAGACAGTACATTATTTTCATATATTAGTACGACTTCATAATGTCACCCTATAACGTCATCGGGATAAAAGATGATCGTTGATGAGTTTCAGTACATCATAGTTGAGTCTAATTCCTTTTACTTTACATACTGGATGCTTGTATAGTATAATTACTTTCTCAACGCAGGATATATATCGATATTTTTCTAGTTTGATTAAATCCTATAAGTTATATTCATATCGCCCTTTTTATTCTGTTAAGATGTTTATAATAATCATTGTGAGCCTGTTATGATTATAATCCGATTGTACCTATTCTTTTCTCTCCGTTTGTATAATATAAAATATATATATTCCACGTCAGACTGATTAGTATCGTCATATGTACCGATTGTTATATTTCCGTGAATATTTGAGTATTCACCAATACACAGGATAAATTTTTATTTCTAATTTTATATATGGCGTTTTATATACAGCAGGAGTCTCACGATAATTTATACATATATTGTCTTTGAATATTCTAAAACAGACAAAGAACCTTGAACCCTTGTTAGGAATTTTTAAAAATAACGAAATTTTTATTGACTCAGCTAAATAGATAGTATACTTATAAGCGAATCTCTAAATAACGAATGCCTTTAACAGAACTCCTGCATTAATATACATAACGCTTCATCGTGTTTTTCAAAACAAATTTCATTGTAAAAGAATAAGAATAATTTCAATTTTATTTATCAGGCGATATACATTATATTATTTTCATATATTAGTATGCAAAGTTATCGTTTCAATAAAAGTAAAATATTTATCTGACTTATTTCTCTAAGTTAAGTCTTCAGGGTTCTCGTAACTGTAGATATTGCAAGAGGTAACTACCCTGTATTTCAAAGTTATAAAGACGTATTACAAACATATGTCATAGACTTATATTTTGAAGGTATCGAAAATGGTTACAAATTATTATTATTCATAAACGTTTAGTGATGAATACTCTGTGTTCTAGAATACTTGTATAGAGGCTAGGAAGCTTGATTTGAATACTACAATCTTGATCACGTGGTTGGAGTGTACTGATACATCGATTGTGTGCATAGAAGTATAATGAGTACCCGTTATCGTATATTCAAATTAGTTGAATATATGTAGTACAACTTTATAGATTCTAGAAAGTTCCTATCAATATTAGAACGATGAATGTAGACTGATGTGTGTGTTATATAATACCGATTCTCGCATATACGAACTTAGGAGCTAGATGCTGACTCTGCATGACATTAGATGATTATGATAATGATAGATGATCGTGATAAAGAATGTTGTTATTTATATCAGTGACTTTATTACAATTCTTACTAGAATATAATTGTATGATATCATATCATGATATGTACCTACAATTTGATTACCTACAATTTGACTACCTAAATTAGACCTTAGTCTAAGAATAATCATGTGTTTTATCGTTATCTTATGATATAAGGAATGCATTACTTCTATTAATCTTTAGTTTAGCGTAGATATAAATCTCTTTGTATAGCTCGATAAATGATAGTTATAGGGCTGTATTGACTTATATAACATTTCTCTCATATATGAATTTGTATATATCGAGTTAAAGTTAACGAAAGAATACTACATAAATCATTACTCTACGTATTCCGTGATTAAGACTTCAATAGTTGAACGAGTTATTCGTACAATTAAAATTTCATGCGGTTTCAGATGATTCCAATTTTCAGTTTAAAATATTGAGAAGTAATGATTGATTGACCTAGACATCTAATCTAATTCTTTTAATTGTAAATTTTTTCAGAACTACTGTAGTCCTTGTACTGTTGCTTAGTTTTTTCAACTAGCGGTTGCTCGATATTAAAATTCTTTTCTGATAATGTATGTCAATTTAAAATATATTTAAAAGCAAATTTGCTTTGCTACCGCAGTAAATGTAAATGTAAATAATACCCGTTTTAACTTCTATTCTATTCTATTATGGGCTATTTATAATAATATCTGTTTTGTATGTGTTAGTATATCTTCGTTTTCATACTTTGCATCCGTTTACATGATTGCATGCGGTTAAATATACTATTTTATAGTATGTGTACTTACGTGTTTATATGTATGTATTTATATGTATTCATATGGATTACTATGTTTGTATCTGTTTATATGGTTTCATAGTCCTGCTCCTCATGTTTATAGTATGTATGAGTAGTTTGAATATATTTATAGTAGGCAAACGTATGTGTTTATCTGTGATCGTTTAAATGATTTGTATTGATTAATGTCTGTTTATATGCGAATTTATACGCCTTCGTATTCATACTTCATACTGGCTGATAGTAAATGTGGTTGTTCAGACAGTTTTGACTAATAGTATTTGATAGTTCATAACTTAAATAACTCATTGTTAATTCATCGGGGTATTTGATTGTAATCATGGGTGATGCTACCTCGTCTGTGCTTTGTACCGGTAAGTTTGATACATCATCTACGTAGTATGGTTCGTTCGGACCTAAACAAGGAATACTTATTCAGCAACATTCAAAAGGTTTTATTCTTTTAAAACTCCCTTTTTTCAATCTAACGCTTTCAACTATTGTCATTCGGTGTTATTAATGATTCAAATCTCGTAGCAAAACCAGCAGAAGGTCGCAGCAGCTGATGAACAATAATTATAAGCCTTCAATTTTAAAATATATTCTTTCAGTTAATCTAATAACTTTTAAATCTAAAAAGAGAAAAATAGCGGTTAAACGCAAGCCTCGTTATTCGTGTTCAATTTAGAGTGTTTTCAGGGATTTATTTGATTATTTAATCTATAATTGCATATGTGATATGTTAATTATATGATATAAATCTGTATATGTATAATTATCCAAATCTAAAATTGCATATGCTATGTTGTATCATTTGAGAAGGATAAATGTTATGACTAATAGATTTATATTTTAGGAATGTCTGTAGTTGAAATGTTATATGCAGATGAGATATAGTAAATGAAATGCTCGATATGAACAGGCACGGTAAAACACGTCTTTGCTAATGATTTTGTTGAGATAATGGATATCATATCTATTAATTTATATGAAAAATGAGATCGGTAAGGTAAAAACATGACGTCTTGATTGTGATGTCAGCTGTCTGTTGTTTTTATTATCACATATTGAAAAGATTAACGTATTTTAAAGTGTGTGAATTTTAAACGTTTATAGTTTTAAATATTAAAAGATTACATCTTCAGACTGTAAACATTGAATTTCATTACGTAATTCAAACATTAATAATAATACTGGGGGTTGAAGTAATCTAATGAGATAAGGATGTAATTGGCCTTCATTCCGAAGAAATATGTAATACTAAACAAGTGACTATATTGAAAGTAATTATATTTGCATTGTTTTGAACTTAATGGTGTTATGATAAGAAATAGTTGACGGCCTTCGGATGAGACAATACATTTTACTCGAGGTTTCTTGTTGGCGTAGAGATAATCCTCATAGATCCAAGTTCTGATAACATAATGTTAATTATGTTACACATTTTAAATGATATGACTAATAGATTTATATTTTAGGAATGTCTGTAGTTCAAAAGTTATATGCATATGAGATATAGAAAATGACATGCTCGATGTGAACAGTCATCCTGATTGAGAATAATATTCTTTACTATAAGATATTGCAAAAGTTAGAGTGTCGACATGTAGTTAAACCTAAAACGGGGAAAAATAGCGGTTAAATGCGGGCCTTGTTAGTCGTATTCTATTTAGAGTGTTTCAGGAACTTATTCGAATTCATTATCAATATATGTTAATTATTATTATAAAAATATTTATTTTTATTAGTGAAAGTTGTTTATGACGTTAAGATTTAAACAGGTCAAAATGCCATAGAGATAATCCGACAGTTGATTGACAGTAAGCGTTTAGAGGCAGCTTGTATATTTGATTGTATAATGACAACATAAGATTTATTTTGAAATAAATTTATGAGAGAGAGAGAGATGAGATGTCTTTATTATAAAATCGTTATGATCCCTCCCGGACGATTGTATCAATCATAATGTAATATGTAGATTTGATCCGTATACGAGGTAATATTGCACGCTGGACCGTGTATAGGGGGACCTTTTTAATTTCGACCTTTGATAATAACGTTAAGCGTTTTTATTAGAACAAATCAATTTAATTAGGGTAATTAGATTCATGTAATTAATATAAAATGTTTTCAATTTTGTTTAGAGTATACTTATTTAAACATTCTTATGTAAATTGAATGCGTTTATTTAAAAAATTTTCTAGGTTGAGATCTTGGTTGAAATGAAAATGTTATTAAAAATAAATATTAGCTCTTAAGTAAAGAAAATACTAAACTAGTCTGCCGAAAACCAAACACTGCATTGTTTTCAATCATTTAATTCGCGCATGTTAATTAGATTAATTCACGCCTGATTTGAATATTAATTAGATCACGCGTCATTTGCATAAAAAGGAATGAAAATGATTCATAAACGTAGAAGCAGGGTGAGTATTAAGAAATATTTGTTAGATGTGAGCGTAGAAGTATAATCATTTCTAGGATGCCGCAATGTCTTCGTTATAAAATCACTACGATCTCGGACGACTGCATCAATCATAATGTAATATGTAGATTTGATCCGTATACGTGGTAATATCGCACGCTGTACTGTGTATAACGCGAGCGCGGTGAGGTCACGCGCTAGACCGCGAATGACCTTGAAATTGACCAAAAATTCTATCTTGGACCACCATAAGAAATAACATGGGATTTTGGGCTAGAACTGTTGCAGTATATCTACTTTTGTGTCATCTGATAAGAATATTTTATAATTTTTACCTGTTTTTATGACGTTTTTCGAACGAAAACCCGTAGCGCATGGTATTTCCGTATGTATGCATGTACGATAGGGGTCGGTATATCGAATAATTACCAAAAATATTTTTATTTCTATTACTTTATGCACAGATGCATTATAATTAGACTATTATTGCAAGACATCTAAACATAAACGTCTTTTTTCTTCAAACGTCAGAGAAGTACCTCATTATTGAATTGGGTTGCCATAGTTTAAGTTTCACTTCTCCGCCGGCGGCAGAAAAAGTACTTTTTCTGCCGCCGACAGCAAAAGTGATTTTCTATTGGTCAATTATAATTTTTCTATTTATAATTAAACCATAAATATCATGAATTTATTAACAATAATTAAGTTGATGCACTAAAAATAAACAAATATAAAAACTATAAAAACGCAAATATCAATCATTACTTACCAATTTCAAAACGTGAAACGAAATCTTCAAGCGAATTTTTAGTTGTTTGGAGTGTCGCTATAGAAACATCAGTTCAAATTCAAAGCAGTCTTTCCGAATCCAACAAATTGAAATAAAACGTTGTAATTATTTTTACGTTTGAAGAAAAAATTACGTTCTTTATACGGCGGCGAAAATCACTTTTTGTGCCTCATCTGTAGTTGTTTTATGCCGGACTCGCTACGTTCGTCCGTCACACTAAAACAACTACAGATTCGGCACAAAAAGTGTGACTTCTCCGCCTAATAAAGAAATATACTATTTATGGCCCAAGAGCATCTTTATGGTCAGACGGGCAATAACGAAAAGTCAATTAAATGTCAGAGGTTTTTTTGTAGAACTTCATTGGTTCTTAATATAATTTGTAAACTTATCACCAATGAAAATAAACTGAAATTAAATATTTTGGAATAGTAACTATAGTAACGAACTTCGTATAATCACATAAGTATACGCACAGCTGCTTGATGTACCTACGTACTCATTTAATTATTTTTTTGTACGACCATGCTATTTCGGATTGTTTACCATACTTGGTTTTAGAACAGTAGGTTATATTTACTGGTTGCTAAGCAAAAACGCGTCGGTAAGTAATTACTTACCGTTCTGTTCTGTCAAAAACAGAACGGTAAGTAAATTATATGTAATTTATAAAATAAATGCATGATCTGTAGATGTGTCTTTCGTGAAAATAATCATTTTCTAAATACTTAATTTGACTATTTAAAAAATGTATGTTTTTTATTTAAATTTGCTATGAAAAATATCCAATAAATAATAGTAATTACAAACGTATCCATGGTAACGAAAAAAATAACGTGACATTGAAAAATAAAATTACACACGTATCCATGGTAACGACAAAACCTACTTAATGTTTGGTGGATATACAAGGCAAAAATGAATTATTCTAAATCTATTTTTTTACCATCTTTGGGATATTTCCTTAGTTAATACCTTTGTATTCATAATGGTCGTACAAAAAATAGTATAAGCATCTCAAACAGTAAGGAGTTTACCGATCTCCTCCAATATTGGCGACTTCGCTTCGCTCATTCGCCAAACATTGTCGTCGATCGGTAAACTGTCCTTACTGTTCTTGATACTTAATATACTATTTTACACAATAATAGATTTGACATTAAAAACTTAATCTGTGCATAAAATAGTGTATGTATAGCGGGCATAACTTGCTTTTAGGGCCCTACAGCCTTTTCCTAGCCCTCGGCTGACGCCTCGGGCTAGAAATAACGCTTCTGGCCATAAAAGCTTCCTTATGCCCTTAACACATAAATAACTATTAGGATTTTCAGATTTGTTTTGTTAATATTAAATTCAATTGTTCTTTTGTCACAAAATAGTTTCTTGCGTATTCTTTGCATTTTATTTGCAATCAATGCAGAAACTGAATATGTCCACGTCTTATAAGCATTCTTTTCTTTTAGAATACAAAACTTTAAGTACATTGAACCATGTGATCTTACCTAAAAGATACCCTTCTTTTATATCCCAAAAAGTCACGAAGGTCCATAAAAGCAACATTGAGTAATTCGGTTTTTCTTGTTTTTCTCAAAATAAGGTGGTTGCATTGACCGATTCAATTTAGAAGATATTAAGCAAAAAGCCGAAACACCCCACGCTAGTACTTGAGGGTTAAGTATGATAATAACTCATTTTTCTTTCTTACTTTATTTTAGTTATTTTTATTAATTGTTAATAAATGAACCAACTATTTGTTTTATTCTTATTTAAAAACTATTGCAAATGCATGTGGTTCTGGATCTTTTTCTGGACTTTTAAATCATAAATAAGGATAAGAGTATTAATAATATTATTCAGTCTAGGTGCAGTTCAGAAGCACACCCTATTGCAGTTATTATTAATATATTATATTAACAGTCTGGTCATACGTAACAACTCACGAAAAAAAATTTAATTTCAACAGTCAATAGCTTCTTATTGAAGGTTTCCCGTGTTTGAACTGTTGAAGAAGAGCACCTCATTGCAAAAGTTAGAGAGATTTTCCTTGCACTGATAAGAAGGAACAGAGTCTTTTTAGTTATTTATGTATTAAGGGCATTAAGAAGCTTTTATGGCCAAAAGCGTTATTTCTAGCCCGAGCCGTTAACCGAGGGCTAGGAAAAGGTTGTAGGGCCATAAGAGCAAGTTATGCCCGCTATACATACACTATTTTATGCACAGATTAAGTTTTTATCTCAAATCTATTATTGTGTAAAAAAATATATATAATTAAATGAGTACGTAGGTACATCAAGCCGCTGTGCGTATACTTATGTATTTATACGAAGTACGTTACTATAGCTACTATTCCAAAATATTTATTTTCAGCTTATTTTCATTGGTGATAAGTTTACAAATTATATTAAGAACCAATCAAGTTCTACAAAAAACAGCTCTGACATTTGCCAATCTCGATGGATTAGTGGTTTGCATGTTTGCTTCATAATCCAAAGATCGCAGGTTCGATCCCCGGCCGAGCTGGTAATTTTTCATATCGGAGAAAAATTAAAAACATGCCTTCTTCTCGGATAGGAAGTAAAACTGTAGGTCCCGTGTCAATGCGATGTTTGGCACGATAAAGATCCCTACTGGGGAGTGGAATTCCCCCAGATTCGGCTAAATTCTAGTAGGGTTGGCCAAATGATCATAGCAATCGGTGCCATGAGGTACGAAGGATGCTCCCCCATCCTGATTCCTCGCCCAAAAACAAACAAACAAACAACCAAAGCTCTGACATTTAATATTAATTGACGTTTCGTTATTGCCCGTCTGACCATAAAGAAGCTCTTGAGCCATAAAGAGACGGTTATGTTTAGATGAGTCTAGCAATAATAGTATAATTATAATGTATCTGTGAATAATAGTTATTTATGTATTAAGGGCATAATGAAGCTTTTATGGCCAAAAGCGTTATTTCTAGCCCGAGGCGTTAGCCGAGGGCTAGAAAAAGGCTGTAGGGCCATAAAAGCAAGTTATGCCCGTTATACATACACTATTTTATGCACAGATTAAGTTTTTATGTCAAATCTATTATTGTGTAAAAATATAATTAAATGAGTACGTAGGTACATCAAGCCACTGTGCGTATACTTATGTGCTTGTACGAAGTACGTTACTATAGTTACTATTCCAAAATATTTAATTTCAGCTTATATTCATTGGTGAGAAGTGTACAAATTATATTAAGAACCAATCAAGTTCTATAAAAAAACTTCTGACATTTAATTGACGTTTCGTTATTGCCCGTCTGACCATAAAGAGGCCCTTGGCCATAAAAAGACGTTTATGTTTAGATGAGTCTTGCAATAACAGTCTAATTATAATGCATCTGTGAATAAAAGTTATTTATTACATTGTGCTGATATTCTTAACCAAAATGGTTTTAATCACTCCATACATTAATTACGTTAAGCTTAAGTACGTTAAACAACGTTAAGCAAATGCTCATATATTGCTTAGGATCAGTCACCTATCCTTAAATCATCTGTGCTGTGCATAGACTCAATGATCCGGTACTAAAATTTTGGTGGATTCTGTAGTGTACATAATCTCAACAAAAAAAAAATTAATAACAAAACAAATCATTAGATTCTCAGATAGAGCGTCATATTCTAATGTTTTAAAGTAATATCTTCAAAAAAAGATGTTCCTAGAAGGCTCATTTTTTTGTAATGGCCTTGAAAGGACGAAGTTTTCTCCATTGTTGGGTCTGTAGCTAAGACAGATCTCTCGGCTTTGCTAAAAAATGTTTTTTTCTTTACGGAGATTGTCCACATATCTATTCCGTCATAGAACAGTTTTCAAATTATACATAATTCTTTCATAGGGTACTCATATAGAATGATGACAGCAAGATTAATACTGGTCGAAAAACTGCTAGCAAGCGCCGTCAAATGAACTCCCGGAATTAATTAACAGGTCTGCGTTCCCTGTAGCCAATATCATGTAACGGGTTAAATTTCAAGATCCAATTTACACATTTGAAAATTTATTTATTAAAAATAATCTTAGTACTGCCCTGACTATATGAATATATTTCGTCTGTTTAAAATTGCAGAATTTATTCCGACCATAATAATGTTTTTCGTTAACTTAAGAGCAGCTGCAAAAAGGATTTTAACTTGTTAGAAAACCTGTTATTGCTCTGCAAAAATATCCATCCAATATTCTAGGAAGTATTTTTCCATTGCTGCAAAATATGTCACTTTAACTTTCGATAGGGTGTTTATTTTCCCTCTCCTGGAAATATTAGCAATTTGAGATAATTTTTCGTATACGGAGTGGGTTTAAGTCAGTCAGTCTTACAGCGGCTTTCAGAGCCCAAGTCAGGGGCTTTTGCCAGGACACTTTGCGTCGGCTACGACCGAAGTTACCTTTTAAAACAAAACAATATGATAATTCGCAAAGCAGAACACACGAGATTCTGATACGGTCCGCTAAGTGCGAATAAGTTTGTTCGCGTACACGGTTACTCAAGTTTTCTGGTTTAAGAAGAATGCTTAGAACCTCATAAAACAAACTGTCGAAAACTTTTGAGGAATGGTTCTTTTCTGTTGCCGCATGTTCTATCCGATCCAACTAATGCAGCAATTGGTACTCAATCCTTTCACTATTGGGTCGCACAGTGTGTCCCACATGCAAAATCAACTAGCAGAAACTAGTTTATTTCTGATTTTAAATACAACTTTGAAATTTTTTCTTCAACTGTGTTGTGAATATCTAACATATTTCAAGCATATTTTATATTCTACAGGGCAATGATGACTAAAAATAATTAAAAATAGCTGGAATAATTGAAAATCTCCTGATGTCCATTCGTGGGTGTTTGATATTATTATCTGATTAAGGGATTTTTAGTAATGTGTTAATGTGATTCTTCTGAAAATTCATTAACGTCAGCTAGTAAACGTGCTGAAAATTATTATTACAAAATTCGTGCCACCACATTAACTACTGTACTGATTTGCACGTGCTGTACTAAAATATCGAACCATTTCTATATGAAACTTAAATAAACCTGTATTAGCATTTATAACTAGGATAAATATTTAACCACTCGCTGTGTAATTGCATATTACACATAATGGAATACAGGTAAGTTTCCGAGATAAATGGAAGTGTGCATCCTAGCGTTAAATTATATAATTGAATACGTCGTCGACTGGAGGGAGGATAATTTTGATAGATTAACACTCTCGTGGCGAGGAACAATAGTCTACGAGTTAATACACGCAAAAGCAATTCGCTCCTTAAAGAATTATTTTAATATAAATTATTAATTTACTTAATGCAGTAGAAATGTACTTCACCCTCACCACACACACTTTTTATTCAGTATGGACACGTGTTTCAACAGCTAACTGTCATTTTCAGAACTCGACAAAATTAATTAAGAAAAGCAATTGACATTTGTTTCTAACGGTTACTCCGAGGATATTGTCTATAATACTATTAGAAAACCTAGAAATAAGTTCAGGATTAAGCAAGTAACTACACTAGGTAACAACACTAAGGATAGAATTAGAAACATTGAAAATTTTCGTTTTATCCATGTCTTACGAAAGGCCTTAATACTATCTTTTCAAAAGTTGGTTTAAAAACAATTACGATTTCGAATAATATTCTTAAGAATGTTTTAGGAAACCTAAAGGATGAAGTAGGAATCATGGATGAATCGGGAATATGTAAAATAGCATGTAATAACTGTAATCAAGTATATATAGTGCAAACTAAGAGATGTTTGAAGGTTCAGTACAAACAGCATTTAGCTCGCTTAAAGTATAAATCACATTACAAGTCTAGCGTCGCCCTACATACGTATATTACTACGTAATATATTACGTGAAATATTAGTATTCAACTAACTACTGATGGCACGGTGGGAAGATTAAATTACATCTTTTTAAATTGACTTATGGGTTATACATTTTAGTCAGTCAGTGATGAGTTTCTGTATATACATAAAAATTTTCAAAGAACGTGGGATTCTTAAGTGGTTGTGAATATATAAGTATTCACAACACCCGAGTACTATAAATGAAATATAGACAATATTATAAAGACAATTTGGAATATTTACCTGAATTTAGAGGGTGGTTAAGGAAAATTGTAAGAAAAAAACTTTTGATTTGTGTAAACCTTGCCACAAAGGTTTAAGGATTAAGGATAGTACTAAGTATCCTTAGTATTATATAGGGATACTACATAACGGATAATCAAATTTTACTAAAAAAAATCAGTATATTTCGGAATAATCAGCATTACAGGCTATTATGACAGCTGGTAGTATTGTTATGTTCTTCAAGGAAAAAATGACCATGACATTGCTGGGTTTCTTTATTTTAACGCATTTTAATTCTTAAACGTTTGTGAAGCTTGATTCCTCTTGCAGTTAGGCAATACTTTTTACTCTCCGAGGCACGCGTTATCGAAAGTTTATTTCCTTAGTTTTGTTACGTGCTAATTTCGTAGCACCCTGTATAGCTTTGTATTTTATATTAAGTTGTATTGCGTTTAGGGATTTTTGCATTTTCTCTCCTTGTAGTTGCCATTTTGTTGTGGAACTATTTCCTGTTCGATAAGAGATTGTCACTCTTGTTTGATCCGCTTGTGAAGCTAGAAGTTCCTTGAAGAACCTTTTCGTGGACATCGCCGTCTAATTAATCTTTTCCTTTTATGTTGAGTTATGGGAATTGCCTTAGTGCAGATTTTATGATTGATTGTGGCGTTAGTTTTCCGATTTAGTTTATTGGAAGCCGTTTATGGGATATATTTCCACTTGTTCTTTTGAGGTTATGGAAGCACACCTTTTCGTAAGTTTATTGATTAACTTTTTTTTATCATTCAGTCTCATACTTAATTCTTTCGATAGGTTTTTATGTATAATCGTCGTTATATGGAGGCGATATAAATCTCTCTTAAGGTCAACTTCCATCGAAGGTATTTATAAAGTGTTGTGATGGTCATTCTGTTATTGCGATTTATTTGTTACAGACCTTTTTTTATCTTGGGTTTGTCCTTTACTCATTTTATTACTTGCCGTATAACAAGTATACGTTGAATGTTTGGATTGGTACAAGACCGTTACACGGACTTGGTTGCTGTTGTCGGGATCACGTTACGTTCAAGCTTTGGAGACGTTCCTCTTCAGCTCTAAGAACAGACACCGTATCGTGAGTTGGTTATAATTTAGCAACTGGTTACAACAACAATAACGTTTGACAACTCTTTATTGTATATAAAACATTTATGTATATTTGTATATTATGAATTTGTGTTAAATGGTTTTTCACCAGTGTGCGTGTAGCACTCATTACTAGATATCTGCTGCATATTTATAATTCTATCGCATACCATTTATTGTATGATATTGTCAAGACTATTTGCGAGTGTGTACGTAAGTCTTTGCTCCGTAATAGATGAATAGCTCACTACTGGAGCTGATGATTGCGCAATCTGATTGGTACCTGTAGACGTGTTAAATTTACCGTGCCCTTTGCTTATTGCTTTTGTGACTTTACATCAACTTTAGAGTAAGTAATCGCGCTCGCATTAATCTTTTTCCCCTTGCAATTTGTGTATAGCATTCAATAACCGCTATTCAATTTTTGTCAAGGTTATTTCACATTAAATAATTTGCTAATTTGAATTAATTAATAATAAAGCACTGTATATAACTTACTTGAAGATCTATTATTTATATGTGTGGTATTTGGAGTTTATATTCTCAGCAATCGAGGAGTCATTATTGGGAAAAGTCGACCACATTGGTAGTAGTCGCAAATGTGTTGTTCTTTTCAGATTTTGTCGGTCAATACTGTAGCTATCTTAGACGATTCTTGGCGCCCATTACAGAAGACCTTTAGTGAGACCCACGACCTCCCACTAGTTAGCTGGCAGCCGACAGATTTAACTGCGGTTAAAGGTTGTTACCGTTTCCCAATAAGCAGTCCCCATTTTGTTGGTAACAACTCTTATTTTGGCACCCAACGTGTAGGGCCGACTCTAACTTTGACACTCAACGTGCAGGGTCAACTGTTATTTTGGCATACAACGTGCAGAGCCAACTGGAATTTTGGCCCTCAATTTACAAGCAACTTATTTTTGGTTCCTGAAATCTTTGTCGTTGAATTCTTTGTTGAATCATTTGTAGATTTAGTATTGATTTACTATTTGATTAATTTATTATTGATTGATTTATAAGAGTTTTAGTGGATTATTTTATTATCAATTTCTTATAAGGTTTATTTGTGTTGAAGGTTACTGATTATATATATTATAGGTGTAGTTTGGGTTGCCTAACCTTGAGTTTATATTATTTATAGGTTTGTTACTTTTGGGTAATTTAATTATTTACCTGTGCATTTATTGGTTACCTTATTATTTTGGGTTAAGGCTATTTATTATTTGCCTTTGATTATTTTTCTTGTAAATATTTACTTCTTATTAATTGTTGTTATATGTCGTGGATCAGCATGGAGACTGACAGACTATTAATCGACGAAATTAATTATGAACTAGGAATCCGTGGTATTGCCCTTGAGGGTACTGTACACGATAAGAGGCGTTTGCTTCGTGCAGCCCTAGATACTGAGAAAACCTGCGGGTTGAATATTTCTGCTGTAGATGTGGACATTAATGAAGAGTTAATTACATGTAATGAAAAATTAATGGTACTTTCTCATCAAGTAAATAATTTGATAGTTCCTATTCGTGACACAGAATACCGCAAGATTAAAGCACGTTTACTTCATGTTTATGGTCGTTTATCTAGAATAAATCCGAGTGATGCTGAATTACAACATGAAAGAAGTCGTTTAATTAAGCAACATTTTAGGCTATCAGAAGAGCTTGAAGTTAAACTTTTAGGACATCCTCTTCGAGTTGTTCCTGAATCGCAGTTTCAACCTGATGAAGATTTGATCTCCTTTGTCGATGATGAAGTTAGTGGAACAAATCTTTCACAGCCACCCACAACTCAACCTATTATTTCTACTGTACCTGTGAGTGATCAAGATTTATTCTTTTCTCGTGCACCTGTTACTTCAACAGTTCAATTTAGTCAACCACCTATTGCCTTTGGGAATGCACAATCTACTGCAAATTTTATTCCTTTTCAGAATTTAGATCCTTTTGCAGTAACTGGACATCCGATTCCAGATAGCAGTACTAATGCTGGAAGACATATTACTTCTTTTCAGCCTTATAGGGGAAGTTCTAATTACTTAGCCATCCACAAATGGAACTTGCAGTTTAATGGAGACTCTGGTCTTTCTTGTTTTCTAGAACGTGTAGAAGAGTTACGGTTAGCCCGTGGCATTACTAAAGAACAATTATTTACAGCTGCCATCGAATTGTTCACCGATAAAGCTCTTGTTTGGTTCCGTTCAGTCCGAGACACCCTTAAGTCATGGGATGAACTTGTTATTGCTCTACGCAACGCTTTTCTTCCATGCGATTATGATATGGCTCTTTGGAATGAAATACGTGGACGTTTTCAAGGTGTAGAAGAATCCGTCATCGTCTACATTGCTGTGATGGAGAATCTTTTTAGAAGATTAAGTGTCAGTCTACCTGAACTTCAGCGAGTTGGCTACATTCGCAACAACCTTCAGCCATATTTTCAGACTCAACTGGCTTTACATTCTGTTCCGTCTGTTGCAGAATTAACTAGATTATGCAAGTTTTTAGAAGACGCTCAAGTACGTTCATCTAAATATCGTCAACCACCTGGACCTTCTCATTATTTGCTAGAACCTGACCTAGCCTACCGTAAACCTCATAGGACTCGTTTGTCTACCATTGAAGATAAATCTCCCGTATCAACTTGTGACACAGAAGTTGCTACCGTTAATGCTGTTCGTCCGAATACTAATTGTTGGAATTGTGGACAACAGGGACACCTTTCATCTACCTGTACTTCACCCAAGAAGATGCATTGTTATCGTTGTGGGAAGCCGAACTTTACTACGAAGACTTGTCCTCAGTGTTCGGGAAACTTGTACACGAGACGTTAGGAGGCCAACTAGCGTGCTCAACTCAACCTACTGTGGCCAATACCAATTTTAATTCTGAATTACCAACAAAGCAGAAAGTCATTCTTGATTTTATTTTAAATAGTGTTAATAATGACGAGCGACCTTATTTGCAGGTTAAGATTTTTGATAAGCCCTTTTTAGGATTATTAGATTCCGGAGCCAGCAGAACTTTTCTAGGTCAACCAGGCTGGGATGTTTTGAAGAATTTTTGCAAGCTTAACGTTGCTGATCGCCCAAGTTGCACTATTGCTGATGGTAGTTCTTGTTCAAGTCTAGGTACTGTCTCTCTACCTATTCAACTTCGTGACCGTATTCGGACTCTAGATGTTGTTGTCGTTCCTTCTTTGCCTCAACTTCTTATTTTAGGTGCTGACTTTTGGAAGCGCATGCAAATTGTGCCTGATCTTCGTCATGGGGAATGGAAATTTTCTAACGTCGTTTCTGCAGAAGTAATTACTGCTCTTCACTCTGTTGAACATTTAACTATTTCTCAGAAAGAAGAATTGGATCATGTCATCGAAGATGCTTTTGGTAATATGGGTAGCAACATCGGCTGTACTCCTTTGGTGGAACATGTTATTAATACCAATTCACCTCCGATTAAGCAGCGTTACTATCCTATCTCGCCCGCACTTCAAAGAGTTGTTGATCGTGAACTTGACAAGATGTTAACTGAAGGTATTGTGGAGCCTTCTACTTCAGCATGGTCTTCGCCTATCGTGATGATAAAGAAGAAAGATAATACCTACCGATTTGCTGTGGACTATCGTAAACTTAATAAAGTTAGTCAACCGGATGCTTATCCTCTTCCGTACATCAGTAGTACTCTCGATAAACTTCGTGATGGTCGTTATTTGACTACTCTTGACATAAAGTCAGCATATTGGCAAATCAAGATGTCAGAAGACAGCAAGCCGTACACCGCTTTTACTGTCCCTAATCGTGGACTTTTTCAGTTCCGGAGAATGCCGTTTGGACTTCACACTGCTCCCGCCACCTGGCAGCGTTTGATTGATCGTGTGATTGGTGCTGATCTTGAACCTTTTGTTTTCAGTTATCTTGATGACGTAATAATCTGTACTCCTGCTTTTGAAAAACACCTTCAAGTATTAAAAGAGGTCATCAACCGTTTACATAGAGCTGGTCTTACTCTTAACAAAGAGAAATGTCATTTCTGTAAACCTGAGCTACGTTATTTAGGGTACATTGTAAACTCGCAAGGACTTCTTGTCGATCCTGAGAAGATTGAAGCCATTTTGAAGATACCTATACCTACTACTGTCACCGAGGTACGAAGAATTCTTGGTATGGCGTCATACTATCGACGTTTTGTTCCTGATTTTTCTAGCGTTGTTGCACCTTTGACTAATTTACTTAAGAAGAACAAAAAGTTTCAGTGGACTCCTGACTGTCAGACAGCCTTCGATACAATTAAAGATTGTTTGGTATCAGCTCCGATTTTATCGTGCCCTGATTTTAATCTTCCTTTCGTCATCCAAACAGATGCTTCAGGCTATGGAATTTCTGCTGTGTTAACCCAGTACTGCCCTGATGGTGAAAAAGTAATTTGTTACATCAGTCGCTCTCTGAATAAACATGAAAAGAAATTTAGTACTGTGGAACGTGAGTGCTTAGCTGTACTCTTTGCCATCGAGAAACTCCGACCCTATATCGAGGGAACGAAATTTACTGTCATGACCGACTGTTATAGTTTGAAGTGGATCCATAGTATCAAAGATCCTATCGGACGTATCGCTCGTTGGGCAATCAGACTCCAACAATATGATTTTGATGTGGTTCATCGCAAGGGTAAAGAAAATATTGTACCTGATGCTCTTTCCCGTGCCGTAGCCAATGTTAATGTTATTGAAGTTACCAAAGATGATGCAACTGAAGATCGTTGGTATGCACGAATGTGCGATTTTGTGGAGAACCGCCCAAATGATTATTCTTCCTGGCGTATTGACAACCATCGATTATTTAAGTATGTTCCCACTCGTTTTCCTGATTTGACTTCTGAAGAAGATTCTTGGAAGATTGTCTTACCTAAAGCTAGAAGAAATGAAGTACTACGACAATGTCATGATTCTACGACCGCTTGTCATGCAGGCGTAAGTAAAACTTTTCACCGTGTAGCTCGTTATTACTACTGGCCGAAGATGCGCCATGACATCGCTAATTATGTTCGACGTTGTGAAACTTGCAATCGTATCAAGCCTCTCCGTCAAGCTTCTCCTGGTTTTATGGGTGGCCATACCTTAATTTCTAAGCCGTGGGAAGTCATCTGTCTAGATTTAGTTGGACCTTTACCTCGCTCGAAGCGTGGATATACTTACATCTTAACTATTGCAGATTGTTTTTCGAAGTTTTCGCTACTGTTTCCTTTGAGAAGCGCTACAGCCAAACTTGTATCTCGGCATGTCGAAGAACATGTGTTTCTTATGTTTGGGGTACCCAAACGCGTTATATGTGATAACGGAGTTCAATTTCGTAGTAAGGAATTCTCTGAATTGATGAATTCGTACAAATGCAAGATTTCTTTTACAGCTAACTACCATCCTCAAGCTAATCCTGCTGAACGTGTGAACCAAGTTTTAAAATGCATGCTCACAGCCTACGTTCAAGAAGATCAGCGTGACTGGGATAAATATTTACCTCATGTTGCTTGCGCTATGCGTACCGCAAAGCATGATGTTACTGGTTATACGCCATATTTTATTAACTTTGGCCGTGAAATGGTTCAGCATGGTACTTCTCATATTGTAAATTCTCAACCTAATGACAATTTACAGTTCCAACGTACAGAAGATTTAACCACACGTGGTCATGCGTTACAAAAACTATATGGTAGTATTAAAAAGAAATTACAACAAGCCTACGAAAAAGCTAAAGCTCGTTATGATCTTCGCAAACGACCTGTTGAATACAAACCTGGTCAATCTGTTTGGCGTAAAAACTTCGTACTTTCTGACGCTTCGAAACATTTTACTTCGAAACTTGCACCCAAGTTTATTGATCCGTTTATTATACACAAAAAGTTATCCAGATTTGTGTACCAACTTAAAGACCCTGATGGGACTCTTCTTGGCAATTGGCACGTCAAAGATTTAAAGCCTAACAACGCCTTATCTGATGACTTCGATTCTTAGATCTCGTTTTTTTTGGGTAGGTTGGTAGGGCGTTTTGGTGGGCCGCTTTTTGGGATCGTTTTCATCTTGATTCCCCGACTGTTAGTCGTCGACGTCATCGATCCACGTACATCGTTTCACAATATTTTATATCCCATATAGCTACCGTTAGATTTTGCGGTTTGTTGGGTTTTCGATTTTGTGTAACTTTTTTTTTGGGTGGTTGATTGGGTGTGTTTTGGTTGGCACTTGTGTGGGGGTATGTCCACTTTTACTTTTCCGGGCATACTGCTCGACCTTTTCCATCTAGGTCTTGTGTTCCTTCTCTATCTTTTATCTTCCTATCTGTGCTAGTACTCTTTTGTGTCTTGCTGTGTAATTGTGTGTGAATGTCCCTTTTTCGCCTTTAGCTTTTCCGCTTTGCTATCTTCTATTCTATATTCTTCTTTTTTCCTTTCGTTGATCTAATGCCCTTTGTGTTAGATTGACACCTGGCCGTTAGTTTTGGGGGTGGTTCAACTCCTTGCCGAGGGAGGTTTACTCTCGGGCATTCCTTTCGAAGCAAGGGTGGTTGTTCTATTCACCCTTTCTAATTGTGCTTCTATTGACGTCTGTACCGTGATGTGACTATTGCCGTTGGCGCGAACCTGTGCTGCAGGAGAGCTACCTTGGCGTAGTTTGTCTTGTCTTTTGTGTTAGGGTTTGTGGGTTGGGTCCGTTGGCTTTGTGGGGGGGTTGGTTTTTATTAGTTTTTAGGTGGGGTTTCTTTCTCTTGGGGTGGGTCAACTTGTTAAGATTTGTTGGTGATCAGGTTTGGGTTGGCTACAGCCTTTAAAGGTATGTTGCTACTGGTTGTGTTTTGGGCCTTAGGCTATAACGGGCGACGCGTGCACTTCCATCTGCTGCGACCGTGGCCAGTATTGAATGTACTCTTTAATTGCTGTTACCTACGCAACACTCTCCTGACAATCTTGACAGATTTATTAAGTGTCGTTTCAGTTAGTAAATTGGTTGTTGTGGGTTGGTTTGGTTTTTGGCTTCTTGGCGCCTTAGTCCAAGGTTGTGTTGTCCTTTTGTGAGGGTTTTCTTTTGGGGAGGGGTACTTGCTATGAACTTTGGTGAACAGGGTTTATGTGATTACAGTCTTAGGAGATACGTTGCTACTAATTGTGCTTTGGACCATTGGTGGTCATAACGGACGACGCAGCCCTTCCATTTCGGCATGCGACCGTGGTTGGTATTGAATGTATACTCCTATTACTGCTACCACTTGAACACTCTCCTATTGGTCTTTGGCAAATTTATTAGCTGTCTTTTCAACTAGTAAATTGTGTACATATTTTTGGGTTGGTTTGTGGTTTTTACCTTTTTGCCCTTTTGGCTTTTCGTCGTATATTGGCCTTATGCCTTTTCCTCTTTCGTTTTGCACTGGCAAGTATTTGCTTTCGTATAGTACCTTCTGATTTGGAGAAAATCTCTCCGTGTTCGATTTTCTTTTGGTGAGGGGGGGATTTGTTACGTGCTAATTTCGTAGCACCCTGTATAGCTTTGTATTTTATATTAAGTTGTATTGCGTTTAGGGATTTTTGCATTTTCTCTCCTTGTAGTTGCCATTTTGTTGTGGAACTATTTCCTGTTCGATAAGAGATTGTCACTCTTGTTTGATCCGCTTGTGAAGCTAGAAGTTCCTTGAAGAACCTTTTCGTGGACATCGCCGTCTAATTAATCTTTTCCTTTTATGTTGAGTTATGGGAATTGCCTTAGTGCAGATTTGATGATTGATTGTGGCGTTAGTTTTCCGATTTAGTTTATTGGAAGCCGTTTATGGGATATATTTCCACTTGTTCTTTTGAGGTTATGGAAGCACACCTTTTCGTAAGTTTATTGATTAACTTTTTTTTATCATTCAGTCTCATACTTAATTCTTTCGATAGGTTTTTATGTATAATCGTCGTTATATGGAGGCGATATAAATCTCTCTTAAGGTCAACTTCCATCGAAGGTATTTATAAAGTGTTGTGATGGTCATTCTGTTATTGCGATTTATTTGTTACAGACCTTTTTTTATCTTGGGTTTGTCCTTTACTCATTTTATTACTTGCCGTATAACAAGTATACGTTGAATGTTTGGATTGGTACAAGACCGTTACACGGACTTGGTTGCTGTTGTCGGGATCACGTTACGTTCAAGCTTTGGAGACGTTCCTCTTCAGCTCTAAGAACAGACACCGTATCGTGAGTTGGTTATAATTTAGCAACTGGTTACAACAACAATAACGTTTGACAACTCTTTATTGTATATAAAACATTTATGTATATTTGTATATTATGAATTTGTGTTAAATGGTTTTTCACCAGTGTGCGTGTAGCACTCATTACTAGATATCTGCTGCATATTTATAATTCTATCGCATACCATTTATTGTATGATATTGTCAAGACTATTTGCGAGTGTGTACGTAAGTCTTTGCTCCGTAATAGATGAATAGCTCACTACTGGAGCTGATGATTGCGCAATCTGATTGGTACCTGTAGACGTGTTAAATTTACCGTGCCCTTTGCTTATTGCTTTTGTGACTTTACATCAACTTTAGAGTAAGTAATCGCGCTCGCATTAATCTTTTTCCCCTTGCAATTTGTGTATAGCATTCAATAACCGCTATTCAATTTTTGTCAAGGTTATTTCACATTAAATAATTTGCTAATTTGAATTAATTAATAATAAAGCACTGTATATAACTTACTTGAAGATCTATTATTTATATGTGTGGTATTTGGAGTTTATATTCTCAGCAATCGAGGAGTCATTATTGGGAAAAGTCGACCACATTGGTAGTAGTCGCAAATGTGTTGTTCTTTTCAGATTTTGTCGGTCAATACTGTAGCTATCTTAGACGATTCTTGGCGCCCATTACAGAAGACCTTTAGTGAGACCCACGACCTCCCACTAGTTAGCTGGCAGCCGACAGATTTAACTGCGGTTAAAGGTTGTTACCGTTTCCCAATAAGCAGTCCCCATTTTGTTGGTAACAGTTTTTTTCTGCGTTTATTCCAGATTTTATCTCTTTTTTAAGTAATTTAGCTTACCATGTTTCTTGGGAGTGACTAATAAATTTTCTCTTTTCTTCTCATCGGTAATAAAGCCTTTACAAATAGGCTGTATAGAACCTTTTAGTCGAAAAATTGAGATTTTTATAACCTTTTTCTGTTCCACTTATTTTTGAATTAGCTTTAAATTCTTTTTAGACTTTACTGTCAAAAAAGTCGTTTGATAACGTAGTTTAAGTGTGGGGAGAATGTTTTTTTCGAAAACAGTGCGAGTTTGAGAATTTCAATCTCGTATTGACGGATTTTATGGGTTAATGAATTTCCAGTGACGACCTGTGCTTGCATTTTCTTAAAATCTTTGGTGAACGCTTTCGTCGTTATATCGTAAGTTGGATTTTGGAGAAATCCCCACATGCTTACGCACATGTATTTCTAGTTGTTCAACCTTCGAAATGATCTTGCCTACGACTATTGTCTGGATGGCATACGGTGGCTTTCATATTGTAACAAATGGGGTTTCCCCCATGCACAGATGATAGAACATTCCAGGGCGACAGCGTCATACACCTGCGAGAACCTTCTAGTTTATTTGATATACGGGTATGTTCGAGCGATTACTAGAATATTTACATGGAGGTATAAAAACGACATCCCTAGACGATAGAAGAGAGGAGTTAGTGTGTAACCAGCGTCGTATTGAAATGTGCTCTGTGTAATTAATAACCAAAAATATTAGTGAATAAATAAATTTTTAATAATTGTTATAATAATACATAAATAGTTTTTATATAGTCCTCAAATAAATTTGTAAATATCTAGCATTTAAGTTTATTAAATAGTTTATTATTATATTATAGTGTAAAGGTGCTTAGATGCAATTAAAAGATGCAATTAGATGCTTGCATTGCGGTACATTTCGTACCTTCAGTAGGTCTAATAAGTACAACAAATAATCGACTGACAATTCTATTTTTATTTTTATAATGCAAACAAGGATTTTTATAATTACTTTCCTTCGGTTAATATTTCAAGTGTCTATCCACTTATAAATTCATAGTTCTCTTTAAACTAATGCCTTATAACAATTAAGAAAATGTGAGTCAATAAATAAAGATAAAGAAACTATTATCTTGAGCACTCCTAATAATTATATTATCATAGCGATCATATTTTCATTCAGTCTGTTCTATTATTAGTAATCGATTGGTAATGTTGACTTCACAATGCAATTCGACACATAGATTTTACTTTTGCATATAATCTATGTATATTAAAATAGCAGTTGTTGTCAAGCCTACATAAATGGATAAAACCAAGCTATTCAGGTCTATATTCAAAGAGAATAATAAATATCCAACTATTTGAAAGCGAATGAAAATTATAATTTGTTGATATATTAAAGTGATTTTGCTTTTAATCAAATCTACGCCTTGAATCTTGAATCTGTCTACTTTAATTAAATTCGGATTGTTAATTAAATTCACATTATAACAGAGATCTTGATATTGTATGTTATTAGGTAATAAGGAATTCAATAAGATTGCCACAAAAAATGTTCTTAATCAAAGAAGTTAATTCATTCTTTATAAAATTAGTCTTTATACAGACGATCCGCAGGAAAGAAATACTTTTAGTTAACAAATCTTTTAATTAAATTATTTTAACATTCACTATACTGTCACGAAATGTTATTTAATGATATTTTCCAAATTCTATATATTTCTAAATTATTCAATATTAAATTCTAATTCTTTCAAATTATAATATAATTCTTATCATCTGATCCTTTGGTTAAGACGTATCCTGAGTTTGGCTAAACGTTACTAATTCCAGACGTAAGCCCAACCACAGTCTCCGTCAGAGCAATTAACATTTCCTGACTACGTGACTTTAGCTTCCTGTATTTTGGAGTACGTGATATCCGTTCCCATCAGGAACGTATATAAACTAAGGGAACCTCCCTAGTGGGGGTCGTTCGCAATAGTTAGTCAACCAGTAATGTAGTGTCAAATCGACAACCACCCAAAATGGAATCATCGGAGAATCTGGCTTCGAAGGATGATTTATCTACGAATAAATCATCATTCCTAAATATGTAAGTTAGCTCTTTAATTAATATTTTATTTGTTCAATTGCTTTTCTCTTTATTAATACAAAACCTTATTTAAACTGTTACTATGTTTTGTGTATCATTTCTTTTAACTAATTAACATCCGATAAATACTAATCGATCCATTCCTCCGTATCTACCTCTCGTTAATATAAGCCAAGCGTATATAAGTATTTTCTCTAATACCTGAGCAAAACCCGATACGTGACAACACAAATATTATTTATTCAAAATATGCACATTTTAATTTAATATTATTTTATTTCATTCCCAACTAATAGCGTTGGTACATTAATAAAATTATTAACAGAAACCCTGTGACGGTTTTTTTACCATCACAATTGGGCTTGCTTCAATTTTTTATGTTATTTATTGTTTAACATTTATACCGATTTCAGAGGTTTGTCACCAGTTGCTCTTATGTTTAAACATCGAGATTTCTCCTTCCCAATGTTTCAATGATTTAATTCTGTTTGAAAGAATTTTGTTTTCTGTCTTTAGGAATAGTAATTCATTGCTTATTTATTTTGTTTTAAATCAAACATATTTACTTCTTCTCTCATTAATATTATTAGCAGGACAGTAGAGGTTATGTTAATATTTTCTTCATTTGTAAACAAATTTGACCTTCTTCTTTTTTTAAAGAATTCATTGCCGTTACTTGTCAATTGTTTTGAGTTACTGTTCTTATGATTCTTTTTCTGTTTAATTAGCTTCTTGGTTTAATTATCTAGATGGGCTTTTGCTTACTTATTCTAACCTATACTAGATTTACTCCTGCAGTCACGTTATTTCTTACTTAATTTAAATTTTGTGATTTTAACTTGGTTTCTGTAAGCCGCCTATGGTCTTTGTAGTACACTATGATGGCGCTGTTTTCTATTTATTTGATTTTTCATTGGAATTATCTTTTTTGAAGATGAGCTCCTATGAATTTGATTGGGTTAGATCCTGATGGCGCTCGGATCGAGGGTTTTTTTGAGAATAATTTTGAGGAGAGAGAGAGGACTGGTTTCCGGGTGGTTCTTTTTGGGAAACCGGAACGGCTTGTTAAGGTCGTGAAGATAAAGATTCTTCTGCGTGTGGAATTTGAGAGTTCCTGCTGTTCAAGTTCCTGTGATTTCGAATCATTAACAGTAAGATTTTATTCCCGGGTGAATATTCTTTTGATGGGATATCGTCTGTTACGGATGTTTTGAGAAAACCTTCGTTGTCGCGGAGGTAAGGTTCTTATCTTAGTAGAAGCCATTTTGTAAAATTTTTATGTTAAGGTCTTTTGACTCTCAAATTGTTATTTGTCTACATATTCAATTATTTGCGTTTTCCCGTTGGTAATTTCTCTTTTATTAACAGGTTTTTTATTGTTACCTTGGAGTTTAACGACTGTAATCAGGGAACGTTTAGTTAAATAAGCTGTTTTATGGTTCCTGCTACCGAATCTTTTTTTGCCGCCTTGTGGATCACATTCTGGATTGTTCAGATGATGGTATCACATTGTCAAGAAGAAGGTGTTACGTACATGTTTTCAAGTAGGACATCCTTCAATTATAGATTGAGCGAGTGGTCACCAAATCTTTGGAATTACGGTATCACCGTCCTTTATCATTATCTTTAAAGTTTAAAAAAGATTACTACAACGAATCTTAATAATTTTGTCGTTACATAATTTGATATTTAGTATTAGAAATACTTTCATTTTGATTAGTGATATTAAATGATCATTCTCAATAACCTGCTTAATTATGATTACCCAGGTGTTAGTATTATAAGTGAAATTTATTTTGAACATTTATTTTTGTTCTTTAGTAATCTACTATTGTGTGTAGACCTCCTGTGATATCGCATCAAGGTAATAACCTGGTAGAACTATTCATATTGATTTATTTCTTTTGTATATGATATGTGTTTGTGTGTATTCTGATCTAATTTTTTTAACCTTCTTATAAAGTGGTAAAAATATTTAAATTGTATGCATATAATACTAAACATTTTGGGGAAATACAATTCACTTGAATGTTTTATTTGTTTAAATATTTTGAATATATTTTTTTGGGCATTTTCTTGCGTTTTATGGAAGGAACAAGCTATAGGTTTTTTTGTATTCACCGAACCCGGCCCATTGCCAATGTTTGCTAGCAGAAAGGCACAAACTTGTTATATCGTAAGTAGAAGTCCAATTTTCTATATTTTTTTCTTTTCAACGAAACGTTATAACAAGTTTGGCGCCCAACGTGGGGCTCTTTAAATAAAAATATATTGGACTTATTATCGCCGAATGGCTTGTTTCCTTAATAAAACTGAAATATCATATGCCAGCTTTAATTATTTTGAATTCTTGTGGACTTAATAGTTGACGTTAAATATTTTTAAAATGGATGCCTTTTATCTACATGTGGATGAGATAGATTATGAATTAAGAATTAGGAACTATCCTCCAATAGGAGATATAGATCTATTTTGAAAGAAATTTTAATTACTGAGGTAAATAGTAACTCTTCTTTTATAAATTCTAACTTAGACTCGACAGAAGAATTAAATAGTTGCATGAATAAAATTACTGTTCTTAAAGAACTATTTACAAACTTTTCGGGGAATTTAAACTCATATGAATATAGACGTATGAAAAATCTTCAAATACATTTGTTAGGTCGTTCCCAAAGATTAAAAAAATGTTGGTAGGAATTAATCCTGAATTGGAGGAAATTCATGAGATATGTATCCATTTTGGTACTTTAATAGAAGCTCTAAGGTTTTCTTAACTCATAAACCAGAAGTTAACTTTTTGTTTAGATCTCTTTAGAGATAAAGCCCTAGTTTGGTTTCGGTCGATTCGACATTCTGTATCCTCATGGGATGATATCGTTGACAAGTTAAAGCAAGACTTTCTACCATACGATTATGATGAGCAGTTGTGGGAAGAAATTTAGATTGCGCACTCAGGGAAAGGATGAAAAAGTTGCACTGTACATAGCTGTCATGGAAAACTTATTTGGTAGACTATCCAATACTCCTAATAAAGATGTAAAACTTCAAGTTATCTTGAAGAATATACAACCTTCTCTTACAGAGAAGATGCTATCTATTGATATAAAGACTTTAGAAGATTTAAAGTCAGCTTGTCGTATAATCGAACAGAATAACTCACATAAATTAAAGCACCATCCGCTACAACATCGGAATTATTAGAGCCAGTTCTTTTATATAAGCCTACTAACGCTTTTTCAAGAATGAAGCAAGTAGCATCCGTCAACCACAAAACAGCAAATCAATGTTTGAATTGTAATGACTTGGGACATCACTTTCAACATTGTGTCAAACCTAAGACCAAGTTTTGCTATAGATGTGGGATCAAAAATGTAACTTGTAAAACATGCCCTAAATGCAACAAACAGGGTAAACAACAAAGCCAGACATCTGTAGTACCTGCCCGCAATCCTCAAATACGTCAGTCCGAATGGGAGGAGTGGTTACAAAAGGTAAGAACCTTTTATAAGTCTCATGGTAGTGTTTCAATTCTAACGGGTAACTCTTGCAGTAAGAGGCCATATATACCAATCCAAATTAATGATCAAGATATCAGTGCCTTGGTTGATTCTGGGTCCCAAATATCCATCATTGGAGGACCGGCATTTTCAGCTTTAGATTTATGCAATGTACCAATCAATTCCGCAAATCAGAATTTCATTACCACAGCTGATGGAGTAATGCAGAAAGTTCTAGGCACTATTAAAGTCAAAATAACGGTTCGTGATATTTTTAAAGAACTTCATTTATATGTGATACCTTCTATTCAGCACCCGATGATTGTGAGGGTTGATTTCTGCAAACTGTTTTCTTTAGCACTTGACTTTCAAAGTTCCTGTTGGAAAATTACTAGGAATAACCCAGATCTTGCAACAATAAATGTTATTCAAGATGCTTCTACATTAGATTCCAAACAAAAAGCAGAATTAGGAAGTATAATAAATTTATTTAATCAACTTCACGGGTTGGGCAAAACACATTTGGTGGAACACAAGATAGATACAGTTAATGCAGAACCAATAAAGCAAAGACATTATCCAGTCTCACCGGCTATACGAAAAATCATCAACCAGGGATTAGATCGTATGATTGAGTTAGATGTGGTACAAACTAGCAAGTCGCCTTGGAGTAGTCCCATCCTGCTTGTGGCTAAACCAGATGGAAGTCACCGTTTATGTTTTGATGGACGGAAGTTGAACTGTGTAACTAAAAGAGATGCATACCCTCTTCGTTTTGTTTCCAGCATTCTAGACAAACTTAGAGAAGCTAGATACTTGTCCACTGTGGATTTAAAAAGTGCCTTTTGGCAAATTCCTTTGGAAGAGTCTAGTAAAGAAAAATGCGCTTTTACCGTTCCGGGTCGTGGATTGTTTGAGTTTGTCAGGCTTCCTTTTGGTCTACATAATTCCCCTCAAACTCAAGAAAGACTAATGGATCGTATTTTTCCCGAATCTTTACAGCCTAACGTTTTTACTTACTTAGATGATATTATTGTAGTAACTAATACTTTTGAAAAACATCTTGATTCTCAAGGAAGTTTATATTCGATTGAAAGAAGCTGGTCTAACGGTTAATGTTCAGAAATGTCAATTTTGTTGTTCGAGCCTCAAATATTTAGGTTATGTAGTAGATAAAAATGGGTTAAGAACTTGTCCCGAGAAAATTGACGCTATTCGAGACTTTCCAAAACCAACTACTGTGACGGAACTTAAAAGACTTTAGGGGTTTGCTCGTAGTAACGTTTTGTACAGAATTTCTCTTCATTGATAGCACCTTTGAATGACCTTATGACTGGAAAAAAGAAGAAACAGTTACTTTTTAGTTTTAGCTACTCCCAACTTTGATAAACCTTTTATTATTCAAACCGACGCCTCGGACAGGGGTATCGCAGGTATCTTATTACAGGGGGAAGGTGAAGATGAACACCCTATCGCATTTGCAAGCCGTAGTTTAAACAGAAGCGAAAGAAACTACAGCATCACTGAAAGAGAATGTCTCGGAGTGGTCTTCGCAATCGAAAAGTTTAGACCATACATAGAGGGTACAAAGTTTAAAGTGGTAACCGATCATTACAGTCTTCTCTGGCTGCATAATCTAAAAGATCCCTGCGGTCGCTTAGCTAGATGGGCTGTAAAACTCTCACAGTATGATTTTGTAATAGAACATCGTAAGGGTAAATACAACGTAGTACCTGATGCTCTTTCTAGAGCTCCTATTGAAGCTGCCGCCATGGATGTGAATGTCGTGGAGCCATGGTATCGTAAAATGAGGGAGAATATTTTAAATTAACCAGATAGATATCCGTTGTAGAGAATAGAGGAAAACGCTATATATAAGTTTGTTACAAACTGTTTTGCTATCAGAGGCAACGTACCTGAGTGGAAATTGGTGGTTCCAAAGGCACAAAGAAAGATTATTTTAGAGACGTGACAAGATGATCCCCTTTCAGCACATATGGGATATTTTAAGACTCCTCGTCGTGTTTCTGAACAACACTACTGGCCTAAACTCCGAAGTGATGTTCGTAAATATGTTGCTAATTGCAAGGTGTGTTCTGTTAACAAGATATCACAGACTGCTAAGCCAGGTTTGATGGGAAAACCTAAAGAAGTTTCGTTTCCTTTCCAGTTAATAAGTGTGAACATTGTAGGGCCCCTTCCTAGATCCAAGAAAGGTCATTGTTACATACTGGTTGTTTGTGATTACTTTTCGAAGTTTGTTTTATTACATCCAATGCGTAAAACCTCGTCTACTTCTGTAGCTGACTTTAAGAAACATCAAGTTTTCTTAATTTTTGGTGTACCTCAGGTTATTCTTTGCGATAATGGCGTACAATTTACCAGCAACCTCTTCCGTAATTTAATAAATAATTATCAAACAAAAATTTGGTATACTCCTCGGTATCATCCACAGGTTAACCCAACCGAAAGAGTAAACCGTGTGATTATTACTGCTATTCGAAGTTACATAAAAGATGACCATCGTCAATGGTATACCAACTTGTATAAAATCGTTAAGAAACGTTATAACCCAAAACTTATTTGTGTTGGCATTTTGAATAATTAATGCCATACTATCAACAAAACAATTTCAATTAAGTATTTAATTAAACTTCAAAGGTGTACAAGCGGTGTTAGCTGAACAAGTCAATAAATAGCTAAGAGCAATTACAGTTATAAAAAGAAAAAGCTTTCTTTTGTTGTCATCCACAACAACTCTCTAAGAATAATTAAAGTACAACATGTTTAAGGTTAAATGCTTTTGGCTTAATCTTAGTACTACTGGTTGAAAACAGTATAATAAAAATTAACTGACTGGAAAGTGAAGCAATTGATATGATTTTGAAGTAATTTAGCTAATTGGAGTCATATCTACCACAAGTTTAAAAATCTTCGATTTTCTGGATTTGAATTAGTTCTAAGTACCTAATCTTAATTTTTAAATCGGTAAATAAATCGTAGATGCATACTAAACTTCTTTAAAATCACATTTAGTAAATATAGCAGGGAATGGGACCGGGAATAGAGATCGTGCTATATCAAATGATCCAACAGTTTTTGGCTCATTTTAATTTTTTTTAACTTGTAACGCTGCGTTTTTTTTAACTTCACTAAAAATTTGTTTGTATAATTAATAAAAAAACCCTTAGTGCGGTCCTGCATTTCATTATATATTTCATCTTGACTTAAAATTACGTTGGTATTGTGTATAAATATAAGTCCTACAAAGTATCAAAGGTCATTTTCAAAAGAAACATTCCCAGACTAATAAAATTTGTTTCTAGAAAAATCTGCAGATTTCCTTTTAAAATGAAATAGAATGTTCCAGAAAAAAGTTGTTTTTAATTCCGTGCCTATAAGGGTTAAAATATAATATTCGTCTTAATAAGTTTCCTTATGGTTAAAATGTATGAAAGTTCGAATTTACAGCTTTAAAACACACTGTGTTGAAATCCTTTTAGTAAAAAAAACACCGACAAACAATATTCTAGAATAAATTTGTGTAGACGGCCACCTGTAAAGAACATCAGGCTTTCTGATAGGAAAATCCTAAGAGGAATCCCCGAAAGTTTCGTTGAAATTGTTCTGGAACAAAATGACGTAAATATACCTCATTGGCCAAAGAGAATCCCGCTATATTTTTATTGGTCCATTTAAAATTTTACCCTTCTCAAAACTTATTCTACCGCTGAACAAGAGAAGGGCTGAACGGAGAGTAATTTCTCGCGTTGTCCTGGGGCTGTCTCTTCTTTTTATTTTTAACATTACAGTTTTCAATATACATAGAACAAAGTTATCGTTTTAAGAGTATAATTAAGTTGTACTATTACCGTTTTGTGTGTTTAGTTCCGTTATCGTATCGGAAGCTCAATTGCTTCAATTTATCGTCGACTTTTCAGGGTTAATAAATTAACCACACCATACAGTTTCCCGTGTTATTACCGAATAAAATTAATCCAGTGGAGGATTATTCCGCAATTACAGTTAAAGCTCTCCAGGTAGTTTAGTCCAGTTAGTAGTTAGAGTTTTAGTGAAAAAGAGTCCGAAGTAAACACTTTAAAGAGTGCGGAGCTCTTCGAATTTTTGCCGTATACGTACAGGATGCCAGCCGTTGGCACCCGAATGCAGTAACGTGTATTAGTTGTTGTGAAAGATACAGAAATTTAAGTGATTAATTTAAAATCGCTCTTACCGAAACCTAATAATTAGTTCCGTACGATTTATAATTAAAGTGCAGTTAGTATTTTGTTGCCTCATTCCAGTTTGTTGAATGATTTCTTCTGATAGTAATACAGTTATAATAACGAATAATTATATTTACCGAATTTATTTTATATTTACAGGATCTCGTTTTAATGTAATTCATAGACGGAAGTTTTAAAACTAAATAATTTCTAAACGGCAGGTTTAACTGTGGTGCTATCTTTAATAAAGAAAAACCTTTCTACGAACATTATTATTAACCAGTGGTGGTTTAAGAAGAACATTTCAAATAAACAATTAATAACTGAGTTTATATGGTTGTTCCGGTTATTTAAAAAGGGAACTTTATTAGCTAATAGTTCTAAAGAAAGACAGTTATTGTGAACTTTAATTCCTTGGTTCAAACTCAGTAGTTGTGTCAGTAATTAAGGTGTTTTCCAGATTTCTTCAGTTTTATCAAGCAGTTGAGTTTGGTGATTAGTGTTTGTTTGTGATTGAAAAGGCAATTTGTAAAGTGAAGTCGGATTAAATTATTCGATTAAGGTACTGTGACTTGATGAATTTTATTTTGTTAAAGCTCATGTAAGTTGTACTACTACTTATATATCAATTTTTATTATTATTTGCATGTGCATAATTCTCCCGTCGCTAAGAATTCTTACGTTGGGTATCATTTTTTATATTTAAATCTATAACGATGTATTAAATGATTTTTCATTTTTATTTTTTTGTTTATAAATGAATCTATTTTTTAACCTAATTAGACTGAATAATATTGTACTATATATTTATGAAAGTCTTTAAATATTTTTTATTCAACCTAACTTTGACATAACTGATTATGACTAATATTTGAATTAAACTTAATAGATCTGATGCCGATTTCTGTTTGCGAGCATGGGGTCATTATTTTTATAAAATTCCCTGACTTTCCTAAACAGATGGCGCTCAACAATATGCATTTTCTTGTGTCTTAAACCTATATCCATTTCTTTTATAATTAGTGAGCTATGGGAACAATACCCGCGACCTGAACTTAAATTTGTTATGTAGATATCTCAAGCCGGAGAAATTTTGAGTTGTACAGTAAGTATCGAATATTTTGTGTTGTACAGTGTTCAGTAAGAAAATTATGAGCTTTATTGTAAGTATTCAGAATAATTTAAGAGTAAGAAAAAAGTTTTGTTTCAAACTAGAAGCTGTTTGTCACCGAGACAATTAAAGACCTAATGTTATAGAATTCAATCATGTCAAGGTTACTTATTTTCTAAATACTTAAAGATTTAAAATTTAAAGAATTGCGAAAAATTCTTGTTTATTCGTTTTCTGAAAAAATTCAAAAGTTGCGAAAATATTTGGAATGACCGTGATATTAAAACTTTTTTAAGTTGGTTCGCACCTAATATAGAAGACATTGTTCTGAAAAAGATCTTGTTTGTTTTGTAGCTCTGCCTGGTGATAAAATCCATGTAAAGTTACTGAAAAATACCAGTAACTTAAGCACTAAACTAGATAAATTTCTAACAAAGTTTTAGTTGCTTTAAAAGATGGAAAAACTAAAATTTTGCTCCCAAATTGGTTCAATTAGTTTGGAGTGATCTATAGGATTTTTAATGTCGTTTAATAGCTAATTCAATATATAAATATCGAACAAACGGCGTTACCAAAAGATGAATGTGTGTCGCTTTTATAGGTTGAAGCAAAGAGTTTTTATTGAATGCATTTGTGTTTTTGTATTCCAGTTTCTCGATAAGAAATCCAAAAGAAGTATATTTCTTATTTTGATTCAATGGACCATTTGATTTAAACTTTTTGACAAACATCCGTTATTAAAACAGGTAGTGTTAAAAAGTAAAGTTTGCAATTGTACAAGCTTGAGCTATATAGCACCTTATTACTTCCACTTTGACTTACTAATTGAAGCAACTATAGCTAGGTATCATACAGATGCTGTTAGTGTCCACACGGTGAAGTTTCCGGTCGTAAGTTTAGTCTTAGTTTTTGACCTTAGTTTAATTTCAGTTCACTTGTCCTACCATTGAACTTAACCCTCTCCAACTTCCAAAATATCTATTGAAGACTGACTACTTTAATTCTTTGCTCTTTCATTTTATAGAAAACAAATCAACAATAAATTAAAACATCTCAACATTATATCAAAAGTACATAGTAGAAAATAAATAAACTTTAGTGGAAATAAATAATAAATAAGCGTGCATTCAAAATAAATAATCTCGTAGTGGTAAATAAATTAGATTAAGTTCGCTTAGTAATTAATCTTCTTGTGTGTTAATTAGTTTTAGATGTTAGTTATTGTAAATATTCAACTGTAATTAAACAATTCACACAAAATCTTAGTTTTAGCGAAAATATCGTTACGCTACTGTAACAAAGTAGATCAGTGAGCTTAAGTACTAGTGATCTAAAAAACTTCTACGTTTCGGAGTCTGCATAAAAATTGCAAAAAGTGATTTTTAACTCAGTAGATTTTGTTGAATTAACTTTTTATAGAATTATTTCTTCTTTTATTCACTTTTAAGTTACGATCAATCAATTGGTGAAATAAGAAAAAGTATACGTAAAACAAAGCTAATAAAAAGTTCGTCTCGTTTTAGATTCTGAAAAACTTCATTTACTTTTTGCGTTAAGTTGGAATTTTGAAATATGTCTAAAAGTTTTTCCAAATGATAAGTGATGATCTCTTTATTACAAACTTTTGAAAGCTTATCCAGTGACAAGGGTTTGGTTTTACATTGATGTTTATAAAATAGAATGACGATAGAAAAATGAACGGTAAGGACAATTCAATTTTATATGTTTTAAAATTGCATTTGTTCAAAAAACAATTTCTGCTTGTAAAACAAAAACGAAAACTTCGCGAGATATCGTATTGTACGTCAAACGTTAACGTCATGTGAAAACAGAAGGAATGCGATGAACCATGTATCGACCAATTTTGTGTGTTTCAGAACAAAATATACACATGCTACAGAATAAATATCTTAGAAGCTAGAAATTTTTTCTATCTTTACATTTTTATAAAAATAAGAAAAAACTGCATTAATTCTGTTTTCTACCAAATTCTATACAATTATGTAAACACCTTTTTTCCTCTACCTGGATTCAAAATAACCATTATGTAAAGTTTTCCCATTTTGCAGCTTATCCGACCGCGTAGCAGCCGCTCGAAGATAACCCTCAATATATATATTTCTTACTGAAAAGTTATCCCTGTTGAGAAATAGCAGCTGAATAGAAGCAATCATTTTGCAATAGATCAGGTTTACTCTTTTTTCCTTTCGAAGTCTTCCAGTTCGTTTTTATTTATTGAGAACCGTGATAAATAAAGAATTGTGGAACGAAAGGTGAAATAATAATAATAAGCATTATTGTGATATGTTTTCTTTGTTATCTTACCTATAAGAGGCTTTGAAAGAAATGGTGCTTGGAAGCTCTAAAAATAGCACAATATACGATTCTGCAGTTGTTGGCACATCAAACAGGTGAAAGAAATTCTACGAATAAAGTTTTTATAGACATTAAAACAATAAAATTGTTTGAGAAACAGAAATATTTAATCAGAGTTAAATGACAGGTTAATAATATTTTACGACCAGAAAAGAAAAGAAATTCTCAAAAAGGAGCAGACTGTTGTATGTTGTCTAAAGTACAGAGACGGTAGCAACATGAAGCTTTCGGTTGCTTTAATATGCCTTAAAATTATTTCCAGGTAATGGATGCATCTAATAAATTAAGCTTCCCTTTGTAAATAAAGGCTTCAATGCACTTTGTGTTGGGAGCATAAATGTAGAACAACGCTGGATATCTTTGATGAATCGTGTATAAACAATTTATTTTCCTTTCAGTTTCAGCAGTAAATGTAAATTATTTCGGTTATTAAATTCTCAGTGGTATTTTTGGAGGTGTTTGGCGATGAAACCCCAATGTAATTGGATCAAGGTTAGAAATTCAAGGTTTTTGGTGCGAATCAATATAAAGAAAGAAAGAAAGATGGATGAAGCTGTACTTTATATAAATTACCGTTAAGTGTCTAAAACCACTTGCTTGTTTCAAAACTAATTAAAAGAGATAGTTATCGGAAGAAATATAATACCACCTAGTAAGTATATAGATACCCTTGACCGAATATCACATTAATTTTAAGTAACGATTTTTTATCTAATCAAAAATTATTAATTCCAAAAAAGCTAACAAGAAATGTGAGTCAAATATGGAATAGGGGATCTCAAAGAACCAGATATACATATACTTAGTTTAAAAACAATTCTTTATCTTTTAATAAACATGTTATTTAGTGTACATACGATAACAATGTTGTTAGAAAAAAAGTATTAAACCTAAAGGACTAAAACGGGCATATACACTTAGTAAAAGGCACAAAGATATAATAGGACGCTTCAACACATAGATTAATAGTTGACAGAATCGTGAACGTAAGTGCATTCTTGAGTTGCAAATGATGTAGTATTAATTAACTATTTATTAATGTTTGTATATTATATTTCCGACCCTTCCATCTGGTCAAATATCTGTAAACAACAAACTGTCAAACCTAATGCTTACGCAACCTGGAACAGCTAAAGGTTGCATTATTGATAGAGTGGTAGGTGTGAAAATATTTGTTGCTGTTGGTACGAATTACATGCGTACAATATCACTCTTTCAGAAATAGCGAATGATTGCCTCAGAGGCATGTTGAAAGTCTTTCAACTAATTTGATTTTTGACTTAACCAAACATGACTAATAATTGAATTAAATTTCATAGATTTGATACCGGTTTCTGTTTACGAGTATCATATTATTATTATTTTTTTACATAATCCCGGGACTCTCCTAAACAGATGGCGCCCAAATATACTTATTTTTGACTATAACTAGTCTTATTCCTTCTATTTTATAATGTGTGAGCTATGGAAACAATACCTGCGTCCTGAACTTAAATTTGTTAAAGAGATGTCTTGAGCAGCTGGAGCATTTATGAGTTGTACAGTAAGTATCAAATATTTTGTGTTGAAAAAATACTACGTTTATTGTAATGTTCAATGTAATGATTATTGTGGTGATCATTGATAATCATGTAACTAGCAAGATCATTACGGTACTTGCAACAATAAGAACAAAATCAGATTCTTAATTTTACTTTTCTCTACTTTTTCCAATAAAAATAAATGGTTTTGAAGGCTGCAAGCAGGTATAAATTTTTTACAATTATTTGCTCTGAACTTATAAAAGTTAACTTATCTCCTGACCAATATCGAACATTAGTTATTTACAGCGTAAGACAGAATTTCTTTACTGGACTACTATTTAGAACGGAATTACTTTACTTAACTACCATGCACGACGGAATGAAGTATTTTTTGCAACTAAAACTACTCTTACGATGATTGTCTAACTTAGTATTTGCATAATGATATAAAACGTATTACACATGACAAACATATTACATGAACTTGACTAACATATACAAAAAGTATCATACATCTTTTATATAAAATAATATTGTTATAAAAACAGATTCACAAATATAAAAGTATGAAGATAAACTAAGATACTATAAAACATTACAAGTATTAACTTATGTACTATTATAAAAAATACAATTATAAAAAACATTATATAATACACCTAGTAAATAAGTGATTGTGTTTCTACAATAATGTAGTACATTTTAATCATATTAAATAAAAAATGGAATAGTGGATCATGTATTTGTTACAGAGTTACATACAAATCCGTATTTTCGTTAATATACACTATTTTGACAATTTCAGGTACTACCAATAAAACTCTGCTTTTATTATTCGCTTATTACGCAAGCATAGCACCACCAATATCAAATACAAAATAAAAATGATACTGTTAGTTTTAACGTTTTTTCCTATTTATAACATATTGTTTTTTAAGTATGTATATTAAATTCTGTTTAATACTTTTCTAAAATGTAATATAAACTTTATTAAATTTTTTTACGAAATTTATAATAAAGGAAAAATAACCTTTTTGTCACTGTTTCATTTTAACGCATAAAAAATTCTTTGTCCTGAAACTGTTGGGGAGTCTACCAGAACTTAATTAAAATTAGAAATACAGAAACTTGTAAGAATTCGCTTTTCCTCTCTAAAAGCACGCGTTTGCGAAGCACGATTTAAAATGCAATATTTACTCTCGCTTCCCTTCAAATTAAAGTTTCTGCTGGAAATTTTGTTTGAAGTGGGAAATTATTCTGAAATCGTTTTGCATGTCGAACCAAAGACACGAGGCAGGTAGCAGGTAATTTATAATATCATGAAGCAGTACAAATGAACCGGAGAAAATAAATCCAATTTACTACTTTTGAAATGTTGTTATATCTTGGTTTCCTATAGAAAATCTTATTATGAAGCTCTAGATTAGAAATTAATAATACAATCTAAAACTTCTAATAGTTTGTTAAACTGTCGAGTTTAATGCGGAACGAAATTTTACTCAAGTCAACAAACTGCCAACGCTGCATAAATATCAAAACCCTATGGAGTTCTGGAAGTTTACAATGTTTAACAATCCACGTTAACAGGGTTTTCTATTGCGAGATAAAACAAAAGGTGAATGCTTTGATTCAACGTTTATTTTGTAAACTTTGATTTTCTAGGTTATTGGGTTGATTTAAGGCTTTAGATCGTGCTTTAGATCTTGGAAATTATTTGGTAAAATTAGGTAAATGGTATGATAATGTAGACTAGATCGGCGGTGGTTGTATTTATTTAATACCGTAGATGCAAACTAGCGGAACTTGTGGAAGGAACTTGTCAAGTTAACTTCCTTAATAATAGCTAACGTTTATAACGTAATTACAGGGATTAATGTAAGGGCTCGCTACGATGTTAATGACCTACCAGCATCGACGTTAGATAAATGTATTTTTAATATTTTTACAAATAAAAACATTCGAATTGCCATTCGTTATAACTGATTACTAATCGAAATAATTAAGTAGTAGACTGAAAGTAGTTTTTTTTTGAGTAAAAGGTTACAATAAAAATGCATTTCACAAGAATTTTTTTGAAAAGTGGGTCTAGCGATCACTGGTTTAAAAATCACACTTTGAGCTGTATGTACCTTCACTGCATTTTAAATGGCAACTGATACATTAATACGGTAGGTGCCGTCATAGTTTGTTTTATTTTGACTTAGATTTTCTTTTCGTATATTATTAGTCTATAAATACAAAGAATGTAAACATCCCTTCACTTTCAATACACACTAAATAAACAAACAAAATGAAACGTGATACCTTCCACGTGTATAACTGCCTAATTATTATTTTAAAACCTTCGGCTTGATTATTTTTGTGGGGCAGGTCATATTGTGTTACAGGAGTTCTAAAACAAAACATTGGAGACCACTGATTTAATGCCTGTAAATTAAAAAAAATTAGTTTTTATTAAACCTATATAACAGCCTGTAAGAATATCAGTTTTATCTTTAGAGTGAATGGTAAGTATTAAAACTTGCAAGGAACTGCGGTTTTATAAGATTACATTCCTTTCGCTTCAAATTCAACAAGATTTTTAGTATTAAACGAGCCTTATCTTTTGTAGATAATAATTGTACTAGTTAGGTCTTTTTGTTGTAACTTGTTATATAGGTACCATAAAATTGAAATGTGTTTTTGAGATATAGAGTGGTTTATAAGAATGTCTATTATTCCTCTTAATGTTCTTTGTTAATGTGTGTAATTTGAAGGATTTTATTAAATAAGGTAGTCATTTTAGAAGGTTAAAACCACTAAGAATGTAATTGCAATACCTGGATCTGAAATGTGAATGTAAAGTTTTTATGTGTAACTATCTAAATCCGTACAATACTTTGTTGCGTGAAGTTCTCGTTAAATGATGTAAAACTGTCGCTCTGTTCATAAAAAGTAACCATTCTTAAGTTTGTAGTTTTATTTAAAAGCGTACTTAATATAAAAATATTGACTAGGAACATTTGGAAGTAAAGTGTGATAAATGCAAAATTATTGAGATTTACTCGAAGGGAAACTGTTTAGGTTGAGATTGATCTAATTAAATTAAGGCCATTTAAATGTCCCAAAAAGGATTTAGTTCTCTTTACTATGGCTACTAATGTACATCTACACGAATAGCTTCTAAAAGTTTTTACTGCTATTGCTGTTGGTGTAATTGTGTGAGTTCTGTACGTGAGTCCTATTTAAAAAGACATTTTCAAATTTTACATAGCATTAATTATATTAGTAGATTACTTCCAACTTTAATTTATAAAAGATGAGCTTTTAGATACGTTAGTGCATTACTGTTGATGCTTCCAATGTTTCGATAATGAACTTTCCAATAAGTACATTAAGTTTGATTCGTAGGAAATTACCTTTCTATTAATTTTTAAAAATTATGTTTACTGTAGTTTTATTTTCCTATCTTTATTAAATTTCGACTAGCCTGGTTACACTTTCATATTATCTTCGAGTCCTACTTTGGTTTACTAGTGCTCGTTTATATAAAGTTTTATTTATGTACATTTAAGATTTCATGTTATGCTGATATAGTCAGTTATTCACTACAGAACAATTTTGATTTAATTCTTTTAACATAAGCAATTTATTGTGGATGCACTGATATTTCTAATCAGTATGTTACGTTTTTAAAGGTTAATTAATTACGCAGATTGTTCTATTTACACGTGTTCTTAAAAAAAGTTATTATAATTTTTATGACTTACTGTAACAAAAATCTAAGAGTACCATTCAAATTATCTTTATTTTTCTTGTCATAAAAAGACTTCGAAGTTATCTAGGAACCTACATTAATTACTTTAGGTATGTAGATTTCTAGTGCCTGTGTGTATTATTTGAGTTCGTTTTTAATTTTTCAAATTTCAGTTTGATAGTTGTACCAAAAGACATGTTGATTTAAATTAAATTTATTTGTTGGGTTTAGTTGACAAAAATATTAATATGAATGTTAACCTTGGGTGGTAATTTCGTTAATTTTAAATAATTACCCCAGATTTAGTGCACTTTGTATGTGCGTGCATTTGTAACTTAAAGACGATTTAAGATATCTTAAATCTGAGTAAATGAAGGAAAGAAAATTTGTCTATGGTTTCACTCTCGATTAGGTCACGTGATCTGATGTTTCATCCATCGTAAACGCTGGAAGATCAGATTGGTATTATGAAATTTGTATGAGTAAGCTAAATCGACTTCCAACAGATATACTAAACACAGGTTCACAAGTTTGCCACAGTGCAGTGTGTATAGCAATGTATTTTTTATTTTGGTTTATACTCGTACTTTCCGACCGGATATTAAAGATATTAGTTTGACTAACTTGCAATTATTAGTTTTATCTGTGTCTTTATTTTTTGTAAAATATCGCTTTAAGTTTGAATTGAATGTAATTGTGGTTTATCAATTTAAAAAAAAATAATTTTCTTATTTAATTATACAATTATTTGATCCCGATCATTTGTAGCTGTTACTATTAATACATTTTTGTTTAGCATACCTTTTAGCATAGGTTGTAGAAGTTCTATTTTTTTATTGGGTATTTACAATGTTATAATTCCAATATCTTTAATTACGTGTCTCGATTTTAAAATAGATTAGAAACAGTTTATTTGATTTATTTATTTATCATTTATTAGTTGTCAATTTACAAAAACATTGGGACATTCGGTTGTTGAATGCAGGTTGTTAAAGTTAACTATGCGGTTCTTCATTAATAGTATTAAATATGCCAGGCAAAATTCTTTATTAAAAATTAAGATGTTTATTTCATATTATTTACATGAATCCAATACAAAAAATAAATCCTAACATTTATTAATTTAACACAAATTGACTAAAATAGAATCACGAGCAAATTAAATTAGATGATGAATTCAAAAATTTGATTTAGATAGTTTCCCACTTCCGCCAATGAGACGCTGCAAAACGAGGTTACGTATAAACGATCTTAAGAAAGACTTTAGTTTTCGATAGAGTTCAAATTGCAGTTTCCCGAAAAGTGTCGAAAATAAATTACTTCGATTAGAAATAATACTAAATGTCATTAGACGATAATTAGCCGCTCAATTTAGTAAATTGGTACACGAAATATAAATCGAAGTGCTAAACATTTGATTTTATTTAATTGTAAATTTTTAAGTACCTTAAGTTATAAATAACTTTCATTTTCATATAAAACAAGCAGTTTTTTAAGAAAATAATGGTTTGATGGTTTAATCAAAATAAATACAAATACCCTATGCAAAATGTTTTTTGTTATACTGCATTTCAATGAGAATTAAAAAATAATCTTACTGTTTTGTTTGAAATTTCAAATTACAGGTTTTATTTTAAAATGATCGATTGTTCAGGAATAAACGCAATTTTATGCTCTATCATTAGTTTTACACATCCACCCGTGAGACAGCACCACGTGGAAAAGAAAAACCACCTGTATCGGCTTAAAACAGTACATGGAACAAGCGTTAGCCTTGACAATATTGACAGTATACTTTGCATATATTGACAGTTAGTTCTACAGACTGTGACGTATGATTACTCTAGCCGTCGAGCGTGTTGAATATTCTAATACGCGATGTTATTCGAGATATTCCTTCCTCAGATAAAGGTCAACATTGAAATCGACTGTGTTAACAGGGGAAATTGTACAAATTCTGTTACATCATCTTACAAATACATTACCAATGTGGATGTCAAGAAAATAAATTCTCACTACATAAATATGCATTCTATTTTCTTCACTTATTAGCAACAAAATAAACTCAGTGCGTATATTAATACAGAATTTATACTATTTCATTAAGTTAAAATTATTAAATGAATAAATTAATAATTATTACACCTTTCTTAAAATAGGCGACTATTAAAAATCCAATTTTTTATGTTTTAATTATTTCTGTAAAGTACATATATGGAAATCTCTAAAGATTAAGAAATGTTTTTATTACTAAATAACCCACAAACATTATTAAATATTTTACTCATTCAGACCTGAGTCAACCGTTAAGAAAAATGTATATGTTGCAGAAAATTAAGTCCAATCCATTTTACTATTCAGTTTCAACCAAAAACTAACGGTGCAATTAAAACCTTTACAGAATTCATCAACCACAGTTGTTAATTCTCCACATGTAATCAATATTCTAAAATTTGTCTATATAACAAGGTCCTTAGAAATTAGTGATTATAACTTATGTTGGTTTTAGAAGTCATTACGGTTTAGCATTAATTCAAAATTGAAGCGCTACACTGCACCGTTTTTTCTTTTGCCCTAATTAATAGAGTGTGGCAGTTTTTTTCTCGGTGAATGCAAAAAATACCGATATAGTGTGTGGGGATGAAAGCTGTAAATATAGTTTGATGTAGTTTCTGAAAATAAATTTGAAAAGCTATTTTTAGGTAGGTAATTTAAAATAGAGTTATTGGCGACGTATATTGACTTTCATGAAGTCATATATGGAATGTATTTTGAATTTTGTCGTTAAATAGAGTTAACAAACAACAATCGTTTTTTGGTTTTTGTTATATTTTTATTGAATTTGTAAATTTCTAACACGAAACTTTCAGATTAATTTTATATTTCAACACTGAATTGAAAAATGAGAAATAGAATAAATATCATTATCTTGAAATAATATATTTTAAGTTTCTTACTGACACATAAATCCAGAATTTATATTTTGTAATAATTATCTTAAAACACAAAACAATTACAAGTTACTTTATTTAATATTCAAATTAATTTATTTAACTAAGTGGCAGATACAAATTGACATAAAAGTATTAGTAAGATATTTAAATAATTAATTATTTATATAATGACATTTATTAACAAAATAGCTTAGTTTATTCTAGTGTTACAGACTTTTTAATTTCTATAAATTTTTTAATTTGTCTTCAATTGTTTTAACTACTGCACACTAACATAATAACAAAAATTGAACCAATGGTATATTATGTTATCTTCAATATTATGGTATTTTGACTTGAAAGGAAAATCTAACTCTAAAATTTATGTAGCAGAGCCGATACGATTCAAGTAAGTTCTGATTAAATTGAAGGATTAATATTATTATTATTGGTTTTATTTAATTTAGTTGAGTTATTTTAACCTTAAAACATATCCAGTCTTGGAAAAATGATTTATTTTGTTAAAACTAATCACAAGCTCTGATTTTATTTACACATTTTTGATTTTTTCACAAACCTGATGTCTTGTAATAATGCTGTTTTCTCTCTGCACAGCCTGCTTTCTGGAATTCTGGTATTTACTGGAACAATTGTTGCTAAAGCTATCGAGGTAAATTTCTCCTACACTTTACTGCTGCTACTTTACTGCTGTGGATAAATTTTGAATTTTATTCTTTTATATCTTCTTTAGTTGAACGAACTAGACACCTCTCGGATTTATGAAACTCTCTAGGGCAGGATCGCTTGGATGATTTCCCGTCTTTTGATAAGTTTTTATTTAAATTACTTTTTTCTTTACTTGTTCTCTTTCATTTTATTTAGATATAATGTAGGCCTTTTTAAACTCTGTTGAACTTTGGACATTTATTTTATTTGTATTTTATTAAATATTACACAGTTAGAAATTTTACATGTTAACTTTATTTACCTTAATTACCCCCTTCGAAAATCTCATTCCTTTAGCTTGCATTTTTTTAATTTTCCAACTGTTTTTACATTTACATTTTTACCTCACATACTAGCCTGGCTTAGGTAATTTTCCCATCATGATCATTGTAAAATCCATTGAAACCATTCTATTAAATTATTTTTATAAAGAAATTGCTCCTTTAGTAACCGTTGTCAAGGCTATTTTAGATTGTTACTATAAACCAGCGTTTTTTTATTTTATTGTAGGTAAGATGTTTAAATATATTAAAAATGTAAAAATATTTTTATTAATTTTATTTACATTTTCCGTATTAGATATCGCTGTGAGTGGAAATCTCTCACCCTAAAATAAATCTTTAATCTAAATTATAGATAATAACAGCAATTATTAATAACAAATGGCAAATAGCAAATATCTAGTGGTTTTTTATATGCATCCATGAACAATTATAAATTAAAATTTTTTAGCTTGAACAACTGATAGGCCAGTAAAATAGAATCCGTTGGTGGAAATAAATGTTGGAAAGCGGGAGATCGTTTCGATCGCTTCGTTTGAGGTCAAATATAAGTATCCTAAGTTTGCACGGTCCCTCGACTCGAGCTTACCCGAGGGCATCAAAAGAACCACTAAATCTTCGGATCTTTTTTATTTTTTCGCTTATAACTTCAAAAAGGTGCTTTCCAACGAAAACTTTTCTAGTACAAGAATTAAAGAGCATTAAATTCTGAGTCGGATGAGTATCCAACACTTTAAAATCGGTCCCGTGGTATGGTCGAAATCGACGGTCGAAGAACGACAATTTTACAAATTTTCGATTTTCCGTCAGACCGGACGCCCAGAGGCTTTCCGTATAGAAAAACTCGTTGGACTCATTCTGATTGTTAATATAAGTCGAGAAATATCTAAGCTTTGATATTATAGAGGTTGCCGGATTAGATTAATGGCCATTTTTCCATCATTCCCCATCCTAGCAATTAGGATCAATCCATATGAAGTAGTGCAGTACTGGTCGCTCGATCATTTCGAAAAAAGATAATTTTTTGTGTGTTATCACCCCTAGGTATTGGTAGATCAAAACCACTGTCATTTTATCTTTATTTCATTTAATTGAAATATGGCAGCCATATTTGTTTCGTGGTGCACGACATTGCTTGCAGTTTTTGATGTAAACGTAACTCTTGATATCTCAAGAACGGTTGATCCTAGAGACCTGAGGTAAAAATGATTGTATTGATCACATGTCGTACTACATTTTTAAATCTAAACATAATTTTTGTGTAACATAACTTATGTGTGTGATTTAATCCAGAAGATTAAAGTTTTTACAAAAATTTCCGCTTTTATGTGAGCATATTTCATATATCCAGATAAAAATGAAGTCTTTGGGAGGATTTTCTATTTAAACGTACACGGTTAGAGGTAGTTTATGTATAAAATATTTTAAATCTGAAATTTTACTATTTTGGTATTTACGGGCTTTGAAGTTCTCGTTATGATACGTCATATCAATATTATGTTTATGATTAAAAAATGTAATCTGACATGTGAGCAATACAATCATTTTTACCGCAGGTCTCTAGGATCAATCATTCTTCAGATATCAAGAGTTACGTTTACATCCAAAAACTGCAAGCAACGTCGTGCACCACGAAACAAATATGGCTGCCATATTTCAATTAAATGGAATAAGAATAAAATGACAGTGGTTTTGATCTACCAATGCTTAGGGGTGATAACACACAAAAATTTATCTTTTTTAGAAATGATCGAGTGACCAATACTACACTACTTCATATGAATTGATTCTAATTGCTATGATGGGGGATGACAAAAAAATGGCCATTAAGTTAATCCGGCAACCTCTATAATATCAAAGCGTAGGTATTTCTCGACTTATATTAACAATCAGAATGAGTCCAAAGGGTTTTTTTATACGGAAAGCCTCTGGGCGTCCGGTATGACAAAAAATCGAAAATTTGTAAAATTGTCGTTTTTCGGCCGTCGATCTCGACCATACCACTGGACCGAAATTAAAGTGTTGGATACTCATCCGACGCAGAATTTAATGCTCTTTAATTCTTGTTTATTGTTTCCAGCCTTATTTTGTGGAACTCCATAATCATGAAATAAATAAAGATTATTAAAAGTTTCACAGTTTTATTAAAATACAACCTGACAATATTGTTTCGACAGCTATGCTGTCATTATCAAAAGTAATATAATTATAAACAAACACGTCGCTAAGGTAGATACAAAATAGGTAACTAGATAAAATAATAATAATAATCAGAATTAAATATCTAATACTTCCAGTAACGGAGAATTACTGAGCTCAAGTTGTTCATTCATTAAAGGTACCCTGAGTTTGTGTTTGTATATCTCAAAGGCTTCTAAAATGTCTAATTTGCGTTTGTTATTACAAAAATGTAGGAATTTAATATTATTTTGAGGAGTCACTGTGTGATTTTGTTCTAAAATGTGTTTGGCGTAATTCGATTTTTCAGGATGTTTATTTTTGTAATGGCGTACGTGTTCTTTATATCTTATGTCAAAATTTCGAAGTGTTTGTCCAATATATACCGAACTACAAAAAGAACAATTTAAACTGTAAATGCCCGATTTCATGATATCATGTGTTCTGTCTTTAGCATTAAATAAAAATGAAAAAGTGTTAGTGTTGGTTTTAAATGTTATTTTATAATTGTTGGTTTTTCTTAGTATATGTGCAATTTTTTCTGATATTTTGCCAAAATATGGTATCGATTTGTAATTTGTATCTTCTGTTTGATTGTCAATGGGATATATTCTTTTGATAGCTATCCTATAATCTTTTTCTATAACTGGTAAAGAAAACTCGCAATCTACTTCATAATTTAATAAAATTATAAAAATGTTAGCGTGACATATACATATATGTTTCGGCCTTTAAATTATCTAGCCATTCTCAAACTTAATTACTAAAATTATTTAACAAACATCTGTAAAAGGAATAAACTAATTAGATTGAATATTGTACTAATTGAGTTATAATAAATTTTCTTACCTATAGTTTGAACAAACTTAATTAAATCAAAAATAATAACATCATTGATAAGTAAAAGTTTTCATTTTGCAGAAAATCTTAAACATTTTTATTTGGAAATGTTTAAACCATAAAATTAAAGAGGATTAAAAAACCTCAAACAGGAACTGTTAGGGAACCTCCATTACAAGTAAGTAAAATTATAAACCCAATCGGTAAATTAGAAACGGAAAAGTTAGAAGAGACCTCTATTAGAAATATGAACAAGCTAACAAAATAACAAACTATAATTTTAGATTTTTGGGTATAATAGGACTTTTTTGTATTTGATCATTTAAGAGTTCATAATTATTATCTATTAAATATTTATTAATTTCGTAATTTTCTAAAATTGTAAGAATTTGAGAATTATTACAAATATGTAAAATAGAGACATCCTTATTCCTATCTGTGGTGTGACCAGTATCTAGAATATGATTTGCAAAGTGAGAAATGTCAGATCTATTATTTCTTATAGCACTATAATGTTCTTTTGTTCTAGTGTTGATTTGGCGTTCCGTTTTACCTATATAAACCTTATTACAATCAGTATCACCACATTCTAATTTGTATATACCACTTTTTTTCCCTTTCTCAATTTTTTGTTTGTGATTAATTAACATTCTTTGTATATTTGTATTACATTTGTAAGCTATGTTGATATTTTCTTTGTGAAATATAGTATTAATGATTTCAGAAGTTAGTTATAGTATTAATGAATCATTAATACTATATTTCACAAAGAAAATATCAACATAGCTTACAAATGTAATACAAATATACAAAGAATGTTAATTAATCACAAACAAAAAATTGAGAAAGGGAAAAAAAGTGGTATATACAAATTAGAATGTGGTGATACTGATTGTAATAAGGTTTATATAGGTAAAACGGAACGCCAAATCAACACTAGAACAAAAGAACATTATAGTGCTATAAGAAATAATAGATCTGACATTTCTCACTTTGCAAATCATATTCTAGATACTGGTCACACCACAGATAGGAATAAGGATGTCTCTATTTTACATATTTGTAATAATTCTCAAATTCTTACAATTTTAGAAAATTACGAAATTAATAAATATTTAATAGATAATAATTATGAACTCTTAAATGATCAAATACAAAAAAGTCCTATTATACCCAAAAATCTAAAATTATAGTTTGTTATTTTGTTAGCTTGTTCATATTTCTAATAGAGGTCTCTTCTAACTTTTCCGTTTCTAATTTACCGATTGGGTTTATAATTTTACTTACTTGTAATGGAGGTTCCCTAACAGTTCCTGTTTGAGGTTTTTTAATCCTCTTTAATTTTATGGTTTAAACATTTCCAAATAAAAATGTTTAAGATTTTCTGCAAAATGAAAACTTTTACTTATCAATGATGTTATTATTTTTGATTTAATTAAGTTTGTTCAAACTATAGGTAAGAAAATTTATTATAACTCAATTAGTACAATATTCAATCTAATTAGTTTATTCCTTTTACAGATGTTTGTTAAATAATTTTAGTAATTAAGTTTGAGAATGGCTAGATAATTTAAAGGCCGAAACATATATGTATATGTCACGCTGACATTTTTATAATTTTATTAAATTATGGAGTAGATTGCGAGTTTTCTTTACCAGTTATAGTAATGGTTTCTCCATTTTGAGATGGATATTAATATCAATTTATAATCTTTTTGTTTAATTGTCAATCATGTTCTGATTATAATGATTTGCATGTGCTAGTTGTTTAATGGTTGATATCTCTTTGCTAAAATCTGATTTTGTTAGTGGAATAGTTAAAGCTCTGTGTACTAATGATCTGTAGGCTGCTATTTTATGTGTATTATGGTGACAAGACTCATTTGGTATTGTTATGTCTGTTTGTGTTGGTTTTCTGTATATGGAAAATTCAAAAAGATTGTCTGCGTTAATCTTGATATTTAAATCGAGAAAGTTTATAGCCCTGTTTTGTTCTGTTTCTAGTGTAAATTTTATATTAGGGTGGATACTGTTTATAAGAATTAAAAATTCATTGATAACCTCAAAAGAACTGTAAAAACAAGCTTAAATGTCATCAACATAACGAAACCAGAAGATAATGTGTTTAGAGAGGTTTAATTCAAATATTCGATCTTCAAACTTGTCCATAAATATGTTAGCTAATAGAGGACTTAGAGAATTACCCATAGGTAAACCATCCTTTTGTAAATAAATTATGTTATTAAAAGTGAAATAATTTTGACTTATACAAAGGTCAAATAATTGAATTAACTCTAACCTTTTAACTAATTCTATATTACTATTGATCAAGAAACTATCTAATAAAGGAATACATTCTTGTGGGGGTATTCTGGAGAACATGTTGCAAATATCAAAACTAACAAGTTTTGAATGTGGTGGAAGATGTATGTTTTGCAGCTTATCTACTAATTCTAATGAATTTCTAACAGAGTATTTCGATTTGTAATCTATCGTGTTAATAATCTGGTTCAGTTTTTTGGATAAAATGTGATTAGGTGCATTGATGTATGATACAACTGGTCTTATTGGCATATTCTGTTTGTGCATTTTTACTAATCCATATAGTTTAGGTATTTGTGGGTTTTTATTAATGATTTGTTGCTTTTCTAATTCTGAAAAGCAGATATTGCAGTTTTCTAAACCTTGTTTTATTTCTTCAATCTATAAAACAGAAAATCACAGAGAACAATCTAATATCTGTTAAAGCAGATAAGGGTAACACTTTGGTAATTCTTTCAAAAGATATTTACATACAAAAAGTTAATGAATTTATTAATAAAGAAAATTTAGAAACTTTAAACAAAAACCCAACCACAAAATTCCAAAAAGAAATAAAACAAGGTTTAGAAAACTGCAATATCTGCTTTTCAGAATTAGAAAAGCAACAAATCATTAATAAAAACCCACAAATACCTAAACTATATGGATTAGTAAAAACGCACAAACAGAATATGCCAATAAGACCAGTTGTATCATACATAATGCACCTAATCACATTTTATCCAAAAAACTGAACCAGATTATTAACACGATAGATTACAAATCGAAATACTCTGTTAGAAATTCATTAGAATTAGTAGATAAGCTGCAAAACATACATCTTCCACCACATTCAAAACTTGTTAGTTTTGATATTTGCAACATGTTCTCCAGAATACCCCCACAAGAATGTATTCCTTTATTAGATAGTTTCTTGATCAATAGTAATATAGAATTAGTTAAAAGGTTAGAGTTAATTCAATTATTTGACCTTTGTATAAGTCAAAATTATTTCACTTTTAATAACATAATTTATTTACAAAAGTATGGTTTACCTATGGGTAATTCTCTAAGTCCTCTATTAGCTAACATATTTATGGACAAGTTTGAAGATCGAATATTTGAATTAAACCTCTCTCAACACATTATCTTCTGGTTTCGTTATGTTGATGACATTTTAGCTTGTTTTGACAGTTCTGTTGAGGTTATCAATGAATTTTTAATTCTTATAAACAGTATCCACCCTAATATAAAATTTACACTAGAAACAGAACAAAACAGGGCTATAAACTTTCTAGACTTAAATATAAATATTAACGCAGACAATCTATTTGAATTTTCCATATACAGAAAACCAACACAAACAGACATAACAATACCAAATGAATCTTGTCACCATAATACACATAAAATAGCAGCCTACAGATCATTAGTACACAGAGCTTTAACTATTCCACTAACAAAATCAGATTTTAGCAAAGAGATACCAACCATTAAACAACTAGCACATGCAAATCATTATAATCAGAACATGATTGACACTTTAATTAAACAAAAAGATTATAGGTTAGCTATCAAAAGAATATATCCCATTGACAATCAAACAGAAGATACAAATTACATATCTATACCATATTTTGGCAAAATATCAGAAAAAATTGCACATATACTAAGAAAAACCAACAATTATAAAATAACATTTAAAACCAACACTAACACTTTTTCATTTTATTTAATGCTAAAGACAGAACACATGATATCATGAAATCGGGCATTTACCGTTTAAATTGTTCTTTTTGTAGTTCGGTATATATTGGACAAACACTTCGAAATTTTGACATAAGATATAAAGAACACGTACGTCATTACAAAAATAAACATCCTGAAAAATCGAATTACGCCAAACACCTTTTAGAACAAAATCACACAATGACTCCTCAAAATAATATTAAATTCCTACATTTTTGTAATAACAAACGCAAATTAGACATTTTAGAAGCCTTTGAGATATACAAACACAAACTCAGGGTACCTTTAATGAATGAACAACTTGAGCTCAGTAATTCTCCGTTACTGGAAGTATTAGATATTTAATTCTGATTATTATTATTATTTTATCTAGTTACCTATTTTGTATCTACCTTAGCGACGTGTTTGTTTATAATTATATTACCTTTGATAATGACAGCATAGCTGTCGAAACAATATTGTCAGGTTGTATTTTAATAAAACTGTGAAACTTTTAATAATCTTTATTTATTTCACTCTTTAATTCTTGTAATAGTGATGTTTTCGTTGGAAAGCACCGCTTTGGAGTTATAAGCGAAAAACTAAAAAAGGTCCGAAGATTTCGTGGTTCTTTTGATGCCCTCAGGTAAGCTCGAGTCGCGGGACCGTGCAAACCTAGGATACTTATATTTGACCTCAAACGAAGCGATCGAAACGATCTCCCGCTTTCCAACATTTATTTCCACCAACGGTCCAAAACGGGTCTTATTTTACTGGCCTATGAGATAAATAAATACTTTTATTTCCCCCTTCTATGTAAATGGCACTTTACAGGCCTTTATGTAACTAAGTAAATGAGTAATTACAGCCACAGCTCTGTAAAACTTTACGGGCTTCTAAAAGAGACCTGTAAAGTTTTAAAATGCTCATCAACAAAAAGCTATGGCAACCAATGTGTTGCTTAACCAAAACACCATGGTAACGCCTAGCTATAAATTGTGCTACAGCCTTTGATTCCAAAATGACTTTTTATTAAAAATATACAATTCATAAAAAAATGCTGGTGAAGGTGGAAATAAAAGTTTGTACGCGACACGCTTTGCAATTAATCGTTACTGGGCTCGTTGGATTATGGAGGCTCGCTCCTTCGTCGCTCGCTCCACAAGCTTTCCACCTCGCCTGTAAAGATTAATTTACAAAGCTTGGCACGTAAATAACTATTATAAGTATGCTGATAGAAATATCATCACATTATATTATTACCAAATTAAATATTTTTAAAACGACCAAGTAGTAAATTCATTTCTACATACAACAGTAAAATATTATATTTCTAACTGGTATACTTTTGTTTTTATCGGACGATACGCAATAAAAGGTACCCATTTTTAGGGACAATTTCATTGAAGTAAGTTCACTAATTTTTTTCTCAGAAAGTATATGTCATATATCTATGAGATTTTTGTAGGGGTTAGAAAGAAACCTTGCGGTTCTTATGCTATTTTCAGACAAAAAAGCGTTTTACTTAAGATTTATGTGAATAAATAGCGAACAATGCGTTCTTGTTTATTAATAGAGATAGCTTCAAATTTTTTTCGCTAAATCAACACTTTTTATGTGTAGACATTATTGTTTTTAAAAAAATGTTCCCAATTTTAATAATAAAAATGCGGAAACAAAAAAACTTTTTTCTTATGATAAACGGTTTCGACAAAAAACGGTTTTTTTGTTATTGCACTTTTATTGTTAAAATTCGGAACATTTCTTTAAAGAAAATAATGTCTACATATGAAAAGTGTTAATTTAGCGAAAAAAATTTGACGCTATATCCATTAATAAACAAGAACGCATAGTTCGCTATTTTTTCATATATATCTTAAATAAAACACTGTTTTGTCCGAAAATTAATAGAATAACAACCGCAAGGTATTTTTCTAACCCCTACAAAAATCTCATAGATATATGAGATATATTTTCTGAGAAAAAAAATATTTAACTCACTCTCAATGAAATTTTCCCTAAAAATTGGTACCTTTTATTATGTATCGTCCGATAAAAATAAAAGTATATTAGTTACAAATATGATATTTTACTGTTACATGTAGAAATAAATTTACTATTCGCTCGTTTTTCAAATATTTAATTTTCTTCAGTAGTTTTCGAGCAATACGATATCAAAGTCAGAGGACTCTAGAAAAAAAATGAATAGTAGTAGAATAGCTATGTAATTGCAGATAATCGCAATGGATTTTGTCAATTATTCACTTACCTTTTTTCTTGTTGGTGAATGTTTAATTTAAAATTAAATATTTATAATTATCGTCAAAGGGTCACGGGTATTTATTTGATTAATTTTGTTATGGTAAAAGATGTACATGTTTTGCAATAAATGTAAATGGAAATTTTATGTAATGAAGTCATTATAAATTCTACGCATTCTAAATCATTCAAGATTACTTCTAACTTATTAGTCTTAACTAATAATACTAATGATGATGAGTATTAATTTTCAATTGAGTATTCTAGTAATAACTGTCAAATAGTGAGGTAATTTAATAAAATCTAAACCTATTAGTGTTCGAATTATTTCGAAGTATGTAAAATTCCAACGAAAAATAAACATGAGCAAGGAATATCAAAACTTCAACATTTTTTTCTGTATAAATCCGAATCAGAATCGTACCTTCTATTTCAATACGATGCTAACCACATTGAAAATCCTTTCTCAAGTCTGTAGCTATAGAATTAGTAGGGAAAGTGAAAGGAAAGAGAAAATCCGCTATTCGCAGAACAATCAATGTCTTAAACTAAATTAAGCAACCGTAATCCTCTCACATCCCATTCACATTTCTTTATTCTCGGATGGCGAATAAAAACCTGATATTGTTAAATATTGGAAATTTGATACATATGCAAAAGTATATTGACTACTCCACAACATATTAATAACGTCGATTCTATCATCTATTTGTAAATCTTTAAATAATTTCAGAAGGAGTTATAAAAAGCTTAATTACGATTAGTAAACATCTAAGAGCCAAATCTAAAGAGACAAACTGGAACGTGAGTGACAGGTTCTTTAACATTACATTTTGATTTTGGTGTTCTCTAGCTGACACGGATTAAATCAACATGAATTTGTTAATTGCAAGGACAGGCATAAAGGAAAGTAATTTAAGTTTAAAACATGATTTAACTACTAATTTTACATAGAACTGAGATCTTTAATCTCGGTGCATTTGTTCTAGGAGGGTTCGCAATGTTAACATGCCTGATAGTGTCAATTCAAAGCGTCGCGCGTCGGTCGCGTCGCTTGCTTTGGTTTTCTGATATTGCATATTCTGCTTTTCCCCGCGGGGTTACGGACAGATAATATACAGTATGCTATATCCGTAGAATATCGATATAGAAAGATCCATTTCAAATAAATATTAGCGTTAAATAATAATTATAATAAAGCGTCTATATTTTGGCGAGATTTAGCTTATAACGTTTAAGTTTTAGTACTAGACAAATAAAGGAGGTTAATAGAGTTGCGAACAAATCCTCGAGGATATAATTGTACGTATGTATTGAGACGATATCATACCATCTAACTAAAAATTTATTTAGTTTGTAACACATAAAGAACATTTAACAGGCTACTATAGGCTCCGGAAGCTTTCAAATAGTCAAATAGCATTTATACGTAATATTCATGCAATAAAAAAATAGATACTCATGCTAGGATATTAGTTTTATTCATGCTTAAGGATACATGCTTGGTTACAGATAATTGTATCAAGTTAAAGTAGGAAAATAGGAGTACGATTGTCTTAATACACATTTAACCTCATTTTCTAAAAGGTTTATAAATATAAAAAGGCATAGATTAGATTCTTTTTGTAGTAGAACATGGTTTATGTAACCCATGTTACATGTTCAGGATAGTTTATCCATTTTTTAAAGGATTTTATCTTTCTTTCGTTATATGGTGTTTCAGGATAATTAACGTAAAAGAGAATTTTATTGATACTACTAAGCGGAATCAATTTCGGGGAAATATTTCACTGGAAATATGTAAAACGGGTCTTTATTAAAATGTCTATAACAATACATTTAACTTACAAACTCCTGTATTTGAAAAATTTGTGTTAATCTTTGTGAAGGTATTCGCCTTGCTGATATGCTTCGATTTTCCCAAATATTGATTTTAATATTTTACACCGTTTTATGAATGCAGCCACTTGGAGTATTGTATTCTGGACAAGAGTGAGTATAGTTTGATTTCATTTATGTTGTAATTTGTATGTGAACTTGTAAAGCATCGTTTGACCTTAAAAACGTGTAAACAGATTTTTTATTTAAGTATTTCTTTTATTGTAAATATTTTTCTATATATACGCATTTGTATGAGTTACCTTGGGTAGCTATGTAGTCATTCCTTGTATAGGCATAGCTAAAGTTAATGAGTCTTCATTGCAATCAAGTTTTAATGAGATTTTTGACCGTTGGTCGGTTTCGTTGATTTTTTCAGTTATCGTTTATTTTAGACCATAAGTGTGTTATATTGTTTTAATTGTTTTTGCGCAAGCTACATTTTTGTCTTTTTAGATTTAAGATTAGTGCTAATTATGAACACATGTTTTTCGTTAGTGACATCATGATAAAATTTTGATGTGCGATTGTTTTGAGAATTTGTTTTGTTTTTCGATTGCTTTGGTAAAAAATATATAAACTCCGGAGAAAAAAAAAACAATTTCAATTGATAAAACGCATTGGGAGTGTCCATGCTCGACTCCAGACCAAAAATCTGCAAAATAAAGTAAGGTTAAGTGATAACCACATGTTTTTTTGTAAATAAACGACAATTTTTAACAAAGTGTTTATGGAATTGAATAGTCACCTGAATATTTAAATTAAAGAAGATTTATTTTCGTCCTTCAACAATTATATGGAATTGTGAACGATTTATTTAAATTAAATAAAGAAGATTTATGTTTATTTAATTATTGATTTGGATAATTTGACTTGGATGGATATGAAAGATCAGCTGTCAGCTGCATTGAACCTGTCTGTACTTCTGATAATGCAATAGAAAATACATTTGATTGGATTCGTTGACGTACATATAAGGTAAATCGAAAATAAAAGGATATGGTTTACATTAGAAACGACAAAATCATAATGACAATTTTTTTTTATAAATTTAGAATTTATTTTTCTTATTTGAGAGTGTTTTCAATAACAAAGTTGTAACATTTGAACAATTTCAATTTGTTTCTTCACAAAAATAATTAATTTTTTGTTAGATAAATTTATTTAGCAATTGTAATTATTTTTCTTATCTGATAAACTTATTTGATGTCAGTTTGTTCAAATGGAGACCAGTTACAACTCCCATGTCAGGTTGGTAACTAATATTTAACACACTTGAGCAAGCTCAAGGAAGATTTTCCATTTTTTTAACTTTTCTGTTTATGTATTTGTTTTTTGTTAATTTTCTCTTTTGAAATAGATTTTCTATTTATCATAATAAAAATAAAGATCTGTGTTTTAATTTATCTATGTGTTTGTTTATTTATTTAATGTTTATGCAAGAATCCATTTATTTTCTTCACATACAGAGCTAGTTTAAGTTAGCTGTTTGTCCAGTTGCAGAAGTGCAAGTGCATTGGTAGTAAGTTTCTTTTTCCAGGTACAGGAATTAATAAGATCAATGTAAATTTTTATCTCATGCTCTATCGAATTAAACCTGAGACAGCTTATTTGGGTAAAAGAAAATTTGGGTGTTATTTAAAATTTCTTTATTAAAGCTAGCCAAAGTAATTTTAACGTCATTAATTTATTTAATTTTTTTTATTTAAAAAAATAACATCTCAGCATTTTTACGTTTTTATTATGCGAATTGCTCTTTTTACTTGATATTGAACATTTTCATTAAGTTTTTAATACTGATCAAATGTAATACAAAAAAATCACATTTGCTTTATATCATTTTAAATTAATATAATAATATATAATAATAATAATAATAATTAATAGATAGATCGATAGTCGCTCGTCCCATTCTGGCTTCACAGCTGTAGTACTATCTTTTTTGTCTGCGCAGAATAACTACTCGTACATTTGCCTAGTATTAGAAGTTGAACGGTATGTAGCTCATCTCCTTTCAACCAATCACAACAAATAATAAAAAAATTCGTCTATTGTTATTCTTAGATTTCTAGCTTCATTGAGAATTATTACATATTTTAATTGTAATATTATTTGACACCTACAATCTATTAAAAGTGTTTCCGAGAAGAGACTACCATAGATCTTTAGTTTTAATCGGATCTGGAATCTCCACGAAGATTAGATTCAGCATTATGTAAGTTGGACGGACTAAAACTAAATCATTTGAGTGACATAAACGATCTGAGAATTTGAGAACCGAGTATAGATTAAATAATAAAGCAGTGGACCCAAAGTAGATCCTTGGGGGACACTGGAAGTTAATTATATCAGACAGTTTTATTACGAAGTTTATACTACGACACGATAAGGTGTTGGCCATATTCAAAGAAAGCATCCTAATATGAGTAACATGTAACTTTTTCACGGAATTATTACAATTGCTGTCAAACTAGTCAGCATTTTATATAAATTAACATTTATACATGTATTTACAGAAATGTAATTATGAAATTTTTTTTATCAAAACAATATTGGAGCTACGGTTTTATTTAATAACATTAATGTACAGTATGTACATACATATATATTAATATTACTAAATGAAAACAAAGCGATGCTCGATTAAATAACATTATTACGAAATTAGAATTTGAAATGTTTAATTAGCTTCGTGACTCAATCAACAAGAATATTTAATTGTGAATTACATTACATATTAAACATTTTGCTTAGTATATAAATACCTATTGATTATTAAATTTTCTGGGCTTATTCTAAAAATATCTCTTGTTATACAGGGTGTAAAATTATACCTGGTCTAACATCAAATTTAATTTTTCAAATAGTAACCCTCAATTTTCTTGACATTACAATTCTTGACAAATTACCTCTTAATGTTTTTAAGATATTGAATTTATTCCTTACTTTTCGATCTCACCTTACACAGATTTTCGTATTCAATATACGGAGGATACCGAAATCTGTCATTTAGTAAAGTTAGTAGTAGTGTTTGAACACAGAACACAGTGAAATGTGGCTTACCTGGAAATTTCCGTTGGGATTTAATCACTTCGCATTAAGGTATCTTTCTAAACTACACATTACTATTATTAGATTTATTTTTATTAATTCCTTGCTTTTGTCAAAAATCCATTGCTTAAAATACAAGAGGCAAAATCGTACCAATCATATAAAATCTCTTTAATTCGGTATACCTTAGTTTTTTTCGGCAAAATCTACAATCTAATAACCCAAAAGCTGCTGGCGTGCTTGGCCCCTTGCCGAGAAAACTTCTTTGGACTTTTATCTCCGGTTCTTTTGTAGAAAGTTATTGCCTTCCTTTTTTGCCCTGTGTTTTTAGGGGGCCTCCCTCCGCAGGACTCCAAAAAGACCTGCCCGTGTCATTTGTCTTGTATTTGTCCCCTCACGGTTTCGAGTTGGTTTGCATATTTTGTTGGTTACTTTTTTGGGACTAGCTCCTTAATTAGTATAGTCTAGGGGTGGGGCAAGTGAGGAAGTTCTGGGAAAAACAACACTTGTCAGCTTTTCTTGAAATTACTGAGATGTGCTTTTCTAACCTTGTTTCCCATAAGGTGCGCATTAGTTTAAGAACACCGGTTTCTTCTAAAAGTGGATAACATATTGCTACGATTGTTATTACTGTATATAATTAGGATGGTCCCGGATTCGGGCAACAAGTTACTATGATTGATATTGGTAAAAATAAATTGATTTATATGAGAGTACAAACAAATTATACAGCAAAAGACTTCGGTAGTAGCACAGTGGTGATAGATACAAAATATAAACCACCTACCTCTACCATAAAAAAATTCTGCGCCGGCTAATTACAAACACGGTAAAAGCTCCACCACACTGAGACCTTCGGGCGGCTCGCATGAGTAGGGCATTAAATAAATATAGATCTAGGAAACACAAGTAATGTATACAATATAAACCAATTTTTTTAAATTTTTTTAAATGACAAAAAGATTTATTTGCAAATGAACACAAACAACAAACAACAAAAGAATTAATATATAAAAAAAATTATTTTGATTACCATGCACAAATGAAAAATCAATCCGAAGATAGTTAATGCCTTTTATCCGATGAGTAATATTTCTGGCATCATTATTATCTAAATTACTAAATTAAAAAAATTAAATATATACTTTAAATTTTAAATCAAACCAATATTTGGCGCCAATAGTTTGCCAACTGAAATTGTTACAAAATTTTTCCATTTGTTTAAATATTAAAATGGTGGAAGAACAACCACCTACCTCTCTAAGTCCATTTAATGATTATTTTTTTCAAATTCCCTTCCAAAATCCAAATTATAACAAAAGTTAAAAGTTCCAATATCCAAATAAAATTTTCTTCTCGTAATATGAATACTCCACAAATAAATTCACAGCACTGATTATTATATTAATCAAATGTAATTATTATTAAAAAAAATCAAATTCAAAGATCTTCGATAATAATCATTTAACGTTTCTTGACATTTGGTTTGTTTACATTTTTTGAACTCGCAACATAATCTTAAAATTTTAAATTTTTAGTCTCAACATGTGTGTACTGTTTGAAAGTTCTAAAATAACAGAGAGTTCGTTACTAAAATAGTCGTTGTATGTAGTAAAAATAGTCTTTTCATACCCTTTTTCAAACAAAAGAAGGCTATAGTGATATTTTTGGTTACAAACAAGATAATTTTTAAAACTAAATACAACATAACCACATAATTGTTTATAACTACTAATTATTCATTAAATTAATTCAATAAATAGATAGCCAAAAAAATTCCCTATCCAATGATATATGACACTTGTACTGGCATAAAAGAACAAGGTTGCTAGAAAAAATCAACCGAAGCATCTTCCCTATACAACTATCAGATAACTAAGATTAACTTAATTACTTAAAATTACCTATTTATATCTTCCTATCTTGACAAAATCAAACCTTATATCCTAATTAACATTATTTATCTACTGTTAGATATCATTAAAATGAAAATAGTAGCTAAATTACACTATTTCAGATTGCTATGGCAATTTTACATTTTATTTCAAAGATCTCTTCTACAAAAAAACAATCCCAACATTCAGGATTGTTTTAAAATTGTCTTAAAAAGCTGCTTGGCAAAACAGCATTAAAGTATTTTACCCACGAACTGTATAATCTATCTAAAGAAAGAAAATGAACGATATCACTATCTCGTTAACTTGGAACATATTTTTTATATTAATAAAGTAGGTAAGGTAGCAAATATTTGCATACATCATTACTACCATGTAACTTGTATGTTTTAAGTTAAAATTTGCCTTAATTTGACCTCGACTTTATTTTAATTGACTAATTAAGTCACGACTTTACATCGTTAGCTGAATAATGAAAAATTACCAAGATTCTAAGAAAAATCAACTTTAAAATTTATCATTTTACTACTTAGTGTGTTCTAGGTGCATGTTTATTAAATTAAAACCTTTTCTTTGGCTTTATAAAAAAATATTTAAAATAATTATTTTTCTCCTTGAGGTTATGCAACCCATCTAACATCTCGTTGGAAAAATTTACCTGGGGGTGCATACTATCTATTGCATGTCAAGTATCATGAAAATATCTATAGTTCCATAAAAACACATAATTCAGGCTACAATTTCCATACAAATACACTTTTACATTTTTGACAAATGTTTTTTTCCAGAAACCCCTCAATTGCTGAGAAATGCTGGTGGTCGGGTTATGTTCTGCTGGGGCGAACGGAACCTCACTGATACCGATAGTACTTACGTCCTCGGGGATGCAACTGGCCACGTAGCAACCATCATCTGTCAGCGGTCGGTACTGAGTGTGTTCTCGTATCAGTCTTACAAATCAAACAAGGGACAAACAGTAGGACTAGATTTCGCTTTCCAACATACTGAAACAGTGTTGTTCTGCATCTTTCGACGAGGGATATTCAAAATCCCAAACACTAGGTCTCATACATTTTTTTTGTTTCTCCGGTTCTATGAATTCCAATACTCATTCTTGAGTTTAACTTATTCTCAATATTAGAGAACACGAAATTAAAAACACTTTAAAATCCAGTGTTTTTTCCTTTTCCTCTTTTGCCAGTTGTGTTTCAAGATTGTCAAATGACTTTTCAATCTGTTCAAGTGATAAAAGACAAATTCGGCAAGTATGTTTCAGCTCTTTTGTCTGCCCTATAGCTGTCTGCGTTTGAAGAACCGCTTTCACCTTACTTACTTTCGAAAACACATTGCGTACTGTTAAAGTTAATGAAAGTTAATTCAGCAACAAAAGAAAAGTGCAGAAATTCATCGATTAGGAGGATTGTCAAGGCTACTTTTCTTGGTGATCTCCGTTAATTATACACTGGTGGTGACTGTGGTGACATCACAGATAGCATGTGCACAAATGGCGCATCTACAATATTTCTTACAATATTTGTAAATAAATCTATCAAGAATCATGTTTAATTATACATTATTGAATCAGTCAAGAAGGAACACTTTATAGTAACCCAATAACAATATTATCTTAAGTAATTTAAAAGACAGATAAAGTAGGATAGAGAAAAAATACAATATATGATAAATTATTTATTTATTTATTTATTTATTTAATTACTCCCAACAAAACCGGCATTGCCCAGTTACATTGTGGGGGAGTTCCCGCATTACAATTATAATTAAATACATATAGAAAAAAAAACATATTATATAATACAAAACAATGGAAAATAAACAAAAAATTATTTATTGAAAATTGGAATGAAACGAGATATGTAGGTATATCTGGTAACTAACCGTTATTAAGTATTTTGAATACTGAATTCCTAAACGATACGAGGGATGGATTAAATAAATCAAAATCAATCTCAAAACTGATGTAGTTGATGGTTGTGGCCATTCGTGTTATTGGAGAAGAAAATCTAGCAATTGTTCTATACCTTGAAATGTATAAGAGGCTTCGAGGTCGGGATCTGTGTGCTGGTACATATAAATGTACCAAAGGCAACAATTTGGGACAGTCTATTCTATTATTTATAAGCCTATAAATAAAGCAGATGTCTCCCAATTCCACTCTTTTATGTAACTTGATTGTACTAAATTCATTCCTAACTTCCTGATATTCATTATAATGAGGATATCTGCCATAAGCTTTAAAGTGCAAATATTTCAAAAACTTATTTTGAACAGTTTCAATTTTATTTTGATATGTATTTATGCCAGAATTCCATACTACCGATGCAACCTCTAGTTTCGATCTTACCAAGGAATTGTACAATAATTGTATCGTTGTTGTATTTTTAAAATCTTTCGTAGCTCTTATTAAGAAGCCAAGATTTTTTGCCGCCGCGTTTACTATGTCATTGACGTGATCGTCCTATTTTAAATCACTCTTAAGGTAAACTCCTAAGTCCCGGATACTAGAGATTCGTTCTAAATAGTTGCCATTGATGGTATATTGATATTGACTTGGATGCTTTTTTAATGTGAATGTCATAGTTTTACATTTATTTATGTTAAGATTTAATTTATTCATATTACTCCAATGCATTAATGAATTAACATTGTTTTGTAGTGTTTGATGATCATATATACTAGTAATTTCTTTATATATCTTGACATCATCTGCAAATATAAGTCACATTTCCGAATACAGGACGGGAGATCATTAATAAATAACAGAAAAAGCAGAGGCCCCAAATTACTGCCCTGTGGCACACCCGAATATACCAAGAACTTTGACGACTGAATCCCTTGTACTTGAACAAATTGAAATCTACTATGTAAGTAAGATCTAAAAAACTGTAACAAATCTATAGAAAAACCATACTGATACAATTTACGTAATAATATATCGTGGTTAACAGAATCAAAAGCTTTAGAAAAATCCGTGTAAATTACATCCACTTGTCCTCCTCTATCAATTATACTACTGATAAACTCTATATAAGTTATGAGATTTGTTTCAATAGCTCTTTTATTTATAAATCCATGCTAAAGCTCTGTTATATCATTTTTTAAGGTATTATATAATTTAATATGTATTAATTGTTCAAATATTTTCGCTGGCGCGGACAGTATAGATATAGGTCGATAATTCGTAACTTTACATTTATCATCTGACTTATGTACTGGTATAACTTTGGTTATTTTCCATTTATCCGGAAAGGTATTTGTTTTTAGAGCAAGATTATATAATACTGTTAAAGGATAACTAAGGAAATGCCGGCACGCTTTAAATATATACGGAGGTATTAAATCTGGGCTTACATATTTTTTGGGCTTAAGTTTTTGCATTACCGCCTCAACCTCTTGGACATTTACCGAATAGAATGTAATGCTATCAGTATTACTATTTATGGTTGTATTTAGGTTGGGCTCCGATATTATTTGATTAACGTTATACGTCGAGTCGTTACTATGCACGGATTTAAAATATTCTGCAAATAAATTTGAAATTTCAGTTGAGAATTGTTAGTCACTTTTTCTTCAAATTGAAAGTTACCTAATTCAAAGTTGCCACGACGTTTTTTATTTACACAATTCCAAAACTCGTTTGTATCGTGCATGATGCCTTGTTCTATAGATGTGACGTGTTCGGTGTAAGCTGTCTTTATATCCCTTTTAACCTTTTCACGTAACCTACAATATTCTTGCAAATGGTAATCCGAGATATTTTTGTTTTTAGTCTATATGTTTTTAGTTTATATTATGTCAAAGATGTACATAAAAGCTCTTGAAAATGGGACACGCGATCTTAAAAAGTTGAGTAAATAAATAAAGAATAAACTGGAAAAGCTTAATTAATTATACTCAAAATGATTAATTAAACCAGTTAACGAATATTAATTAATTGGGCAACCATTTGTAATTCAAACTTTTGAAATTGCTTTGCATTAAAAGCGAAGGTTTCTTTGAGTCGATATATTTTCGATAATTTCAACAGAATGATGGCTACACAAAAATCTACTGACAGTAGCTGTTTTGGGTGTAGCCTCAGAGGTCACCGATTAAATCTTCAACGATATAATATAACCAAAGTAGGTTATATTTAAATATGGATGTTTGTAAATCCTAAAAATATAGTTCAGTAAATCGGAACAGAAAAAAAAAATAAAAAATAAGAGTAAAGGTTTAGGCAATTTCAGTATTAAATACTCAGTATAAAAAATGAGCAAATTTCTACAAAGTAGATTAGAGGTGTGCAAAAAATGGATAAACATATGTCATGTTGTATAATGCTGATATTAACGATTAAAAAAAAGAAGCGTTTTGTAGATTATTTCTACAAAACTTTTACTTTAGAGCAGTTAGTTGCATAGTTAATCAATTAACGTAAGAAAAGTTTGTATAAACTAGTAAGTAGATCTATTATCTTAAGATGTGGAACGTATCCAAAGCACGTGAGAAGTCTATAACATCAATTTTCCACAAATAAATAGGAATAAAATACTAGTAAACACTAATCCTGCAACCAATTGGTCATAACCCAACTAGAATTATGAAAAATTAATAGTTCAAATGCACGCAGATCTCTTTTAAAATAGCTTAACACAAAATTAAGTAAAATTTAGCCTCAGAACAGCTGTCAGCAGCAGAATAAGCGAAAGATGGTAATAGGAAAAAAGTCCTAGAATACTCTTTGTAGGAAAAAGAAACAAAGCATTTGAGATATGCAACTCAATCTACATAAACTAAAATACATTTGATTGTGTAGGCCGGAGGCGTAATTCAATAATGATTTAAATTTTGTTAAACATTCTTTTGGTACATTTATTTTAAAGAATTTCTAATTTTCACAAATCAAAGTGAATCCCAAGTCTGAATGTTACATTTGACAGGTCCTTTCGGGTCGTGTGACTGCTTGCTCCTGAGTATGCGGGAACGGTCGGTTACGCTACACTAGCAGCAGTTCATATGCGTTCCATTTTGAGACCAAAACGTAAAATACCACAGAGTCGGATTAAGGCATACATAAAAAGATAATTACAACAAATTAGTCGCTTACCCTTTCAATGGAAATTAGCAGTACTTACGGGGGGATTGGGGATACCCCGTGCCGTCTCACGTTGCTTCTGGATGATTGGAGCCTTCGAGAGTGAAGACCTTCAGTGCACTACTACAATCATGATGACCTGAAACAGATGCTTGCCGCATCGGGCGCCCTTTAGCCGAATTGCTAACAGGATCAGGTACACACTGGGGCACCGTCATGTATTCACCTCCCCTGAGACCGCCCCTCGTCGGGGTTGACATACAGGAAACTAGAGGGGAATAAGCACTCCAAGACTGCCCAGTAATGAGCTGGGGCCACTGGTGTAATTCTAACTAATTACTCAGGTCGAGGCCGACTTTGAAATGCGCCCATTTCTCCGTCTCCAAGCAAACAGTATACTGTGCGGTTGATTTTACAGAGCTCAATTTATATATCATCAACAACAACAGCAATTCTACAAATTGCTAACAAATCAACACAACAACAAAACAACAACAGGCAATTTCTCAATTGCCAACACATCAATATAATACGGCAATTCCACCAATTGCTAACATCAACATAAAGCCAATATCACACATTGGTCAACAATCACAATTCAACATTTCATGTTGCCTAACAACAACCAACGAATAGGTACCAGCACATATAAGTGTCATTTCCATTTCACACACACAGTAAATATTAGCATTACGCATATCTAGGTTTTTAGTCTCAATACAGAATACACGCACTACACTCGAAGCCGCTAAAGGCCTTTTTTTACGTTCGAAGCCGCCCGACCATTCGCCCAACACTATCATAAGGCAACTGTCCCTTCTGACATCATATAACCGACCGCTACCCCTAATTTTGTATACTTTTGAATATGTGTTGCTACAGCCTCAGACGGTGTTACAAAAACTATTAAGACGTAGGGTCAGAGGGGTGACTAATTTATGGCTACACATTCTTTCGTATTTCGTAAATACGAATAAATTTAAGGTTCCTACAAAGAATTCAAAACGGAACTTATTTAAGACATTACCTATTATCATTTACTATTAATTAATCACTATTATGGTAAATTCTCTATTAAATATGGTAAATTCTCATACAGAAAATCAATGTCCCACAATTGGATTTAATCTAGCACACATTTTGTAACAAAAATATTTTTATAAAATTTAAAGCGTTACAGCTTGGTGAAACACACTTTATAGTAATAAATCTACGTTTTACAATACAACTTGTTCACACTTATCTAATTTACAATACGATTTTATTTAAAAAGTACTACGACAATTAATTTTCGTACATTAGTTTTCGTTAATTTGCTATTCATTATTCAAATTGAGAATGTAGAACGACACGTACTAGTTGTATTAAAGTGCCAAACTTATCCGTTGTTAGGAATACTAATTGCTGGAATTTATTACATAAATTACAGCTTTAAATAGGGTATGATATAGTTAAGGTATATTAGTAGATAACATATCTCGGCCAGTAATCAGGCGGTCAGTTATAACATTCGTGCTACTCTGGACATTGGACGGCTTTTTATAACTAATTCAGATTTCTTTGTATGAATTTTAAAAATTCTCAGAATTAAGGACTATATTGAATTTGCTAATACCATACAGTTCGCACTAGCAACTATTTGTAGTTTAAATATATTCAATCAGTTTTAAATTAAACTAAAGTGGGATCGTTACCTTCAGAATATAATTATGTATAGTATCAGTATTCTAATAGAGTTAGATATATATAGTTATAGATATAATATAGTTAGAGATAGAGTAATAATTTCAATGGCTCTCAATAAATACGTTTATAATTTAAGACACTAAAAAGAAATAAAAACAATAAGAAAAAATCTACTTACGATTCTTTTAGCTTCAATAGAAACATCATCATTATCTCCGAGCGTCGAGTAGGCCTTGCTGGATTCCATAAAGTATTGCCCTCCAATACCAAGATGCACCATTTTGATAATCTCACTTTATACTTATATTTTATTGTAATTAAGCTTCTTATTATTATTGCTTCTTTTAACTTTATTGGTTAAGATGGATTATTTCTGCACTTAATATCTGTCCTATTTTCAATTATTCACTTGTATACGCTATTGATCACTTCTATGTTTTAAAAGAGAATAAAAATGAACATAGAGAAAATATTCACGTGTTGCAATGTTTTTCCTCGAAATAAAAGTAGTACCTACTGAAGCGGAAACGTGAAAAATGTGCAAAAATGGGTTTAATTAAAATTTAAAACCAACCGATAACGTTCAAAACATTTCTGGCCCATATGTAAAATTATTTAAATCCGCACTCTATTGAATAAATGTTAAAGGATTCAATGTAAAGTTGCAAATAAACACGAAAATCTATATAATCAGAGACTGCAGAGATTTTTATATAAAGGGTTTTTCAATTTATTAAATTGGTTTCTAATCGAAAAAATTTTGACACAAATTATTCAATAGTATGCTAAAAATGTGTTACATATTTCCAAGGTATGTAAAGGTTTTGGTTTTGAAATTCTTAATATTAATATAATAGAGACGTTACTATATACGGGAACGATTTAAAAAGCCAACATAATTTTACACGTATAATACCTACTATAGAATCCTTCATACTTTACATACACTGAAGCGATTTGCAATTTTTTTTCTTATATCATCTTTAATATTTAAAGCAAACTCGGTTTATTGGCTTTGGATATCAAAGATAATAACAGAAGACAATGAAAAATTATCTCAATGTATGGTAGTATTTAAAATTAAAATTTTATTTTGCTATGTTAACCCATTTTCGACATCTTCAGCCGTTCCCGTACATAATATCGATTCATAAATTGGGACATATTAATCGCTACTTTAGAATTACAGGGTTTTATCGACATATCACATGTTTATCATATAGAACCTTGTTATTATATATGTTTAACAAAACCGTAAAAGAGACCGTTCATTTGCCTGGAATGAATCCATTTTTCGCTTTACGTTCTTAATGTTTTTCTGTAAAACAAATGGGTCGATTGATTTCAAACAAAAAAGATATTCAAGATACATCTTTCTTCTACGTCCGCCTTGTAATACTTTTAAATATTTTTCTTTTGTTTTTGAAATATAGGTGAGTAATAAATGCTAAAATTGTTTATCTCTACGACATATTTCCTGTAAACAGAACAATTAAAACGAAAATCCGTTACAAGAGAGACATAAAGGAATATCCCAGCTTTCCAATGATACCAAACCTACACGGATTCTATAAAAATTACTTGAAATTCTATACTAATTTCTAAACGTCTTTCAGGACTTTTGACATAACTTGTATGTAATAATGTAGCGCCACCCCGCACGTGCGGGTTAGTTCAGAGGCTGGAGTTTCACCGAACAGGACCGGATTATCTTTAGGACAAATACCTTACATATACATATACACTGAGAGAAATTATTTTGAATAAATGATAGAAAATATTGTTAATGCTTTAACCATTTTTTACAAGAATTTATAAATTTCAAAAAAGGAATTTTATATTGATGTTTCGTTATATCAAATCTATAATACAAATTTGTAACTAAATACCTTTTGCTGCAATTGTGTAACTTATTGTCAGTAAATTCTTTTTTAAATGATAAATAATTTATCCAATTTATCAAAAATTAGAACGAATTGATTTTTTCAAATCGATGAACAGACAATAGGAAGACGTTATCAATGTTATAAAAATTTTGATGGTTCTATAATAATAAATTATAATTAATCATAATAAACCCTTCTTAGTAATACTACCGCAAAATCTCTTTCAGTGAATATTATACCCGTAACTATGAATACAATTTTCTTAAATGAGATAATTGAATTTTTTTTATCGTCTTATTTATGTGTTAGGTATAATTCTGTGGTGCTCTACCATCCATCTCAGAACAGGATAATTTTCTGTGTGTTATCACACCTATGTAGTGGTAGTTCGAAACCACTGTTAATTTATGTTTATTCCTTTTGGTTTAAATATGGCAGCCATATTTGTTTCGTGGAGCATGACGATTCTAGTAACAAGAAATTCTAATAAATAACTCAGCAATTGAAATGGTTCATCCGAGGGCAAGTTGAAATGGAGATTTGCGTAGACGGGTGTAACGATTTTTAAAAACTAACTGAATCTTTTGCAAAATTCACTGGTAATAACCCTTATATCTTCCAATGAGATGGATGCGGTAACTTTTCTTGCCCGCTCATATAACTTTCTAGAATTCGTTCCATGCGTTTCCGAAATATCCACACTTTAATTTACGATTCGATTGCTGAAGTGAAATTGTTTACAAAGTGAGATTTTCAAAAAGGCTTCTTTGTCTCATAACTTCTATCACTTTGATAACTTTAATATTTCTAAAATGCTTTAACAAACAAGCTTCACTGCTTTGAGCACAGAGAATATTACTATAAGCAGTGAAGGTGATGAGACACCTGACCTAGTACAGAAAATAAAGAGGTGGGATTTATTGTGGATGATAATATCTTTTAAATGTTTTTATTTTACCATTTATATTCCTTATTGAGAGAAGTTGTGCTGGAGGGTGCAAGAATTGTTTACCTTAATTGTTTACATTGGTCTCAAAATTATCATTTGAGTGTAACATGTGCTACTTCCATACTTCCACGAAACTGTTTCTACATGTCCAAAAACCCAAAAACACTCGATATTAACACTTCCTCTGTTACTGCTGTCATGAATGCTGGTGGTGGCTACACACAGCTAAAAAAATTACAGAAGCCATGGATATTCCTTTTCGTTTCATACTATGGTATGCAACGTTTGGGAAGAAAAATCCATGAGAGAAGCTGCAGAAGAAAAAGCTAGATTGGCCATAGATTGTGGAAATATAGATGAGAACGGCACACCAATTATTACAGTCGTCTGTGATGGTAGTAAAGAAAAACGATGTTATCGTGGTGGAGGAAATTATAATTTCTCTCTGGAGTGGCTGTAATTGTTGGAGCAAAAATAGAAAAAAATATTGTACCTGGGCGTAAAAAATAAATATTGCTGTGTTTGTCAAACAGCTGAGAACAAAGGGGAACATGTCCCAGAACGCACGTTACAAAAATTAGACTGCATCAACTGCTATCAAAGAAAAAAGATTAAGAGTACATGGCAACAATCTAAAGCCCCTCAAGATAAAACACGTCTGTATAGTGCTAGTCAACAACTAAAAAGATAAATTCAGCGAGTAAAAAATGAATCAGTTGAAGCTTACCTAAGAAAACAAACGACTGACAGCAGCACAGACTATTCTCTTTGGCTACAAAAAGGGCGAAAAGGCCAATAACCCAAATTCCTTCAATGAGACAAGAAGATGGAAAGTGGGTAAGAGACAAAAAACAAAAACCCATAGTTTTGCGATTCATTTAGAAAAAACAGCAGCAGAGGTCATTATGATTCCCAAACCTAGGTAAGTCACCTCATGAAGTTTCATCTTACATACCTATATCTTTACTATCTGTAATATCGAAATTATTTGAAAAGTTATTGTTAAAAAGACTAAAACCTATCATTGAAGAGAAAAATTTAATTCCGCCTCATCAATTTGGATTCAGAGAAAAGCAGTTAACTATCGATCAAGTACATAGAATCTAGAATATTATAGAGAAATCGTTGAAGAAAAGAACGTCTGTTCTACAATCTTTCTTGCTGTAGTACAGGCATTTGGTAAGGTATAAAACTTGAAGGACTAAATTATAAACTGAAACTATTCTTGCCAATGCAATATTTTCAAATCTTGAAGTCTATTTCTACTTTTGCTGATGACACAACTATATTAGCAGTAGGAATAACCAATGAAGTCACTGAAAAATTACAAACAGCCATTAATCTAGTTTACCGTTGGACAAGATGATGGAGAATACAATTGAATGAATCTAAATCAATACATGTAAAGTTTACGAATAAAGTTATCCGATATATGCCAGTCAGTATAAATAATAACCAGATTCCATGTTCGAACACAGCACAAGCTTCGATGGAAACCACACGTTAAAAAGAAAAAAAAGAACTTGGTATTAAATACAGAAAAATGTATTGGCTGAGTGGAAGAAACTCCACTCTGTCACTACACAATAAGCTTTTATTATACAAACAAATACTGAAACCTGTATGGACGTATGGTATTCAGGTTTGGAGCTGTACCAAAGTAACACCGACATCATCCAACGATTCCAAAATAAAGTGCTGAGGTGTATAGTAGATGCATTTGAAGACTTGAAAGTGGAATTTCTAGAAAATTTGAAAAAATCAGAGAAAAACTACAAAGAAACAGAGGCAAAAACTTGATTGCAAGCTGATTCTGCCAATTGGCAACAATATAAAAAAGAGTTATTAACTGCCTCATTATTTGGTAAAGTTTGTAAGATGCGACCGACTACAACAGGTTGTGCTTCAATCGATACTGGTATCCTTTTTAAAGAGTTTCTTTCTAGAGTCACAGCTTTGGGAAAAATAATGAAGACAGAGCTAAATGTTTGTTAGAATCGAAATTTGGTTTTCGCATTTCTGGTTGTAGTCTTTTTATAAAATACGAAATGGCTACTTCTCGGTGCTTCACCAGACGGTATAGAGGAAAATTCTGGACACCTATTAGTAAAAATTAAATGTCCTTTCACGGCCAGGAATTATGAGATAAAGGAAGTAATTAAAAAAAATATATAGATTATCTAGAAATAGATGGTGGCCAATACCGAATGAAAAAGATAATTATTTTTATCAAGTATAAGGACAATTGAATATCGTTTCAATAGAGAAATGCTATTTTGCCGTTTGGACTTCAAAATATTATTTACTTGAAGGATAAGGTTGTTGTGGAGGGTTTTCAGAGAAATATGTTAGATACGATAAGATTACACGCATTTTATTATAATTGTCTCCTATCAGAAATAATTGTTCCAACACAAGAGGTATGAAAATTAGGGATTCTACCTATATTATAAATTCGCAAGAATGATACGATTTGAAAATAATACTGAATACGTCCACAATGATCGTGTCTCCGCCCAGCACCTGAACGCCCTTGCACCCGACCCCCGAGCGCAACTTGAGCTTGTAGCGTAAACAGACTCTTTTGTTTGTAGCTGCTTGAAAACTTGCGCTCCGCTTAGAATTAAAGAAGATGAAAGAATAAACTTTGATAATATCGATATTGAGAATTCGTATCGTGCATTTTTCCTAGAATCTATAAACCAATAGAAAATTAAAATTCCACTTATATTCTCATTTCCGCGAAAAGAAAAATCTCGCAATAACTTTTCTTAATAAAAAAATCTATACCCATACATCGCATCTTCCAAAATACTTATACATACTCGAATAGTTTCTAAGCTAAAAAGCAGTTCAAGAGGATTTACAAACCTCATTTTCTCTTTAGAGAATTATTGGCGCGTTAAGGATTGCTGCTTGTTAGTTTCAAAAGGTAAGGAACTAACCGTGGCGTAAAAGAAAACCCTGAAAGCAACAAAAAATGGAAAACTTGTCTGGAGAGCTGCAAATACGACGTTCTTCTCAAACTGCATCTCAAGTACTGTATATTTATTTTCAATATTGATTTCGTAATATTTGTTTATTGTGATCTGAGTAAAATGCACACCGAATGATGAGTTTTATTAATGTTTTTGTTAGTCAAACTCCATTCTAATTATTATCCTGATTGTGTGTATTGATTTTCATATGTCAATGTAAAAAGTTTTTCTATTAATATAAACAGTGACTGGTACAAGGTAAATTGCCGTTGATGTTTTGGGTTGTTTATTAAAGTCTTAATCAGTAGACAGCTAAAGTCGGTTTTTATTTTTAATTACGGTCATTGTTATAAAGAGGATTTAAAGGTCTATTTATAAACTGAGGTAAAATAAGTAGTTTAGGTTGTATTTGTAAGTAAAGCTTCATTTATATATAAGTTTTAGAAAGGATTTCTATGAAACTTGTTAATTGATCCATTTAACTGAGTATTCTGAAAGTTTCTTTTAACTTAATACATTCAATTCCTGGAAATTGTATTTGGAAACGCATTTTGCCCTTATATTAATACTTCTAATTAAAAATTTCAGTTTCTCTTCTTTTTTCAGTTTAACTAGTAGCAATGGTGGTGATAAGATAAATACATGAATTCTTCTTTTAATAATTAATTATAAATTTTAAATCGAAATTTGAACATTCAATTAAATTCAATTGAAATGTGAATATTTTTAAATAATTTTTTAGAATAATATTCAGTATAACAACTCTATATTCTATATTCACACTGCAAATTTTTAGATTAGAATTTCAACTCTAAGCCTTTTCATAACAAATCCATTGTAAAAACTAAATTTCAAATTCACAATTATATAAGCGCAATGACATGTAGCACCTTAAGGTTTTGCGTTTTTGGGTCTTTGTGTTATGGGAAAAATTACTAGAAAATAAAATACCTCTATTTTCTATTCTTGGACTTATCACATAAGTAAGTTTGGTACGTAACAGCTTACGAAGCATGTTCCAATGGCTATTTCCATGGCGATAAAAGTACAAGCAGTTAAGGTTATTGGATAGTCAAAGCCAGAAGCAAGCATTACTCTGCTTTTAATTTGTGTTTTCAATTTATTGCAACTATTTAATTAATCTTGCTTTTAGAAATTATAAAGTAGTTATTAATGAAAAATGGGAGTGTGTTCCAGCGTTTTCTGGAACGTTTATGTGGGGGATATGAATCGATCGTCGCGTATAGAAGAGAATCAATTAGTGTTCTACCAGTGAATTGAAATGTGCTTTGTGTAATTAGTAATTTTAGTGAATAAATAAATGTTTAAATAAATGTTATAATAATAAATAAATAGTCCTTATATAACCTACTTTAGGTTTGTGAATATCTAGCATTTAAGTTCGTTAACTGTTTTATTACAGTGTTAAATAATTAGTTAAGATTTAATTAGTGTATGTAAATAATATTTCTTGTTAATAGACGATTAAACAGCATGTTATTATTTTAAAAAGAACGTTACAGTGTTGTCAGGTGTTGGGATTTTAAAATAAATAAATAAAGTGCTGTTAGAACAAACTTTTATAGTGTTAAAAACAATCCCAACGAATAATTAGAATGGCGACGAAATTGTTAAATAAACTCAAAGTAATAGATTTGAAGAGGGAACTTGAAGAAAGATACTTCGGCTAAATAACTCGGCTAAAAGTTTCTACAACATAACGAGAACGTCGAAACTTTCTGCTTGGAAATACCTGGACCCTCAATTGATATTAATGTGTTGTTAAGTAAAATGGAAGAAAATGCTAGAATGTCAAAGGAATAATTACTGGAAAATTCTAGAAAGTCCGAAGAAAGTTTTAGAAGGCTTAAAAGGGAATTTCTGGAAAATGTCAAAGCTTGGAAGATAAACTACTATTAGAAATTAAATTGGCGAATCAGGATAGGGTAATAAAGATGGTAGAACAGAGAATAGCCCAAATGCAACTACCACCAACAACTGAGAAATATAACATAACTAAAGTGCTCGAAGATAGAATGACTCAACTACGGTTTTCCCCAAGGTCTGAGTGGCCGCTTAATGAAGTAAAAAACAATTTAAAGAAGAAAAGGGTCCTACAGCAGGGATAAAAGTGAAACCACTCACGTTCGATGGAAAGATACCTTGGTACACCTACTACAAGCAATTTGAGGTGGCCGCTGGGGCTAACGGATGGACAGACAAGGAAAAGGCCGTTTCTTTAACTGTGGCTTTGCGTGGAGACGCGTTGACCGTTCTGCAACTAATTCCAGCAGGGCATGAAAGCAATTACCAGCTGTTAGTCTCTGGGCTGGAGATGAGATACGGAGACGCGCATCTTTAACAAATGTAACATGCGCAGGTGAAGAATCGTGTCCAGAAGAATGGAGAAAGTCTTCAGGAGTTTGAAGCCGATGTTTCGCGGTTGGTCCGATTGGCGTACCCTACGGCACCCGATTCATTTCTGGGACAACTCGCTGTGCAGACCTTCATTGATGGACTAAGAGACAGGGACACGAAGCAATCCTTGAGGCTGGCGCGACCAAGAACGACTGATGATGCACTTACCCACGCCCTAGAATTTGAAACCGTAAAGCAAGCGTCCCAAGGCCACGGACGAGTTCGAACCGTTGCGGAAGAAGAGGAAGGTTCGAAACGTCGCCTAGAGGAGTTACTAATAAGAGTTCTTCAGAAGGAAGAGAGTCGTAAGAGGAATCCTCAAGAAGTTCGAGGACCCCGTTGCGGCGAACAAGGACATGTACAACGCCGTTTTCCCAAAATAAGAGAAGTAAAACCGTCGGAAAAGTTAAAGGGGGTTGGCAAGAAGGAGCGAAGTTGACATTTTTAAACTTAAAGCTTTCAAATCGGTAATTTCGAATGCAGACCCGGGTGGTTCTGGCAATTGGCGTTGGTGGGTTGATCTTAGGTCACATGTGTTAAAGTCAAAACGAAATGATTACATGTGGGTGTGTTTTGCTTATTACCAGCAAACAAAGTAATAATAATTCTTGGATCTGAATGATGCAAAATCAAATAAGATAGTGAAATGGTAGTTTATGTAACTTTATTAACCTGTATAACTCTCAATGTAGGTATATATGTCCAACCAATGTTATATACGATAAACCAAAGAAAAATGTTTGTTCCATTTTATAATACTGACTTCAACCACACAAATATTCGGTCAATTTAATATAGGGAATATATTCATATTACATCAAGTAGATTGTATTACAATAACATACAATTTAAACATTTCAGATTCAATATCTGTATAATAAAAATCTCATTCTTGAAATAAAGATAATATTTTATATGTTTGACAAACATTGCATATTTATTTTTATTTTAAAATATCCGCAGTTTCTTATACAAAATTCTAGGATTTACAATAAGAATTGTAAACCTTTTATGGCTCTATTATTTAAAATTAAGTTGTGAATTATATCTCATCAATAGTACATTTTAATTATGATATAATTTTAAATTCGAAATTTATAATAAAAATCTACGTTCAAATAAAAAATTTTGATTACTTGTTTTTATTTTTTATTAATCCTGCATTTTGAGATGTTATTCAAAAATTTATATAAACAGCTAGAAGTAAATTTTAATTGAAATAAATTTTTGGATTAAATCAAATTACATAAATTAAATCGAATTGAATTAAAGTAAGTTACAAATTTATTTTAATTATTTTTTGTTTGCTATGGTTGATTTTATGTTAAAAAATCGATATGTTTTAAAACGGCGCAATTAATTGTAAAAAACTAATTTTCTCATTTTGATAACTGGATTTCTCTAAAAAGCATAAATTTCAAAATCAATTTTTCCTTTTTTCTTTCCCTAATTATAAATACGTATATTGAAGATGCAAGCTTACTTTTATAAAATAATAGTATAATAGGGTAGAATTGGCACATCTAAGACATCCTATTAAATTCTGTCTGGCATTATTATTTGGCTATATTATGAAGATACTAATGTTCAATTACTAATTATTGCCAAATATTAATTTTTTTTGTACTTAATCTAAAATATATCATATTTAAATGCAACTGCAAGTTATAAACAATATTACTCAAAATCTAACTTATTATTGCAATTGTTTTGTTTTTGGTGTGCAGTATGGTTACACATAATTATTTAATTCAGAATTCCGACTCCGATACGTAACAGGGTTTTATTGATCAATGCAGATCGCTTGGGAAACCTTGTGTTAACAACATCTACATGCATTATACGCACTTTTCAGGAAAGTTTTATTAAAACCTTGTGTGTTAACTGTTGTTGACAGGAAGGATGTTTCCTTCCTTTTCTAATATGATTATGTAAAGCAAAAGCCTAACCAATAATTCAATAGTTTTTGATAGATTTCTAGACTTTAGTAATTATAGAATTGATTTAATAGTATAGTAATAGATTAAAATAAAATACATATAGATAATACGCTTTTGCTGTTCAATGTTTTAATGGGAAACAACTTAACACAGCAACAGCACAAAAGGTCATTACTACACTACTTATCCGTCCCGAAAAAGGAAAACGCACCGCAATAAAGCAGAAAGCACTATCGACTTCTCATTATTGCGTCTACTATTTCGCATCGCATATGCCAGGGTATTACATACGAAGAGTTTAAGGGAGCATCTGTGATTTTGAACGTGATAAAACGCTTTCATTATTAAACAGGGTTTCTTCGATAACATCCTACATTTTCAGTAACACTGCTTTGAGAGGTTGTAAAGGTCTGAAAAAAAAGTGCATTTGGATGTTTCCAGGACACATTTGCGAATAAAAGCGATGATAAATCAAGTTTGTTGAAGTAGCTAGCTTGGAGTGGAACGTGGCGATATTACATTTAAGTATTTTTGGATATTTATATTACATACAAATTGACTTATTTATAAAGGAAAATCTAAATTAAATTCTATTAGATGTCGAGTTATCCAGTAAAGTATGTTCCAAGTACTACCAGTAAAAAGGCGTGGGACTAAAGTATTTATGATTAAAAAAGGATCAGCTCAAAATCCCGTTTTTAAAGATTAATAAGATTAAATAAATATTTAAAAAATTCCTATTTTAATTTAAAGAATTACTATATACATTATAAGGAAACTTCAAAATTAACAAATTTCTTAAAGCAGATAAAGTTGAATATAAAAATGGCTGCACTAAAAGAAAAACAGAAATGTCGACAAAATTACATATTGTCATCACGGATATTGGGCTAGCATTGACATGATTTACGATTATTAATAACGGTCTTCTTTCTTATATAAATATTTTCTGTCTTTAAGTGAGGCTTTTAGTGAATGTTTTTATTTGTTACATAAAAAACGGTATAAAAATGGAAACTTTCTTGGAGTCTCGCGAAATTCAAATTTATAAAACATAACATTTAACACTTATAACCTGAAAGTGTTGCTAGTTTTTGGGTCTGGTATGCGTTTACTAAAAAAAATAACGACCGCCGTTAACAATAAACAACAAAATTAGGCAACCAAAAGCTAAACCAATCCAATAAATTATACTCATGAAAATGAAGTAAAAATTATAAAGGCTCATACAAAAATCAAAACGCAAATATTTACATATAGCTTCTTTAATAATAAATGTTAGTTATTTAAGTTATTATTCATTATTATTAATCATACATTACCTAACCATATTAAGTCACCTGTACTTACATAAAAGATTCTATATAAGATAGCAAATTCATTAAGAAAGGAGTAGTCAGTTTATTGCGAGCTTTTTGAGGTCGAATGAAGTTATAATATAAGCGATTAATTTGAACCCTAATAGTGTTTATTAGGGTTTATTAATTTATTAGCTTTAACAATTCAGGAGTGGGATTATTATGCGTCGTGTTGCTAATTTGAATGTGCAGTTAAAAAATGAGTGATAGTGAAATGTCTAGTGGTAGTGAAACCGACTACGAGAATCATAAAATGAAAACGTCAGATCATGGAACTGGAAGACCAAGATGTTCGATCTGCATGCATTCATTCTGCATGATAGCATGCATTCTGAAGAAGTGTAAACAGAAGTGTACATATAGCTTCTTTAATAATAAATGTTAGTTATTTTAAGTTATTATTCATTATTATTAATCATACATTACCTAACCATATTAAGTCACCTGTACTTACATAAAAGATTCTATATAAGATAGCAAATTCATTAAGAAAGGAGTAGTCAGTTTATTGCGAGCTTTTTGAGGTCGAATGAAGTTATAATATAAGCGATTAATTTGAACCCTAATAGTGTTTATTAGGGTTTATTAATTTATTAGCTTTAACAATTCAGGAGTGGGATTATTATGCGTCGTGTTGCTAATTTGAATGTGCAGTTAAAAAATGAGTGATAGTGAAATGTCTAGTGGTAGTGAAACCAACTACGAGAATCATAAAATGAAAACGTCAGATCATGGAACTGGAAGACCAAGATGTTCGATCTGCATGCATTCATTCTGCATGATAGCATGCATTCTGAAGAAGTGTACTTTTTGTGGAAAGGCTGGTCATTTGCGGGAAGACTGTCGGTTCCGAAGGGTTAGTACATCCGGTTTCCAACGGCCAGCAAAGAAGTGCACAAACTGTGGAAAGACCGGTTACGAGAGGAGTGCCACTATTTGAAAATGGCTATAGTTCAGGCAATACAAAGGCAAGTTTTTAGTACCTGTTATTACATTGATGTTTTAGTTAACAATATTGCCTGCAAAGGGTATCTAGATACGGGAAGTCAATTAAATGTATCACAAGAGTATCTGTTTCCTATAAATAAATCCTACCAGCCATTACATACTTGGCATTGTGACCACTTTAACCCTTTTTGTAAAAGTTCTGGTGTTTCCTATATATTTATGATAGCATAGAAGCGACCAGAAAAACAAATAAAATTTGATGGGTCTTATAAAATAGCAAAGGTACTAAAAACGATAGGTACAAGATAATACCCTTAAACGGCATGAGAGGTTACAAAAAATACAGACCAACTGTTTCTGCAGAACAATTGCGCCCATTCACTGGAGGTGTAATCGACGATTTTAATTCAAGTAGTGAAGTAAATAGTACAGATGAACTAATCGATCTGTTAGAAGGTTAAAAGGTCTTGATATTAATTCGATTCTTGTTTGATTGTAGATATAGTATAGATAAACAAGCAACATCCTAATAATTATGATTTAGGCTTGTGAATAGCCTACAAGGTCTGTGGTAGACATATATTTTGCCTAACATAAATAATTGTATAATTTTAATTAATTAACGAACATTGTACGTAATGGCCTGTAGTAGGCATTCATTAGAAAGGTTAAATAAGTGTGGCCTGTAGTAGACAATACGTGTAGCCTGTAGTAGGCAATAAGTGTGGCCTGTAGTAGGCATATAGTTGACCTGTTGAAGGAAATCTCTGGCCTGTAGCAGGCAAACATATAATGACGGTTAACGCGATGTTCAGATATTGTTAGTTTCTAAAATGTATTTTAAATTTTGTTTCAGTAAAAATCAATTTCCCACAGAAGAACAAAAGACAAATTTCCGTCAATTTAAGCTGCAGATGGAAATAAACCGAGGACGCTTTAGAACTCAGGATGGCCGATTGTTAGTTATTTAAGCTATTATTCATTATTATTAATCAAACATTACCTAACCATATTAACCATATACCGGTACTTACATAAAAGATTCTATATAAGATAGCAAATTCATTAAGAAAGGAGTAGTCAGTATTTATTGCGAGCTCTTTGAGGTCGAATGAAGTTATAATATAAGCGATTACTTTGAACCCTAATAGTGTTGTATTTATTAGCTTTAACATAAACTAATATAAACAATAACAATTGTTCAGTTTATATAATTCCAAAATCAACCTCATCATTAAGTCGATTAAATTGAAATTAAATAAAACGCTATTTTATAATAATAATAAAACAGCACTTGAATTACCAAAATCAAACGGTATCAATCAATCAAACCTGTTTTAAAGCTAAACAAACAAAAAATTATACAAAACCTCCGGTAATCACATGTACGATTTCTGCAGAAAAGGTAACTTTAAGTTAAATTTTCTAGCTGTGTATACGCACAATTATACCCAAATCAATTACGATAATAGAGTTTGCGGTTTAAGTATGGTTTTCTCATTGGTTAACGCCGTGGTTAAATTTCAATCGAAACGGAATTCCAGTATATTAAAAGCTCATCCACGTGAAATAAAACTTTAACTACGTTAAATTTACAGAAATATTTTAAATTTTCACCCAATTAAAAACCTCAAAGAGAGAAATTATATTTAAAACTTTACAAGTGAATTGAATGCACACTGTTCCAACAATATGTTCATGATATATCACAGCCAGGCTGGCGAAAAGGAAGATTATCTTTTATAGTGTTTTCTAAAAAACAGTGATAAGCAGAATTCAATGATCAAAAATCCCTAAGCATTACCATATGGAACAGCCAACAAAAATGTCTACTTAAAAAGTGTCAAATTAGAAATGACAAGGTTAGACAATAATATAGTGGGAAAAGCATTTTAAGAAGAAAAGTTTAGGTTAAACACTGATATGAAATCGAACTGGAGAGAAACCAAAAAACGCTACTTACTACTAGATGTCTGTCTTCGCGTTCGCTTGTAAAAACTATATAGATTTGTTTTATCTTGAGCATCAAAAACCAGTTCGAATTCTTGGAAGGCTTATTATTTCTTAAAAGATGCTAATTCTATACTGACTTATTTCCTGCGTTTGCGACTCTACACGATGTTGCCAATTATGTGAACCAAGTAATCCTTTATTACTTTCTCGATAACGTAGAAGCAGGTTTTAGAAATACACGATGCGTGGAAATGGACGAGTACGAATAAAAAATTTAAAAAAAGAGCGTGTGTACGCTTAGCTTAGATAGCAATTTTCACCTCATTCCTATTTCATTTCAATTATTTACATAAGAACTGCAAGACTAATGTTACCGAGAATAAAAGTTGGTTTGTAATTACAGCTGTTCGGCACACATTGACCTATAATATTGTGCCATCCTTAATCAGAAATGCTATTGAATGGGTTGTGAGCAAAATGTTCTACTTTAATCAGGAAAATTGAGCTGATATTTTTACAGCTTTTAATCTTAACCTTTTAATCTTTTAATGGAAAACGAAATCCTATTTCCATTGCAAAATTTATATCAATAAATTATTTCTATTTAAAGATGTTAATTTAGATAAGTATTCAAAATTAAGTCAAATTTTTAGATTCAGCTTATTTAAAGTTAGAGCGTTATTTAAATTGTCCTCTATCGTGCCATTTGGAAATCGATAATATATCGATCTCTCTTTCCATTTAGTGTTTAATATTGATTAAAACAAGATGGAATATAATTATTGTTTGTATACATTTATAATAAGGAAAATAGTAATAATAATACTATTTATTTCCAAAAAAGTAAAAAGAATTTACATGATTATATTACATGAAATAAAATGATGCGATTGTAATAATACAAATGAGTATACGTAAACAGGATAACAAAATGAAATTTAATAAAAAAAAATATTTTTATTTAAAAATGGTACCAGCTCAAGAGAATCTTGATTTTTCACTGGCGCCTAAGCATTAAAGCACTTCTTACGTTAAATTATTTATATTTATCTGTTAATAACGATAGTTAATAACTACGTTTTAATTAGGGCTTCACGTATGTATTTATACTGTATCAATGATTAGTTATTACATTGTTGAAATATAAATGAATTTATAAAGTAATTTAATTCCTAGTGAATTAATTTATGAAGTTGAATACAATGTTTTTCTTTTTACAAATTTTGCAATTGTAGTTTAAATGAAATATTTACGTATTTACTTATCTAGTAAATATTATTGAAGTACTTTACACTTTAATTAGTTTTTAATGTGTTGGATGCCAAAGATAAATTTGGGAGCCTTCATTAAACGTTTTGTTTTACTTATTTATAATTGTTGATTTTTATTTATTTGTGTGTCTCTTACACACTTTTATTATTATTTAAATAATTAAATTATGCTACGATTGGGCGAGATTGGGGGGAATGGTGGTGTTATATACGTCTTTGGAGATACCGAAACAACTTGGGATTCTCGGATAGTTTATAAATCCCACGATCATCCACTGCTTCTTGGTTAGCTATCACTTCGTGGAATCATTTCAGACATAACTTAAGTACTTCGTAATTCTACCATTGTTGAACTTCCTTGTTTAAAAAAGGCGTTATAAAATTTCCATAAAATGGAACGAAACGAATTTAAAGACTAATTTTATAATTGATGAGGATAATAAAAACCGCAGTATCCTGATAATGATTGAAGCAAGCAATTGGAGGTTTTTTATCGGTACAAGGATTAGTCCAGTTATTTTAGACATAAATATAGCTTCTGTTCCAAAAAAATTGAAACTAACTTTTTTTTGTGTTTTAGTCGCTTGAGTTTGTCGTTTTAAACAGTATATTAAATATCGATGGTGAGATCGCGCCAGCGTTAGAAGATATTAAAGGTCAAAGGTAAAAAATCCGTTGTTTTGCGAATACCCACTTTCTATGGCTCAATTAGGGGTTTTATAAAAATGAAGGATAATTAAAGTTCCGATAAAAAAGGCTATATTTATTTTTTACGTACAGCGAGCCGTTTGCGATATATACAGCAAACAAAGAAAGTGTATAATGTACTTCCGCACCACCTTCGAGGTAGAATACAAGTTTTCCCAGTAGACCTAGTCTATTTTTAGTGTTAAAAACTTACGTTTCGTCTTTGTCTTTGTTAATTGCACGTATCTGTATTTTATCGTTATCCTCTTTGAGTTCTTCATCTTCACTATATTTATATGGAGCACAAAAGCCAAAATTTGTTAATAACAGATATTTTCCTTAAATACAGAGACATTTCGGAGCTAACGTGGTTGCTGTGTTCGATGGCTATGACCACAGCAGTAAAAACATGAAGGCAAATGGAGCAGTCACGTAGAGCTGCCACAGTTTCTGGGTCTCTCGAAGTTCTTTTCGACGGAACTATAGAAGTGTCAATCTCTCAAGAGAAGTTCCTATCAAACCGCAGCAATCACAAAAATAATTTCAAAGATCATGAAAACATTCCAAAATGTCAACATCGCATCAAAACAAGCTGGCGATGATGCAGATGTTTATTTGATGATTATTTAAACTGCAATGAAAGAATCAACGACACCACTTGTGTTAACCGTTAACACGTGTTAACGACACCACTGTCGTAGTTGACGAAGATATTTCTCTTTTGGTCCTTCTTATGGGACGTAGTCATTCTCAGCAACAATAATTTTTCATGAAATATAGTTATTCAAGATTTTACAATATTATTTCTACACGATATAACCGGATGAGATACCACTTCTGTTTTATTTAATAAAGGAAAACTAAATACTTTGAAAATATTGTGAAATCGTCCTGATTTACACAATCATGTCTGCAATAGTTTTCCAACAAGAAAATTGCTCTCAACAACTTATGTTCGAGAAAGGAATATGTATAATTTTGACGATGTATGTAGCTCCTAAATCCGAAAATTCACTTGATAACCATCGATACTTAAGTTTTGCGAAGTCGACTAGATTCAATACTGCTGTAAAATTACCATCTCTTCCACCTGCATCTACAGCGGCTCAACAACATCTGTACCGTATATATTTACCAGGTCCAAACCTCTCTTGGAAAAGATATAAATCCACAACAGTGGGGGTAAAATATCGATTTCTATACTATTACCACCTACACCGGACATGTTTTGTAACTGTACAAAAGATTGTGGTAGAAACTGCCGATGAATAAAAATCGGATTAACGGTTCGCTGTACGTAAAAAATGAATATGACCTTTTTTGTCGGAAATTTAATTATTTTTCATTTTTATACTAACCTTAATTGATGCCCAAGCCATAGCAAGTGAGATATTCGCAAAACAATGGATTTTTTTACCTTTTACCTTTAAAATCTTCTAACGTCAGCGCGATCTCACCCTTGATTTTTAATATATTGTTTAGAACGACAAACTCAACTGATTAAAACAAAAAAAGTTAGTTTCTATTTTTTTAGAACAATAATTCTAAAGTAACTGGACTAGATTTGTTTTGTCCTTGTAGTTTATTTATATTATTTCCAATGTTTATAGATTTCAAAAGTTTCTTCCCAGTTGCTTCATATTTTTAATATTGAATTTAATGACGGTTTAATTTAATGTGGTTGATTGAAATCTTATTGCTTAATGTGCAGATATTGTGGGGTCTTACTTTCTGTCTTTAATAATGTAGATTAACTCTTAATTCTTTTGATATTTATGTTTGTTGAGGTTTTCGTGGTACAGAATTTAAGTGGTGTCAACTGTTGTATTGTACATATTGACGATTTTGACATTTGTATTTATTAGTGACTGGCGTCCGTGGATTCCATTATGTTATTGTCTTGTTGTACTAATTAACGAATTATATTCATTACCTACCGATATGAAGCTCTAGATTCTTCTATTGTGGATAAATCACCGTATTACTGATCTGAGAAACATTCCTTTCGACGAAGGTAAGTATTTTTCCATGTGGGCGTTCTATAAAATTTATATCTTATTATATCTTATCTTATAGCCATAGCATTTGCTTGCTATTTATTCTCTTTCTCTTGTTTTGGTTCATTATTATAAATGTTGGATCAAATGGACAAATCTTGTGGATTTCATCTTCTGAAAATTGGCTTTGTTCTGACTTGCTGTTTTGAGGAGTGCATCTCGTCCTTAATTCTTAGAGGAAAATTCAAGAACTGAGATTATTATTTTTGGTGTTTATTAAACTGACCTTGTTCGATTCTAGTTAATTATTCACTTTGTTTGATTAGTTGATTATATTTATCGATTTTGTGTTGCGTTGATTTAATTTTAATTGATACTTTTCATTTATTGAATACTTACGTATGACTTTTGGTACTATTGTCTTTCTTATTTAAAAAAGTTTTAACTTTGAGCATCATCGTTGGAGCATAATAGCTCTTGTAGGAGTGGAAAAATGATGTGTTGTATAAATTAGAATAACTGGCAATAAAGTTTTGGATTTTAGACAAACTAAGATTTTTAGAATTTTTATTTGATATATTATCATGTCAGATAATAACTAAAATCCGTCACCTGTATAATCTGTAATCTAAGGTAATATTTATGTCACTAACTTGAAATCCCATTAAAAATGTCTTCTTCCAAACCTGACAAAGTATATATTAATCAAGATTACTCTCCAGGAATATCTTTTTGGTCAACATAAAAAATATCACGTTTTTGTATTTTGTGAACGCGTGGCCGTTAGAAAATCCGTATACACAATATTTAATGGATGAATAAAGGGCATGTATAAGATGCTGAATCTTTTTTGTGAAAAGACAAGAACGGAAAAGTAAGCCGTGCGGATAACGATTATACTTAATTGCCCAAATCTAAGAGCTTTACAGCTTTTAGCGCAAAAATGAAACGAGGCACTAAAGATGAGGAAATTCAGCTAAAACATTAAAAACTTGCTTTTTATGATTTCAAAAAAGAAGAGATTACCACACGAAAGTTTTAAAAATTCAAGCAGGCTTTGTTTTACGGAATACGTTCAAATTAATTCAGCAGAGAACAGGTTTGCAGCACTAAAGGCATGTTTGGGTTTTTAAATTCAATGAATCTTCAGATGAATGAACAGATATCAACAGCTGCTATTTTTCTTTTTTGTTTACTCTTAAAAATTTATTTCTACAAAATATTATATTTTTCCATCCAGGAATTTGAGAGTCGAAAATAAATACTTTGCGAACTGATTTCCCTCAAAGAAACGAATTTAATTTCCTCGAGCTAGGTTTATTCGAAAAACCATTTCATATATTCATATTTTATGTTTTTTCCTTTTGAGTTGATTCATATAAGAGGAGACTAAATGATCCAAAAACAGACAAATAGTTAATACTTGCATATATTTATGCTATAACGTTTTCCGTTAAATATCTCGCTATGCAAATAGTTGCACCACAAAAAAGGATAAAATATAGCATGTAGTTCGAGTTGTATGCAAACAAGAAATACTTCGATAGCATCACAATTGTTCTTGACATACTTTCCGTCTTATTTACGAAAAATAGGAAAAAACCCGCCAATATTTATCGATTCTTTCAAAAGGTAGTCCATATTATTTAATTTGCACAGAATATCACGTTGCTTTGTATACACCATGCTTGTGAGGCACGAAAAGAGCGCCGAAATTTAATTAAAACCATTAAAATACTTAGGTATAATTCCATTTCGAAAATTTATGTTTGTATTCAGATCTACTAGATAAGCTATTTATGAAGTTATAAAATACTTTAACCTTTTTTTATTGACTGACACAATTTACTAAAAGATACCGTGTCAAGGTGCTTCTTTATGCTATTTTATATATATGTATACATACTATTTTAAGTAGGGTGGATTTTACGTTGAAAACGTAGATTTTCTTCCTTGGCAAATGTAAAGTGGTTGGAAGCATAATGTATATAATGCAATTCTAGCTATACATTATGCCGACTTGCGGACTCGTGTTTTCTAGAACCTTTTGGCATTTATGAAATATGTAACTGTCATCAAATATAGTAACCGACAATAAATACATGTAACATTATACGGAATCATCTTATCGTGTAAACCTTTAGGGGCTTTAGGATTCCAAATATTCAAGTTTCCAATGTATTCTAAATACTTATTAGGATAATTATATGTACTGTTAGAGACCCGTGTTTGGGACAACTATAATTTGTAGCGTCCATTTTAAACAAAAATATGGAATTACTGAAGTCAAGGGCAAAAAGCTCCCCCAAAGTGATAGCTAGACCAGGAGGAGTCCATGGTCGTGGGTTTTGTAATGATGTTTAGGTATCTCCCAAAAGGTCCTTTAATGGCTTCACACCACCGGAGCCAGGCGCTATTGATAAATACTAAACAGAGAAGAGAAAATCTTAGGAATGAATTTAAAGGTTTCGGATTTGTGGGAAAATGGCGGGGGGGGGGGGCGTCGAAAAATGGTAATGAAGATAATAAAAATGTATTACATGTAAATAAATAGTGAGGCAGTTGGATTTAAAAGAACTCCTGGGAATAATTGAAAAGCTCTAGCGAAGGTAATTAATTTATTTGTTAACTAAGATTAAACACAAGTAGTACTAAAGAATAAACTCAAAAGGTTCGAAACTGAGGTAAATATTTATATGTTTTTTAGAAAAATGTTATGTTTTTAATTAATAAATAAATATATACTTATTTACTTAAAAAAGGAATTAATTATTATCAATTAGATAATTGTGTAGAAATATCAGCAAGTTTCTGGTTGCTGTGGTGAACAGATCAGTCTAAGGTCGCAATACTGATTTCAATAAACCGAGAATGGTACTGTCATGAAGTACAGTGTGCATTTGCTAACGAATACCAGAAATAGAAGTAAAAAACATTCTCATACTTCGATTTTTAGAATCGTGTTACATAATATTGAATTAGCCTCACCTTAAAGATACATTACCGACTTAGTAGCAACGAGGGGATTATTAACTTCTAAAGTTTTTAACTGCCTAATGTTTATCGAGATTTCTATTGTCTAATCGAAATATTCTAGAATTAACATCTACAAAAGATGGCCTAGAAGATTTTGCTCTGTAAGTCACACGATTTAATTTTGCTGTATTATTCTGTCACTATTAATGTATGATTATTCATGTCATTGTATGTTACGTTGCACAAGTAGAGCAAATTTCCGGGCAAGTTCGTTCGTGACTGCTAATCATTTTCACCGATAAACATTTTCTTTCTAATTTGTCAATCAACAAATAAAAATGTATCCTTGTATTTGACTATAGCACTAAAACTTTGTTTTACTCTACGTTCTGGGTTTCTAAAAGCTTAAAATTACAATTAAAATTTTGTTAATTCAATAAGTGTTTGATATCATCATGGAACATGGTTACCTATTCAAACCTAACGCAAATTAACGACCAATTTATTCATTTGGTTCTGTAACCGCTTTCGTCATCCTAAGTTCTCAGTGTCAAGCTGAGAACTTAGGATGACCATATGATGAACATATGATCTGCATATTAGTTATTTGTAATCAAATCAATTCAATTTCTATGAGGTATACAATTCATTAAAAAGGATTTGTGTGTAATTAAAGGCCTCATTTATTATAAACTATTATAATATAACAGACATAGCAAGCCGTGTTTAATTGTAAAAGTAATTAAGAAAATTTTGTTCTAAAATTTCACTTCCCCATTTCACTTTTCCATTTACTAAAATCATAGTTTCTTGTAGTGCTCGTGAGTCCAATTGCCTCTCACAAACCGGGCTGCTTGACTAGTGGATTCTTTCTCGTCTAGCCTCCTGTATGTTTGATTATCGTGTCTATTTATTCACCTCTCGCCAATCGACATACTTAGTCCCAATTATTCATAGAGTTGGTTGAATTTATCTTATAACTTTTATTTGAGAATTTTGCTAAATTATTATTTCGTAGTTTCACGTTAGATCTGAGTATTTTATAATAATGGGAATATCTACATTGTATTTAAACGTATTTTATTTTTTCTCCTACTTTTAAATGATTTCAAATTGTGTAGGTTTTGTTTTGCTTTTCAATAGCTACTCCCGTCTGAAGCTTAAATAACCATCCAGACCGAACGTTAAAATGTATTTACATCCGTATATTATCAATTTCAAGGTACCTAAGCAATACGTAAAAAAATCCTAAAACTATAATTAAATCAATATTAAACTGGTTATTTCATCTAGTCCATAATGTACATTTAAGTTATTTATAGAGTCTGCATGGTGGTCAAATTAGTGGTGCACCTTAGCACAACGACAGTTAAGAAAGTACTTACTTCTTACTCGGAATATTTGAGTATGAGCTTGAGAAGTTTGCAGTTGTTCTGCCTTGTAATTAGCAAAGTTAAAGAGCAATTTGTAATAGATCTAACTATTTTAACAAAGGAGCTAATGTTCAAACTTTTGTTAAAATAACAAAAAATTTAATCCATTTACATTTACAAACTAAATAACTAGATGTTCAAAACGGAACTACAAAGTTAAAGTAATTTCAGTAGTTTATGCAGTGTCTTATCAGCCATCTTAAATTTTGGAATTTCCAGTATTAGCTGTAAACGGTTTCAGATGTAACTAAGATACAGGGAAATATTTACAAGCCAGTATTTTAATACAAAATAATAGGGCACAAGTGATAGGGTACATAGATGTTTTATCAACAAGGGGAGAAAAGTGAAAACTTTATATTTAAGGTGAAATATTTTGAATTTTAAATGAATAATTTAGTCTAGTGCTTTTGACAGTAGTTATATATATTGTGTTCATTACTTCTATACTTTTATATAGTATTTTTTTAATATATTGGACTGTTGGAATTTATTAATTAGCTCAACATGTAGTATTCAAGCTACTAAACGAATGGTATTCCTAATAATTCCTTTTCTATTACTAATAAAAATTTAACTTTTAATTGGGCTCATATTGACCCCAACCTTTTGCATTCATGAAGCAATGAAATACAGCAAATTATGATGTAAGTGTATTACATAAATTAATTGATTACTTGCTTATCTTTTCATTTTCATTATGTAAATTCTATGTGGTTATGTAGATTAACGGTATTTTTAAAACACTTCTATTGTACAAGTAAAATATAATTTCGATTTTTAAATATTTTAGGCAGTATAAACAAGTGCGATCTCGAACCTTCAAAATCAAAAATAAAAAGAGAATTATTTACTCATCAAAACAAATGTACATAAACTCGCTTTATAAACAGGTGTGTATAAGTCTATGATAGTATATTTAATTTAATATTTAAATTTATTTTGTTTAAAATAACAGGATGCAATTATTAAAAAACTGCAACTTACTTCACAACTCAATTATAGTAATTTTTATTTTTAAGGCTAAATTTTGAGTGACGAACAGGTAAAATGTTAATTTTTTAAATCATTATGTTTACTTAGTATTATGTTATCTCATATTATCTCATCTTAAAAAAAATTAAATCAGGACATACTCCTCTAAGCAGGATATCTTTCTTGTATAATCGACAAGAAAAATCAATATTCTATTTATCTAAATGACCATATGATAATGCTAATAAAGAAATTGTATTAATTGTTTAATGGTTTAAATTCTCTTCAGTATAATACTCGTAATTGCTAAACACATCTTCAGAATAAAGTAAATAATGTAAGTTTATACTGCTGTTACAAAATTTTAAAATTACCTTTGAAGTTTTCTGTTCGTAATTATGTACGTAATCAATAAATTGCAAGTTTTATAAAAGATTTGCTAGAAGTGTTAACAGACTTCCTTCTTTTTCAGAAACCAAATTTTTCCAACTGATTTATTTACATCTGTCTCTAGGCGATCTTTATTACCTTATTTTGATGTACTGTTAGTATAGGATAACGAAATATTAAATCTTTAATAATATTTTTTTGCTTCTAGTGAAATTCAGATCATAGCTGCATACAATATAATATGAATTGAAAAACTGGTTAACGTAACTACATAAAGTATATGAACGTAGATTAACAGTTAAAACTATTTGAATAATTCCTTTTTTTTAATATGCAGAATGTATTAATTAATTTACACTTTAACGTAAATGAACCTTTATTTTGTGTAGGTTATGTATTATATGCAGATCATTACTCGTAAATAGCATTACTATATCAATCTAGATCGGTTACGAACGATATCAAAGATTTTTCTGTTGCCCATTTAGTGACTATTTATGATTCTTAAAGTTGTTATTAAAATATCACTAACACAGCGATTCTTGAGTGTATGACATTTTCTTTTACTACTACTTTATTTGTAAAATATTCTACATATATTTATAATAAACAATTATGTTGTATAGGATTTCATAAAAATGATGCATGATAATTTGCATCAATTTAAAAATTTTATACATTAATGTCAGATACATAAATTGAGGAATTTATCAAAATAGGTGATTTGCGCGACAAAGAAATAACAAGAAGAAAATCGTATAAAATAAGAAAGTTTCTTTTTGTAATACGGACGATAATAATAAATAAATAATCATTGATAAAATAAGTTTTACACAAAGTTAACGAATGTACCGCTTAATGAACCGACTACATAATGCTGTCCACAACAAAATAAACAAATGCACAAAAGAAAAGTAGGTTGCACTACAGGAAAATCATGCAAAAAAAGCATTGGACGCCAAAGAAGAATACTTGAGTCTGGCAACACTGTTGTCCCGACCAGCTGAACGCTAAATGATAGACCAAATTTGACACCCTTTACGCAAGGTTATACCATTTATAATCAATCCATTAGCAAAAATGTTTACTTGAGTCGTTTATCAAACTCCCTAAAATCCTTCAGTGTTGTAATTTTCTAGCTTCCTCGATTTTAAGGAAATTCCGATGTTAACCAAGCAAAATAAAGTTGTATTCAATAATTGTTTGTCGCTTAAAACACTTTTAGGTTGTTCCTTACATTTTATTGGCGCCCAAAATATCTTTTATGTCGGGCTGAAGAATCTAACCGTATAATATGTATAAAAGATATTTAATTCATTGATGTTTTTGTAACATTACGGTGACGGAAGTGCACATTTACCTATAAGGTAAAATTTATTTATAGAAGCATCCTGAGCCTTTGAGCGAGCCATTTCAGAAGTTCAAAGGAGCTTGTGTTGATAAGTTGTAAGAGGCTTAAGCGACAACTTGCAACAAGCCAATGTAACTTTTCAACATAAATCTGTTACCGTTTTTGTGGCTCAGTGGGTGTCTTGTATTGCAAAAATAAAACTTTGTAGATCTCATGTTGTTGTAAGTAAAAGGACGGTTGAATAAATATTATCTCAATTTTTAAGAAATAATCTAAATAATATCTTGATAATTTTGATACAGATAAAATATTAAAAATATGTATAGATCCAAAAGATAAAATGAAATAACATGCTCTTTAGATGAAACTGACCTGCAAAAGAAGGAAACTTCTGATTTAACAATTTTTGCTAATGTTCCATTATGCACACGCGACATTTTGTACCCACGGGCGCTCTATTAGAAATAGTCTTCCAATAACTGAAACAAATCCCAAAGAAAGCTTGTGTTTAATATTAATATAATAAACTTGCATTAAAAATCGATTACACCGGAAGGTCAAGTTGCGATTGGAGTTTCGTATATAAATTAGGTTAAGTTAGGTCAGGGTAAGCTAAGCTAGAAAAGCTCAGTTGAATGGAATTATGTCAATGTCAATGGCTTTTACGACTTCTAATTTTGTAAATCATGCAATTTTCTAATACATACAAAATTTTTTTTTCATTTAAAGGTTCAAACTTTTCAGTGAAAGCTCGAATCTGCCGAGATATCCATATATACACAAGTTCGGACTGTTTGTACATTTTAGTTAATGAATTACATGCTTTACGATCAAATAAATGTTCAGTAATTCAGTAATCTTCAGTAATTGATTACTAGCTTGCATTTTAGATTTCTTTTAATTAAAAAGTGTCAAACGCAAGATTTTTGCCAGATAGACATCAGCTTAATAATACTTTATCCAACTGAATCCGAGCTTTTAGATTCTTAATGGCTTTAGATTATCCACAGTTCTTTTTGTAATTTCCTGTAGTGCATTCATCTGAATTTAGCGAATGGGATTGACTATGCCAAGTTTTGCTTTCGGTTAATTTTTTGTCGGCTTAATTTTAACTTAGATTTAACTATATTTTATTTATCTATATATGTTATCTCCACTTGAGTGAGCTTTCATTTCAGGCATATTCCCTAGAAAGAATATTTTACAGAGTGAAATAAAATTTCATTTATATTCACTCATAAATTGTTAAGTTACCTCTTAAAAAGGTCATGTTTAATGAGTTAATTAAATTTTAACGTTTTTGACGTCATCACTGATACTCGCTCTAACGGAACATTATCTTCCTTTTAAAATGAATTTTGCACCGATTCTAATAGACCCGATCATAAGATGGTGAAAGAATCTCAAATGAATTAATATCTAACGAGACAAGAGTAGTGTTGTTTAAATATTAAATTGCATTTCGCAAAATGACTAAGAGGATGAAGTTAGCCTACGAAATAAGACTTTCATATTCATATAGCAGTTGCTGTTTCTATATTTAATTCAGTTTGATAAATTCTACTAGAGAATTGAAATTGTTTAAAAATGCATGTTCTGGTCAGGATGCTTGTTATTATGCTTGAAGTAATGTTATATTCTGGGTAAATTCGGCTTTGTACAGCCTAATCGTAATAATTTAGCGTATACAACCCTTGCCTTTTGGTTTATGAACACACAATGCGAGCGCAATTTAGCATTCATAAAGTAATTAAGTCGCTTACTTTAGATCACATTAAAATTTTCACGATTTTATAAAAATTTAATAATGTTACAAATACCTTAATTTAATATAAATTAAACATTTTGACAATGCGTTTGTAAACATTTCATTTCATTACTTGTAAATCAAAATTAATTTCTCTAACGAAAAATATTTAATTTTAATGGTTTTTAATCTCAATTAAATCAAATAGTCGATTTAAGCCTTAAACATAAAAAAGGTTATGTTTACTAAAGTAGAAACTTTGTTTAATGAGTTTCTAACTTTATTCCAATGAAAAGAATAAAAAAAGCAGAAAACTAGAAACCACTCTTATTGTTAAGTTTCATTATACAAGCTTGTCAAGTCAGAACATTTTAAGAGCATTATTGACAAGGGACAGACATGAATTACTATCTCTTGTAAGTTTTTACGATTCCTAAGATAGCTGCCGTGATAAAGTACTTACAGGATAATGGAACTACCATAATTTTTATTCGTTTTATGCAAAACTAACCACTTAAATTAATAATTTATATATTTTAACGTGAACCATTTAATTATTAATATACAAATCTTAATTATTTTAAATATGGGCCAGCAAAATCACAATTAAATCCACAAGAGGAAAAACTGTGCAACACATTTAACAGCAACGTTTACGTACAAAAACACAAGAAATACACTGCAACTGCACTGCAATGGCAAGCAATAGTAATACAAGCAGTTACTGAAAGCTCAAAGCACAGGGTAACAGAGATTATAAATGTTCGGGAAAGCTCGGTTGCAAGTTCGCGCGAGCTTTTGAGAAATGTGTCCTTATTAAAACAGGTGAAATCCCGCTGCTACAATACAACAGGGTTGTGGAGCAGGTGATTAGTTTTGTTAATTAAATGTACCTACGTAAATCGGGAATGACCAAAAGTGCTTATGAGGATTTTAAAATTTAATTTTTCAAGTGACGTCAGCGGTGTAAAGATTAAAGAATAAATATTTTATTGTTACAAGAGTAGGGACGTATTTAACAATAAGATTGCTGTTTTCCAAAAAAACTACGGTAAATGTAGGTATTAAAATGTATGCGGTTTAAAAAGCGTAAAAAGCTAGGATTGCGTTCTTTTTTCTTGGGATTTTTCTATCTATGAAAATAGAAATTAAGATAAATTAGGTAGATAGAAAGTCCTTACACTTATATTTCAGATAATATTAGCAAGATTATAAAAGTTTTAAAATTAGTTTCTAGAAGAAAGAGAAAATTGTTAATTATGAAAAGGAAATATTCATTTTCTGGCCAAAACTCTTTTTATTCCTTATTATTTAAGATATCGTCACGACAGAGAACACAAAAATTCAGAACATTATTTCAGTATTAAGCTGAAATGAGTTTTAGGTTAAATTCGTTTATACAATCTCTTGATAATAAATCTAACTACACACGAGGAAGAATGGTATGTGCATTCTTGCGAATACATCCTTTTTATTAACTGCAGCAGTCCTTATACTCACATTTTCTAACATGAAACATACAAATATTGCCAGTTTTCCTAAAGTATTAAAAAGAGATGCATGTTGAAAGAATTTCTAATATTTATACAGGGAGAGGTAGTTATATGCATATTTTAAATAACTTCCTTATTATTAAAGATACAGCTCGTGCGATATTTTTTGAGCCAAAATTCCCAAAAGACCGCTACGTCACTTTCTCGGAATTAACCGCATTCGACACCCGAGTTGGAAAGACATTGGCGCCGTCGCCAGTTTCACCAGTTTATCTTAGCAGCTTGCAGTTAGCATTTGCATACCATGATTTATGAGAGTATCGTCCTGTGAAACTTGTGTGATGCTGAAGATGACTTTGAGAATTTATCGGATTAGAGACTGTAGTGCGTTACGCAAACAGATTTTTCTTTGTTTATTCCTATTTTTGTATTGTATTATTGTATTGTATAATAACATGTACCTAGATGATAGTCACAAATTATTGTAATAAAAGGAATAAAATCACATAACTTACAAGATTGCAAATATTTTTTACAAACAATCTACGTATCAGGGCACGCCACTGCTTGCCTGGCAGACCGTTGCGTTCCAAGAATAAAATATCATCGGCTTTCTTCTTTCTGGGAGCTTTGGCTCAACAAATATCGTACGGGCTGCAAGAAAATGTTATGAATAAGAATATATTGTTTGGTATGTCAAAAACTACAATCCTGTGCTAATATACGTTTTCGGCGTTAAACAATTTGAAAGAGGCCACACCTACTTTTTCTAGGTATTACTTGCAGTGCATCATGAGTCAGCGGACAGATGACAGTTTCGCTAAAAGGCATTTATTGTATTTTTAGAAAAAAAAAGTATACAAATAACAACATTTTTATTTTTGTTATTGACAACTTAATATTGAATAATTATGTTTTCGAAATTTCGTAGTGCTAGACGTAATATTCCATAAATGGGGGGCGCGTACGTTTCCACAACAGGAAAAATATACAAAATAAAGTTTACAACCAGTATTTTAACACAACCGTATTTTTCCACAACTCGAATTATCACGTTCCGGAAAAATCCACAAAAATATTATTTAGATTCTTTTAACCCTATAAAGGGCAAAAATAATTTTTCATGGTTTTCACAACCATCGATTTTATATTCAGTAGAAATCCACAAAAATAATTTCCTAAAACCGGATTTTAACACAACCGGAAATTTATACAACCGTACTTTTTCACAACTATTGATTTCATATTCTGTAAAGATTCAAAAAAGAATTTGCTACAACTGGATTTTTACACAACCGGAAATTTATACAACCGTACTTTTTCACAACTATCTAATGTTTAACTCGCTTTCTTTGCTTTAGTTTTATATCTTACAGGGTTTGTGAAATAATATATGCAATATAAACGTAATACATAACTATATCTTTTAAGGTAAAAAATCCGAAACCAGCGCTTTTGTACAATTAAGATTATGTTTGTTTAAATTTCTTAAACAAATTATTAATCAAAAAAGACAGTTCTTTTACAGTTTTTTAAAGAATCTAGTAAGCAGTCATTTGAAATACATACAAAAAATGTGAAACCTGTAAATAATCAATAAAAGTTATAGAAGATTAGTTTCACTTAGAAACTTCCGTTAGATACGTCACTTGTGCTTTATATTGTACGTGCACTTTCTATTCAATTATATCCAAAAGGGTTTTCACCCGGAATCTTATATCTTATTTATAAACAGCTACTCATATTTTAACTAGAGGCCTTCTTAACACATGATAAATTTGGATAGTTCTTGCAAGTGATCTGATCGTCGATTCGATAAGCGGGCGTTACACATGAGGTATTTGCAAATTTCAAATAAGGTACCGAATGTTTGGACTTGCCAAATACAGGGTGTAATGATTCGATAGGTAAAACTTCCCAGTGCGGTATTCTACGACGAAAACTGAGTTAAAACTCTTAATTTTTTTCCGATGGCTCTTTTAGGAGATATAATCACTTTTTGATATTTAAAACCGGCAACAATGTTGATTCTTTAAAGCTAGTTGATCTCGATCGACTAGGTGTTGACCGCATAATGATTAACTAAACGTATAGCCCCTCTATTTCAAATAGTAACGACATCGTGGAGCAAACCTGACACAAACTTACTACAAAAAATTACTACATGCATGTCGTTGCGATAATTCAGTAAAAAGTGTTCAAAAATCACAATTACGAAAGTATATATCATATTAATATGATCGTTTTTACAGAACATGAATGTCCATTATCAAATTAATGTTAAATTGTGAATATTTATATGCATGATTATTATTAAACCTAAGATTTATTTAAAGACGGAATGTCAAATATAGTAATATTCAATGCCGCCAACATCGTTTTGGTGCTTTTGCTCCAGCGGCGAGATCAATCGTTGTCGCTACTATCTGAAAATAAAGGGGCTATACACTGACATATAGCCGCTCTATTTCATATAGTAGCGACATCGTGGAGCAAACCAGGTACAAACTTTAATAAAGAAAAAATCACCAGATGCATAGTGTTTCGTCATTTTAATAAAACTTGTTTAAAAATTACAATTTCGTAGTTGTATATTACATTAATATGATCGTTTTTACATAACATGAATGTCCGTTATCAAATTAATGTTAAATTGTGAATATTTATATGCATGATTATTATTAAACCTAAGATTTATTTAAAGACGGAATGTCAAATATAGTAATATTCAATGCCGCCAACATCGTTTTGGTGCTTTTGCTCCAGCGGCGAGATCAATCGTTGTCGCTACTATCTGAAAATAAAGGGGCTATACACTGACATATAGCCGCTCTATTTCATATAGTAGCGACATCGTGGAGCAAACCAGGTACAAACTTTAATAAAGAAAAAATCACCAGATGCATAGTGTTTCGTCATTTTAATAAAACTTGTTTAAAAATTACAATTTCGTAGTTGTATATTACATTAATATGATCGTTTTTACAGAACATGAATGTCCATTATCAAATTAATGTTAAATTGTGAATATTTATATGCATGATTATTATTAAACCTAAGATTTATTTAAAGACGGAATGTCAAATATAGTAATATTCAATGCCGCCAACATCGTTTTGGTGCTTTTGCTCCAGCGGCGAGATCAATCGTTGTCGCTACTATCCGAAAATAAAGGGGCTATACACTGACATATAGCCGCTCTATTTCATATAGTAGCGACATCGTGGAGCAAACCAGGTACAAACTTTAATAAAGAAAAAATCACCAGATGCATAGTGTTTCGTCATTTTAACAAAACTTGTTTAAAAATTACAATTTCGTAGTTGTATATTACATTAATATCATCGTTTTTACATAACATGAATGTCCGTTATCAAATTCATGTTAAATTGTGAATATTTTTGTGCATGATGATTATTAAATCTAAGATTTAGTGTAAAACGAAATGTCAAATCTAGTAAATTCCACGTCACCAACATACAGGGTGATCCAAATTGACTGAGGACTGTTTGAATTGGACTGTTGGAATCGGTGGGTATATTCGGTAACATCAGTTCGACCAAATTAAAAGTCGCATTTCACAAAGCAAGAAAGGCTGGGAGAACAATATTTCACCACCCGTCGCAACGAGCCTCTACACGATGATCCTAGCGACATCAGAATTAATCGCTTTTTTATAAATTCTTCAAAATATATGTCGCTGTTGATGCTATTTTGTTCTGGCCCGATCAAATATTACGCTCTTACGGGTCTCGTTATCATAACAATAATTAGGACTGCTTACATTGATTGATCTAATAAATACACAAATGAGGCGCAAATTAAATTTATTGATCTAATAAATATGCAAATGAGGTGTGAATTAAATTGATTGATCTAATAAATATGCATGTGAGGCGTGAATTAAACTGATTGATCTAATAAATATGCAATCATGCAATCTTGCAATGGGTAAGATCCATTGCAATAGTTCTCCTTTTTAAAAATAGTGATACATATTATAATTTCAAAATGGATTTAAATATTTGATGATGGCATATACAAAAGGGCTGTTTTAATTTATGTCGTAATACATTTTAAGACGATCTCAGTTATCTGGTTATCCGATCTATACATATACAAACAGACTGGATGTCATTAAAAGGTTGAATTCATATTATTTATTATTTACAGCTTTTAAACGCTGTATACCTACCTTAAGAATAAATATATCGATTTTAAAAAGGAGAAACTTTTGTAAAGGGTAAGATCTTTATCATTTATTGAAATATGGTCCCGCGTTCTTACCTGAATCATATTTAATTGTTTGTAAATTATAATGAGTTAACCTTTAAGTTTGGGTGTATACAGACAGGATGGTGCGAGAATCTGACCTGTCAGAACTTGCATGTCGTGTGTTGCTGCTGAAACGATTTGTTAACAGTCATAAATAATTTAACGTTGTAAATTATAACCTGCTATCGAATATTTATTTGTGTAGTGGTCTGTTTGGTATGTTATAAAAGTACAGAGCGTGATTGTTTAATTATGATTTCATATATTGCGTTTCTTTTAATGTTGCTTCTAGGAATTACTTTTTATCCTGACAGATTTGTATAAATTAAAAATATAATAAATTTTGAAGTTTAACTAGCCTCGTATCGAAGTCTTTAAATTTAGCATTTCATACCATTGTCAACCTAATAACATGATTTTAAATACTACATTACGTTAACTATCTCGCATGCTATATGATTCGAGATTTTACCGCAGGTTCTTACGGAAACACGTTGGCTCAGCTCTCGAGTTTATCATCGCATCTGACACCGACAACCACGTGCTCCACAACGCCAGCAGCCTGCAATTGGAGAATCCGGTCAGCCAACCACGATGCAGCACCAGCCTGGAGGAGGGACCGACATCGTAACATTTAAGCGCTTCACGCGAGACGCTCGCTCTCATTATTTTTCCGATTTTTGCCATAACCACTATCATATTTTGTTATTGTATATATTTGGATGAATATATGTCTTTATTTTGTGTTATAATACTGCCGTATTATTGCGTTAACCTTTCTTTCCTCTTAATAGCTTTATTTGGTAACTCTGAATAACTACGAGCCGTTCAACGGTAACAATTGGCGCCCAACTAAAGTGTGTGTTTGGATGAACACAACAACCGACGACCCAGCCTATGGTGAACACCCGATCGACAACGCGAGAGATGGCAGAGGACAACAAACCGACAGCCGCATCCATGGACCCGTCTTCGGCGTTCTTCGCGGCCGTTCTGGACCGGCTCACCGCCCTGACACCGACGGCAGTCAACCCGGCCCTACCAACCTACGGCGGCCACGACGATGAAGACCTGGAGGACTTCATCTCCCAGATGACTGCCAACATCGCGACATCCCCGGACCAGCTGAGGCTCATAATGGTCCAACTGAGGGAATCAGCACGCGCCCTGGCCCAGAAGCAGCCGCCAAGGACTCCGGAGCAGCTGTTCGAGCTTCTACGTAGGACCTACGACTCCCCCGTGCAGCGCGTCCAGCTGTACCAAGAGTTATACGCGAAGACCCAGGCCGACCGTCAGGTAACCGCGGATTTCCTAACCCGGAAGATGTCTTTGTTGCAGAAGCTAGCACCAGGTATGCGGGAAGCCGACAAGATCCACCTTCTACGGAAGCTGCTCCGTCCCGAGGTAGCGGTCTACCTTAGCGGCCACTTCAACAGCGTGCGAGACCTAGCGGACGCAGCCATCGCCACCGCGGACACCCTCCAGTCTACCAGGAAGGCGACCAACCCCTTCATCAGCGCGGATCAACTTCCGAAATGCCGCTTCTGTCCGGAGACACTTCCACCGCGACTGCCCCGTACGGAGTTCGGGAAACGACGCCAGGGGGGATTAGGCCGGCATATTCCCTCCTTAACCGCCATGCCCGGCATACAAGTACCCAGGATTCAGGTGCGTATGAATAATGGCATTTGTTTCAGAGCGCTAGTGGACACCGGCGCCTCCATCAATGTCATCAACGCGAAGTTCGCCCCGGGAGCCCGTAAAATCGCCACCAAACTCCCACTGGCTAGCGGTAGCCAGAAGATGTCCTGCAGCGGGGAAGCGGAACTCGACATCATCATCTCCGGATACGAACACGCCACCAGCCAGTTCATGTGTCGACTAGCGGAAGGCTACCCGAAAGTCATCCTCACGGACAACGGTACCCAGTTCACCAGCGACCTCTGGAGAACAACGTGCAGAAGATGGGGCGCGACCCACCACACGACGGCGATCTACCACCCCCGAGCGAACCCGGTCGAACGACGCAACCAGGAGATCAAGAAGGCCCTCCGCACGCGACTTCAGGGACAACCCCACGACGAATGGGTCCGCCATCTACCCCGAGTCCTCCACGATCTCAGCCTCCGGACCAACGCCGCCACGCGATCGAGCCCTGCCAAGCTGCTGTTCGGGTACGAGCCACTTCAGCCAGGGGACCAACAGCTTCCGGAACAACAGGAACCGCCATCCACCGAGGACCGACAGAGGGAAGCCAACGCCAACCAACTTCGGTATCACCGGAGATACCAGGGGCAGCCAGCTGCACCAGTCGCCCGGGTAGGAGAGGATGTCATGGTACGCGCCCACATCCAATCCAACGAGCAGCGGAAGATCCACGCCGGTTTCGCGCCGAAATGGTTGGGACCCTACAACATCCGGAACATCTTCGACGGGAGGGTCTACACGGTCGACAAAGGGGGACAGCAGGTGAAGTACCACGCAGACCACATCCGGCCAGCACCACGACGCCCAGCGCTTCGCACACCGCCTCCGGCATCACCACCACCGCACCCGGAAGAAGACGAAGAAGACGCTTTGCAGGCCATGCGGTCGTCTCCGAGGGGGGGCGAATTGACACCGACAACCACGTGCTCCACAACGCCTGCAGCCTGCAATTGGAGAATCCGGTCAGCCAACCACGATGCAGCACCAGCCTGGAGGAGGGACAGACATCGTAACATTTAAGCGCTTCACGCGAGACGTTCGCTCTCATTATTTTTCCGATTTTTGCCATAACCACTATCATATTTTGTTATTGTATATATTTGGATGAATATATGTCTTTATTTTGTGTTATAATACTGCCGTATTATTGCGTTAACCTTTCTTTCCTCTTAATAGCTTTATTTGGTAACTCTGAATAACTACGAGCCATTCAACGGTAACACATCTTTGTGTTACCAGGTCGGCGGCGGCGTCCGATGATAACGTAAGCGTTGGCACTGTAAGCACTGTAACACTGAAGTTCGGGGATTACACTAACACTAAACTGGCTCGTAGCTGAGTCCGAAGAGGAATTGTCTTAACTTAATCTAACACTTACTAACATACTAAAATACAAGTCCAGGGGGAAAATGTCAATAGGGGATAAGTCTGTAATAGCTCACTCAATAAAAATAAGGTTTAAATAACATAACTCCCATATAAAATGGGTTTATTAATAGACACAAATAAATACAACAATATACAATAACAGAATAAAATGAACACCAGGACTACGAAGTGTAGTAGCAATCTGAAGTTTGTTTAGCGGAGGGCTATGTCCTAAGTGACGTTAAACAATACCGGGTCTCAATCTGCCTACTCCCGAGTATTGTGCAAGCAAAGATATTGCTAAGCTAAGATGTTGCAGTCAGGCCTCAATCTGCCTACTCCTGACTGTTGGTGGTTTTGTTGCTAAGGGTCTCAATCTGCCTACTCCCTTAGTTGATTCCCAAACTGGAATGATGATAGGGGTTGAGGCGGCTGTATATATACTTCCAGGGGTGCTGCAATCGTCTCCTGATTGGTTGGTGTGAAAAGCGTTGTTCTGCTGGTGGGGGACCGGTAACATTTGCATCGTTTTCTCTGCGGTACGTGTAGAGAGTATCTAAGAAGCGTTGTCATCTGCGCTAGCTCATTGTTAATACAACCTTCGTGTTGACAACATCAGTTGTTACGTTCATTAACAGGTATTAGTTCTCTTATCATCATAATATCAAAGATGTCTTTAATTGATGCTGCAGTGTGCAGTATTGGAGCTTTGGTGGGTATTCTATCCATCGCTCCGGCTAATAATCGCATCGGAGAAGGGGTTAAGGAATGCACGCGAACTATTAGAAAAATCCATCGTGAGCTGAAGTGTGTTAACTCTGTTGGTGAAAAGCAGCATCTCATGACTCAATTGGCCCAAGTAGAAACTTTTAAATGTCAGTTCAAATCGCTTCAGAGAAGTGGTGCTGGATCTATGAAGGAAACTAAAGAAACCGCTAAACATCGAATTCGCTGGGATGATTCCATATCAGCTTTTGATAATAGAATTCGAAGTGGTGTAATCAGTAACCTTAAACATAAGGATCCTCAAGAGTTCTTCACGGATTGTAAGACTCTTTTTAAACGAAGAATTCCTTATATCCTGAGAGAGTATGAAGCAGTAAAAGTTAATGTCATTTTCATGGAAGAATTTGACTGTAAGAGGGGAGACCTGCTTCTAAATGAAAACAAACATTTTACAACCTCGAACTCTCCGATATATAGAGATACAGATCTAGATTCATGGTTTGATGATAAAGTAACAAAGCCGATATTAACTGAGCTGGAAGAATTCCAAGAGCGAGAGAGTGGGTGGTCTCTTAAATCTATTATTAACCTTTATAACCTACAGAAACACAAAGGCTATTTTTATATAAAGAAACACTTAACCAACCAAAATGTAGCTGTGCTGGAAGTATCAGCTTGATCCAAATAACACTGCTTTAGTTTTTGCCAGCTAGCCCCCAATAAGTCGGAGAGGGGCGGGGTAATACAAGATATAAAAGATAAAAAAAACAAGCGCCACTTCGTTTAAAAACAATGCTTATTACTAAAGCTTCAAGCTTATCAGACAAACGAAGAAATAGATCTACTAAAATATGGGCAACTTCCAATATTTTGGTCGTACCGTACATATATACTTACAAATGACGAACTGGAAAGTAATATTAAAATCATACAAATAAATAAATAATAAATAAATAAAACACACGTAGTGAAATGTAAACGTTCTAAGTAGGGCTTTATTTTACTTGCAACTATTTTCTATTGTGCAGATAGAAAAAAATGTAATGTTTCAACAAAAAAAAGGTGAATGGTGATTTGTATCACAGTTGGTTGTACTTAAAACTACCCTACAACAATTCCACTATTCGAGATCTCGTTTTATCCTTAAAATTAACATGCATGCATAAATTGTAAACACATTGAATAAATATATACATATACACAAATAAAATGACACATAATACATACAAATTTAGACAAACATCCCACCATTCGAAGACCCACGGCTGTATGTTTAAAGCCTTGCTTAGGGGGTTTTCGCTTCACCCTTCGATATTTGGTTGTTTTTCTCCGACCCGGTATATGTATAGATGTAGGTACGGACACAAAGGGGAAGAACCTTCCAATTAAAATACACGGTCAGACGGGCAGGAACAAGAATACACCAACGAACAACAAAACCCAAAACAAAAAAAGACCTACAAAGAAATCACCCTGTATATTGTATTATTTTTAAATATCTGAAGATTTTTACCTTTCTATAAACTGAAAGGTCTTTTACAATACAATTCCCTCAAGGTGACGGCTAGGGAAATAATAGTACATAAAATAAAAAGACATTTGTGAGATTTAGCGCAACGAGGTTTTAACTAAAATAATTTACCTAAAATGGTTTGTACTAGAACTTAATCCGTCCAATTTGACGATTGATCGCACACAAATAACCAAGCGATCGTTCTGTTGAATGTGAGATTTATTCCGCTAAAGCGAATTAATATTTAAAACCAATTTCTAATATATCTCGCCCATTCAACTTCTCGTACCAAAACCCAGCCATTTTGTTACTTCACTCCACTATTGAGCAGGGAGCTCAACCGCGCAGGAGCGACTTCACGATAAACCGAAAGAAAGGGAAAACCAGTGACAACCAAACAACGGAGACGCTTGGTTTTAAACAGTGACCATCAAACAAATAATGGGTTGTGAATTTCAACGTTATACCTTCAGGTTAATATTAATAAATACACGCCTCAGCTAGGATCGTCGTACATCAAACTACCGAAGCAAATGAAGAAAGCCTGCGTCAATGTACAGAACCAAGATGCCGCTTGTTTTGTATGGTCCGTGGTCTCGGCCCTGTATCCTGCGCCTAGTGATATAGCTAAAAGGGGAGTAGCTACCCTCACTACTCTAAGGTTTTAAAACTTAAGGGCATACAATTTCCAATGACAATCAGGCAGATACCTAATTTTGAAAAACAGAATGACATATCGGTTAATGTTTATGTTCTACAAAAGAAAAATGATGATTATGTAACATTACCAACATTTCTTACTAAAAACAAAGTAGAGCGACATGTGAATTTACTATTCATTCAAGACAAGTACTGTGATGAAAAAGATGAAAATGAAAACTGCACTACGCCTATTCGTTATCACTTCGTTTGGATAAAGAATCTAAGCCGACTGTTGTCCTCTCAACTTAGTAAGAAAAATTGTAGAAAATATTTCTATGATCGCTGTTTGCATTACTTCAGATCGCAAGAAAAGCTAAATATACATATTGAAGACTGTCAGCAGCTCAACGACTGTGCTATCAAAATGCCTCAAGTAGGCGAGAATCTATTAAAATTTAAGAATTTTGAGGCTCCTTTCGTAGTGTATGCTGATTTGGAGAGCATTTTGAAACCGTGTAATAATAAAATTCAGTATCAAGAACATATCCCCGCTGCTGTAGGTTATTATGTCAAATGTTCATATGATGACTCATTATCTTTTTACCGTTCCCATCGAGGTTTGGATTGTATGGAATGGTTTGCTGATGAGCTACAGCAGTTGGCCGAGGATTTGGAAACAGTATTTCTTTGTCCTTACGATATTAATATAACACCTGAACAGGAAGCAGGATTTAGAAAATCTACTCATTGTCATATTTGCGAAAAACCTTTTGGACTGGGTGATAAAAAAGTACGTGATCATACGTATCTGATTTCAGAAAATAATTACAGGGGGCCTGCCCATGAAGAATGCAATATTAACTACAAAGATGCAAGGGTTATTCCTGTTGTCTTTCATAATCTAAGCGGTTATGATGCTCATTTTATAATTGCCGATATAGCGTCTAGGATGCAGGGTGCTGTTGATTTACTACCAATTACTAAAGAAAAGTATATCTCCTTTACTAAACATACAAACGATTCTCTGATTCAGTTCCGGTTTATCGATTCATTCCGATTTATGGCGTCCTCCTTAGAAAAGTTAGCTTCATACCTACATAGTTTTCCGAATTTGGAATCTCAATTTTCTGATATATCTCAGGATCTCTTCAGTATGTTAACAAAAAAGGAAATAATGCCGTACGATTATATCGATTGCATTGATAAGTTTAGTGAAACTTGCTTACCACCTATTGAAGCTTTTTATAATAAGTTAGAAAATAAAAAGTGTTCAAGAAAATTGTATAGCAGAGCTAAAGATGTATGGTCTAAATTTAATTGTAGCAGCTTGGGTGAGTACATCGATCTATATATGAAAACGGATATACTGTTACTAGCAGACGTTTTTGAACAATTTAGAAATAGTTGTTTGAAAACCTATGAGTTAGACCCCGCTCATTACTTTACACTTCCTGGTTTTACCTGGGATTGTATGTTAACACATTCAAAACAAGAGTAAGAGCTCCTAACCGATCTCGATCAATTTCACTTTGTTGAACGTGGAATTCGAGGTGGTCTTAGTCAAGTTTGCTCTAAAAGGAGATCTACAGCTAACAATAAATACCTTCCAACATATGATCCGACTAGTCCTGAAAGTTATTTAATGTACTGTGATGTCAATAATCAGTATGGATGGGCGATGTCGCAGTACCTTCCATATGGAGGTTTCGAATGGGTCAAATCTGATAGTATTGATGTACTATCCATCGCTGATAATGCTCCTGAGGGTTATATATTTGAGATTGATCTGGAATACCCTAGGGAACTACATGATGCTCATAAAGATCTACCTTTCTGCCCGCAGCATGTTAATCCGAAGACTGGAAAACCCTGCGCATCTTCTTCTCAGGTAGCTAAGTTGATGGCTACTCTCCATCACAAAGAAAAGTATATTATCCATTATAGATCTCTAAAACAGGTGTTGCAGCATGGCTTGAAGATTAATTGGATTTATAGAGTTCTTAAATTTAAACAATCAGCATGGCTAAAGTCATATATCAAGTTAAACACTAAGCTACGCCAGAACTCAAGTAACGAGTTTGAGAAAAACTTATTTAAGCTCATGAATAACGCAGTCTTTGGTAAGACGATGGAAAATTTGCGTAAGCGTGTAAATATACGTCTTTTAACTAAATGGGCGGGTAGATATGGAGCGGAGTCTTACATCTCCAAGCCTGAATTGAAAAATTGTAGTATATTTAATGAGAATTTAATAGCAATAGAGTTAAGAAAATCTGAAATCTACCTGAACAAACCGATTTATGTTGGTATGAGCATTCTGGATCTCGCTAAAACTACCATCTACGACTTCCATTATGGCTATATGATGAGAACATTTGGCGATAAGTGTTCTGTCTTATATTCTGATACAAATTCTCTCATATATGAGATTCGTAATCAGGATCCATATGAAGATATGAAGCGTGATTGCCTTCAGTATTTTGATACGAGCGATTACTCTGTGAATAATGTATACGGCATTCCACATGTTAATAAAAAAGTATTGGGTATGATGAAGGATGAGTGTAATGGGGTACCAATGACTCATTACGTAGGGCTCCGATCAAAATTATACACTATAAAAACTACCGTTACAAAAGATGACGTAGAAGCGTTAAGAAATCGTTTACATGCAGAAGAATATGATGATGAAATCTCCGATATTATATCTAATTATAATTTAACCAAAAAAGCTAAAGGTGTTAAAAAATCTGTTGTTCACACAAAAATTACCTTCGAAGACTACGTAGAATGTCTTGAAAACTATGTAGAAAAACGTGTACATCAAAATATAATCCGATCCGATCAACATCATGTTCATTCAATCACCCAGCAAAAGCTTGCTCTTAGTCCGTATGATGATAAACGTTACCTCATACCTGGCTCCTATGATACCCTACCTTTGGGTCATTATTCGATATTAGAACAAATGAATGTAGACTGATGTATGTCCTCACCGAAAATCTTATATGTAATATAAAATTCTGTAAGGTTATATTAAGATATTAATGTAATCTGTGAATGTTTGTTGTATATTGTATGTATGTTTTTAATATGTAATATATCCATTATGATATCTGACTTCTATGTTAATGTTATATGTTTCAATTTGAGCTAATAGATTGAATGATATCTTCTTTTCATGTAAGATATTATAAAAGCATTGTGCTCCGTAATTATTGTTTCCTAATAAGTAGTTTAGCATAAGATAATGTAAATCATATCATCCAGTATTTTAATTATAATTAAGTATATTTACTTACTATTGTATATTTACTATATTTGATTAGTTTGATGTTTCTACATTAATGAATGTCTATAATATTTTTTTTCTTGTAAGATATTACTAAAAGTCCTTACTCAGGCTTGATAATTAGTATTTCTTAATAGATAGATTAGTTTAAACAAATGATGATCTTCTACTATAACATTTTAATTATGGTTAGTTGAGTATATATTTAGCTTGAAATGTATAATAGCTAAATAAAATAAAAGTGTATAAACCATATTTGTGTGTTTTATTTACAGCTCTTTATTAAATAATATATGTATAGTCATATGAGTATTACATGCCGAGTGAGAATAGATAGCGAGCTCTGTCGTGTAGTTGATGCCGTCAGCACATGATTAGTATTTATTTATTAACATAGTAATTATATAATATTTCAACAATAATATTTTTCATAAGCTTGAGATCCGAAAGTCCTTCACGAAGGGTAGCTACTGACATAGATATATCCGTTAGTCGAGCTTGCAAACCTCGCAGTTGTGTCAAGGACTGTCGGTTTCTTTAAATTTCATGATCTCATCAGCTAGAAATCCTTAAACACGATCTTGATCACGTGGGTAGTTAGATGTGAGCGTAGAAGTATAATCATTTTCACTTGCCATGAGGCCCTGTTACTGGGGTGAAGTCCTAGAATGCCGTGATGTCGTCATTATAAAATCCTTATGATCTCAGACGACTGCATCAATCACTGCGTAATATGTAGAGTTAATGCGTATACGTTGCGCTGGCGAGCGTTGAGACTGGTCGCGGATGACCTTGAAATTGACCAAAAATTCTACGTTGGACCTTAGCGATTTCCCAGGTTAATTTCCATAAGGATTGCCTAGCATATCTACTACTTTTGACTTATTTTTATATGATTATATTATAACGATAAGAGTGGCATGACATGAAGTTAGTAGAGCAAATCAAATAAAACAAAGTTGTAGTAAGTATTATTTTGCTCTTCCGTTTGTAAACGTGGAATTATTATTCTTTCTGGCAGCTGTGCAAACCAAGATTTATTAGCTGTCAGTTCCTTCTCAGAGCTCATCCAGCACCAATCTCGGGGTCAGCATGAAATATTAATCTTAGTGTACTTAAGAGAGTTTGACCTCTGTCATAGTTGGCATGTAATTAATGGCTGCGCTGCTGTAATGGTTTTATATTAGTTAGTTGAGGTTATTAATTATAATGATAAACTACATGCTTGCTTATACCATAAAATTATATTAATCGAAACTCCAGCTTATTTGCATAATTCAATTCGTTATGGAACTTAGGTGCATAATCTTAATTTGAGATTTAACCACACACAATTTTATTTTCTTTCTTTATTATTTATTATGTTCAATTACTTATAGGTTTAACTATGTATATATTGAATTTGGAAAAATACTCGTACAATGTATTATTTTAGGTTTAGTGGAACAGCAGCGCTCAACTCTTTCGTTGCTAATTTGTTTGTTTCTTTATTATTATACTACACGTATAAAATGTAATTTATTTTATGTACTTACTTAATAGCAACATTACAGACGTATTATTATTATTATTATATTAATTTAATTTGGATTTTTTATGTTCGGAAACATAACTCCTCCATTTCCATACAAACACGATGTTCTAAAAGTACCGTTGCATCTCAGCATACCCCTTGAATTTTCCGATATGCTTTTATCTCAGCAGGTATAACCTCAACAAAACGACCCAATAATCTAGAAAGGCTTAGCAATAAAATTATGTTCCTGAAGTTCAAACGGGGAAATTGAAAATTGAAAAGTGGGTTATTCCTGAAAATTTATTTGTTGGTTCGAAACAAATGGATTTTTTCTGAAATATATTGTTTTTGACAAAACAACACATATTGAAATCATATAATATACGTTGAAAAAAACCTTACATTTTATTATCTAAGTTAGAAGTGGCAGATGCTGGTTAGCTAAAATAATAATAAAAGATAAAATATAAAAAAAACAAATAAACAAAATATAGAAATAACTCTTTGAATGGCTTATTATTACTAAATGTGGAAATATAGACACTAGATAAATCGACTAACGATTATTCTGGGCATTGATCAAGAGGAGGGGGGCTAAAAAAGTTACAAACAATATTCGAAGATGTAGTTGTACTTATATTTACATTTTTATTATGCAAATTCCTTTTCTTAATTGATGTTAAAGATTTTCTTCAAGTTTCTACGACTATTCAAATATAAAATAAAAATTTCTTTCACATAATGTTTATTTAATAAAATAGATAAGAACAGATGTAACGAGATAAACAATATCACAAGCATAGTCGACCCTCAAACATCGCACACATTTTCCGGCCGGCGCGGTGCCGGCGTGTAGTGAGGAATAGCTGACCGGACGGAGGAAAATCTAGTGCCCCTAGCCCATCACATTCTGGCATTACTGCTGTAGTATCAGCTGGGTGTTTGGGAGACCACATGACGTTCACCCATAAAACTGGCTGTCTTCTACCCTATCCTTGTTTCCTTGGAAACTGAGCAATGGATGAAGCTGTCAGGTCAAGTGTGTGGTAGAGAAATTCGTGAGAATTCTCGACGGCAACTCATACCGATCAGGGGGAGCCCTAGTATATGATACCGGTGTGGACGATAAGGTCATTTATGGACACCGACGGAACCCGCTGTTTGACCGAGGTCATTTATGGTCACCAAAGGAACCCGCTGTTTGACTGAATCTTAAGTGAGGAGAAGCGAAGCGAGTTTTATCTCGATTTCTGGCATATGGCCATATGGACATATGAAAATGTGCTTAGGAGATATCCCGACCACCCTATGATCCGCACTGCAGCTGGTACAGTGATTGGGAGAAGCGCTGAAAGCCATTATACTTAAGGAGAGTTGAAGCGAATACATAGCCTCTTACAATCAAGACAACTTCACCTTAAGGGGTACACACTGGGAGTCTATAACGTGTAGACTTAAACGAAGCTCTGTCGAGGGCCCACCAAGCTTTTATATTGGTAGATCGGGGTGGCAAAAGCATTAAAAAACTAAGTCCCGCCACAATTGAGGTTGGATTCGATCGGGCAGTGGCCCTAACCCCTGTCTCGGGGAGGAGCTTGTGAAGGTATGAAATAGGACTGGAGGGCTCTCTCTATTCAACTGAGTTAAGTTGGGGGAATAATCCTATTGCTGGACGAGGTACTTCACCCCGTATGAAAAGGATGGGAGGGTACCGGCGGGTGAGCAAGTGTTAAGTCGATCGCTCCGGTACTAGCCTGGATAGCTAGTAGAGGGTGGATAGGCAACCTCGCTCCGACCAATGAGCTGACTGGGAGCAATTGCTATGCAATTGCGCGCTGATTGAGTTTATCTCAATTACTTCCTCATTGGAAGGAACGTGGAGGTATGTTCACACGGGGACTCCACGTAAAACATTTAGATAATCTCTGTAGTATCAGCTTGCTCTGTTTGCGCAGCAGAACAACTCGACCATTGTTCGGGTGGTAATGGCCGTATTGTATTTTTTACGGTCGCTGTTGCTTTGTTGTTTTTTAATTTTAAAGACACTGTTATAAAACAAAGAAAAACCAGAAATATAAATAAATAAATAATAATAATCATAAAATTATTATTTATTATTGTTAAATAATAATAAATACTAATAAAGCTATTATAATAATTCTAAAATTGATGTTAATTTGGTGTTGGTAGCAAAATATTTAAACTATTTAATAATTGAATTAAATTATATATTTAAGAAGTGTGGTAACATCAGGTCGGGCTTCCAATACAAGACAAAGTTATCCTACCTTGTACATGTTTTTTTCATCATTCTCAAAAACAGCAAATTTCTTACTATTACCAAAGAGTAGATATTATAAGAGGCGAAAGTTGGTAGAGAAACCTCAATTCCGAGAGCGATAGAATAGAAAAACCACTTTAAAGGGCCCATCGCCGATTCTCGGTTACTTTCGGCTCGCTCTTAATTTGTTGCGATGCCATTGGACGGGAGCACAGAAATGCCAAAGATGGATGCTTATTTTCAATCTTTTATACCTGTCAAGTCAATTCGTTATTCCGTATGTGTTCCGTGAAAGCGTACCCATATTGCGACAAACAGTTAATGTGTAGTGTGTTGTTTTGGTGATTATGAGAGTTAAATAAACAAACAATTGAACATTTATAGTGAACCAAAACATGAATGGAGAAAAACGTAAACACCGCGGGTGTTTACAAGAACTGTAGGAATACATTTTATTTCGATAACAACGACATTCACTTCTTTCGATTTCCGAAAGACGAAGTATTGTGTTATTTAAGTACCGTATTAGTTTAAAATTATTTTTTTAATTCTTTAACCTCAAAAATAGATGTCATCTAATCTTAAAACACACCTGTTAACTCATAGTGGCGAGAAACCATTTGGGTGTAATTTGCGTGACTACAAATGTTTTCAAAAGTTACTCAAAGTGTTAGTCTTAAAACACACATGTTTTGGTGAGAACCATTTGAGTGTAATCTATGTGATTATAAATGTTTACTAATGTTTACTGTTTAAAAGACATGTTAACTCAAACTGGTGAAAAATCATTAAATAAGTAATTTATAGTTTATATACTAAATACATACTAAATATCATTCTATAATGAACTGCAATTCATGCGAAATGTTATCATTAGTTGATTATTAAATATTTTATATTTTTGAGAGAGAATACCATATATGTATCTACCAATCACTTGTAATAAGCTTTTTATGTTTGTAAAACTTTATATACAATAAAGATTTGATTAAATTGAATAAAGACAACAAATGGTTTATAGTTTTATTAAAATCATCCCTTATATACTGCCCAACTAGTATACATACGAAATTAACAACCCTGGACGTTAGCTGGTTGAGTTCAGACGTGGTAAATATTTAAATTTGGCACGCATTTCTGTGATCCAAGTTAAAGGGCCAAGCGTTCCAAGCAGGGGCGGTTTAAGGCCCGCGCGACTGCCCAGGGCGCCGCGTCTGGGTGAGCGCCAAATCGGCGGTGAAAAGATTGAAAGTTCAAACATGAAAACATAATTTTCTCATTACAACGATTATTACGTAGTATTAAGTACTGTTACAGTGTTACGGTGCTCGAAATTAATTACCGCGTGGTCTTGCAAAGTGTCACTGTATTGTTTGGGAATTTCCACTGCGCTCGCGTCATCCCCAGAAATACATATATTCTAACAGTCTAACAAGCAAATGAAGAATATAAGCCACCGAAATCACACGGACGAAATTGTAAAAAGTAACGCGAATCACGCAGCTGGACGCCGCTCACGTGGTCGACTCGAGTAATTTAACTGATAAGAGAAACAGCAGGTGAGCTGGAATGATTCAGTAGCGTCAGAAGCTGATTTTGCCGATAAAAAAGCTCGCAAATCTTTTTTAGATAACAATTTTCTGATATATTTTTTTTGTTTATTGTTTGTTGTTTTTGGTAATAATGTATGTACGTTATAATAAAATGTTATGATTTCATTGTTATTTTTTTCTAATCTATTCTCCATCGTGGTGATTTTTGGTTTTAAGGGGGGCGCCAAATTACCCTCTCGCCCGGGTGAAAATGTTACCTTGAGCCGTCCCTAGTTCCAAGGTCATTGAAACTGATGACGAGAAATCAAAGACGCCGCGCGAAGTTTCGCCTCTTATAATATACTACTCTTTGCTATTACCATGGAATATTATTTGCGTCCTTGTATCGCTCAGGCTCATCCGATCATGCTTTATAAAAAAATAAAAAAATTTAATATTACAGTACATTACAAACGTTTACGAATTTCTAAATTAAATTAGAAATTAAGACACCGATTTAATATTTATATCTATTATTTACGTTAGGACTCAGTGTACAAAACCGGCCGATGTGGCTAATGACTGACCAGCTCATATCGTACAACTTCAAACTAACAGTAACCTAACCTCATTTGCCGCTTGAAAATTAATAATTAAGGCCGCTCAATTAGTATGTAAGTGTTAGTCTATTAATTATGTGTTAGTTGAAGTTTATTAGATATTTCGTAAATATGCTTCCATGCAATTTTCGAGATTGGCCGGTCATTAACGACATTGGCCGGTTTACTACATTGACCGTAATATATAAACGGATTATACTTGGCTTCCTTTTTATTTTTAATTTTTTTTATATTTTAAATGCAATTTTATACAAATACTTTGAATAATTTTCTTTTTATTGTTAATTATTATTGAAGTAAAACACGTTATTGGCTTTGGACACGTACAATAACTTAGAGATAATTTCAGAAAATTCAAAATTTTCTTGTTAGTGTTTTTTTTTTCAACTTTCTAAATACTGAAAATGAAGATCTGTACTCGTTAAGAACTGAAGGATTCAAGGACTCAAGGAATTTAAAACTGTCTCCAAACCACACATTTGTATTTGACTACATCATATGTAGAGTAATATCTCATAATAATAAATAATAATCTAAATGTAACAAAAAAAAGCTTTATATTAGCATTTAATTCAAAACTATTAAAAAATATTATTTAAAAATTTAATAAATTAAATGATTTGCGTAATAAAATAAATATTGTCATTAATACTGTTAAATAATGTTAAGTTACACATTATGTAACAGTATTAATTATTTAACAGATTATTTAACAATATAATGTGTAACTTATTAAAGATTTATAAACTGAATATGAACACCAAACAAAGCACGAATTTTTACGTATATAAATTGTAATAAATTTGTTACATTAAACATTTTTTTTAAATGACGCATCTAAACAACCCTGTGCAGGCCGAATCAACTCGAGTCAATTTTTAAATAAAAATACCACAGTTCGTGATTTTAGTTGATATTTAAATTATTTTAATACGAAAAATCAACTACTACGAAATGTTAAAAGATTAAGTTTTTATTTATTCCTTGTATAGGCTTTCCTTATATAAATGTTTTGTATACATTATGTAAAAAATAATAAAAATACTAATTGTAAAATGTATATAACTAATGTGTAATTAAAAAACAACAATATTTTCATTTATTCTTTAAATTTTTTATAATGTTAGCTTCTAAATAGAAAACAAGAAATGATTAAAGTATTATGAAGTAAATAAACCAGATTAGTAAAAGTTCCATACGTTTATTATAATCTACCTGACAATTATTTCGGCAGCTAAGCTGTCATTTTCAAAGGTTATATAGATTATAATAAACTTGTGAAACTTTTACCAATCTGTTTTATTTATTTCATGGTTTTCACCAAATAAAGCTAGAAACAATAAACAATACGATTACAGTATTAGTAAAAAAATTACTGATTAAACTATTCCTGTTCGTCTAATTCCTCGGAGTTAGCAAAAAGAACATATTTGAATTCACGGTGTATAACTCCGACTTAACTCATTAAGTAATAAGCTAGAGAACATTTTGGACAAAGGTGTATTTAATTGAATTAATGCTAGTTATAATAGTTTTCTTCATTTGCATTAAAATCAGATACAAGTAAATCATCATTCCAGTATTGCATTTTTAAATTGAATTGAAATGCAAGTGGGCGTTGCATAATTTAATCATAATGATAAATTTACCTAAAGCAATAAAGAGCGCGTGCAGTAATTTTCTTGATTTCTTCTTGGCTTGAAGTGGGAAGTAATATGATTTTCCTTGCTTTCAAATAAAATTATATCGAGGCAATTATTATTTTCTATTTGATCTTGTTAGTTGAAAGAAAATGGCATCTTTTAAATGCTAGATTGTAAAAGACTTAAAAATAATTAAATTTCTGTTTACATATTTTCGCATATTACGTTTTGTCTTTTTTATATAGAAAAATAAAAACAAATTATATTTACTTTAATAAAAAAGTTACAGCAGCGCAGTCGTAGAAAGTAACTAACAAACTCAAAAAACTCAGTAATGGTTTTGTAATTGAGTTAACTTTACTAAACACATCTTTTTTCCATTCTGCTTTATAATAATTTTAAAAAGTTACATTTTTATTAAAGTGTTTTAACAAAAAAAACGAATATTCCGTTTTTTTTTTCTAAATATTTTGTTCCTTCTGAAGTTTCCTTCGGGTACTCTTCTACGCGAACTTCATAAAACTTTTATAGATTGATTCTTAATTATATTACCCAAAGTTAAAAAGGTTGCGAAGAGTTTGTTGCCATTCTCTTTATTTTCTTTCTTTATCGGCCGCATATTTTATGAATGAACGTAAAGTGAAGTGCTTGTAATGTGATTAATTAACAAATAAAACAGAAAATTACATTTTACTTTTTTGCAGGCAAAATTTAATTTAGTTTTTGTGAGAGGTTTCATGATTAATGAAGGGCATAACCTACCAGTTTTACCTACAACAAAAGTTGAAGTGTTTATTTACTATTGGATTCAGTCGCAAGAATTCATTAATGAATGAACGCCTACATGCAAAAAACGGTTGCGATAAGGAGAGAAATTTTAATTAATTAAAGGTATGTAGCAAGTAAGCAGAGTAAACTTTCGCATTGAATGAACAGCAACGACCGTAGGGAAACATTTTCAAAATATTTAACCTGAATGTATTGGCTTGCTCTTATAGGCAAGTTTAGGAAATGGGTTTACCACATTAACAGTAATTGGATTTCAAAGTTTATCATTTTTAGCAAATTGTAATAACAGTAATACTAATAATAAGCAAATCTAAACGTCTAATAATAATTATAAGCATTATTTATTTGTTACATGCTAATGTTTAATATTAAAATTTTTAACTTTACAAATAACACGAATATAATTTGATACCTCTTTATAATGTAATGAAAACAAACACTGTTAACAAATAACCATTAAAACTTATTATTTATGTATTAATTTGATAAAAAATAAGACTAATAAATGCTATCAAAAGCAGATAAAACAGATTAAAGAGAAAAATAAATAAAAATGAGTCATAATGGCTTGTTGTTCCAATCAATTACAAAAACTATACTATCAAAAAAGTTTTTAATTAGTAACTTGAACTAAATACCTACCTATCTATAAGCTGTACACCTACTAAATACTAACTAATCTTCGCCACCAAGTCTTTCATGTAATGCTTAAAAAATTCTATGCTAATTAGTTTTAACTAGCAAACGGGGAAAAGACTCAGTGATGCGCGCAGTATTTAAATTTATTCTAATACATCAAAAATGTAAAGTAAAAAACAAGTGAAGTGAGTTAAAGAATTTAAAAATCTATTCGAATCTGCAGTGTTTTAGATTTACAGACCTTCAGGTATTCAGAGTCGAGCGAATTATTTCAAATTAATTAAGTTTTAAATTTCAAGTATACAAATAATTTAATAAATCAAAATTTTATGCATCGTTATGTTTGATACTTTAGTATTTCGTGAGATTGAGGTTTTTATAACTTCAGAGCATTTCAGGGCTCTAAAGTAAAAAGCATTTTATTCAAAACATCAAGAGTGGCAATTTTTAAGCATTACGATTTCACATTTTTAGAAGGTCGAAATTGAATTTGTTAGAGGTATTGACAAGATAAGTTTAAATTAAACGCATGGCTTTTAATTAGGCTTCTTCAGAAAATCGAAATAAATTTGAAAAATCTTGCGAAAAGATATAAGCTATTCAACCCTATTTAAGATATCATTACTTTCTTTATTAAGTAAATAAGTCTTTCATTTACATACATAAAAAGGCTCGGAAATAAATTTGAAAAATCATTTTGTAAATGAAAAACAATAAGAAGTTGTTTTAACAGATAATTTTATTTCACTAATAAAGTGAAATGCCCATATTCTCGTATGAACAGAATATATAGAATAGTTTTATTAGTTCTTACAGAAATTATACATGTGCGTTAAATGTTCGTTAACTACATTTCTCATTTGTTTCAAATTATAATTTTAAATGTATCATCTGAATGAAGATAATTTTACTATTTACTATTTTACCAGTACATGATTATAGTTTTAAAATGACTTGAACGAGGAGCTTACGGTTTTTGGATGATATCCTGCATCGTCGGATAACTTCATCAAAATATTACACTTTCTGTAAAAGTTGTAATGAATTCGCTTTTCAGCAACCCTAAATAAACCAATTTCAAACGAGAGAATTTAATTGGCACCAGTCTAATTTAACAGCATGGATGTAGTATACGAGGCGAGGTTTAAGCTTTGCAAAACTCTAAACAAACTTTTTTCCCCTGCCTATTACTCGAACATTCAAGTACCGCCTACGCATTAATCAATGAGTATTAATTGGGAATTTAAATCTAAACAAATTGCAATTAAAACAACGATTTTGTTTACAAATTGTCAACTGGTTTGAAAGTTAATCACTGAATGTGGATCACAACTTTTGTGATTACAATTTTAATTGGAATCAATTATGTTTCAATTGATGTTTTAAATTAAATATACTTATCGGATAACTTTGCGCAGAATAATGTAGCTGAATAAAAAAAGTATTACAAATCTGGGTATGTACAAAGCACACATGAAAATAGACAACAAAAGAAATAAAAGATTCTTTATTTGTGAATATTATTTATTTTTTCCTCTTTTCGTGCTTTAAATGAAAAAATCTTAAATTTCTAGTAACGTTTCTTAAATTTTCCATTTTACATTAATCTTTCATTTAGCGAATATCTCAAATCAAATATTGTAATAAAATATTTGCAATTTTAAAAAAGAAAATATGGTGAATATCGGAAATCCCTTTTTGATTATTATACTTACTATTAACTATTACTTACTTAATTACAGTTAATTAAAAAGAAATTTTTTAATTTTCTATCAGTGAAACCATCGTCTATAGACAAGTTGAACTGTTTGATAAATATCAAATATTTAATTACTTTTATGTTTTTAACTTAATGAAAACCCAAGGTACATCAATGAAGAATAGTAAACAGAATATTTTTATTTGTACTTATTTTTATAAATAGTTAATGCGAACAAACACGGAAAAACCAGTGGCGTGCGGTGAGAATTTAGGCTAGGGAAGCAACCACGATTTTAATTATAATACACCTAGGTACAGGCGCGGATTAACGGGGAGGGAATAATTCCCCCCTCCCCAATTTAAAAATAAGTACACATAGAATAGAAACAAATAATGTTTGTTTAATTATTATTTATTAAAACAATTATTTTTCCAAAAATTTTCCCCTCAAAATACTTCTCTGGATCCGCTCCTGCTAGGTACAATAAAAAAACAGTGTTACAATTATTAATCTTAAAAGTTTTTCAAAGAAGCTTTAAACTTTTACACTTAATACTTATGGAATTTGTTGACTATTATTCTTTATTTAAAAAAAAACTACTATGTATTTATACTGCAACTCGATTTTCCGGTCTTTCTTAGCAAAATACCAGTGCAGGTTTTAATCTTTATTGTTAAATTTGAATGTTCTGGTTTTGGATCTGCCTTTCTTAATAATTTGTAATTTCTCCCCAAAACTGTATGCGGAAAATTCTTTATTAATAATTTACATACCGAACAAAAAAAATCGACCCGATTCGGATGTATCGAAGGTACTCGAACCTTTCACCGAAGCAGCTGAATTTGCAGTCGTGACAATAATGCAATTTTAAATTTGGATACAGGCAAACTAAATAGAATTATTTGTCTTTAAAAAATCCAACTTATATAAATTGAAATAATAAAATGCGACAATATACAGTCTCATTCGCAGATTTACATTACTTAAGTAACATTAAATTTAACAAACACTAAATCGAACAAAGAACCAAGTAATAATAAATAAACATTTGGGCATGAAGCACACTAACAATAACGGCCAAACAATGCTAAGAGCATCGTCTACTATATGACCACGCCTGCTGAATCACGCCAAGGCTAAGAAAAGAGCAGTTGTAAGCAGTGCTTATATGCAGTGTATGTAACACATTTGAATCGGTATTACCTTTCCGTGCAAGTTTAATGAGCCTAATTTAAAATAGTACTCTAAATTATTATACTTTTTGCTGTACGGAATTGATATTAATATTAATTGATATTAAATATTACAAATTTAAATAAACGATAACCATAATTTTATAAAAATATTTTTGTTAGCATTGGTTTTTATTTTTAATAAATTTTCAAGGGAAGCGTTGCTTCCATTCCTTCCATGGACCGCACGCCACTGGAAAAAACACAAAGTAACAGTAGTAGGTAAACGTGAACGATTGACAGTGCTAATAAGCATGACTTTTGGTTTTAGTTTTGAAGTTTTAACAGTTTCGCATTTCTGTGCATTTTTGCTCGCGTGGTATGAGATTCTGAAACTATTGCATAACTGCAGTATATCTTTTCTACACTAACATATTTTCCTTTAATCAACTTAACTAATTGAATTAAATTGGAATAAGCAAATTAAATAAAAAGGTACAATTCCGCAATTGATTGAGTGGTACCTAAATATAATAATTTTTTACAAGCACAGCCGATGCGCAGAAGGACGACTGGAATCCGAGCGCTAGGACTAACTCGAGGAATTTTTTGTAACTCTTGTACTCCTCTAACACCCATGCGCAGAAAATCCGCTCGTTCATATCTAATACTAATAAACAAATATTAATTATAATTATTCTTAGTAATTATTTGACTATTTTACTTTTCAACTTTAATATTTAATTATTAAATTATTTTTTAGTCTCTTTGGTTGACTTATTTTCCTATTTAGTAGATTCTCCTCAATAGTAAATTAATTAAATTACTTTACCTTTTCATAAGTATGAATACACGATATCTTTTGCGTTTTATATCTCTAAATATGACCAATAGCAATTGAAATAATAAACTAATGAAATTAATATAAATACTAAAAATAACCCACACATATAAGAATTTTTGTTTTAAATAGAAAGAAAGTTTAAAAATATTCCTTAAAATAACTGTTTCGAATTTATAGACATCAACTTTTTGTTGAGACTCGTAAGAATAAGAAACCATCGTTGATAGATATAAAAATGTAAAACGCATAAAATAAAAATTGACTGTAAAATTGATATTTTCCATAAATATCATCCGAAAGGTCTATCTTTACACCTAAGTATAAAAATTTTTTAATACGTTTTCTTGTCCAAATAAATAAGCACCTAAGTACGCATATACTATCCGGAAACTGTTGACTTGAGTATTGAATATCTTTATGTGTTATGTACTAACACAAAGACAAAGAATAAGTGGGTTAAATTTACATAAGTATATAAAAAAATGGACTCGTACAAAATCGAATTTCTTGGTGGTGTGCATTACCGCCTTGAATATAAATGTTATTCCTTTATGGTTTATATTTTCGATGTAACTTACCTCGCATCTCTTGTTTTTGGTCAAAGCGAATTTTGCAAAACATACCTAAAACAAAAAAGAAATCAAATTAGTGTTTATTTTCTTATCCCCTACTAAATAATATTAAAACTGTAAATCACTTTAACCAAAACGCTTATTAAAAACGAGAGATTCGTTTGTTAGACATTTTTCATTTAAACTTCTTGTTTTTTACATTAGCAAATTTAAAAGAGGGGATTTAGAACGTATTTTAAAACAAATATGTTTATGGCAGCTTTTACGAAGGATTTCATGGCCAACTTGAATGAAGTTTGGCAAACACTAAGAAATAATCTTCTTTTATAATCCCTCCAGGGAATACACGAATATACAAACTTGAGACAGGAAGGTTAAAAACTCCAAGAATGGAATCATTTTAAAGGTTTTTGAGATTTATTTTACAATTAAAGACACTACCATTTAAAACAGGATTTTTTAAAATTATAATTTTAAAATATTTAATATACATACAACATAAGTTTCGTTTCGTTTACTACATCAAGGTTAGCAACATTTATCTTTTGGCATATTTCGCTATAAATTACACTAAATGGACTAGAGTAAAACCCTTAGGTAGCTTGATATAATGCCTGTCTTCAAGCGGATGATTAACGATTCGTCCTAGAGGGGTAGATTTTTACTTTATGTAATTTCTGCATTAAATAGCGTTTCTCTAAAGCAGTAAAGGTAGTATTTCACAGGTAAGTAATCATCAATAAATATTATATGGTAGTTATTTATTAATAACTACTGCTGCTAAACTTCAGTATCTATTTCACCTAAGATTTTTGCTATTGAAATTAATTTTTAAAATTTGCATTTATTACTATAAAACCCTTACATGTCATTATATTAAAAAAACATTCCGAGTTTGAACCTTCGACTTCTTCATCCGACAGATTTTTTAAAAATATTTAGTTAATTAAAAATCAAAAATTATAATGCAAAATATTTGAATTATTAAAAATTCAAAGTGGGGAAATTTTACAAAATAAGTCAAAGTGTGACAATATTAAACCCACAAATATAAATAAGATGTGTATAATTCACAGGAGACACTCTAGGACAGCTGTTTCGATCTTTTTAGATCTCATCAGCTAGAGATGGTCTCCTGTGAATTATACACACATCATCCAGGCTTATATACATAGCCGGAAATAACATTAATACCGAGAAATGAATGTTGCGACATCTGTAGAGTTTAAAACTCGAATGGAGGACAAACCATTCATATTTATTGTTGTTTGGTAGAGAACACCACTTAATGTGGTATATGACTCTACAGATGTCGCAACATTCATTTCTCGGTATTAATGTTATTTCCGGCTATGTATATAAGCCTGGATGATGTGTGTATAATTCACAGGAGACTATCTCTAGCTGTTGAGATCTAAAAAGATCGAAACAGCTGTCCTAGAGTGTCTCCTGTGAATTATACACATCTCATTTATATTTGTGGGTTTAATATTGTCACACTTTGATTTAGTTGATTATTTCGCGAGTAATTGATTCAGAGTAAATACAAAACTGCTTGTTCTTGGATGATTCATTCTAAGAATTCATTTAAGTCATTAATAAAAATATTAAATGCAAAAAGTAAAACTATTTATCATTGGTAAATCTCGACAACAGCAAAATGCTCCAGAATCTTCGATAAATGTCTCTTTCTTCGTTTAATTCATTGTAGGGGGTGTTTTTCTTTTTATATGTAATTCAGAACTTGGGGAGATCAAGTGGTTGGTAGCGAGGCGTACGCGGAATTCCTCGAGAGACAGATTTACCGTACCGTTCGGATATGCACACGGTGATGCGGTTTGAATTTTTTTTCTTTATTCTGCTGTGATTGTTTAAAATCTGTGTGGGGTTTAATACAATTATACAACGTATTATATATAGATTTACTTTAGTCATAAATGCGTAGCAAACAGTGAATCCCTTCCTTCCCCACCTTCCCGAAGTGGCTTATGTGTTTATCTTGAAAAATTGTAGTTCTTGTTATTATCAATTCTAGTTTATGATAATATTAATTAATAACTGGAGAATTTAAGGCATTGTGCTATTTAATAAAGTATTAAAATAAATTCGAGCTAATTAAGTAATTTAATTAGGTGATAATATTGAATTATTCTACTCGTACAGTAATGACAAACTACGTAAAAAATTAATTTCAGAATCTTTTAGCCAAACTTTATTTTTACGGTGATATTATACTTCACAGTCAGTAAAACTGATAATAACTATTAATGTTTAATTACACCTAATCTGTCTAAGATTACTTGAATTCCAAAATAAACTATTTTATACATTTCAACTTTATTTCAGCTATAAATTCAAAAAATACATATGTAAGAAATGATTACATGTCGTAGAAGGTATGTTGTAGCCTGAAAGTTCACATGAAGTCCTATTCGTCATAATAGCGAGTTCAAAATGTCCAAGTGCAATAACAGCCGGAAAATTTATTGCCTTTTCATTCCCAACGCTTGTTTATTTTATTTTCAATTGTGTGTGTTGTCCACAGTTTTTTTTTGTTGAGTACTCCAGGGACCAATGTATTATGGGAAAATATTATAAAGAATAAAATACTTTTAATAGGATTTCACGTAGCTAAATACAAAAACTTACTTATTTTAAAGTTTTATATCGCATAATTAAGATTAATCGTTTTCTGGACTGAATTACATATTATAGGTGAACGTATATTAAACTGTTTACATTCGACAATTCAAATTAGTTTCATTACTTTGGTGACGCAAGACGCAAAATTAACTATTCCTAATGTCCATACTTTGTTGCTTAGCTGCTTTAGATGCGAAATAAAATAACTAAATTGACAAGTTTGATTTTTATTTATTATTAATAAGTAGGTATTAGCAATACTTATTAATTGCACATTTTGAATACAGGTGACATATTTATAATGTTAGTATGACCAGCAGCTAAAAAAAAGTAATTTTCATTACGAGCGCTTAATCTCGGAATATGCAGTATATTCAATTTTTCTCTCAGGTAAGGACAATCAATTAAAAATCTTATTAATAGTCTCTATAGATACATAATCGTATTATCCACGAGATTTATAATACATATAGTATTTTACAAATTTACGTTGAACCCATTCTAATCGTTCAATATGTACTTAGTAAATAGGGAACCATATGAGAGAAGCATACTTTAGTTTACTTCGAACCAATGTTATATACAGCATCTGCAAGGTTTTAGTTTTGGCGAAATTCCTCCAATTCCTGACATACTAACCTAAGATTTTTGAAGCACGAAGGTAACTACATCAATATGTTTAATAAAGGTGAGTTTTGGATCTAAGATAAAACCTAAATCTTTAAAGTTAACTGTAATCTCACTCTGTATTGCTACAAAACAATTTCAGATCATCGGCAAAAAGTAGGTGTGGTAATTTTAGCATTGAAGATAGGTCATTTATAAAGATTATAAACAATAAGAGCCCCAAACTGCATCCCTACGGAACTCCTGACGTTGGTTCGAATTCATTTGACATATATATACCATTGTGTTAGAGTGTGGAGGATCCAGAGAACTATTTTCGGAGGGGGGGGATTTTTGTAAAAAAATAGTTTTAAATTTATTTATAAAATTTGGGGGGGGGGGGAAATCTCCCCCATTTCCCCCCACCGTGGATTCGCCCTTGTGTTAGACAAGCTAAGTTAGCGGTGGTAGATTTTTTTCATTAACCCGTACTGATTGATGGGGATTCTTGTTTTAACTTCCTTTATATATGGTATTATATAGTATTATTTTAAACAGCTTGCCAAAGTTGCAAATAATGTAGGCCTGTAATTATTAATGTTGGATATCCAGATTTAAAAATCAGGCATATTCTAGTTGTTTTCCATATTTGTGGGAATGATTTAGTTTTAATTATCAAATAATATATCGCTAAAAGAAGTTCCATAAATGCATATATGTAGTCTTTAATTAAAAAACTATTTAAAAAGGTTGTCATTTTGTTTTTTAGTTTTGCACTGTGTTAAGAATATCCATCTCAGTAATATCATTCAGCTGTATGCAAGTACCTTATGATTAAAAGCCCAAAACAATATTTAAGACCCAAGCAGCATTTTTAGTCATCGCTACGTACCAGCAACTAATAGTGGAACTATTAAGTTTTTACCAATAGTCACAAGCACGTAATTGCTACGGTTTCATTACGTGCCTGAAACCAAAATGGGGAACAATTTTTGGGTAGCAGATACGTGACGGCGTAGTAATTGCTACTTTCGTGTAACTTTTTTTTTCTTCTCTTCTTCTCTTTTCTCTTTGACACATCGTGAGTCGTTGTTACTCCCTGTTACTCTTACAGTTTTATAAGGTAATTTATAATTAATTTATGTTGACGTCCATCATCTCCTTTGAAGAATGGCCAATAAAAGTTCAAGCAAAATTTCAGGTCATTATTTAAGAGCCGCTCGAGTTTAAAAATATTTAATAATAATAATAATTAAACCTGTTAGTATTGGGAATTATTGCAGTGTTCGAAGAAAATTGTGCAGAATTCAAGTTGTTCCCGCAATGTTTCTTTCCGATTGCAGTGCTAGTGATATTTTGTTTTGTATATTTGTCTGTTTGTGAGGTTATTGTGAAATAAAATAAATAAAATAAAGAATGTTTGAGAGCTGTTACGAAAGGATTTACTTCACACATGTTTTGGTTGATAGCGAGATTTTAAATTGTTTCTATATTAGAAATTTTATTAGAAAATGTATTTGGAATGGGATTCCAAAATTAAGCTAGAATGTATGGAATAATAATGCAACTAGGTTTTCTTATCACTCATTATAAGTTGTTTGTATTGTGTAACAGATATTTTTTTATTAATTTCAATATACAGACTTCAAAATTAATAATCAATGCTATAATTTGGCACGATAAATTATTTATTAAATTAATTTATCTTAACGTATTCCTTATTTTATTTCTCAGAAAAACAGATATAGTAAAGAATAGATTTCTCTTTGTTTATATTACGGTGCGTTACCTAATCGAACAGAGAAGGGCACTCGACTGCAACCAGCAACGGCTGCAACTGAAACCGGGCGAAGGACGCACGCCGGCCACGAAATAGATACGAAAACGATAAATCAGTTGCCCAATTATGTTATTATTTTGATGTTATATGGACGATTGTAATTTTAACCACACGACAAATGCACATCTAGAATTCGACACTATACTACAAAGATAGTGCATTAGCCTAATAACTTAGTGGAACTGAGATGAGAAATGCAGTTTTTTACTTTAATTTCGTTATTGTTATTTAATTAAACAAAATTTGCATAAAATAGAAATTTGGGCAGTTACCTATATGTTTGTCAGCATTGTTCAGTTTAACATATTTTACACATTCTATAACTATTTAGCTATCCAATTGTTTTTTTTCTATCAAACATTTTCTTTTTGCTACATTTGTATTTTTATAAAAATACAAACAACTCAGTCTATTTCCTTCTGATGTTTCGTATATACCCGTTAATCGAAGTAGTCGCGACGCAGTACGCGCCTTGTAATAATGACATCTCTTGACCAGTCCGGCTATCACTAGCATGCATCTCACTTTCCTACGCAGCTCCATTTCACTCAATCGCATCATTTTAAATGAACATGTTCAATTTGCATTCTTTTGATTTGTTAGCTTCAAATTTTCAGTTGCTACCAATAAAGTAAATAGTGGCAAGTTTAATATTCAAAATATAGATGACTTTGTTTGCTGCATGCTCGGAATCAGAAGTAAAAGTTCTCAAACTTTCCGAGGATAACTTTACAGCTTTCGGTGTAAAGATGAATCTAAAAAAAAATATTTATGCAGATACAAAAGAATTGAAGAATATTAGGGAAATACACTATTTTTCATTTGAAGCTGAAAGTCATTACAAAAATTATAAATTAATTCTTTCGGTCATATTTTCTTTTTATTATGCTCTTTGAAAATAAAACATAACTTAATAACTCATTTTTGCATTTATTTACATTCATTATTACTGAGAAATTCGATGCGTAAGGTTTTCTATTTTACTAAAAATCTTTTGTTTAAATTTATATTTTTACAAATTTTAAATATTTACGTCAATTTACATTGAATAGAATCTCCAAATCTTACCTCGTTTTAAATATAACCGAATATTATCAGAGAAATTCTAATGAAAACTTTATATAATAAAAACTATTTTATACGCGTAAGAAGCGTTACCGTCATTTTAACATTATATTTTTGCGAAGAGGATATAATGTATAACCATATACCATTAGATTATATTTTCTGGTCTCTATAAATCTTTTCATTATTAATTTTGGTACAAAAATACTTCCTAAACACAACTTGTAAAGCAAATTCACTGTGATGTGTAAGAAGCGTTACCAAATATCTTTCCAGATATATTTCTTAACATTAATCAAATAGACATTTGTGTTGCTTGCTTTAATTGTTTCATATTAAAAACGAGTGTATTTATCATATATACCATTAGGATCGAATTATTTCATTTGTCGCCTATAGGCCCGCTTTTATTTATGACTTAATAAAAAGACGTTATTGTTATGATTGCATGTAATTTATTAAATAAATAAGCAAGCATTTAATGGTAAATAAAAGGTATAACTATGAATTAGTTATTTTGTAAACGTACCGCACTTACATGTACCGAAATGTAAGTCAAGTTTAAGAAATTAAATTGCAACAGGTTAGATTAGCACAAAACTCGTGGGGCAGAAGCCAAATGCGTACTCAGGATCGGAACTAGAGGGGGGCAACTCATATTAGTTTCAAGGAAGGAGGCAAAGTGAAACACGACGATATCTTACAAAATAAAACTCAAAACTATTGCAAAACGTATTGAATTGCATCCCGCTCCGCCACACATAAGCATCAATTTAAAGAGGACATTTTTCTGGTTTGTTTTTCTTCTAGAGGGGGGTGGGGCAGATGCTACCCTACCCTTCGCTGGGTACGCTCTTGCTACTACCATAAAATAGTTAAACTTTTTAATAAAAAAAGAAAGTGTTCCAAGAACTATTTCCACCTTTTTAAATTTCCACGATTTTATTTTAATTTCAAGGACAATGAATGAAGGTTAGTAGGTAAAAATGTCGGTTAAATTCTTTCAAAGAATACTACTATAAAATAGTTCCAAGAATTACTTCACCCTGTTTAAATTTTCCCTAATTCATTTTAATATTCCAAAATGTAATATACTAATTCGATATTTTATATACATAAAATATCAAATTAATATTTAATTTTATAGATTTACTACACACGTAAGTATAATTTGTTGAAAAGGCAAAACTTACCTAACGCGAAAAATAAAAATTTCCAAAAGTCACTAATTCAGCGAAAGTAAAATTACGCACAACTGAGATAACTGAATAAAAATTCGTAAACGAATAAAGGAATTATCTAAAATGTTGAAAAGATTTTGCACTTCCACAGTAAAACACGAGTTTATTTTACTGAATGATCCAAAGGGGTTAATAGTTCCTGTAAAAAGCAATAAAATAATCTCGATTCCGTTCTTCGGTTCTATTGATACCATTGACGTCTATCCAGAGGTGTACTTATTTAATATTTGTTAGAATCTATTTGGTTCGTTTAGGTCAAAGTCCTTTGTGAAGTATAGATTTTAAATTATTTAGAATCATTTCAGAAGAGTAAAATATCGTTATTACTATATAAAATATATTTTATTATTATTATTTATATACATATAAATATAAATATATTACTATCATTTGAAAAGTATAAATTGCTCAAAACACAATATTCCCAAAAACAACACATTTTTAAACATGTATGAAAAAAATAAGTTATTTTAAATGTTAAAATGTTGTACTTTTTACTTCAAGAAACCAACTAATGTAAGTAATTTCTTCCATATGAAACGTGAATCTTAAATCAACACGGTATCTTCCAGCTGGCAAATGAGGTGGAAATTTCACATAATCTGGACCCCAATTACATGCAGTAAAATTCGTCTGTTGTATTACAAAGCTCAGATAACGTACATACATGAAAAACTAAACTGTGCAAAATTATATTATTATTTTATTTTACCTTTAATATTGGACACCTCGTTGCATTTCCACAATTGTATATGTTTTGAGAACCAAAATCGTCATTTTGTAGCGATTCGCACACATCAGCAACAAAAGCTATTGGAAATGATCGGTATTCATTACTACAAAATCGATTGACTTCTACATTTACCTAAAATTATAAACACTTAGAAACGAAAAATAAATATTAATCAATTTTACATACTTTCAAGTCATACCGAAAATCTTGCTGTAAGCTTGCCGAGAAATTAACTGCTCTATAGGTACGATTAAATTTGAAGTTTTTTATTTCCACAATTATATACTTGTTATTGTATGTATTAACTTCTATCCTTTCGGTTACAATGATGGTTTCAGTTTGATGAAAATGTGGAAACTAAAATTATTTAAACTTATGTACAATAAATTAACAATTAACAAATTAACAAAAAAATGGTATTGTTTTTGCGTTAATTAAACTAACCATTTTAATGACCTTTAGTACTAACAAAAAAATAAAAATGTACTGCATAGTGTCAAATCTAAGAAAGCTACGGCAATACTAAAAATGCCAAATCATTAAAATGTATATAATAATCCTATAGTCATTAGGATCGTAAATCTAGTATCATAATGGAAAACAAGTTTGAAGGTCTTTATCTAAAATACTTTTTCCTGGCGATTTTCATTTTTTTGAAATTTGTTTCTAAACCATGTATTTACATAATCACACTACAATCATCAAAAATGCTAATCATATAAGCATAGATAAATGTTGCAACAAGTAATACTATGCAGGCGTCTATGTTCTATGTTATTCTCGTTGCATTAAATTGCACCCTTTTTTATAGTATTAAATACTTGTAAAATAATATAACACAGTTATAATTGCATTTACAAATACAACTTATTTAAAATTTAAAAATAAAGTAACCAAATTAATTATGCTGCTTGAGGTAAATTTGTAGCTAAATTAAATATTTAGGAACTAATTAATTACGCAAAATCTTGTAGTTAAAGAAGGTGGCTAAATAGACGTATGCAGTAGCCTTACAGTGACATTGTTCGAGATTCCTAACGTATTCAGAGTAGGATGTTAATGAGAGGTTATGACTTTAGCTAAATATTAATACAACCCGAACTCTTTCCGCATTCATAAATATTGAATATTAACGTCGTTATTTGTTACATAACAACTCGTTGTATAATAATTCTTCACATTTAACAATCACTTAAAAACGACAATTTAAAATCACACAAAAATAAACATAATCGTTAGGCTTACAGTTTCTCCGTTTGGATCGTTCCAAAAAAAGCTGTATACCAAAGTAAAGAAAAAAATGGTAATTAGTGATCGACTACCGAAAACTAGATAAAAAATCAACGGAAGATAAGTCCTCGTTATCATCTCGCATAGAAAAGATTTTAGACAATTAATTTTCTCACTTTGGTTTAGCCCAAAGATACAAAAAAGGAATGGATTTACTTTAACTGAAAAAAACTGCCTTTTTAGTTAATAATAGTCATTATGAATACGTCTGTATGCCATTTACCCTAAAAAATGCTCAAAACACTTTTGAACTCCAAGGGAATATTGCTATAAGTAATGTTTTGCTTAAATGGACGACACTGTATGTTCAAAATCAATGCAGGAAATGTTATGTCGTGATATTAACATTACGCCAAGATAACCTATATATCAAAATTCTTGAAAAACATAGCATTCCTTGGTCATATAAAACATCTGATGGTATTAAAACCAACGCTTAAAAACAGCACCCGCTTAGTATGCCTAATAGGCCTTTTTAGAATTAATGGGTTACTGCAGATGGTTTATTCAGAACTTCGCTAAAGTACCTCATTACTTGGTATATCGAAAAGTTAAATTTTAACCGATAAAGTCGCCCACTCGGAAGCTTTACACGAATGCAGATATTTCCTTACTACTACCCAGACCCGTACCTAGCCAAATTTAAAAAGAAGCATTACGCATTAATACCTATGATTTCAACATATAGCTGCAGGTAGTGTACTTTCGCAAAAATGCTTTTTATTTCCACATTTTATTTTTATAACAATACAACCAATTTGGAATAAGTTATTTTGAGATTAGTTAAGTTGAAGTCGCGGTAGGCTCCTTGTGAAACATTGTAAAAAATAATTTTTAGAAAAACTGATACTTAATATCGACCTATATATTGCTGTAATATTGGTTTATTAAAAATAATAAATTATTTTAAAAAAATTTATTATATATTTTAAAATTTTGAATAATTGCCGTTAGATCGTAGATAATTATTTTATAATTAAATTGATTTATAAAATGACTGTGAAGCGGCGTGGATAGCGACCTTAGCGCATCTCTCACGTACAACTAAAGATTTAAAAACAAAACTTACCGGGACAATTCCTCTTGTCTATGAAAAACAGCTTCTTAATACCAAAAAGGGAAAGGAAAAATAAGGAATAGAAGGATGAAGCTGGCGTCTTCAGAATTCTGTCTATTTGCACGAAACTTACGAGCACGCAAGTAAACCAACCAACAACGACTGGCGCAAAATGATAAACAACAATAATGATAATAAAAAGATAGTCGATACTACATATTCGTATACCTATTTAAACGCAACTATCTTTTTAAAAATACTTTATTAAGGGGCGCAACCATATTCCCCACCGCATTGAAAACACCGTTTTCAATCAATCACTAAAGAAAAGTATTAAGAAAACTAAAAGTAATGTATATAACTTCTAATAACTACAATACTCCCGAAACCCAAAACAATAAGGTTTATATACAACAATATAATAAATAAATGGCATTGCTAATAAAACAAAATAAAAAAAATCATTGTGTTGGTAATGGACACAATTTAACAGCGGGTCTTTTATAAGTGCCGCCTTTGGTACGAACCGTAGCAACGCGTACGACACCGTCTGTACCCGGAAAAACTTTTGTTATGACCCCTAACGGCCATTTTAGAGGGGTAAATTTTCTTCTATTAGAATTACCACCATACCCACCTTAATGGGCAAAGCAGGGGTATTCCACTTTTGCCTGGATTGAAGCGTCGTTAAATATTCGACATGCCAATGCTTCCAATAAGATTGGACTAGTCGATATAAAAGTAGTTTTCGATGGATAATATGAGATTGTAAGTTAATTGGACGAACTGGAAAATCCAACAGCGGTGCATTTCCTAAAAAATGTGCAGGAGTTAGCGCAATGGGATCTGAAGGATCCGAATTTAAATTATATAATGGCCTTGAGTTCATTAAAGCTTCCACTTGCGTTAACACCGTGGATAACTCCTCAAAAGTTAAGATCTGATCCCCGATTATTTTAAGTAAAATAGATCTGCAGCTTTTAATGTTACTCTCCCAAAGCCCACCAAAGTGGGGTGAGTGAGGAGGATTCAGCTTCCAACTAATTTGATTATCTAGCAACTCCTTTTTAAGAGCTTCATCATAGTTTGCAGATTTAATAAAAGCATATAAATCTTTTAATTCTGATTTGGCCCCGACGAAGTTAGTACCTTGGTCCGAGTACATAATACTAACTGGACCTCTACGAGATAAAAATCTTTTAAAAGCATCCATAAATTTTGCCGTAGATAGATCAGAGCACAGCTCTAGATGCACGGCTATAGTGGTTAAACAAATAAACAGACATAAATATGCCTTTTGGGAACGATGACCTTTATGTCTAGAAAAGGTTATACGAAAGGGACCAGCAAAGTCCACGCCGGTGTGCAGAAAAGCTTTGGTCTCATTTACGCGAGGCGCAAGTAAATCGGCCATCATGGGAAAGGTAGCGTTAGGTCTATTCCAAAAACAAAAATTACATAATTGGATTCGTTGACGTATTAACTTCCTACCAGCCAATATCCAAAATTTCTGGCGTAACACAGAAGTTAACAGAAATTCACTAACATGTAGATGTCGTCGATGATAATAATCTACGATTAACTCGACAAAATGACCATGATTTGGTAATAATATAGGGTGCTGATGATCATAGGCAATATTCGCGTTTGATAACCGACCACCTACACGTAAAATACCTTTATCATCTAAAAAGGGTTTTAATTTTAGGAGATTCCCGGAACTAAGTTTGCCGGATTGTAATTGTTTTATTTCTGCACCAAAATAAACAGACTGTACTATTTTAAAAAGCACCTCTTCGGCTTTAAGTCTGTCCGCTAAAGAAAATGATTTATTTCTAGGTAAAATTTTCAAAAAACGTAAGACATAAATAGTGACGTTAATTAATTTATTCCAAGACGAACATCTTTCGATTACATCGTATAGAGCTGATGATGCTTTGACCGCAATTAACGAAATTGTACTAGATTTCGTTTCTAATGAAACCGTTTCACTTGAAGAAATTTTTTCTATAGGCCACTCCGTTGAATCTTGTAAAATCCAGGGAGGACCAAACAACCAAACAACTTGATGAGACATAAATTGTCCTGGACTCATACCACCAGATACCCCATCTGCCAAATTAAGAGTACCAGAAATATGATACCAGTCTGCATTTGGTAATTCCTGTTGTATCTTAGCCACCCTATTAGCGACGAAGGTAGTCCAATGATGAGGTGAAGTACTAATCCAATGTAGTACTACAGTAGAGTCGGATGGCGCTAGTATATGGTTAAAGGATATGCGAGAACTATATGTTTGAAGGGTTAAATTTAACAATTTGGAAAGCAGCAAGGCCGCACATAACTCAAGTCGAGGTATAGATAAATTTTTTACAGGTGCTACTTTCGATTTAGAACAAACCAACGAACAAGTTATTTGGCCATCGGTAATTGAACGAAGATAAACAAACAAAAGCAGCGTATCCTTTTTCGCTACTATCTGCGAATCTAATTAGCGAAACTATACTATTTGACTTCACATTTAAATATCTTGGTATTTGTATACCGGATAACAGAGGCAATTCGTTTTTAAAGATCAACCATTTTTTTTCAAGAGATTCAGGAGGGGTTTCATCCCAGCCTAATTTTAAAAGCCAAAAATCTTTGATAAGCCATTTTGCATACATTGTAACTGCTGCAATTAATCCCAACGGATCAAAGATTTGCGCAAGCACCGATAAGACATTACGCTTGGTGATTCTACATCAAATTCAGCTAGCCTAAACGAAAAATAATCGTTGACTGGATACCATGTAAGAACTAAAATCTTAAACGTTTGATCAAAGTCTAAATGTTGTACTAATTTCAAAGATTCTGGTATTTTATTCATCAAAGATTGGGAGTTACTAGCCCATTTAATTAAGTCAAATTGTCCTGACTTCAACAATTGTATAAGCTGATGATACAGCGTTTCGGCTTCAAGGTCATTGTCGACGGAGAATACAAAATCGTCAACATAGAAATGATTCTGGACAACTTTGAAAGCTAAAGGAAAACGTTTGGATTCATCCAATGCTAGTTGTTGTACAGTTCGCAGTGCTAAGTATGGCGATGACTTTACGCCGAAACATACCGTATTGATTTCGTAAGCCGTTAAAAGTTGATCAGGTGAAAAACGCCAAACTAAGCGTTGAAACTTCCTGTGATCTGGAATAATAAGGATCTGACGAAACGTCTGTTTCACATCAGCAGTGAGAGCCACAGAAAAAAGTCGAAAATCGAATAACAAAACAAAAATATCTTTTTGCAGTTTTGGGCCAGCGTGCAATAAATCATTTAATGATAAAGAGGTATCAGTTTTACTAGAAGCATTATTTACTAACCTAATTGGCGTGGAACTACGTTCCTTAAAGATGGGATGGAACGGAATGTAATAACTTAACTGATTCAGATCTAGGTTAGATAATAACGACATATGCTTTTGTTTCAAATAATCACGCATAATGTCATCACAAGCTAAACGAAGGTTCAGATTTCTGCCTAATCTTCTTTCTAATGCAAAGAATCTACGACAAGCAATATCGTAAGAATTGCCAAGCTTTTCTGGCGATGCTTTAAATGGAAGTGCTACACAATAACGACCACGATCATCCCCATTATACGAGGAAAGATACATTTTTTCACACTCCGCATCTTCTAGATTCAAAATAGAAGGAGAGGGGACATTTTCTATTTACCAAAATTTAGATATAGTCATTTCTAAAGAATCAAAGGTACAAAAGGTTTCTGTTGATATGGAGCCCTGCGGTAAGATAGGAACTTCACCCATAACAACATAGCCCATGGCGTGGTCTCCATTGCCAGTGGAGCATTTGGAGTACCGGTTACTTTTCCAGATTTTAACAGGTGTGCCATTAGATTAGCACCTATGATGGCGTCTACTTCGCCAGGAATGTAAAAAGTACTATCAGCTAAAGGTAAATCGGCCAAATGTTGCAACGCATTATGATCGACCACTACAGACGGAAGTCTATCTGTGAACTTCTCGATAATCAACATATCAGCTGAGTACCTAATGTGTTCGTCAAACTGTGAGTAAAAACTCAAATTGGTACAACCAATAACAGGTTATCTAGCGGCACCAATGGTTTGTACCGAAGAAGAGATTTGATTAAAATCTAAACCTAGACGTTTCACGCAGTTGCGTGATAAAAAATTAGATTGACTGCCTGTATCTAATAACAAACGAATTTGTTGTTTCTGATTAAAAACATCGTAAACAAAAACTATAGCAGTAGCTAACAGAACAGTAGTATTACGGTAAGTATGATTGTCTCTATCATAAGCAGTAGGTATTAGAACTTAAACTACGAAGAACTTGATTTGTACTACAATGCGGTTGCTCTGTTTGGTTCAAGGTATTATTATGAATATGCGATATTTCGGATTTAGGTGGCACAATTTGATGTTCTGACTGCAAATTAAAATGCAATAATGAATGGTGTTTTGATTTACATTTATTACAAACATTAGTAGATTTGCAAAACGAAAGTTTGTGGTTTGGATTTAGACAATTAATGCATAAACCTTTGTCTTTAACTATTTTAAACCTCTCGTTTGGAGTATTCTTTAAAAACTTAGAACACTGCGATACAATATGAAAATTATCATTACAAATGATACAACTAGATTTTATACTATTTTTGGAATTGCTGATGTTGTTCGTGGACACTTCCTTAACTTTGGATTCACGAAAAGATTTATTAGTTTTAAAAGGGCTACGGGCATTGGCAGCGAAATTATTACGTGTTTTTTCAAACTTAACCATTTTGCTTTGTTTACGTATGAATTTAATTAATTCATCGTATGTGGGGAGGTCTCCACTATCTCTAATTAATTCAAATGCGCTAACCGATTCTGGGGGCAATCTGGTCATAGCTAAATAAGTTAACATATAGTCACCTAGGTTAGCAATTTCCAACCGTTTTAAGGCGGTGACATTCGTATGGAATTTTTCCAAAAATAATTGCAGGGCATTTTGATTGGAATTAGGTGTGATCCGAAAATGATATAAACGATCGAGGTAAAGATTTGCTAGAAATTTTTGATCCTGATAAGTATCTTCCAATAATATCCAGATAGTGTCGTAATTATCCGGTATGGGCTCAACACCACTACAAGTTTTTAGTGCTTTACCAGTTAAACTACTTAGTAAGTACTGAAGTTTTTCAGCACGCGAAAATTCGGTTTTGATATGAACAAAGTGTTTAAAGTTCTCATAAAAAAGTGGCCAAAGGGTTAAATCCTCGCCATCAAATTTCATTAATTCTATTTTAGGCATTTGAATACGACGTTGAATCTCTAGGTCATTATTCGGGTTACTATTGTTAGCAGTAGTTAAAGATGGTTTAATAAATTCCATCGCCATATATTCAATATTATCCTGTAAATCCTCAAATGCATCTAAAAACGCGAACGAAGGCGCTTCTTCAGGTTTGATCTTTTGCTTTAAACAAACAAATTGATCAGCAAGCTCATGATACTCTTCAACGGTTTTACTAATCGCGCAGTAACGAATTTTAAACTGTTCCAGTTTTTTAATATTCTGTTGATCGACTTTCAAGGCTCTACCTGCATCATAACATAATTGAACTCTTCTAAAAAGAGCTTCTCTTCTAGCGCGTAATCTATGTGGATCTAATTCTAATTGACTTTCGCTTTCGGTCATTGTATTAGATTTACAAGGAAACGCAAATAAATAGTAAAGCGAAAAATTGATAAATAGAATTGATAACACCAACACGTAGATTTTAATTATCTTGTCGCAATTTACAATTTATAATAAAAGAACTGTGTAATGACGATATTAATCTTAATATACTTAACACCAAAATGATCGATATCTATAATAGTGAAAAGTGTTACAACGAAAATAGATATTAACAGTGATAATATTAAAATAGAAGTCAGATACATCTATTTCCTAAATGGAAATAAATAACTATTTATTAACAACGAAACTAAACTGTGTTTAAATGCGATTTATAGATACGATTGCAATTTACTAATACGTAGATAAACAAATAATAGACAGAATTCCCAAATTAAAATTTGCGAAACGACTTAAATGTGTCCCTGCTCGGGCGCCAATGAAGCGGCGTGGATAGCGACCTTAGCGCATCTCTCACGTACAATTAAAGATTTAAAAACAAGACTTACGGGGACGATTCTTCTTGTCTATGAAAAACAGCTTCTTAATACCAAAAAGGGAAAGGAAAAATAAGGAATAGAAGAATGAAGCTGGCGTCTTAAGAATTCTGTCTATTTGCACGAAACTTGCGAGCACGCAAGTAAACCAACCAACAACGACTGGCGCAAAATGATAAACAACAATAATGATAATAAAAAGATAGTCGATACTACATATTCGTATACCTATTTAAACGCGACTATCTGTTTTAAAAATACTTTATTAAGGGGCGCAACCAGACTGTGAACTTTGGAAATGCTTTTCAACTTCCCTCTTTTATAAATTCTAATATGATTTGAAAATATCTTTTAATAGATTTAAATAATGCAATAGTTATATAAAATATTACGTGAGTTCTTAACTAATTTAAGATTACGTAAGGATAAGTTGGGCGCCAATTAAATAACTTGAATTAAAATTATAGTGAAACTCTCTTCTCAGGGCGATGTGGATTCTCGTAGTTAAAAAAATTATACAACTTGAAATTGAAATCACTTTTTAAATTGAAATCTTAATTAAATTTAATTATTACTAAATTGTTTAATTCACTTAATTTCACTTCACAAGATTGTCTTTCTTTCAGCAGATATCAGTTACAGAAAGGAGATAACTTTCCTACCTATTTATAGTTGATTCTTTCCAGTTATTGTAGTTGTTGCAACTTCTTCAGCATATCCTTTCCAAGACCATTGACAGAGTATGTCACGTTATGCTATACCGATGCTGGTTTCCAACTCCGGTTGAATGTCCTTTGCATGGACTTCCAATATAACACCATCCACACACTTGATTTTGGTAACTCACTTTTGGTTATTTTATTCATTGCGGGTAATTTTTCCCTTAATCGAAGAATATTTGTTATATTTGTTTTATCTATTTTAATTAAATAAAACACCAGTTTATGGTTTTAGCGAAGATTTACTCACTAGCAATAACTTTAGCTAGTAGTTTTTAATTACTAATCGCAGGCGGTTCTTTATAACCCTATAAATACTTTTACAACTTTATACAGACTATACACCTTCGGCGTATATTAACACACCACCACCTTGACTTGTCTAAGCAAGACTAATTATTTACATTTGTATATTATCTTTCACGACTTTACTCTGTCGCTTTATATCAGGAAGTGTTATTTTTACATTTATACTATATAGTAGAGTCAATTTTTGCATTAAGTTCTTATTTTTTACTATCTAAAGATAGAGACTTGAAATCTTTTGTAATACCTTCAATACTGAACCAATATAAAATGTTATATGTTTAAAATGGGGGCACGCCCCCTCGGTGTGTTGAAACCCCCATTTTGTACCCCTAATTTAATAACGCAACCAAATTGAACGAAATTTATGTTGGGAGGGTTCTTGGAGTCGTTGATTATGAATCCAATGAGAAAATTGAAAAATTCAAAATGGCAGACCCAAAATGGCGGTTCTAAAATAACGGCATTTGAGATTGAGAATGCGATTTACGGCGTTTCTATTGATTTTAGAGAAAAACTCAAAGAGTCAAAGAGTGTTTAAAATGTGATTTTGCAAAAGAATACACTATTTTGGTTACCTTATTATGTAACCCCTTCGCTCTGCCCTAATAGTAGAGTCAATTTTTGCATTAAGTTCTTATTTTTTACTATCTAAAGATAGAGACTTGAAATCTTTTGTAATGGCTTCAATACTGAAACAATATAAAATGTTATATGTTTAAAATGGGGGCACGCCCCCTCGGGGGGTTGAAACCACCATTTTGCACTACCAATTTAATAATTCGGGAAGTTTTCCATCAACTTGAGCGAAATTCATGTTGGGGTTTTTTGGGGTTCCTGATTATGAACTCAATGAGAAAATTAAGAAATACAAAATGGCGGTTTTTGAGATTGGAAATGCGATTTACGCCGTTTCTATTGATTTTAGAGAAAAATGCAAAGAGCCAGAAAATGTTTAGAATGTGATTCTGCATAGGAATACGTAATTACTGGTTACCTTATTATGCAACCTCTTCACTGAGAAGCCAACTAGGGGAGAGTGAAGGGGGTTAGATAAAATCAATTCTCTAAAATCAATAGAAACGGCGTAAATATCATTCTCAATATCAAATGCCGTTATATCAGGACCGCCATTTTGGGTCTGCCATTTTGAATTTTTCAATTTTCTCAGTGGATTCATAATCAGCGACTCCAAGAACCCTCCCAACATAAATTTCGCTCAATTTGGTTGCGCTATTAAATTAGGGGTACAAAATGGGGGTTGCAACCTCCCGAGGGGGCGTGCCCCCATTTTAAACATATAACATTTTATATTAGTCTAGTACTGAAGGCATTACAAAAGATTTCAAGTCTCTATCTTTAGATAGTAATAAATAAGAACTTAGGCATGTTTTTTGCAAAAATTGACTCTACTAATATTATTGTTCACGACTTTACTCTGTCGCCTTATTTTCAGAAGTGTTTTAAAATTATTGCTTCCAAAGCTTAAATACTAACTATTTACATCATCTCATTACACAATTAGACGTCACCTTACCATCTAATACAATAACTGTACACTCATACAATATATAATAGCAGATTAACATTGTTAAAGTTACACATATCTATTACAGTTATTATACAACACTTTTATGCAAAAATAATTATCTATTTACATAAACAAAAACCTGTAGAGAATCTCATAACCCGTCGATATTACACATTTGAAATTAGTCATAAATGAACTACATCATAACAATAATTTGCGCGCAACTGGATGTTACGTATTCTTAAGAAATTGGTGAATAAACTATTTGATAATAAATAAAGAAACATGTATTATTTAACCTTATTAAAAAGTACACATTGGTTGTATAATCAATGACATACCAGTAACTAACTTAAATTTAATTTTTAATTGGAAAAGTTGATAAAAATATTTCAAAAGTGTTAGTTTTTAAAAAGATTTTAAAATTTCACAAAATTTTCAAAAATTACCAAAATTTTTAAACTACCATCCACAGCAATAAATATATTACTACCACCATATATTATGTAGAATAATATTGCCGTCATAGATACCGCTAGGATAGCGGTATCATAGGCAGCTCGAAATTACCCGGAAGAAGTTACGGGTGAACTGTATTCACTCAAAATGGTTTTTAACCACTCAATGTGCTTGAAATCTGTAATATTAACGGAAAATGAAGTGGTGACGAGACAAGATATTATTTACTGAATAAGACAAAAAAATGACATGTCTGATAAGAACGCAGCGAACACAATCAACGAAATATTAGAGAAAAGTTAGGATTCGTGACTAATAACATGGGCTATACATTATACAATAAACTTCTATTCAAATATCAATATAATCTTGTTGTATCGACATAATGACTAGTTGAAGACAAACACAAAACAAAAGGAAAATACTAAACATAGAAAACTAAAATAGCATGTACTTTTTTTGGAACAAAATGATATTTGTCTACAAGTACCTGATGAATATACACTATTTACAGCTGTTTCTGTAAATAATTTATAAATGTAAATAAATTTAAATCTATTTCATCAATCACAAATTATTTTTTTTTATTTTAAAACATTTAATTTGTAATATTATTAAATATTGTTTTTATATGTACTAAATATATTTAATACATTTAATATTTGATAAATATGAACCCTAATTAAATAAAATGATATTATTCAAAATTTCTCTAATATGTACTTTTAGGATGCGAATAAATATATTAGCTCGTAGAATATAAATAAATAGCTTTTATACTATTTAAGATAAGTTAGACTTTTCAATTATCAGTGAATTTAAATATCTTTAGAAATAAACTTCAACTTTTCCCTTTTCTATATTTCTTACATGATTTAAGAATACCTAATAACGCATGACTCATAAATAAGTGACGTAAATCCTTATCTACCTTTAAGATTACGAACTTAAATTGGGCGCCATATAACACTTCTTAAAAAATAACCTTTAGTGTAAAAATATTCATAAAAACCTATCTGAAGGCGACGTTGGATATCCTAGGTTGTAAGGTAATAAAGATAAATGTATAAATAACTGATTGACTATTAACTTAAATATCTACAAAACCAATTGATTCAACTACTTAGTTAATTCCCACTCCATAATGTTCTTCTTTAATATTTAATGCTCTTCTTTTCTACAAGATTCCAAATAAAATAGAAAGGAAAACTTTCCTATGTTATTTCTTAGTAGAATCAGTCCTTTTTGTTTTAATTATTCTCCAATTTCAGAGTATTTAATATTATAATCCTTAAACCTAATGAATACTTTTATTAAAATCATTCTATTTGCAGTAGGAGAGAGTGGGTTAGAACACTGGGAGACATTGTACAGGTTTAAGTCTCTCGCCTCTTGCATACAACTTCATATTTTTGATGATAAGTAAGTGCGAAGCTCCGTGCGATTTATATTACTGATATAAGATATAAATTATAACGGACCTAAAATTGACCAGTGTGGCAGTGCTAGATTACGTTGCCGTTTTGATGAATCAACTTCGCAAAACCTGGTAATTTGATGTCTTTCAGTTAAGTAACTGCTAAACCACATATTTGTTGGCACTTTAATAGCATATCTTTCCATCTTTCTTAATAAGATATCATAAGATATATTATAATAGTTTCAAGACCTTTCTTAAGTTCAAAAAGACGGCTACTATTTTTTCATTTTTATTCAGTTTTTCTTTCTAGTTTCCTATATTGTTTGGTATTTATTAAATAAACTTTGTATTATAATATTTCGATTTTATTTCCTAGTTATTAAAACAATTTTTTTTTGTAATATTTGTAAATTTGCAATCTAATCTACAGGGAGTACTAGTAATAAACTGATACAAGCCCTGCATTGTAATAGTTCGGGTTTATCCTCTGTCTGTTATATTGAATTTAAAATTAAGCTGATTTTTAAATTTATTTATGACCTCGCTTGACAAATAAAGAATGCATATATTCCCCATTTAGAACAAATCTTTCAGACTTCTTTTTCTTCGTTCAACCCATGTCATGGGGTATTTTTCCTTTTTATAGATACTAGATGGATCAATTCCGTTAACAGCGAGAGCAACCAAAAACTCTTCGATACGGTGCGGATGTACATCCCGTGGTGGGGGCAATGTTGTAATTTTTTAAATTTTATTTTGATTAAATTTTGATTAAGCTTTAACAAATTAGAGTTAGTGGGGAAGTTTCGATAGCGTGTATAGTAACGTCTGGAGTGTATTAATCTAATTTAATGGTAGTTGTTGAATTTGAATTTGAGTAACAACAAACAACATTTCTTTCAATAACTAGCATGCAAGAAACTTTCAACGAGACCAGAGGCTTGTGGATTTGCTTGCCACAGCAGAGTTAAAATAACTAATAACGACTAGATTCTAGGTAAGCAAACGAAGATTATGTTCCAACTTTTTATAATGAGCAAAAAATGTAATATCAGCTGAGTTCGAAACTAAATTCAAAGCAGTTCGGTGTTTAAGTAAATTTTCCGTTTTGTTTTGTGTTCTCAAAAAACGTAACTTTTATTTTTATTATTTAATACGAAGTTCCTTGTAAAATGTACAAAATTTAACAATATTTAACTACGTCAAAGATAATGTCAACAATGATTACTACTGTGTTACGTACTAATTTCGTAGTACCCGGTATAGCTATGCTTTTGTGTTAGTTCGTATAGCGTTTAGGGATTTTCGCATTCTCTTTCCTTTTAGTTGCCATTTTGTTTGGAACTAACTTCCTGTTGTTGATAAGAGATTTTGTTACTTCGTTTTGATCGTTCGTGTGAAGAAAATTCTTTAAAGAATATTTTGGTGGCATCGCCGTTAAATTAATTTTCCCTTTATGTTGTGAAGTGGGAATTGCATTTGTGCAGATCGATCATTAATTTTTGGTCATGATTTCCAATTTTATTGGTACCGTAAAGGATTTACCGCTAGTTCTTTTTGAAGATTAGGAGCACGTTCTAGTAAGTTTGTAGATTAGCTTTTCTTTACTTTCAGTCTCTTATACTGTAATTCTTTGACAGGATTCGATATATAATCGAAGTTACCCGCATTTGGGAGCGGTATAACTCTTTCAGAAGGTCACCTTTCATCTAAGGTATTTATTCAGTGTTTGCTTGGTGCATTCTGGTAATTGATTTTATTTGTTACAAGCCTTTTTTCTTTCTATCTTATATAATTCTTTTATTTTACCTCATCTTCATAAACTTTGTTGTATATTTGGGTTGTTAAAACACCACTACGCTGAGCTTGCTGACGTGCAGTTACTTGGTTGCTGTTGTCTCGTTGGATCACGCTACGTTCGACCTGGTTGGTGACGTTCCTCTTCAGTTCGAAGAACACGCTCCTGTATCGTGAGTCAGTTATATTGTAGCAACTATTTACAACAACAATAACGTTTGACAACCCTTATTGTATATAAAACATTACTGTATATTTGTATATTATAATTTTATGTGTAAAATGGTTTTTCCCCAGTGTGCAAGTAGCACTTCGATTTATGTATCTATTGCATATACCTTTATTATACTATCAGCTTACCTTGTTCGGAGTATTTTCGAGTGTGTATACGTATACCTGTTCCGTATATTATGTTAAACAATTAAGATCTGACGATTAATGATTTGCGCAATCCCTATATCACAGGTAAACGCGTTAATTTACCGTGCCAGTTACATTTTTGTGACTTGAACTGTTAGTCAGATCTAGAGTAAATAGTCCCGCTCGCATGAATTCTCCCTCCGTTCAAATTTGTATATAAAAAATCAATAACCTACATTTAATTTTTGCGAAGGCTATTTGTCTTTGATTAAAATATAACCATACTTGATTGATTTATTTTAAATGTTCTACCTGATAATTGGTTGAGTTGTTAATAAAGCAGTGTACATCCATTACTTGGCGACTTATTATTTATATGTTTGGTATTTGGGGTTTATATTTTCAGCTACCGAGGATCCAATATTGGGAAAAGTCGACCACATTGGTAGGACTCGCAAATGTGTTGTTCTTTTCAGATTTTGTCGGCAAATACTAGAGCGATTTTAGACGATTGTTGGCGCCCTTTACGGAAGACCTCTTGTGAGACCCACGATCTCACACTAGTTAGCTGGCAGCCCACAGATCTATTTAACTGCGGTTAAAGGTTGTTACCGTTTCCAAATTAGTGATTCCCATTTTGTTGGTAAAAACTGTTCAAGCAATTAGTACGGTATGTCATAGGTCCCTACGCAGTTTATTGAATTGGATGCAACGCATTAAAATTCATCCTTTTATTTATTAAGATTAGTAACATTAATTAAAATTATTCTATTGCAACGAACCATTATTTTTCACAAAGCTTTTGTTACAATATGCATTAAGTTTTTATTTTTGAGTTGTGTTAATAAGGGCTATAGTATTAATAAAGTGTTTATAATCACAATGCGACGTTGGTGAACATCAGATGGTGCTTTATAGTAAAGTTCAGTACACAATTAAATTCTAATTTTTAGATTTTTCGGTTGTATACATTCTTCAGTAGTAGCATAGGTGGCAGTATTTTTAAAAATAACTTTAATAATTCGAAGATTGTAAGACATATTTATAGGTAAATAATTGTATCGGTTGGTTTATTTAATTTTTTCTAAGCGATCGTTCATGATACAGATTTACAGATCATTAGATAAATTACTCTTACACTATTTATAGTTTTTATAATAAATTGTTATTAGGTAATATATTATTATTACACAAATACATTTTGCTACTACTATCTACATACATACATACAATTTAATACAAATTATCGTTTTAATTATGCAGAATTTTGAAATAAAAGCTTTAAACGGTACGCTTTAAATGTGTGAGATGAAATATAAATTATTTCAAATGTCAAAACTACGTACCTTCTTCTTTCAGAAATCAACTAACATAATTAATTTGTTCTTCTATCAAAAGTAAATCTAAAATCAATACGGTTTCTTTCGACTGGTTAATGGGGTGGAAGTGTGACGTAATCCGATTCCCAATTGCATATATCCTGAAATTTATATACGTAAAAGACGTAGAATGTAGGAAACCGATCAGAGTGATTAATTATTATTTGCATTTAACAATATACGCACAAGTGAATGTTCGCAGTTCTGTATGTTTTGAGATTAAAATCCTTAAATTATCGCAACATGAAGTATCGTAGAGGTCTGAGATAAAAGTTAGTACAAATAATCAATATTCATTGCTGTAAAACTAAGGCTTCTATACCTACTCGATTATTAGACTAATCATTACAGTACCTTTTAACAGTACTTATGAATAAAAAACAATCCCACTTTGATCGGAATTTTAGATAAATTGCGCAATTACAACCAGAAATCCAAAATTCTATTATACGATATACGAGGGTGGTCCCAGAAGTACCCGACCTGACCAAGAGGTGGCGGTAGTTGTTTGAAAATATCACTGTATTGGAAAGTACGGAATCTATAAAGCATATGTTCAAGTTTGAAAGCGCCACGTTGTTCAGTATTTGTTTGGCAGCCATCAATAGTGAACGTTCCCAAGCAGCATTTAAGTAGCAGTAACTGAGATCGGAACTTTGATTGAGTAGTTGTTACGTAACTGCAACTAAATTTATGACTTTATAGGTTTAATTTCTTCAATTCGGAATATTTTAGTAATTGTGTAGTTGTTTCTACTATTTATTGGAACTATGTAGTTTCATTACTTTTGAGTAACTATTAAAGTATGTGGAACGGTATTGCCACTTAGTATACTTACTTTAAAGTCGTTGCAACTTCAAAGTGGTATTATGATTGTAGCAGTAACTTGCCCGAAACTACTTTAAAGTTTTTAAAACCTTACAGTAGTATTGAATGTAACACTTACGTTTTTGCTACCCAGGAGAATCACATTAAAGTAATTTTTTGTAAACTACTCCATCTCCATATTTACTTGTAAAATGTTCGATTAATCAATAATCATTAATCAATTTGCAATTTGTTATGATTGTTAATAGATGTTTTACTATATAACCTTCAATAAAAATAACAAATTGGTGCCAAATTGTGCCTTAGGGATTGTTATGTATGTAGCTTGAAGTTGGCAACATTTATTTGTAGTGATGTAACTAACCAATCCTGGCCTGTTCCGTGGGCGAGCGTCAGTAACACTCGAGCTGGCTTGGAGGATACACGTCTTCTACAGTCTATGCATTGTGTATGTAATTCGCCCTGCTCACTCAATATTAATAAAGTTAATTAATGACAGTAATTGAGTATCTTTTATTTAAACACATAAAAGAACATAACAGGAATAATATAAAAATGGTTTCTATCATGTGTTTCAACTTATAAGTATTTCGTGTATATTTATCATGTTTTATTAAAGACATTTTTTTACTAAAAAATATATTTAAAGAAGGCGCGTTGTTATTTTTCGATCTATCATCATCATATTTAACAGAAAAGTTGCAATGGTTTATAATTTTGGTGTACTGGAATGACAAAATAATCAAACATTTCATCGCTCTTTGTACTAAGTACGTATTACAAATAAACTGGTAATTCATTTTGTGACACGATCCAGCATTATATAGTATAGAAAATGATAGAATATTTGTTAAGTTGCAAGAGCAAGAGAGAGCAACCACGCGACATGATGTGTCAAAGAGAAAAGAAGTTCCATGAAAGTAGCAATTACTACGCCGCCACGTACCTGCTACCCAAAAATTGTTCCCCATTTTGGTTCCAGGCACGTAACAAAACCGTAGCAATTACGTGCTTGTGACTAGTGGCTAAAACTTAATAGTTCCACCGGTAGTTGCTGGTACGTTGCTGGACTAAAAATGCTGCTTGGGTTGTCAGTGAATTTGTGAAAATGGAGAAAATTGGTCATCGTTATGTGATACAATACTTTTATTTGAAAGGCCTCAGCCCAACCAATATAAAAGCTGAACTGGATTCTACTCTGAGTGAGTCTGCTCCTTCGTTTACAACAGTTAAATTTTGGGTAGCTGAGTTTAAACGAGGCCGTACGAGCTGCCAAGACGAGCATCGCAGTGGTCGACCAAAGGAGGTGACGACTCCAGAAATGGTGAAGAAAATCCACAAAGCGGTACTTGATGATCGTCGACTGAAAGTGCGCGAGCTAGCAGACATTACGGGCATTTCAAAAAGTGCGGCACATCCCATATTATCTGAAAATTTGGACATGAGAAAGCTGTGTGCAAGATGGGTGCCGCGTTTGCTCACACTCGAGCAAAAACAGTGTCGTGAAAATGTTTCAATAGAGTGTTTAGCGAAGTTTCACAGCAACAAAGCAGAATTTTTGCGCCGTTTCGTAACAATGGATGAAACATGGGTCCATCATTTCACACACGAGACAAAAGAACAATCGAAACAATGGACTCAAAAGGGAGAACCGGCTCCAAAGAAGGCGAAGACCGTTTCATCTGCAAGCAAGGTTATGGCGTCGGTTTTTTGGGATGCGCGTGGAATAATTTTTATTAACTATCTCGAGAAAGGAAAAACTATCAACGGCCAGTATTATGCAAACTTATTGCAACGTTTGAGAGAAGAAATCAAGCAAAAACGGCTGCATTTGGCTAAAAAGAAAGTGTTGTTTCATCGCGACAACGCGCCAGCTCACAAATCCGTTATTGCAATGGCCAAAATTAATCAATTAAAGTTTGAATTGCTACCTCATGCACCATATTCGCCAGATTTAGCCCCCTCGGATTATTTTCTGTTCCCAAACTTGAAAAAATGGCTCAGTGGTCAAAGATTTTCCAACGATGAAGAAGTGATGTCAGCAGTTAATGGCTATTTTGAGGAGCAACACAGTTCTTATTATAAAAAGGGTATCGAACTTTTTGAACACCGCTGGGAAAAGTGTATAGAGCTGAAAGGAGATTACGTTAAAAAATAAATAAATCTTTTTCCAAAATTTTTGTGTTTTCTTTGTTGGGTCGGGTACTTCTGGGACCACCCTCGTATGTAGGTATCGGTACCATAAATGAAAGTCCATATTTTATTATAGCGTATCATAACGATATCCTGGCAATTACCACTATAACTATTAGAAGTTAAAAGGGTATCCATAATCTTATTCTTAAAACAAGCTTATTATATTGAATATTTAATTCGCTTCGTTTTAAATTTAAACATAAATAATAAAAAGTAAAAGATTTACGCTTTGGCGCAGTAGGAAAATTTAATAAATCAGAGATGATTTATAACCTCAACTAGTTAAATCCGATGTTTATTTTTTGGTACTCATTTAAGCAAGGTTGCCACTTGTGTAAACATAATTGCATAACTGCATTTCTACAAGTATCACATTCTTTTTTTAATTGCGTATTTACACTATTTCTGGTAATAGTATGGTAACAAGGGAAACTATTTCTTTCAAAGTACACTAATAAATTTGTTTTATCAAAAAGATATAGCATTTCATGACCCCTTTCTGGGCAAACATATTGTTTATTTGAACAAACTTTCTTTGATATTAACATGTTCACAAAGAAATGTACGGTTTTTGGAACAATACTTTTTATTTTATTTCAGTATTTTTTAATAGATAAAGAAGAAATTTAATACAATTTTGTAATTGCTAACACTAATGTAAAGTTTGACGTGTGGTTGGTTGACTAAAACCTTCTGGAATATATACCGCCCCTCCTAAAATTTAAAAAAGGGATTGATCCAATTAGATTTTGCAAAGAGTCAGTTTCGAAGGTCACCAGACGCAGTGGGTATCGCTCACTACCGTAACGGAAGTTGAGTTGCAATTCGTCACCAACTCCTAAAGGAAATCTCTTGCTACATTATCGTAACGTGTGTATACAGTATGTATCGGTTACATGATTGAGGATAAGCATGATATAGCAGATCTCTTTAATTTGCATTTTGGGAATATTGGACAATCCATGGCAGCTGTTATTGATAAAAATTAAAAAAACGTGTATCAGTTTAGACAAAACAGCAATCCAAATCCGCACACATTATTCCTCAATCCTGTCACTGAAGATGAATTGCTAACCCATTTAAAATCCTTAAAATTAGGAAGGTCAGCGGGATGGGATGGTATTACTGCTGAGGATATGACCTAAATTAAATAATTTATCGTCAAACCCCTATTGTATATTTGTAACTTAATCTTGAAGACTAATACTTTTCCTAAAGTCTTGAAAACTGCTGTTATAATCCCAGTTTTTAAGACCGGGAATAAGAGTGATGTAGCTAACTAAAGCCCCATAGCGCTGTTGCCTACTGTAACAAAGATAGTAGAAAAAGTAATAAAGGTTCGTCTAGTAAAATTTCTAGAAAAGTATGAATTATTATCACAAAATCAGTTTGGTTTTCGTGAACATAAATCTACTGAAAATGCAATTGAACTTCTTACAACTAATATCTATGAAAATATCGACTGTGGTATAAATGCGGCCGCTGTATTGTTAGATTTATCAAAAGCATTTGATACAGTTAGTTATGAGATTTTGCTAGATAAACTTGAACACTTTGGAATTAGAGGAGCTGGATTAAATCTATTTAAGACATATTTAAATAAAAGAATGCAACAGGTCAAAATAAATAATATAATCAGTGAAAGAGTTTTATGTGTTTTTGGTGTTCCACAAGGTAGTATTTTAGGGCCAATTCTATTCATAATATACGTAAATGACTTGCTAAAACCCAATAATGCCTACAAAATCTTTTCTTACGCAGACTATATGGTACTATATTTTACTGGATCTTCATGGGAAAACATTTTTATTACAATAAGTGAAAACATGAAAAATATACAAAAATGGCTTGATGTGAAACGAAGGTTTTTTCTCTGCACGAGAGAACAATAATAAAATGCCCCGTGATTGAGCGACAATTGAAACGAAGGTTTTTCTCCGGACTGTAACGGGTACATTTTCCAACGGCATTTAGTATATAAAATTTGGTATTAATTCTTGTTAAAAATCCTAAGTTCGGTCCTGTGGACCTCGCTTAATTTAAACAAGCATGTCATCAAATAAACATCTCAAATAAAAGGCACTTTTATTTAAGGATTGGTTCGTATTTGCTATAATGAAATAATGTAACGTCATATTGATGTCGTTTTTCGTATCTTGCGACCTGGCATTTTAAAAATAATATCAATTTCTTCAAAAAAGAAACCTTGAAAAGAAATCATGAGAAGCGCTTAGTCATCTCATTTATAGAAATATTTCGGTAAACATTTTGAGTGTATACGATTCGTAAATACACTTTACTTTGTCTGTTATTTGCGTTTTAAATTTTAAGTCAATGCAGTGTATGAATATCGTCTACAGCCAGCGTGTTTCAGCTCACACGTGTGTTTTACGCGCGAAAGATTGGGGTGCTGCTTTTTACACGTAAGGTCGTGAATCCTATAGTAGGGCAAGCAACAAGCACCCTTGCCGCCTAAAAACAGATGTCGGTCCGCGGAGCAACGCTGAGCAGAGTTAATATAAGCGCGAGATGATGTAGAGACGAGGGCTGTCTTCCAAAATCGCACGCCGAGAGCGTACGTTCGATCTTGTGTTAAAAATGCCATTTTGTTGTAGTAAAATGGAGTTTGAAAGAAAACTCTAAATTCAGTTTTTCATATTGTTTGAACAAGTACCGACTTTCGGATGGTCGGTGCATTTAATTAAAATCAACATGTAATAGTTATCGTTTAAATAAGTGTTCGGAAATTAACAAATAATTCGTGGTTAACAAAAGTTAGTTATTCCGTTAAATATTTTCACGGACGTTTGTGCTTCAGAAAAGTGGGAAATTCAGTTTCCCTTATTACTGTGTAATAAAGTTACGACAGCCTACAGTACCGTACTCTCGTCTAAATAATTATTGTACAGAAATAAGTTAATAATTACAGACGCTTTCTCTGTAATCGAAATTTCGGCTAAATAATAATTCGTGCTGTGTGCCTTCTAAATTCAGTTCAGAATTAATGGTTATGTGTATTGTTTTTTTGAAAACAATGAAATTATAAAATGGTTATCAAAACTAATAGCCAAATCTTTTATGGAACTCTTTGGTTGCATTTTGTTACTGCCGTTTGGGGTGAATTTGCAAATTATAATTCGCCATATCCAGTTTCTACGAGGGTTATCTCGTACATCTTTAATGTATGAAAGAAAAATCCCAATATTCCAGTTTTCATTTGCTGTGACGTTGTCGTCAAATTTGATGCAGCTTATCGTTGATTTTGGTTTGTGACTTACCAAAAATAAAAGGTATTGTGACTATTGTTTTTAGTGTTATTCATTTAGGTAAATTTCTTGCTTGAATTTGTAGTCATTTTTGTTATTGTTTCTCAATTATTAGAAGTTCATTATAAATTTTTGCTCATTAAATTCTATTATCAATAGAACTCTCGTCAGTTGTTAAAAAACTTTAAACTTTAATGTAATTACAAATCATTTGTATTGATACTGTCGAATTGATTTAATTTGTCTAATCTCATTTAGATATTTGTGTATAAATTTTTGTCCAGAAAAAGACCAGTCAAAATAAATTTTAATATTTGTGTTAATGCTTTTGAACATTATTTGTGGTCGATTTAATCAAATCTTTTTGAGTTATTTTCATAATTTAATGAAAAGTTCTAGGTGAATTTTTATTGATTAATTTTGGTATAATTATAACCTAATAAATTTAGGTTGGACTTGTAATAAATATACGAGGTGTGTTTTATTTTTATTTATGCAAAGTTGTGTTCTAATTATTTTCCTGTTAATAAATGTTATTAATTCAAAACTGAATGATCTGAAAAACGGAACCATATTGGTTATGAATGCTTAAGTTCATTTCTTCAACAATTTTAAGTAAACAAAATTTTGTTTTAACTAAATATTCTATTCATTTTCTGGTTAATGGATTTAATAAATTTTAATGCTTATTCAATTAACATCTTTGAATGGTTAATAAATCATTAACTAAGCTCAGAACCAGATGGCGCCCTTTTAAGTTTTTATTTGTGTTGAACCCTTATCTATTCCTTTTCACAATTTATACAGCTGTGGAACCAATACCTACGACTTGATTAATTAATTTGTAAAGAGAGAGTTTAAATCTCAAGCTGTGGCAGATATTTTTTGAGTTTTCAATTACAGTAAGTATGATGTATTTTCATAACTTTTTATAGCTTTTATAGTTATTTTTGTTGTTTTATCTTGGCGAAAAATCTCTTGTTTCAGGACTAAATAAACAATATTAAACAATAACATTTTTACTTACGTTAAAAAGATGCTTAAGATTACCACGGCTTGAGATTTACACATTTACGGCTCTATCTTACAAATTTTTAATTTCAGGTCGTAGGTATTGGTTCTGCAGTTGTCTAATTTATAAGAGATGGATAAAGGTTTCAAAAAACACAAAAACATACACAAGAAGGGCGCCATCTGATTATGAAGCTTAATAATGATAATTAAATAGATCGAATAGATTAAATGCAGCTAATAAATCTGTCTGAAATCACTAATCAGAAAATGAAATCAGACCGATATAAATTTAGTGCAAAATATTAGTTAATTTCAACAAAGTAAAAAATTTAGTTTAATGAAAATATTAATAAAAGCTTTCATAATTATATGGTTCGGTCTAACTGGTTTTAATTAACTTTAAAATCATATTTATTTGAGGTAACACAAGAAAAAATATAAATAAAGATTACAAATTATAAACTCAAAAGTTCAAATAATAATTCCCTACCTAAGAGCTCTTTTACTATTGAAATGAATAAAAGTTGTATACTAAGTTACGTATAAATGAAAAACAAACTATAGAAGTATTACAAAGATTCGAAGAGAATTTATATAAATATTTAACACTCAAAAAATACATAAATCACTGTACCTTTACTTGTCAATAACTCGCAAAACAAAATTAACGCTAAAGTGCACAAATATGACTCCTGCATACATCAAACAATCGCCACAGGCGGAAACTGGAATGTTCGTAGGTTTTTCTTTTCATTATTCAAGGATGCAATGAATTAACCCTCGTAATGTCTGTATGTGGTGAACCATTATTTACGAATTCACTCCCAAAATACAATAGCTGAATGCAACCATAAACTTTCATAAGATTTGGTTATTAATTAATTTTAATAACCATCAACAAAGGTTCGTTGTTTTCATTAAAACAACCCACTTATTATTTAAATCTGAACTGGATTTATAAGGCACATAACTCAAATTTATTTATTAATCGAGATTTCTATCACTGAAGAGAAAGTCTGTAATTATTAATTTGTTTCGGTACGAGAATTGTTTAAACGAATGTACAATATGGTAAACTGTATTAACGCTGTTACACTTTTAATAGGAAAAGCTAGATTTCCCATTCTTCAAAAGCACAAACATCCGGAAAAGTATTTAGCTATATAACGGTACTATGTATTAACCGCAAATTCTTGATTAATATCCGGACACTTAATTAAACGGTATGATTATTAACTATAAATTTTCTTAAATAACCATGCTAGGCATCCGATACCAGCAATTGTCTATACTGGAGGCTCGCTTTGCGGCAAGTGTCGATCAAACTGTACGGGAACTAAATCTAGAATGCGTCTTAAAAATTTTATGTGAACTCTTGTCACGGGAAAAAATGTTTTTTCGCTGAGGATGCAGATCGAACTAGACCAATCAAAAGCCCGTATCATTCTGTCGGAGCAAATCAAAATATTTCAAGAATTTATCCACGTGGAGTCGACAAAGGTGATTTTACTAGCGTTTATACGAGATTCTGGTCCTAATGAACTAAAAATTAGATAGCCGGTACAAGGACGCTGTCGTCTGCTGACGCTAGACATGCGGACACATGCAGTTTTCAAGTTTAAAACGCAAAAAGGCCAAGCTGGATTCGTCAACACGTGTTAGGTGTTATTTCTCAAGCAAAGAGAAGTTTATTTTTTACCATATTTTCTAAGAACGCAAACTGCAATATTTATATAAAACTGTACGAACTTAAATGCGCCACTAACTATTTTGTCAGGGTTTTAGCAACGCAGCCAGTTTTAGCGGATACACGTGAACTAAAGTATGCACGATCAGGCAGTTATATATAAGGTCTATATTATGCAACTATCATAAAAACTCAAAGACGACAATAAGTCACGGTTATGAGACTAGAAATGTAACTAACAGATCAGTAACAGTGATAAGAGCACATAAGACTATTGGCACTATAGTCTCGCCAATACATGAAGGATTTTAATGAACGCGTGCACATCAGATGTGAGAACATTACGATAAGCTAAGACTGTAAGCAGAGTATTGTGTTACTAGAGACGTTTTAAAAAAGTCGGTAGCGAGTTAACATTTAATCATTATTCAAGCCAAGTGGTGACCTAATTAAATGTATGCGAGATAAACGCCTCGAAGCGGTACGCCCACGATTGCAGGTGCAGTATCAAACCCACGGCCACGTGTGTGCATAACAAGCAGCTGCAATACTCAGAACTGTATCTAATGCATTTTCTATGGATTCCTAGAGGAAGTAGAACGCTATCATCACGTAGGCACAGCCCACGGCCACGTGTGGTCACTTGGAGGACTTCACACCCACAGAAAGGGTATATAAAGACCAGCACTTGATGGGACAGCTCAGACTGAGTTACAACGAAGCTTGGAAGATAGAAACGTTAATTGATGTTTACCTTCTTTCAAGCAATACTCCCAGCTTTAGTTAAAATTGTATAATAGTATTTAAGTGATTATGCAAGTGCATATTGTATAAATTCACTACGAATAAATATCCTATTGTACTTAACAATAAACTGTGTTTATTTTGTAACTTGGGCTCCGTCTTTTGCGTTTTTAAAATAAAGTACCATTTTTAAAAACGCCCTTCAACGACAAGAAACGTTAATTGGCGCAGTCGGTAGGATACTCAAAAGGGCTCAAGACACCGTTTTTCGAAAATTAAAAGCACCGTCGAGTTCCTTGGCTTTTAAGTCTTCATTTGCCTATCGAATCAGCATCTGGGAACCAGCGATTCAAAGGACAAACATCGCCTGAGACCGTAGCCGTTTCCAGAGCATCACCTGTACGTAGCATCGCCGTTTCCAAGGGACAAGCATCGCCCAAAGAACGCATCGCTGCTGCAGAAGCCTGACTATTGGAGTCATCTTAACGGCAAAATTTAAGCCAACAATGAAGATAGAGTAAGAAACTAACTATCAATTATTATTGTTAAAGGCGCATTGCGCAAACAAATACCAAACAAGTTTACAAATTATATTCAAAAATCAAACAAGATTAACAATTTATTAATTTTAAGTTTAATACATACTAAACCCTTTAGACTTAAGATCACGTTGCTTGTAGTAAGCGAGACGGATTGGTGTATCAACTAGTGATACTTAATTTCCAGCCCACTTGCAAGCAATGGGTAGGCACCTTTAGATTTAAGATCACGTTGCTTGTAGTAAGCGAGACGGATTGGTGTATCAATTAGTGATACTTAATTTCCAGCCCACTTGCAAGCAATGGGTAGGCACCTTGAATAGGTCCTTACTAACATAAAAATCATTTTTGAATATTTCAAACTTTGTTAACAAATTTATAGAATTTTTAAGTATTTATTTTTAAAGTGCAAACAATTTACTAATCGTTTTCATGATTAATACTGATACGTCATCAGATAGCGAAACTGAATTACCAATTAACACAACTTTTGTAAGATCTGCATCACGACCGATAAGTTTACGTCCATCTAAATTATCGATCAGCAAGCAAAGCCATACTACAATGGCACAAGGTAATCAACCTCAAGTACAACCCCAAGTAACACCAGCCCCTATTGTCCAACAATGTGTAGGCTACCCACCTGGCTTTCATACAAGCCTTTTAAATGAAATTCCAACCTATGACGGAAACCCCGTCGAATTATCTGAATATATTCGAGCTGTAGAAGACATTTTCTGCCAATTTTGGCAAACACACGATCCAGTGGCTTATATCAACAGACTTTTACTTTCCTCAGCACGCAACCGCTTAAAAGGCCCAGCCTTAGAGGTCGTAACTGGACAAGTATTTGATTCATGGTATTCTTTAAAAGACACCCTTCTTAGTAATTTTGGAGACCAACGATCGGAACTGAACATCCGGATCGATCTGTCTCGTATGAGACAATTATCACGAGAATCTCCCGTAGAATTCTATAATCGAATTAGATCCTTATTAGCTATACTAAATTCTAAAATTGCACTAGGCTCGGAAATACCAGAAATAAAAGAGTACCAAGCCCGAGATGCTAAAGATTTAGCTCTTAAGACCTATTTAGGAGGATTTTCCGAACCTTTTGGAAGTTTCCTTCGTAGTAGAGCACCAACATCGCTCGAAGTAGCCTTAACTTATATAAAAGAAGAACTGGACATACGATATTTTCAAAATACACAACAAAATAACTCACAACCTAAGTCTTTACCACAACCAGGTCCCCTAAGCAATTGCAATAAACCCCAGCCAACTTCTCAACCCCCTCAGTTTAAACCACAACAATACCAGAACGTATTGCCACAATTTAAGCCTAATTTTAATCCCACTCATCAATTCAAACCAAATGTTAATAATACAAATCAATTTAAATTTAATCCAGTAACTCAGCAGTTTGGAAATAATTCCCGACCTAATGTTTTTGCACCCAAAAGAGATTTTCAATCACAAAATCGGCCAGAATCAATGCAAGCTAGTACCATTAAACCGAGACCGATACATCCTAATACATCCATGAGACCCCCTAATCCAAATTTCAATCGAAATATAAATCAACCCAATTTTATTCGACCAAGTCCCCAACCACGAAATTTCCTTTCTGAAGAATTATATTCAATAGAATTTCAAGAAGAAATCCCACCTGTTAATCAAATTAACACTGACTTTGAATACGACCACTACCATGAGACCCACGGAGAAGAAATTAACGAAAATTTTCGCTAAGAAGCCTCGGAAAACAATTAAAATCTTTTACATTTAACCCTAAATCATCTTTACCTTTTATAATTATACCCCAAACAAATGAAAAACTCTTACTAGACACAGGGAGTAGCAAAACTATCCTTTCACCCGAATTTGTTTATAAACATTACCCCGAATCCATTTTTGAATATCCTTTTGAAATTACAACCTCTCACGGTACAACGTATCACAATCAAGTAGCAACAGTTCCTATTTCCCTTTTACTCGATAAAATAGAAGGAAAACATTTAGTATACCTTCTTAATTTTCATTCCGATTACATTGGCATTCTTGGAAATGACTTGTTGAAGAAATTAGGAGCAAGAATCAATTTTCGTGGAAATTATATCCAACGAAACGGAAAAACCGTAGTACCATTGTTTTTCAACGAACCATCTCTTAAAGAAACTATATTAATACAACCATCCTATTTCGAAAATCCCGCTTCAAAGAAATCCAAAATTTTAAATACTTCAAACAACTTTACTCCGCAATTTGACCCAACATATATTAGTTTTAATCAACGTGAAAATAATTTTCCTTCACAAAATCTGTCGGAACAACATAAAAATGTTCAAGAAATATCAGCTTCAAACAATGCTTGTTACAACGACTTTGAAAATATTTTCCAAAATTTTCTAACTCATCCAAATAGAGAAAACATTGTCCCGACGGTAACTCAAGAATCAAATCCGAAGGATCAATCAAATTTAAATGATACAGAAATCTTTATTTCAAAACCTATTCGAATCAAAATCAATAACCTTGACAGCTATAAAAATCAAAATTTACGAAATGGTCCCAAAAAACGCAAATCTTATGAAGCGAAACTTGACCCAAAGTCAAAACGGATTAAAAGCAAACAGACCCCAATAAACAAAACACTCAAAAGGAAAATACATGCTAGAAAATGTAACAATGGTTTGCACAAAACGAAGAAAAATACGAAATCCAACAAAAATTCAAGTCGTATTAACAAGGCCTGGTTGAAAAGAAATAACCAGCAACTAATGGAATACCTAAAATTTCAAGATCAAAATAAACAGATAATCCCCCTTAGGATCAATAATAGACGATTTACATATTTAAAGCCCAAAATGAAAATATACAACATCCGAACCTAAAACCCTTTAAAAATTAAAATGACTATTAGCAAAGAACATTGAAAACGATTTGAAACTAAAATATTTTTATAGACCCATCTACTTATGTTATGTAAATGTGATGCTAATTAACAAACTTCCCCACAAGTAAATCAAATTCAAATCCCTTTTCAACTAAAATACTTTTATGACCTTCTCTATTTATTATCTCATGAAACGATAAAATCAAAACACATTCGAGTCTGCACTATTCATACTATCTCTTGCAAACCCTTAATAAGAATCTGTTTTTAAATAAATAACCACTTTTGCAAATATAAGATCTTTATTATTAAAGAGATTTCAATTAACAAAATTCCCTTCTGCAAAGTTAAAACTGCATATAGCGCAACGATAAGAGTACAGTACAGCAAATAGTATATACGCTAAAACTCGGAATGTGACCTTCAACTATTACATTCAGCGAAATCTATTTTTAAAACGAGACCACCTGTTAATCTCAAGTTACTCACTGATAAATGCATTTCATTGCAATAACAGAAAAGATAATTTTGCTGCGAGGAATTATTACATTCAAATGCTTTGGTAAAATAAATGAAACTTAATAATTAACCATTTAGTGTCAACAAATAACCCTTTCGAGTAATTTTAACAATTCAATTTACCCAATTTTATAAATATTTCTAACTCAATGTCCACTCCAGACAACTAATTAACCCAAAAATATTTAAATACATATAATAACATACGTAATACATAAGTAATACCTTCAAGTTTGCTTTTAAAATAAACCTCATAAATTTTAACGTCAGTTAAAGATGAAATTAAATTATAGCTGAAATTGTAAACCCAGTACTACAGAAATAATTATTAGAACCATCAATAGAAAAACTTTCCTGGAAATCATTTCCCAATAAAGCAATTTTTATTTTAACATAAAAGGAACAATTTGAACTTATAAACTTTTTGGACTTCAAGCATTCATCTATACAATGTATTTTAACATCGCCATACGTGATAAAAATTTAGTTTACTGCTAGCAATACAACAGCAATACCCCCCTTGATAATTAATGATGATACGAAATAACCATAAAAATAATCAAAAACTCCAGAACTTAATTCTGACCTATACAGTGTATACCTGACATACCAACTCCATAACCTAATCCTCACCTATACAGTGTAAAGCTAACAGATCAGACTCACAAGATCTAATTTATTTCTTTGTTATCCCTACGATTAATCATAAAACTACATAATCAAAAAAGATCCATGAACATGACACATATGACATATAGCATGAACTACGAAAGACATTGCCATCAGCCATGATAATCAATTACTACTAATACGACAATATTTAGACAGAGCCGATCAATTAGTCAATCAATTCAATCTTTACAACTATTTATCACCACATGTATGGATCTCGAAACCTCGTTAACCTTTGCCCAAAACCATCAGCTACATTTATCTTTAATTGATAACAACGATTTGTTATCGATACTATCTCAAATCTCAAACACACTACAAAGACTAATCTCATTTCCTGCTGCTCACAACAACCAATTTCAAATGGTCATTCCCATCTACAACACCATACTGTTTAATACCGACTTTAGCATTCCCATCACCGATAATCAATGTATGCAAATAACCCCTTCACATTATTTCTGTTCACAAACAAATTACTTCACAATCCCAAATTCCAAATTGTGCGAAACACAATTATTAGCCTTCAATGAAGCACAAAACTGTCAACCTGTCATATTTGAATTGCATACGACAAAAGTAATAAAAATAAATCGATCCACCTGGATCATTAGTTCCCCTAATAAAACGATCATCGATAGCAGATGTATCGACTCTATAACACGAAAGACCATTACTTGATCAATATTACTCCATCTTACCAGTGGCTGTTCCGTTCTAATCAATCAAAACGAACTTTTGGCTACATTTCAATCATCTTCCCTAGAAGAGAAACAAATCGCTATGGCATCCATCGGACAATTGCAACCCGATTCAGTCCATGTACCCGAAATTACAAAAATTGACCTATCACCTATCAGTTCATCAATTAATCCAGAATCAAGCGAAATTAACAAAGGACATGTCTACACTCGAACGTATCACTCCTATCAGATATACACCATTACATTATGGCCCTTTAATTCTCACGCTGATCATGACTATCATAACAATAAGTCTTATTTTCTTTGTATACCACAAACGCAGATTATTTGCCACCAAAATGTATCAACTAACGTCACCCCTTAAAGAACCCGACAATGTAACTTTTAACCCAACTTCAAGTCCCAAGTCCCCTGGTCCACTGCAGATCACCTTTAACATAACTATTATTGTTATTATCAATACTAACCTAATTATAATGACACATTAGTATTATATATATATATATATATATATATATATATATATATATATATATATATATATATATATATTGGTTTAATCGACGTTGTCGGACCCGCTATATGGTAGGGTCTTTAGTAGACCCGCATTTTTTGATTTTTAAAATGTGTATATTTTACATAATATTGATCTATTTCTGATAAGCAATATTTAAGATCCTCGAGGGGTAAAAATATATGAAAAAAAATATTGATGATATTTGACAGTCGTTCTTGAACCCGATACATATTACAGTTTTTACAGACCCATTTGTATAATTTTAAGCAAGCCTACCTACCCTACCGAACCCAGCAACGTTGCCGAATGTATCAGAGATAAAATTACGATTGACGTAATGATTTCGGGATGATAAGCACATAAGTGATCTTTATTTTTGTTGATTTGTTCGTAAATTCCATAAATATGTTAACCTTAAACGCAGAAAAATTAACTTTTTCCGTAAAACGATGTAACTCTAAAAATTATTATTAACATGAGAAAATAGCATTGAGCCTCTTTTGTTCTAAAATACATAAGGTTTATGCAAATAATTGTTTTTTAATAATTTGTTTTTAAATCATTTATTTTAACATGATTATTTTTGTTTACAAGAATACAATTAAAAGTTTCGAAGACACGTCATGTATATGTGTTTTGAGAAAATAAATGTTATAACCAAATCTTTTGACCTCCTGAACATTTTACTGTTATGTTTTTAGCACAAATGAACAGTTTCTAAGATATGTATATTTTAATGCCACGGTAACAGTTCAGTCAAATTAGTAAAAATAGAGGGGAATTGAGGTAGATCCTTGGATTTTTGATAGGCCTTCTTTGTGATATATTAAATAACCCCTTAAAAGTTACTACTCAAAAGTGGTGAACCAGAGAAGCTGATGAGGGTAAGCCATGCCCCCACATGATTTTTACTGTTTTTTTAGAAACTATTAGGTTTATCAAAATGGAGCCAGTTAGGTAAAATAGGATTTTATTTAACTTTCATACCAAAAAGCTAAGAAAACTTTGTGCATGTTGTCTTGTTTCTGTGTAATCGAAAAACGATCATATGTCAAACAGACAGATAATTTGTGTCGGTACATATTATACGAGAAGCTTCGAGCATAACTTTGTGTGATTTGATGTTCATCATGAAATAGCTATGGAAATCTCGTTGAGTATCGAACGCGATCCTGGTTCAGTCTTCTTCTATCTCAGCAGCTCCAGCAAAATCTACGAGGCGATATTATCATTATTATTGGGGCTAGTCATATGGTAATTCTAGTATTGGCAAGATACATTTTAGGGGCATACCCTGTACTAATCAATCTTTTTAGTGAACCTAAAACCTACAGGGTACTTCAGGGTTTTTGGATCTTTCTTACTTCGTTCTTTATATTGATATTCGTATCGAGTAATTCTTTTCTTGAGTGGTTTTTGTTTTAGAATTCTAAGTTCACGACTTAATTCCACGCCTGCTTTAAAATGGAGCTAGATATTTAACATTAAATGAAACTTCACCCATTTTATATGTAGGATATCTCGAGCAGATGATGCCAATTCCTGAGGGTCAATGCCTTTGATCAAAATAGGCCATTAAGCACAACATATCTATGTTCAAAAATGAAATGTTACAAAGCTATAGACCTTCAAAATAAAAAAGTCCAAAATGCAATTTGGATAAAATTCTGTGTTCAAGGACAGTTGTTATTAGAACATACATTAGTCTTATTTTGTGCTTGTGGTAGCTGTAGCGTACCCGCTGCCGCTAGATACGGAATTCTGTGCTAGTGATATGTTTAATGAATACACCATTGAATGCAAAATTTAATTCTTCACAAAACAGGTATACTTGACCCAAGTCGAATAGTGACAAGTCAAATAATGCTCTATAAAATGCAGAAAGAAAATAAAGGTAAAACGTCATGCAGTATGACGTACAAACGAAGTAAGAAAGATTTCAAAACAAGGTGAAATGCCCTATACAATTTTGTTTCTATAAAATAATTGTCCAGTACAGGGTATTCTCCTAAAGATATTCTTTTTACTGAAAATTATCATAATAGTACAACCAACAATAACAACAACATCGCTTCATGAATTTTGCAGAAGTGATGCTAAGGTTGCACTGCGAACTCAACATTTTTGTTCTTAGCTAAGTACTTGATGACGAATACAAGATCGCAATAAGTTATGTTTTAAAGTTGCTCCGTCAAATGTATTGGTAGAAATTGTTGGTCTACATACAGGGTGTTTTACTCAACTTTCGTATAAATTGCATGTGTGATAGTATTCATCAATAGGAACAAAAAATTCTTTTTGTGTTTACGAAAATCGACAAAAATTTGCTAAAAATGTCAACTTTTGGAAACTGCTGGAAATTATAGTCAAAACAAACTGCGACATCACCTAGCAGCAGCTGCGTCATTGTATTAGATAGGCACATCCAGCTCCAAGTGTGATTCTTAGACCAGTGACCTGCTACCCACTTTTCAAAAACCATTCTTTTTTCGGTTATTATGAAAGATAGACACTAATGATTTTCAGATTTTTTGTTGCATTTTATGTGTACTACCACCTATTCAGAGGATACGAATCTTAAGTGAAACATCCTGTATGATATATATTCATGCGTCAATTAAATAAGCTTTATTTTATCTAACCCACTTAACAACCAGTCCATAAACCTAACAGTTTTTGAAAATAAAACGACAAAATCCATCTGGGGGCGTGGTTTAATATTGATATTTTACAAAGTTCAGGATATTAGCTACTCGTAAACATGAACAAATCAAGCATAAAGTCATTTTCAAGTTTAGCTGACGAAAATACACTACATTTGATTAGTTTAACCTAGATTAAAAAAATAGCAGTTTCTATTTTTACTGTGCGTTTATACAGTTACAAGAAAATTATGGAATGTTCGATCGCTACTTTCTGTTTAATGAATTTGAAGGTACAAAACAGTATACACTATATGGTGGTTAAGTGTCTTTAACAGAAACGTCGAAAGGTAATGAAGAAAAGACTTGTACTAAGTTAAAGATCAATTTTTATTGTATTCTGAAATAGCTATTTGTGAATTGGAATATGTATTATATTGTTAGTGACGATTTGTACACCAGAGATTTTCTGATTACATTTGAAATATATGTAGTTCTAAATATAACAGGCGCAAATCATATTAGTCCACCCAGTTTCATTTTTGTTAAAGAACGTCCCACAGAATTTATTCCGTTTATCTTTTGTTCTATGAGGTGGCCGTTTCTTGTTGCTATAGTGAAGTACTGCTACTGCATCTACCCCATACCAATGTTCATGAAATTCAATTGGGGGTTGCAACATACACTGCCCCTCCGAACGTTTTGAGTGCTCTGTTTCCATTAAAAGTTCCATTAAGTAATCTTACAAATTACAGACGAGAAAGTTTTCCTTCAGCGTTTTAGCAAAAAGTCACAAATGATGCTCAACTTAGTTCGCCCATTTTAATTTTTGATAAAGAACACCTCACGATTTTTACCCTGAATGGTCTACGACGTTGTTATTTATTGGTGGTATATAGTACATATCGTCGCCGTTAATGCATATGAACTTAATTCTTTGAAATGTTGTAACTAGCTATGTTGCTAGTTGCGATTTCAAAGAATTCATCATGCCATCTGTAACAAAGTTTTTATAAGCATTTAAACCGCGCTCCTGGAAAATTGCTACAAAATAGTTCCGCTAGTATGCATTAACGTCGACGATATGTATGAGTGAGTACTGTGATCCAGTGATATGTATGTGTGCGTGTAGTATCCAATGCAACAAATATAAACAAGGAGTCAGAAAATAATTCAGAAACCAAATAGTTCAAGCATTCATTCTCTCATCTTAACAGTAAAAGAATAAAGCATTCATTAACCACAAACAGTCTTTCAAACAAACAAACACAGAAGATATTACATGTGGTGACCGCCGACTTTAATTGAACACGCAACAATCTGTCAAGAAACTTACTCTTGTAAGCATACCATTCAAGACACCAGGATCCTATTTATGAAGCAGATGTCGAGAAATTAATTAGCATAATTCCAGTAGAGGATCAATACTCAGCACCACCACTACCAGAAGTGATAATCTATCTGAAGTCACGGTTGTATAAAGTTTTTTCTGTTCTAAATTTTTCTGCCATCAAAGCAGACTATCTACAGCATTTAAAGAAAGTATTTCAACGCCTATATCATTACGGTTTACTATCAAATTAAAAAAAAAACAATTTTTAAAGCCAAAGAACTAACTTGTCTCGACCACACAGTGAACAGTGATGGAGTTACGTCGCAAATTTCAAAAGGAGAAGCTATTCATAACTTTCCAATCCTTAGAATGCAACAAGAATTATGCCATTTCGTTGACATAGATTGTCGATTTAAACCTGAGCTAAACCTATTTATTCCAGAAAAAGTTTCAGAACCCTACAAGAAACCCACACAACAGTGTGTCGCAAAACGTATAATTACAAATCGGTTGTTGTGAACTTCAATAAACGGTCGTACCAAAAATTCTTTACTTCGTGTGATCGGGAACACAGGGAATACATAGCAGATAAGCTCGGATGCAGCCCATTACAAATCCTTATCTTTTTTTGTGCCGTTTATGTATAGAACGTTCGCAATTACTTTTTGTTACCTGTTAGACATATATGTGTACATACATTTACTATTTTCCTTTTATGTTGCATATACGATTATGATCCAACCAACAACCTACAAGTCCAACAGAATCCTCATACGTTCCTCTTAGGTTAAGTTTTGTAGTTTTTAGTTATTTGCATTTTGCAACGAGCCCTAGAATTTAGAATCTGCTGTCTTAATTTTAACCGTTTTCAATTATCTCATTCGATTCTCACGTTATTCTTATTAGCGCATTTCTATAGGTTAAGTTCTTATTATTGTAACGAACATTAACATTAAGAGCCCTGCACTAACTTTAATCAATTGTAAAACCAGCCAAAGAAAAAACGCGGTTTTTTACGTATCTATCAAGTTGCTTTACAATCACAACCGCATCTTATGCGTACATTCACTAGTTCTTTCCAATCCTGTCCTCAAGCAAGCTGATGGAGACTTTTTCTGCTGGAAAACTTCTAAAACCCAAGGGAGCAATAAATGTGATGATCACCGTTGCCTTGGATACTTTGTAGTATCCAAGGAATCGAATGTAAACGAGGGATCAGAAAATAATTCAGAAACCAAATAGTTCAAGCATTCATTCTCTCATCTTAACAGGAAAAAAATAAAGCTTTAATTAACCACAAACAATCCTTCAAACAAACGTACAAAAAAGATATTACAGTACTTTAATACTAAAAAAGTTCTTGAAATTTATCGTTTGATTACTACGGAAAATGACATATGTACTTTTCCACCTTATTTGGAAACCATCCACTTTCCCCAGAAATTAACTTTTCCGTATTATGTTGCGTTGTCTCACTTGTTCGAAAATCCTGTTAACCTTACTCTAATCATTTATATAAAAAATGAATTCAGTTATAAAGTCCTACTTAAAGATACCATTGATATGAACACATGGATTGTAGGTAGTAATATATGCTTTCAATCATACAAATATAACTTTATAAACTTATATCACTCTCCAAACTCTAGTGATGCTCAATTTCTAATGAAACTTGAAAATTTGTTGGATGTATATGATAGTAGATCAGAGACCTTACTAATTATCGGAGACTTTAATATTGACCTATTAAAGGATTCATATTATGAAAATAGGCTGAGATCTTTAATTAAAAATAATGGACTACATCAGATTATCGACCAACCTACAAAAATCACTAAGGACAGTGCTACACTCATAGATCTTCTTGTATCTAATGAAAAAACCATTGATGTCCAGGTACACCATGTTCCAAAAATAACCGATCACTCAATAATAACTGTAAATGCAAAAGTGAAAGAAAAATTTGAAGAATATACAATACAACACAGAGACATGAGCAACTTCAATGAAATGCAATTTCAATTAGATCTAATGGATCAACCATGGAATCCGGACTGTACAAACACCAATCAACTAGCAGAAACATTAGTTAAAACCTTAATGGACACACTAAACAGGCATGCTCCAACTGTTAAAAAAACCATTAAATGTCAATGGAGTTGTAAGCGTTGGTGGACTCCAGAAATAGCATTGGAAATTGAAGAAAGGGACAGATTATATAAAAGAGCAATTTTTACACAAGAAGAAAGTGATATCAATAGGTATAGACAACAAAGAAATGGAATTACTAGTTTGATCAGGAACCACAAGAGAAATTATTATCAAGAAAAAATAGATGATATGAAAAATAACTCAACAGAAATGTGTAAAACAGTTAAAGAATTAATTAAAGGAGGCCATAACAGACAAAAAAAGGAATGTATTATTTTTGACAATGAGTTAGAAAAAAAGGAAATTCAAATTGCAGAAAAATTCAATATTTACTTTATTAACAGCATGCAACAAATTATTACATTAACAAATTTAACCCAAATTGAAACTGATTTAAGCCACATTAATGTACATCAATGCAAGTTCGAAAAATTTTTACCAATAGAGTTTTTGGAGTTAAAAAAAAATTAAAAACAATTTACTAATAAGAATAGTAGTGTCGATGGTATTACAGTAAAGATTCTTAAATTAGCTTTCAATGTAATAGGACAGAGATTTTTATATATTATTTTTTAAACATTTAATAATACTTAAAATAAAAACCGAATATACCCAGAGCACATTTGAAATGAATCACTATTCGTAGAAGATGTTCATGATCATAATACTAGAAGTAGAAATAATTTTTATGTTCATACAGTAACAACAAATATAGGACAAAATAATCTGTTTCATAAAGGTTTAGTTGAATATAATTCACTTCCAGCTAATGTAAAAAACTGTACATCTTTAACATTATTTAAGAAACAGTGTAAAAAATATGTAATAAATTACATTAATATTTAAGAAATTATAATGTATTATATGGAATTTATCTAGTTATATGCTATAAAGCATATTATTATTATTAATAAATATTAAAACCTTCAATTTTTCAAAGACAGAGAATAATTTACTAATGTGAAGAGAACTCGCATACGAGCTGATGTAATTCTTACGTCACTTTTCTCTATCAAATATTAAATGCGAGCTATTATAACCAAACGTTTATAAAACAAAGCTTAACATAAGCGTCATGGCAATGTTGCCAGATCCAGGGCTTAGGAAGTCTGTAGAACATAGCGGGTTTGATAGCGTTTTGTATAAAAATATACGATATACACTTGAGAAAGGCGCGACGCCCCCTATAGTTCATTGTGATGAACTACGGTTGTATAAAACTTTTTACAGACCCTACTTTTCCAAACCCAAATTGTATATTTTTTTATTGCAGTTTTAGATAAACCTTATCCTGTAGACCTCAAAAACATAGGAGAACGTTGCCAGACCCAAGCCCGGGTCTGAGAGCGTCGAAAATGGTCCGACAAGTCGGTAGAATATAGCGAAACAGGTGTGTATAAGCGGTTTGACAAATATATATATATATATATATATATATATATATATATATATATATATATATATATATATATTATCATTGTTACTCTGTTCTATATTCATATTATGTATTCTATTATGTATCTATGTAATCTCCATATACTAAGTACTATTTTATTTACTGCCTTATTATGCATGCTTGTTATTATCAATATATTTGTGAAATGTGACACCTCCTACTTTTCATTTAACCAGTCACTTTATTATGACCACTGAAATATTCTTCTTCAAAGCATATTTCATTCTTGCGTGGGAGGAGTTAACATTTAATCATTATTCAAGCCAAGTGGTGACCTAATTAAATGTATGCGAGATAAACGCCTCGAAGCGGTACGCCCACGATTGCAGGTGCAGTATCAAACCCACGGCCACGTGTGTGCATAACAAGCAGCTGCAATACTCAGAACTGTATCTAATGCATTTTCTATGGATTCCTAGAGGAAGTAGAACGCTATCATCACGTAGGCACAGCCCACGGCCACGTGTGGTCACTTGGAGGACTTCACACCCACAGAAAGGGTATATAAAGACCAGCACTTGATGGGACAGCTCAGACTGAGTTACAACGAAGCTTGGAAGATAGAAACGTTAATTGATGTTTACCTTCTTTCAAGCAATACTCCCAGCTTTAGTTAAAATTGTATAATAGTATTTAAGTGATTATGCAAGTGCATATTGTATAAATTCACTACGAATAAATATCCTATTGTACTTAACAATAAACTGTGTTTATTTTGTAACTTGGGCTCCGTCTTTTGCGTTTTTAAAATAAAGTACCATTTTTAAAAACGCCCTTCAACGACAAGAAACGTTAATTAGCGTACGTTCGGATAGTACTTTTTAACATTATGTAAATTTATCATCGTTGAAGTATCTATTCAACCTTAATAACGATTTATAATTAAAAATCTTATTACGTTTTAAATGGCATAGGGTAATGAATACATTTAAAGAAAAGTAATTGCAAAAATTTTAACTATAAATCGTTAAAAGTAAAAAATAGGGAATCAATCAATAATCATAACTACACAAAATCATAACTGGTGTTAATTTACATTTTTAAGTGCATAAAACTGATACTAAATGATGGCAATCCTTTTTATATATTAGGAATCGTACTGTATAATAATTTACCAATTTCAATAAAACAATTAATGTATAAACAATTTGTTACTGTTTTGAAAGGAATTACTTAACTATTATAGTAGTTCTTAAGAATTTTTGTTTATAACAATATTTCTGCTTTCATATGTTTAATTTAATTTATATTTTTTGGCGTTTACTTGCATACATGTTACATGGAAAACAAAAATATGCCTAACTGTGAGTCAAATAGTATTTTATAGGTGGAATGAAATAATTAAACTTGGACGTTAATAATAATTGTTCTTATAGTATAAATTAATTTCATTTTCCCTATTTTGTACGTGTATTCGATTATAATCGAATACAACATTAAGCATCAATGTTAGCCTTCGTAAAGGACATTTTGTGACGCTACTGAATCATTCCAGTTTATCAGTTGTTTCTGTTATCAGATAAATTTCTCGAGTCGACCACGTGATCATGAGGTGAACACTGCATGATTTGAGATACGTTTTACAATTCTGCCCTCGTGATATCGGTAATCTTAAATCCTTCATTTGTTGGCGAGTTTATAGGTATATGAACTATGTCGCACCACGAATTTATAATATAATACCCCGAGATTTGTGGGATGTAAAAAATGTAAGAACTTTTAAAAATAAAGTAACAATATCTGCTTACAGTAGATATGAGTATTCTGTTGAATTACTTCAATTAAAAAATACTGTAAACTTAAAAAAAAAAAAATTTAGCATGTGTAAATTGCGTTCCCATGGTTTGAACACATTATGAAAACAGGCTGGTTTCTCCTTTCTCTATTTATTTTTTCTTTTTGAGAAGTGAATCCAACACACAAGCTTTGCTTAGGTTAGTTTCACTATCACTTATAATTTAAAAAAAATTGTTTTCTTACTATTACCATCGTAGGTTTAATTATTTTAACTTTTATGTGTGACCGTAATCAGTTTTACGTTTTCAGTTTATAATGTATTATAATTATTCTTATTGGTATTATTAATACCAAGTAAATTAATGGTGTAACTTGGCTCTTTTCTTTGAAAGATCTTTTTATTTCCTTCTGCGAGATTATTACCACTGTTAGTATTTATTATATTTGGGTGCCTTCTGTGGAAATGTTAGTAAACCGTAAATAAAAACATTTTGATGGTCTTTACTCTTTTACCAACGACGTAATTAAACCTCCTTTTTCTATCTGAAAAGCTACTAGTAAATGTGTGATTCAACAACTTAGAAAGAGGAAATGATTGTGAATTTTGAATATTTATCTAGTAATATTTATTTAACGGACTCTCCAGTTTACACAAGATTTAACAATTTACAAAACATTTAACAATTTAACAACTTACAGAAGGTTTAATAATTCAACAATTAATTTAACAATTATAATTTGTATAAATAAAAGTATGTAGGTATAAAAATAAATAATTACTTAATTTTAATATTTAAAAGTTTGTTTAAGTTTAATTAGAGAGGTGTTAAACACATCTACATTTAGCATATTAACATGTGCCATGAGCCTATTAACTGCAGAAAATTTCCCATAAAGAGTGCGGTGTTGTTCTAGCCTAAATGTGCACACCTCCCTCAAAGGCCTAGGCGGTACATAAAAATTAAATAAATACAATAAATCTGGACAATCAACAAAATTATTGACTAGATTGAAAACAGACAGTTTATCAGAATTTAAGCGTCTATTATTTAATGTATCAAGATTAAGTTTTTTAACAACATTACATAGTCAACAGATTCATAAGGAATAAACAATCTAAAAGCAATATTTTTCAAAAATTTGTGCTGAACTCTTTCAATTTTATTCACATGAACAGTGAAATAAGGAGACCATACAGAGGTACTATTCTCCAAATGAGACCGTACTAGAGATGTGTACAATACCTTAATTGTGTCAATATTGCTGAAATCCTTAGTGTTACGTTTAATAAATCCTATCATTTTTAAAGCTTTGTTGCAACAATGCTCGATATGATTAACAAAAGTTAGTTTTTGATCAAACATGATACCTAAATCACGAATCACATTAACCTATTGGATAACAGAATTACCTATGTAATATGTATTACTTAAAGGATTAAGTATACGGGTAAACTGAATGTACTTACATTTGGTTATATTAAGTTGTAATCTATTGCTATTGCACCATCTGGAAAATCTCTCAAGATCACCCTGCAATTCTTCTGAAGAAGTTATTGAATTAATCGACTTGAATATTTTTAAATCATCAGCGTAAAGTAGAACACGACTATGATGAAAACAGTGTACTACATCATTAATGAAAATATTGAAAAGAAGAGGAGCAAGATGACTTCCCTGAGGCACACTAGAGGTTACACAGATAGGATCGGAATAAAACGATTTAATTTTAACTATTTGAGATCTACTGGTAAGATAAGAGTATAACGAATTCAACATGGTTCCACTTATACCATAACTGGACAATTTGTCTATTAAAATGCCATGATCAACTTTATCGAAGGCCTTGGAGAAGTCAGAGTATATTGAATCCACAGAATAACCTTTCTCCAATGCCTCCGATAAAGCATGTTCATATAAAAGAAGGTTGGTGGTGATTGACCTACCTTTTATGAAGCCATGTTGCTTAGTAGTAATAACGTTTTTAAATGAATATGTCAGAAAATCTGTAACAATAGATTCAAACACCTTTGGAAATTGTGAAATTCTGTACTAGGTGTCTTTTGCCATTGTTTTTAAATATTGGAGTGATAAAGGAAGTTTTCCATATTTTAGGAAATACACCTAAACTTAAAGATTTATTAAAAAGTAACCAAAGTGGTCGAGAAAGTGCAAACGCACATTTTTTTAGAAATAAAGGTGGTATCATATCGGGACCAGGCCCTCTTCTGATATCGATGTTATCAAGTTTATCCAAAATTGTGAATATAGAGATATTAAAACACATAATGTTAAGTGCAACTAACGGTTCGTTAAAAAGCATGTTGGAGTTTGATTTATTTGATGTAGAATAAACAGAGGAAAAATAACTTGCAAAAAGATTAGCAATCTCTAAGCCATCTGACGCAGTCTCTTCCCTATATGTCATAGATAAGGGAATCTCACTATCTTTGTTTTTAGAGTGAATATATTTCCAAAAGGTCTTTGGATCTACCCTAACTTCATTTTCAATTTTATGTATATATATGAAGCACTGAACCAAATGGGAAATTTATATCTACTTTTGATTTTTGGACCATATAATTCGAAAATATAATGTAACACATTATAAAATTTTACATCATCATCGATATTGTTAATAAAAATATCATCCCAATGAACGTCTAATAAAAAATTAGTAATAGCATTATAATTACATTTCATCTTCGTATTCTAAATTTCGATTAACAATATCACATTTCATATCAACAACTAATGCGCGATGATGCCTATCACACTCAATTCGAATATCACTTGCACAAGATACATAATCATTGCTATTATCACTAAATATGAGATCAAGCATAACACCATTTACATTTAAAATGGTATTTAATTGAAACAAATTTAAATAAGGGAATGTTTCTATCACAGATTCAGCTGCAGGTACATGACCTTCAGAAAGTACCCCCTAGGGAGTCATTAGACCATTTAATTTTAGGTAGGTTGTAATCACCAGCAATAGTAATGCTGTAATCACTGTACATCTGCGAGCCACGTTCAACCGCGTCGGAGTGCATTTGATATATATCTGCTGAAGATGAAGGCGGAATATAAACACAGCAGAATAGTTTCTTTATGCGAGCAATTTCAATTGAGACCCACAGTTCTTCAGATCTATTGTCAGCTACATCAATGTATTTAGCTTTAAAACTTTTAAGTACTGCTATTAAAGTGCCACCATTTCTAGTTTTACCTGTATCAGTTGCACTTCTGTCCTTCCTAAAAATATCGTAATTATAAGCCCAATTCGCTATCTTTAAAATCCTATGTCAGGGATGTTTCAGTGAACATAATGATGTGGTATAGACAACATGCAACACTGTTACATAATTTATGCAGCTTGGTCCTAAGACCATTTACATTTTGGTAGTAAACAAGTACTAATGTTTTTACTTGATGGCTTGCAACGTTACTTATGACTGGGGGGTTGCATCCTCTTGGCGTGGATCCACTTGCGTCGATGGTGGCATCCCCTTTTTTATAAAAACCGCGAGATCAGAGCTCCGTTAGGCCATACTACACGTCTCCATGCAGCTTTGAGATTCTCTTGATTTATCGTCACCTTCATAGATGCATAAAGCTCAGGGTGTTTAGATTGGTGCAACTCACATACCACTTCCGGAAAGGTGATCGTTAGCATTTTCTTTAAATCTTCTGATTTTGTATTAGGATTAAGTCTTGTCACGTCAAGAGAAATGAGCTTGGGTACCCCTTGGATTCCACTGCTGTTATCTCAATTACCACCGACCACAAACCGTCTTTTTTTCTTCCCTGCACCTGTTCTCACCCATTTTGATTGTTTTCAGAATTTTCAGCACCAAGTTGGTTTATTTGCCTTATAATATTGTTAGATTGTGCCTCTAAAATAGCGGCATTAACCATTTTAGAGTTAATGAGGTTAGTATTTTTGTTTACATTTGTCAGCGACGCCAAATTGTGTTTGGCTGTTTGGTTGCCTGCGTATAAGGGGCATCGATACTTCGATTCACGCTTGCCTGCGGAAATAAATGCGCATTGATAGGAGCGGTCAAGGGATTCTTGTTTCGTCCTCGCTTCATATCAGAAAGAGTCTTATCTGTTAAATTCCTTGCGGTATTTAATCGCTTTTCATAATCATATATTACTTTTTTTCTGTAACTCATTGGTGTACTTTATTTCGTTAACCAATTTTTCTAATAATAATCTCTTTTTTTAAGAATTCTATTTCAATTTGTAAAGTAGATACTTCATATTTGCGCTATAAAGTGGAAACTTCCTTTTTAGACTGATCATTCAAATTCGGTAACACTTTATCTTTGCATAAATCACACTACCAAAATATGTTGTTACTTTCATTGATTATTTTCTGCCATGAATCTTTAACTGAAACACACATTAGGTGATACTTTTCACTACAAAAAATACAACTAATAAATTTCAAATTTACTATAAAATTGTCGGAGCAACGACAACACACGTCCGCACTCGCCGACATCCCGGCACAATTTTGCAGTCTAGTTCAGAAAGTTCGGAGTTCAACGATAGCTGTCCTATTTTTTAGTAAATTTAAGGTAAATTGGAGCTTCATTATTTGTTTATAGTTGTTTTTTCTAAAAGATTTTGTAAAGAAAGGCGCTCTTACATGCAATCATTAGGTATGTGATTCTACGTATTTAAGGGTTCTCCCTTTTCTATCATGTAATTAAAAATTTTCAATGTCACACGTATTCAAATGAAAGTATTTCACAATTGATATAGTAGAACTCTTACATTGCAGAATTTTTGTAAAACGTTGTACTTCTTGAAAGGAACCATCAATTGAATATGACTGTTAACCTACTTTAAACAAAAATTAATAATTGACAACAATTCTGCAATTAAACATTAATAATTTACACTTTTCCACGTTGACAAACCGTTCTAAGGTATCTTTCTGTGTTTTGTTCTTCGTAGATCTTCGATTTTACTGCACACGGCATATAATTTGTTGAAGTAGTAATTATTGTTGCAGGTGTAGTAGCAAATGGTTACTTGAAATAGAACATGGTTGTTCATTTTTAATTAATTTAGAGTTGCTATATAAGAAAGAGAATCCTTAAAACACGTCAGTCTATCTAAAACAATTACATGATCTCTGCGTATATCAAAATTATCGCTGGGTTATTTGTAGTGGACTATTTGAAGAAATAAAAAGGTAAATATTTAGGTTATCATGTTTATTAGTTGCAAAAAGGTCAATATACTTAATATTTACTTGCAAAAGAGTTAAATTTTTTCCAGATTTTGAAAGATACAGTTTTTCTCTGATTATGATGCTTTTTATTGCTTAAAACCATTATTAATTATAGGCAATAAAAATATATAATTACTATTGCGAAAGTACTTAACAGTCGCTTAGCTTAACAAGTTTTGAGAATGAGTTTCCAGATTTCGAAATAAAAATTTAAAAAATAATCATAAATCATCAAGGCATAATTTTTAGCCATCGTAGATAATTTAAAGGAAACAATATATTTATATTTACCAAATCAACACAACTTTCAATACATAATAATTATATTATGTATAATAAGTTGGAAGCTTAGACTAAGTTGTATGTATGAAATTTAATTAAGTAAATAAGTTTTACAAACCTAAAAAACGCATACATAACTTACAGTTGAATACAAGACAAACTAAGTAGATATAGGGGCACTTAATTTTCATTTGGATGAAGTTTGAAAATTACTTTGAAAAAAGGATATTAAAAAATTAGAATAATCAAACTAATATAATCTATCATAAACGATTTACGTTATTATATTTTTTAAACATACGTTATTAATAATCTTTATAAATATTAAGAATTTTACGAACTATGCATTTTACATAAATAATATACAAACATAAAAATATTGCTAATTATTTTTCAAATAACAACATTAAAAAATCTTAATAGTGTCAATCTATAAATCTAAAACGATAGTTCTTATTATCTTGTAAAGAACTATTAAGCACAGCTGATCTTTCATTTTTAGTTGCCTAGTCTTAATTTAAAGGTAAATTTACTTTAACTCAAATATTTTTAATTACTCTTTTCAAACTTAAGTTTTAAAAATTTTAATAATATTTATAAAATATAGTATTGCTAAATAGAGCAGTCAATGCTATTATTTTTGATTGGTTGAGTTTTAAATTGCATTTTTACATTTGCGTGTCCTATTGAAGCCATTAGGAGACACGCATTTTGCGTCCATTGTCCAAGTCCATTGTCACTGGAGATAGAACAATAGTTCTGTATTATGATCGTCTATCCAAAAGGGAATCGATGGAATGGCGGCGACCCGATGAACCTCGTCCCAAAAAGGCGAAAGTCGTTCAGTCGACAAAGAAAGTTATGGCAATATTCTGGGATTGTGATGGCATTTTACTGATTGATTTTAAAGAACGCAATACAGCTGTTAACAGTACCTATTATGCGTCTCTATTGCATAAATTGAGAAACAATATTCGTGAAAAACGTCGAGGAAAATTGACAAGAGGTGTTCGAGTATTACACGGAAATGTACCCGTTCATACTGCCACAATTTCATAAGCTGTCATTCGAAGATCATCCACCGTACAGTCCGGGTATGGCTCCTAGTGACTATTATTTATTTTCCAATTTAAAGAAAGACCTTAGAAAGAGGGGACGTAGTTTTAAGGACGAGAAAGAGTTGCAAGCAGCTGTAATTGAACATTTTGAAGGAAAAACTTCAGATTATTTTTACAAGGGCATTGAATTATTAATTTTTTACCAAGTTTATTTTTCTATAACAGGCCGAGAATTTATGGCGCTTATCTATATCTATCAGTAAAAAGTTTGGTTACAACAATTATTACTACAACATTAAATAAGATATTGTTCTAGTCACATACTTCAAGAGACTTTTGTTCGGTTTTCAATAATCTTAGGATGTGTTAATATCGACCTTTGTTACAAAATCATTTTTGACAATAATCTTACAAACTACATTTTCTGTATAGCATTTTTAATATTTTGTAATAAAATAAAAGCCACAAAATGATTCCAAAAATTTGGGGCAAGACGGTTTTAAATTAAAGATCCAATGTTGGTATGTAACATATAGTTTCGGTAAACAACTTGAGCTATTTGCTATCGTTTTATACTTTTCGGCGTTTTGTCCGTGTTCGACGATTTGTCCAAATATATCTTTCGGTGTTTTGACCACTTTCGGCTATTTGTCCACAGATGAGTTTCGGCGTTTTAACCACTTTCGGCGATTTGTCCACTTACGTGTTTCAGCGTTTGACTCCTCTTTCGGCGGTTTGGTCAGAACAGCCTGGTTGTCCGTTCGACAAAGTTGAGAGTACGGCATCGACATTTCCGATCTATTCAGCGATTTGTCCACTTTTGGCGATATGTCCAGTCCCCATTTATTGTTTATCTTTTCTGTGATATCGTTCGTGAGTTCGCCCTCATAAGTGAAAATACTTCCGACCTCCCTAAACAAAATTAATTTTTTTTCCACCCACTAACTTATTTACAATCTAATTATAATTTTCTACGAAGTTTATGTTGACGTCAATAAGCAAGCTAGAAGCGTTATTAATAACTTGCATTAAGGCGGTCTGAAATTCCTCAAAAGGTGTTAAATTCTCCAGGTCGAAATAATGATTACATTCTCCAATTTCTTGTCCTTTACAAAAATTTATTGGATCCATCGCTGTTTATTGGTGAGCCTCAAAAATATGAGGTAGCCCGTTGATGAAATCCGTATTCAGATCTTTTATTTTCTATGTCAGTGAGGTGTTCTCTTTTTTCTGTATTTTACAGCTCCCACAGTGCAGTGGCGGTTCTGAATTTTAGTATATTTTGTTTTAATAATGATTTTATATGCGGATTTATTCTAGATCGAATGCTTAATTATTTTATTCCACGGCAAAAATTGCGTAAAATATAGTTTCGAGATTCCACCTTTTCAATAAAAATTTGCGGTTCGCCAATGAATCGTGTATCTTAAATTATGCATCTTAATTGAACTTCGAAATCCATCCAATATAATAGCCGCTTCCATAAACGTGGAAATACAAGACCAATTCTTATAACATTTGTGTTCTGCTATTTCTTCCGCATTTTCTTTGTGTTTCACACAGAAAGAACAATATTTATCTTTTACATCTATAAAAATAATCCAAACCTATAACAAATATGGAGTGAAACTCCATGTCACTCCCTATTTGTGTGTAGCATGGCGCACCTCATAGCCCAAGAGCTGGCGACCAAAAAGTGTAAGAGTTTTGTAAAGGCTAATTTTTTAATATTAGCTTAAATTTAAGGTGTAAATAAATATTCTACACAAAATAAAATCGGATATGGAGACACTCAGCGTCAGTGCAGTTCGAACTGCTTCTAGCGACTGCTGACTAGTACGGTTCTATCATAATGAAGTCTGACTGTTTTTTGAGAAACTATATTCAATAAATTAACACTGTACCAAATTTCAGCTTTTTCAAGTCACTTCTTTACATTGACCTCATTTTGAAGACATGCGACCACCGCATTTGTGCTGATGCAACGCGTTCGATCATTATGCTGTCTGACGACTGTTTTCCAGTTTTTTATTACATAAACTGCTTAGTGATCAATTTTCAGCTTTTAGAAAACACATAGATGACACTACTTCTTGTTACAACTTTCAAACAGCGCTGACGCCGAGTGTACCCATATCCGAGTTTATTTTGTGTAGGTTATTTATTTACACCCTAAATATAAGCTAATATTAAAATATTAGCTTTTACAAAACTCTTACACTTTTTGGTCGCCAGCTCTTGGGCTATCACTAGAATATTTCAAATTCAAATATTTGTCGTTTTCCATATTTCTGTACAAAGATGAACACTATGGATTTAGTATACGTAATTAAAAGAAATTCTTAGTTTTTCGGTCAAATTTTGAATTGAAAGAAATTTAAGTAAAAAAAGTACACTTAATTAACCATTATTATCTACTTTCCAGTAGATCTGTATTATCCACCAATATTCTTTAAATTGAGTAAATTTCCGTTTGTTTTTTTAGCACTACTAATGGTAAACAAATGATGACACATTACCTTTTATAGCAAATTTATTCATTAGAAGTGTTGATCGGATAAACAGTATAGCCAATAAAACAAAGAATTATACTAACATATGTGAAATTGTAAGAATTGTAAGTTATTTTTATAGAGCGTGTTTTGATAATTAATTGGTAATTAAAGATTACCAAAAAGACAAATAATTTGGTTACTTTTTAGCCAGCTCTGTGTTGGCTGAAGTGTAGAATATATATTAAAGTTTATATCGTACTTGATATTCAGATAAGGTCAAGTAAACATGTCCAGTTAAATAATGCACGAAGTAAGAAGTCATAAACCCCAACATTTTACCATAATTACCTATTGCAATAAGAACTGGGCACTTTTAAATGACCCGACTATAAATTACTAAGCATTATTATGCTGGCATAAAAGTTCTTAAAAATTGTAACCTTTAGATTATGCAAACGGCTACTTAACGTAATGCTTACCAAATGTTTAACGATTGTGATTGTAATTATTGTACGATTTTGATGTTTTGATATTAGCACCGTTTCTTTATTTTGTAGATGCCACTCTCTAAAAATACAGATAGTGTCGCTGTGCAAAGAAAAATATTGGTTCTAACAGGATTATGGCCGAAACAATCTCATTCGGTAATATACACCCTATGGGGAAACCTAATACTTTTTGGTACAACGTTAACTGCGGTCATGTTGAGTTACTCCCTATATGTTAGAAGCGATTTCCTTCAGTTGGTAGAAAACTGGAACCACTGTTTGATAATGACAAATCTTACTATAAAAATTGCCATATTTTCTTGTAAGAAACAACACATCCTGTTTGTAGAAGAATTTTTGGAAACTCCTGTGTTTTATTCTCACAACATAAAATTAAATAAATACATTGAAGACTCAATAAAACTGACAAATCTTCTTCGAAAAATATGCACATATTCCGTAATGATTGCCACTTCTCTATTAATATGTAGACCATTGGTCTTTCCTAGATATGCTAATGAGTTACCATTCGACTTTGGCTTAAATACTGGTGAACATCCCATTGCTTTTTTAGTCTTATACGGATTTCAAGTATTTGTACTTGCAACGGCGATTTGTAACACTTTAAGCATCGACACGACTGTATTTAGTTTACTGGGACTGGTAAAAGCACATTTTCAAATTTTAAATGTTAAGATATCAACAGATATTATCAGAAAGTACGGGGATGTCCAGTTTCCCAATGAAAAACCAGACAGTATTATGAAAAGTCATTTAAAGGATTGTGTAATATACCATCTAGCAAGCTTAAGGTAAAATTGTCAATTAAATTAATACACACACAAAACTTACCGTCTTGCTTTATTTACAGATTCACAAAAGAAGTTGATGATACATTCAGTAACATATTACTATTCCAGTTTTTGAACAGCGGTGCTACTATGTGTTTCGTAGGTTTCATGGTAACAAACGTAAGTGACAACAGCGGAACTGGTCATTTTTGTTGAATGTATGGAGTAAAACCCATACAGATGCATCGATAACACTTTAAAATATTTTGTCTATTTCGCGTATACAAAGATTACTTTGTGACACTGTTTTTGCGAAAAACAGTTACACAAAGTGCTACTTTGTGCAACTGAAAGTAGTGATTTTTTTATTTGTAAGGCTGGCAGTAGTAAGTAAATTTTGCTGCCAGCCTACTCTGTCATGTCATTCTGTCAACGAAGTCCAGTGTCAGACGTAAATGCGTAATAAGCAATAACACAGCTATATTCTGATTTCAAGATCAAAATTAGATTAAAAAGCCAAAACGTATATCGCTTGTCGATATTGAGGTAAGTTTAATTGAGTTGAATGATGTACACCTCCATTTCATCAAATATTTTTTTCAGTTTTTACCTACTAATGGGAACATAACCAAGGTGTTAAGAAGAATATAAAAAGGAAAGGAATAATGCTCGACAACCAACCCGCGGAAGTATTTTGGGGGCACATTATCCAAAAGAAAAGCACTTTCCCGTGATAGGTACTAATAAGTATTCATTAACTGGCGCCGTTTTGAAAATTTGAATGTTATGATGCTCAGAAATAACAGCGAGAATAATGAAACATATTTCATTTTAAGAAGCTTTGAATTAAAACAAAGCGCGGTTAATAGCGGATTTCCTACGAAAATGCGCTGAAAAGCTTGTTGGTTTTCCGGATCAAGTTGATGGTCGTGAATCCCGTGTCCGTCCCTACTCAAATTTCATTTTCATTGTTTAGATTTAGAGGTTAGGTTAGTTAACAACTTTCTATTGTTGTATGTTAAGCAGTTTTGATGTATTAAAATGTTTATTGTAATAGAAACAGTAAAACCTTGATTGAGTACATGATTGTCTTATCAAAATAATTATTTATAATAAAAATACATTTTTATCTTATATCAGAAGAAACAACTAAGCTGTCACCTTTTTTTAAACTTGAATTTTTCCCTGCCTACGTGATTTTTTTCAAAATGACAGTGGATGTCATTGTATGCGTTATCAGTTATTACCAACATTACCACATCAAAAATACCCGCGTGTACATTTTCCCATCATTTCTTTAAAGTAAATTGTAAATTAAGGCGAAATAGACAAAGTAGTATGTAAAACACGTGTTACAATTCCTTTTTGTAATACTCGTATATAGCTTACTTATACTTATAAGCAAACTTATACTCGTATTACAAACGTCGTCATTGTATCACTAGTTGTACAATATACTATAAATACACAAATACACAATTGAAGTACCTATACTTCAAAAGCAGCCACGCTTATCTTAGGTACTCTAAGATTTTATTAGATAGCAAGTTAATTAACAATTAGTTAACTAAGTTAACTAATTATTTTCAGGTCGCCATTGTTATTTCGAAGTCATATTAATTTAGGATTTAGACGAGAATAATAATAATTGAATAGTTGAGCATCACCAAATTGTTTAAATGAACGATTGTAATTGCATAATATTAAATTGACCTAAAATCTGAAAAAGAAACATTACAGCGTAATTTTTAATTTGAGTCAATACAAGAAATAAGTTGAGAAAACTGTTCCACAACAATACGCAACGAATAATTGCAGAGTTCTTATACGTCCGTCTATTATCTTTGGCTTAAAATCTTTTTATTTGATCTTAGTTTTTGTTGCCAAATGTAATAGATCAGTAATAAATATAAGAAAACAGATTATTTATTAAAAACAAATTTAATTTAAATTATAACAAAAAACAAAGAGGGATTCAGAAAGATTTCAGAGGAAAACAGATTTGCTAATCTGTGGATGGAAGCGGATCATTTTCAAATGTTTTCATCATTTGAAATTTCTGCGTTCTAACACGTAGTAGTAATTAGTAATTAGCCGATATCGACTAAAAATCAATCGAGATATGATTCTACTATATGATGTTTTTATTTATGATTTGAAATGGGTTCTCGGAATAAAAATGTTTTTGTAGGTAATTAGATTTTTAAACAAAAGTAGATTTGGATTAAATCTTTATTTAAAAATAATGTCAGAAATAAACTAAAAGTTAGCACAATATTCAATTTATTGTAACCGTTAAGAAATAAATACGAAGCATAATGATAAGGGGTTCACATAATAAGTCACAAAACAATTTAAGTTTGTCAACCACAGAACAAACATCACAATTATACAAAACTATTCTTTTTAAAAGCTCTATACATCTAACGAAACTGATATAATAAAGATTTTGAATAGTACAGTTTACATTTTTTAGGAATATACAATTACTGCAGAAATTATAAGATCTGCGGTTGTACTTGTATGTTTGCTGATCCAAATAGGTTTATTTTGTGTATTTGGAAATGAAATATCAGTTGGAAGTATAAGACTGCGAGATGCTTGTTATGAAATCAATTGGACTAATTGTGGTCCAGGAGTTCGTAGATTTTTATTCATCATAATGGAGAGATCCAAGCTGTCCACATTTGTAACTGCCGGGAAATTTGTAACTCTATCTCTTTCTACACTGATAACTGTAAGTAATAACCTTAGGAGGGTAACACCGGTAATTTCTGCAACCTTATACATCGAAGGCATTTAAGTAATCAAATATGCTATTCAACAAGTACTTATTGTCTTGTAATTCGACAGATATAAATCTGTTTTGATAATTGTATAAATATTTTTTGAGCTATAAATTATTTCAGCTAATCTGTAAGTTAAGGTGCAGTTATTTTAAAGTAAGTACTGTTATTACAAGTGCATTTAGCAAAGGAATCATTAGAAATACAATTTGATATAATTTTAAACGTTTCTTATCTCTGGGGAAAGTTACGAACGACTTCGCTGTGTATTTGACGATCAAGCGTTTTCTCAAAAACCGTTTGTTGCAGCTATTAAACGAGCTAGTAACAAATTTGAATATAGAATTTCATCCAGTAATGAATTGCATAAAATTAGGAGAATTCTTGCAGTTATTAAAGAATATGTAGTCATTTGACTCACGATGCAAGACTACAATCAACTATAGAAGCTAACTGGACCAGTTAACTTCGAGATCCGGAACAGGTCACATTGAGAAACAATGGGCCGGATGCATAAAGTAAAGTAAATGCTTTTACGTGTATTAGTAAAAGGGAAAAGATATAATTTTTAATTAGCAAGAGGGAGATCGACTTATAGTAGAAGTATTTGCTACATTTTATGCATACAACCACTTATGTTTTACCCAGAAATATAAGGACTTCTTCATAGGAATAATAAATACATTATTTACAAAAATATGCATCGAAAGACCACAAAAACACCAAAAATAGAATAAGTTAAACGGATTAAAGAAACATAGAGACTACAAACACATTTTTGCAAATATAAAAGGAAAATTTACGGGCAATGTAATTCCCCCAACATGTGTGAAATCGGGCAGACCAGTTGACTCGTTTTAAATATCTATATCCACTAATTTTAATGTAAGGCTGAAGAGGAGAACAGCCGCTGCTTACTTTTGCTTTAAAACGCCTTTCGACTGCCTTGCGTTCCCAAACCAAACTGAAAAATAACATTGAAAAACAAAATGTCTTTACCCAAAAAGATTTTATCCTTGTCGTTGTTAAGTTATCTGATGGTAATTTATTGTGCCTTTCTAATTCTAGTTTCTATTTGCAGAAGCGTTTTTGAAGTCTCTGTTTTATTATTTTGCTAGATTTTGTAAGATACTTGTCTCAGCTTTTGTCTCGCGTTTGTGGTCAAAACTAGTTCATTTGTTGCTCGCCATTTGTTCTGAAAATTTGTTTATCAATTGTATAGGGTAATTAGTTGTATTGAGTTTGAACTAACCACTATATAGCTGGTTACCAAAACTAGCTTTATTAGATTGCAGAAATTGTCGGTGGTATATACAATTACTCGTATTCGATGTGTAAAAAAGTAAAAGTAAATTTTCTGTTCCAGCTTTTGCGAGCAGCATTTTCATATCAGACGGTTTTGCGTCAGTTGTATGGAAAATAAGTAAGATATGATATTTCATATAGCAATTGAATTTTGAAGGTATGCATATGAGATGCATTATTATGCACTGTATCAACTTCTGCAAATACTACGGATTTTTAAGACATATTAAGTATATGCAATAATATGCATGCACTAAGAATTTCTAAATTACTTTAGCACTAAATTAAAATAAAATGTAACAGCAATAAACGAAATGTATAATTATTAGGATTTATAATCAATAACACAAACATGTTTCTTATTGTGTAATGATTCTACGTGGATCTTAATGGTTTTTTTTTGCATTTAAGACGTTAGGGCAATTTTATTCTCAAAACAGGTAACTCGCCTTACATTACCTTACACATGCGTTAAACGTATCTTTGTTTTATTTGTGGAAATGTTTACAACTTTTCTGATTTAAGTTTAAATTATTATTGTTTTTACTTTCTTGTTTTAAAGACTTCTAATAAATACTAAACTTCAACTAATACGATTCGATTTCTTTTTAATCTTTGTTTCAACCTAAAAATCGCACCTTAAAAAGTGCAATCATTGGTTATGTTTTTATAAACGAAACTAATAATTAACGTAATAAAATACAGAAACAATTTAATTAGAAAAATGTGTTGGAAAGATACCAGATTATATAAATTTAGTATGCAAGATATCATTCTTTAACTAACTACATCCGTAGTAATTGTTTTTTAAAACAGGAGTGAATAAATAATTAAGAAGGTTATCAATGTAAAATAATGTTGAATAGTTAAAGTTAAATTCTCTTATTTCTTCAGAAGAGATAAAAAATCTGTCAGCATTAAATCTATAAAACCAAATGATTCCAAATAAAGAAAGAGCTATTAAGATAGTAATGCTATTCTAATGGAGACTTTAAGTTAAGTTAAACTTAGTCCTTGCGGATGGTTTTTTATTGTCTTTTATAAAATGGTAAAATTAAAGTTTATTGTTGATAAACGCCAGTAAACACCACAAAGAGTTGGAATGTTGAAAAGAAGAAGCAAAAATTTGAGATTATGTGATTAACCAATAGCTGCAATAGATGGTAGTGTCTGTACTGTGATGTTTTATTCCACGGCAAGTTAAGGTAATTTTGTGTAGAATGGAAACGAACCTTTATTAACAGTGACAACTCACAATGAATAATAATAATCATAATGCAAAGTTTTAATAATAAATAAAAGTAATTCATAGCAAGGCTAGATGAAAATTGTAACTTAAATAATTTCACTTGTAATTAATTTATATTAACATTTAATTTGCTTTATGATGTTAGCCAGAAATATGAAGGTGCCTTAATCGACTAATCTTCAAATACTGAACTCCAACAAACCGAAATATTGTGGTATTTTGCTAAAGCTAGTCAGTTCAATTTACTTATTTGGATAAAATAATCTGAACAATTTATTTAATATAGAGTGAAGCAAATATAGCATCACAATATGTATTATGTGTATAAAAAGATATTTTTAAAAATTTTAGCTTACTACTCGTATGTATAAAACTATTATTAAATATTAAAAATTAATTAATCTTTAATTATTTTAAAATGACTAGTGTATAGTAACTTACTCCAGTAAATAGGAATTATTAGTTGAAGTCGACATACCGGAAAATAGAAATAGATATTATAAATCTAAGTATTCTATTGGCAGTGAGACAGCGTCAGCGAGAATTACTTTAATGAAATTATAGTAAAAGTAGATTTAATTAATATTTAAATAATTTATAAATTAAACGTCTTTTTCTGTTACGATTAGTGTAATGTAATAAAGTAAGCCTCTGCTGTGAGGTATATTTTGGAAGATTCTTGGGACTACTATTGAAATACGATTTCATTATTGTTTACCGTGTTCTAAAACCATTAGCTTACATTAGAATTAGACATGTTTGATACACATTTGACATTGACAATAAAGTAAATTGAGCTCAAAAGTTGGAAATGAAATCACCTTCATTAAGGTTTGAAACAGTAGGTCGATTATTTAATTAATCTAATTTTCAACTTGCTACCTAATAATGAACTAATTACTAATGCAGTGGGTGTTTATCTCAGTTTAGTTTGCTATTGATTAATTGGAAGCTATTGGAAACATGAACATTTTATTAGCACTGAAAGCCAATTCTAGTTAAAGAATACTGAGCAATGTTTAATTTGTTGTTTTATACAAATTTTAGCAAAACAACCTAGAACTAATGAAAAACAATTTGAAAAAACCATTTGTGAATATACCTGGTGTCCACTCTCAAAGTCGATCGTAGGCAATTAACTTGTGCATTTTAGTATTATGTATTTTACTATAAGGTGAAGTGGGGTAAATGTAATATATCTTGCAATAGCTCAACTTTATATTTGATAAAAAACCCTACGTTCCTTAGGGAGATATTTAATGATTGCGTTAGTTTAAATGAATTACCCGAATTTATAGCAAAGTTATGTATTTTTTAAACTATGTTACTATTGCGGTGTATTTAACTAATAAGAAATGTCCCACGTTCGGGACAAGCATAAAATATATGCGGTGATCTATAAAAATAAAGTAAAATATATCCACCGTTCCAAATAAAAACATAAATTATTTACGGTAGATTAAAATAAACATACACCACAGATATTTTTCTTTTTCCCAATCGGCTAGCTCAGGTTTACTCAGTAAAGCATAAATTATTTGAATTACGAGACTCTTATTAACACTTATGCCTGGAAAGGAAGAAAAACTTATGTTGTAAACGATAAAGCTCCTGCAAGCTGGACAACCACTGCTAAACTCTAAATTCAAAAGAAAAGAAAACAGGATGCTTGTATTTGCATCAATTAAACACATATGTAAATTTAAAAACACATAATCTTTATTTAAAGAAAGAAATAAAATTTGGAATAAAAAAATCAAAAACAAGAAATTATGTATAAATCAATACAATTAATAATGGAGAAGTAAATTCCCAGGCTTGCTCAAATGTTATTAATAGTTGTAATGGCCTGACATAGGGCCAATACGGTCATTCATTTGAACAGACCAACACAAATTAAAAATTATTTATAAATAAAACTGTTTGTCAAATAAAAATAAATTTTAATAAAAGAAATTAAATTGTTTTATTTACTTGAAAACAAATAAATTCTCAAAAGACCCTTGTAAACTAAACAAATAAATTTGTATTATTGAGGATAACTTTATAAGTTAATTATTATTAATGAGATTAAAGAGCCCATTTATTATAACCAACCTGGTATATTTTATTTAAAATAAATTCCTTTATATAAATCCACAATTGGTAACATTGCTGTCGTATTCATCAGCTGATTTCCTGTCTTCAAAAACATCAATACGTAGATCGATGTCAAAAAATAAATTCAACCAGAATTTATTTAAACAATCACGTTCACTTTATATAATTGTGGCACAATAATTAAATCTTCTTTCAACTTTTAAAAATGTTCAGGTAACACTTTAATTTAATTCAAACTTTATTTTTAAATATGACGTTTACGTCAATATGTGATTGATGAGGTTAGATATTGCAACCATGTGGGTTGCAATATCTAACCTCAAATTAATTGCAGATATTTTTATCCGGAGTAGGGCATAGGTTTTGCCTTGAACGTTTTGTCGACTGATTTTGTTAAAATTTGCTCCAGCTTATATAGTTTATGTTAGAACAAAAACCGGCAATGACACTTTTTTAAAACTAAGGCACATCATGTAAGCTTGATGACGTCACTAATCCGCACAGCTGTTATTAATCGTCACTAATCTTAATTCTATGATTACAGGATTGTAGCCCTTAAAGCAAGGATAAAAAAAGTATAATACATCCCATGTCCAAAAATGTATTTTAACGAAGGTATAAGAGAAAAACGACCGACAATATACAAATCTCGTTACGATCTAAATACATATAGAATTCAACAAATCAAGGTTTATCCTTTACAAACTAGTTTCATAAATACATAGTACAAGTAAAGCAAATAAATTCTCCATAGGAACATCTTTACAATTTACTACAAACATAAATTTTTACAGTATGAACTACAATGAATAGACCAATTAATGCATTTGCAAGTTCCAGTTTAAACATTGATTCAACATTAATCAATTTATGATCAACATGTCCAGCATACAATACTCCAAACACTTACATAAAAACAATGGTGAGGAAAAATAGGATAAGAGTCAATAATTGTCACAATGAAATGAAACGACAATATTAAAACCTCCAGTAATTAAAATGGTCAGAAATTTTATAACCAAATTCAAAAATTAATTGTATTATATAAGTTATAACAAGATTGACCTAATTTATCTGTTTTCAGTTAACTAATAGCGCAAAACTGAGCTGGTCTCCTGGAAAGTAGAAAAATTTACCTAACGTTGAAAATCGTAATTTCTAAAATTGAATAAGAAAGTTATTTCTTCCTTACAAGTGGATAACTCATCCCAATCTGTAACTTGGGTTGCATAAACATATTAATGATCAAGCAATCTAACTGAATGATATCCTTTTTCTAAAAATGAAACCTATTCATTATACATAAAAACAAAACTTAGGTTATGTTTGCATGAAATTTTTATTCTTAGTTTTTAATTTAAATATTAATGAACCTAACTGTGGTCCTATATATAGCCCTTATATTAATTATGCCTATGACATAGCATGTCTCTCTTTTAATTTACATCTGATATATGAAATGTTTGTTTTGACGTTTCCGTTCTGTCGTTAATGAAATTTTCAATGAGGTGAATTGATATCGCCATACTATATTACAATAACTCGGCGATTTGGGGCTATTGTAATAATTGACTTTATATTTACATGTACCGGGTGTCTACTGTCAAAGTCGACCATAGGCGAATTAACATTGTGCATTTTACTTTTATGTATTTTGCTGTACTTCTACTAAATCATTATACAGGGTGTCCAAAAAGGGTGGAAACGCTTGAATTTCTGTGAGAACGACACATCCGATTACAAAAAGAAAAAACACGTATTAGTTTATTTTTTGAAACCTATTCAGTCATGATATGCAAACATCACCCCCACCCCCTGGGCGGTGGGGCGGGAGTAAATTGTGAAAACTTAAATGGGAACACCAATTTTTTATTGCACTTTTGCATTCTCCATAAAAAACTGTTCTCAAATTGCAAATTTCTCTTCCCACCCCCGACTCCTGTTGTGGGTGAAAAAGACTGAAAATTGCAAATGTCCGCAGAAAAAATCTTTTTTTACTTTTTTTTCCTCCAAAATTTTTTTGTGATTTACAAATTGTCAATGTTACAAATCAAAAACCTTCAATACAATGTTAAATGCATATGTTAGAGTTTGAGAACGAACAGGCTGTATATGTAATCTTGTGGTGTTCTTGATTAGCCTAATTTGTTTTGTAACTATCAAACAAAAAATTAAAAAGTCAGTTAAAAGGGGTAGAACTCAACAAAGCAGGTAGGTAGGTAAAGAATCGCCATCTTTTTTCTGTATGATCTGTTTAATCTTTTAATTCACAGCTAAATAAAGGAAGCCCAGTCCCAAACGCAATGAGTTTGCATCATGATAAAATCATTCATTAGTTCAACTTGTTTAAAAATAAACTTGTAAAATGAAAATTTAGGATTAGCAGCAAATTCAAAGAATTTTAGTAAACAATAAACCCTTCTGATTTTTCTATTTTTACTTCGTGGAACTACTCTTTTATTTATATTCTTTTATACTCTTATTAATTGTTTGTTTTCAATCTGTTACTGTTTTATATGAAAGCTGCACAATTAAAAAAAGTGTAATTCGATAGTATACAATAATTTATTAGTTTTAATGTTTCTTTATTTAATAAAAACCAAATAACTGTAACTTGTGTCGTACTTTTTTATTTACTTAAAATTAAAAAACTCGAAATAAAACGTTTCACTTTTAATTATACTCAAAACTATTAGTTTTGTAATAGTACTGGCGTTAACTCATATAAACAGCAAGTTTTGAAATTTTGTTTTACTACCGCTGTCAGAAGAAGTGACTATTTGCAAATATAACTTACTCGAACAATAGGGATTATAAAGGTTTACAACTATAATATTTAGAAAGTGTTTTTAAAAGTTGCTTGCAAGATGTTTGTCAACCCCGTTGTCCATAAGAACACACGCTGTAGTCACAAAGTGAGACGACCAATAGATCCAATTCTCTACTCTATTATTTGGCAAATGTGGCAAGTGTAGTCATCGCGCTTGCACTTGTAAATTATATGAATGAAATGTTACAAATTATAAAAGTTCTTGAAATAAATAAAGATTATTAAAAGTTTCACAGTTTTATTAAAATATAACCTGACAATATTGTTTCAACAGCTATGCTGTCATTATCAAAGGGAATATAATTATAAATAAACACGTCGCTAAGGTAGACACAAAAATAGGTAACTAGATAAAATAATCATAATAATCAGAATTAAACATCTAATACTTCCAGTAACGGAGAATTACTGAGCTCAAGTTGTTCATTCATTAAAGGTACCCTGAGTTTGTGTTTGTATATCTCAAAGGCTTCTAAAATGTCTAATTTGCGTTTGTTATTACAAAAATGTAGGAATTTAATATTATTTTGAGGAGTCATTGTGTCATTTTGTTCTAAAAGGTGTTTGGCGTAATTCGATTTTTCAGGCATTCCCCTATTGGGGAATAGGACTATAATTGCGGGCTTGATTTTATATGTATTATTATTGTTTAAACTGCAGTTGCGATGAATGCATTATTTATTTATTATTTTTTATTATTGTATTTATTTGCGGGTATTGATGTATTCTGCCCATGACAGGTCAGACTTCGTTGCCAGTTTTGACCTGGTGCATTCTCGTTTTCTTTTTCTTTCTCTCATTTGAAGGTGTTTCTTCTATCCTCCGGGATTTGTACGTGAACGGAGGCCTCCATGTACCACGTACCGGGAAAGCATCTACGAATTTGTGTGAAGGGCTTCCGAGCCGACACTTTATGGAGTATAAGTGGTTTAACTTTTTTATTTATATATACTACGAGTGGTTTTAGTTTTCCTCCCGTGGCAACACACAAGGCAACCTGGTAACCTACTTTTACGTATTAAATGTTTAATTTATTTTTCTTTTTACAGACTTTCCTAGCAGCAACCTAGCAGTGATACCCGTTGTGACCACGGAAATTGACCCTTATTCAGTGACAAAACTTCATCTGTCAACTGAAATTCACTTCGAATAAATCGGCACGGTACAACCCTGTATTGTTATTAAAACATTTTTAACTTATCGTTACAAATTGTTTACACTATTTGTTTCCGTATAATCTTATGGAACAAATGGAACTTTAATTTCTGTACTTTTACCCCATTATTCGATATTCAGAATTTCTTTTTCTAAATTATTACCGTTGCCACTTTTTATAATTTTCATAATTTAAAATAAATAATTGTTCCATATATATATTCTCCGTCTGTGACTATTAATAACTGCACCGAGTTTTATCTATTTGCTATCGCTGTTCATTTCCAAAAAATGCCTTGGTTATAAACCCTACAAAATTTTTCTTATCATCTATAAGCCTTATACTCTAATGGGAACACTTGCGTAAAATGCTTCGCATGTTCTCAATTCATATACAAAATGAATCACAGAAATCCACCCTTTCTTACTTTTTATATGCCTTTGAATATTTAAATTTTTGTCAGCCCTTATTTTGACATCTTACCGTAACCAGTAAGACAATTTAATCACTGATCAAAGATCACCCCTTTCTTTTTTTGTCTTCACCGACATTACAATCGATCTAATTTTGATTGTTACATCTTTCTTAATTTATCTTTTTTTTTGTCGCGATTGCAAAGTATTGAATTAATTACCTACATGTATTTCACACCTTTTTTTTTATGTACTTTAACTCTCTTTAGGGTCTTTTTTACTCAACTTAACTAAATTTGTATGTCGTTTATTAGTTTTACCTGTTTTATTATTATGTAAACTTTGCACTTGCCACGTTCAACTATTAAACTTAACTATTAAGGTTATTAAATTATTAAATTCTATGTCTCTTAATATTTGAACAACCTTTCAATTTCATATTCAATTTATATTGTAATACTGACACTTTCTTTCGCAATTTACGGTTTATATTTTATATTATTACTTCTACTTTTGATTTTTTCCTTTTTTACTCTAATTGTCATATTTTTCCTTCATGAAAGTTATTGTCAGTACTCTTTCTTTCTTTACATGTATAAGTGTGAAAATAGTGTCACGCCCTTATGGTGTTTCATGAATTTATATTTTATGAATCTTGTATTTAACACTCACAATATTTTTGTTCAGATCTATTTTTATGTACGAACTTATTTTTCTTTATTTGTCATTTTTCATGTTGAACTATTAGGTTATGAATTACTTTTTTTTTACTTTCTCTATGAATACGGATATATCGGTAGATTTACTTATTTGTATTTTTAATCATTTTTATATTTTTGCTTTATTTTGCTTGTATTATATACTGTTCAAAGTACGTTCATTGAATCCCTCATATGTTCTCTTTTCAAATTTTGTTTTTGCTGTGTTACTACGTACTGTTTCGTTCTTCGTCTACACAAATGGATCTTCCATCGGCATTGGCTGATACTCAATGGTTTTCACCTGGATAATTACAATGGCAGTACCAACTTGTTCCAACAAACCGTCACCTATGGTTACTATGGTTACACTTTGAAAATAGTCATCACCAGACCAATACTGCAATCAAATAGTTTGGTCACGAAGAATCATTCTATAGAACATACGCTATACAGATGTGCTCCTCTATATTAAACACATCCTATGTTATTACTATGGAACAATAATTTTTATGGAACCTTAACCAACAACCTGCTCATGACGCCACTATGGTTGCATCAAATTGCTTCGCATCTATGCCATGCACACTTCGGGCAATTCCAAGCCAAGCAGTTCTCATCTTCAACTTCAACATCTCATCTTCAACCCTGGAAACATCTTTCGAAACAGTCAGTAACATTATTTTTCACGATATTCACTTTTTATTTTTCACTATATTTATTTTTCTTTATGCTTTCGACCTTTTGTTGTCTGCATTATTCTTTTAACGTACTTTTACTTAGCTATTAGTTACACCTGTTGTATTCTCTGAATTTTTTATCAACTTGGTCACACCTTCCACGACACCTTGCCACCACTCTTCCGTCGAAGACGGGGAAAGTGTCACAAACGGAATTATTTTAAATGAAATCCTTTTTGTAACATTTCAACTTGCATTCATTTAGTATCAAGAGTAGTGCGATACTCGCCCACAGGCCGCCACGCGCGGCACACAATCTGCATAAGCCTTGAGACTAAAATATACAGTTTGAATCTCATTAGAATAAAATATACAGTTTGAATCTCATTAGACTAGAATATACAGTTTGAATCTCATTAGAATAAAATATACAGTTTGAATCTCATTAGACTAAAATATACAGTTTGAATCTCATTAGAATAATTTATACAGTTTCATTCGAATAATTTATACAGTTTGCATCTTATTATATATTCATGTGTTCTTCGTATCCCACTTAATGTATTCAATTATTTAGTAACGTTTCCGCCTTCAGCAGTATATAAACCCGCTTGTTTTGGATTCAAATCAGTCTGTGCCAGGACTCACCAGAAGCCTCAACAAGAACAAGCGGGTAAGTGCTCTTTTGATTAATTATGGCTTAGTTTGCTTAGTTGAGTGGGCGGCGCTAAAATCGCCCACTCTCTGCGATAATTATGGGTAGTTGTGACCAGGCTACCTGGCTTAGTTATAATTACTAGGAGTCTAGCTCCTACGCTTAGTTAGTAGATTTAGTGCTAGAACAGCGTTGGTTCCGACCTCCCCTTGATTGTAGTTGTTTTGGAGGACATATACGTCCTCACAATATGTACTCAACATGTATGTTAACCTTTTGTACTCTTTTTATTGTCTTTAGTATATAGTTGTTTTTTACAACTTGTGTTTGATTTATCTCTACCTCTGACTACGTCCTCCAGTCACGAAAACCCCACGTGACAATACTTTAAGTATAAAGCTTTATGGTAACACAAAATATTTGATACTTACTGTACAACTCATAGATGCGCCGGCTTATTTAGACATCTGAGAAATTTAAATTCAGGACGCGGGTATTGTTTTCATAGCTTACTGATTATAAAACAAGAAATAAGGCTGGGTATAGAAACAAGAAAATTCATGGGCGCCATCTGTTAGAAAAGTCATTAAATATTCTTAAACAGAAACGAATATCGGATTTATTAATTAAATTCAGTTATTAGTCATGTTAAGTTAAGTTAATATTAGCTAGTTGAAATATATTTAAAGACTTTCATAAATGAATGGGCCACTAATATCACAATATGGTTTAATTCATTAACACATTTATTTGTAAATAAAATAAGTAGTTTTTATTTGAGACATATTTATAGGTTTAGTAAAAAATACCCAAATAAGAATTATTATTTAAGGGGCAAAATATGCATATGCAAATAATAGTCAATAAAAAAGACATATTTGTTATTATATAAACTTACTTTAGTCTAGTAAAATATCCTTCAGTTTGTAATACATTGATCGAATTTTATAATTCGATACTACTCTACAGGAAAGATAATATATTAATGCCTTTACATCACTTAATCACTTACAAAACACTGCACAAATCGACAAGATGAAACGAGAAAACCTGGAAAGTATTTTATACAGGACCGACTCAGTCAGGACCAACGAATCAAAGTTCACACTAATTGTTTTTAAATTATAATGTGATTAGCAATCTCTTTTTGAATAACCCAAAAACCATATAATTTCAACAACTATTTATATTCGTTATGAAAAAGTTTATTGGAACACCACTGGTTAATATTTTCAGTCTTAAAAAGTTATTCCTTTATTAATTTTTTAGCACAATATTTATTTGTGCACTGTCCTATATTATTTCAACAAGTAATAACGAGAAGATTAATTTGTTATGTTAGAAGTTATTTTATTCTAAAGCTTCCCTTGGTAACTTTAACTTGTAACTAAGATCCCGTATAAAATTAGTTTATTTTAAACTTGGGTTGATTTTTATAATTTCTTGTTATTATTAGCCGTATTGCTAATTTACTTAGATCACTCGGAAAATTGAATTGCGATAAAAATACTGATAGCTCTTGTGGACTGTATAAACTTTCAAAATCAAGTATAAAAACACCTTCAAATAGAAACTTCTATTATACTTGTTACATTGACAAATTAATAATATTTTTTGTACGACCATGCTATTTCAGATTGTTTGCCATACTTGGTTTTAGAACAGTAGGTTATATTTACTGGTTGCTAAGCAATAACGCGTCGGTAAGTAATTACTTACCGTTCAGTTTCGTCACAAACAGAACGGTAAGTAAATTATATGTAATTTATAAGATAAATGCATGATCTTTAGATGTTTCTTTCGCGATCGCGAAAAAATCATTGTTTTCTAAATAATTGGACTATTAAAAAAAATGTATGTCTTTTATTTAAATTTGCTCAGGCATTTTCAATATCCGAATTATATTCGTTTTTGTACGACCATGCTATTTCGGATTGTTTACCATACTTGGTTTTAGAACAGTAGGTTATATTTACTGGTTGCTAAGCAAAAACGCGTCGGTAAGTAATTACTTACCGTTCAGTTCTGTCAAAAACAGAACGGTAAGTAAATTATATGTAATTTATAAAATAAATGCATGATCTTTAGATGTCTCTTGTGAAAATCATTATTTTCTAAATACTAAATTTGACTATTTAAAAAATGTATGTTTTTTATTTAAATTTGCCGTGAAAAATATCCAATAAATAATAGTAATTACAAACGTATCCATGGTAACGACAAAAATAACGTGACATACAAAAATAAAATTACAAACATATCCATGGTAACGACAAAACCTGCCTAAAATTGCTCAGTCCTCTTCAATATCCCAATTATATTCGTTTTCAGATTCACTCATTCTCACGAGTTTGACAAATATCATGACATTCAAAAATAATAGTAATTACAAACGTATCCATGGTAACGACAAAACCTACTTAATGTTTGGTGGATATACAGGGCAAAAATAAATTATCTTAAATCTATTTTTTTTTCGGGGATATTTACTTAGTTAACACCTTTGTAGTCATAATGGCCGTACAAAAAATAGTATAAGCATCTCAAACAGTAAGGAGTTTACCGATCTCCTCCAATATTGGCGACTGAGCGAAGCGAAACATTGTCGTCGATCGGTAAACTGTCCTTACTGTTCTTGATACTTAATATACTATTTCAGATTCACCCCTTCTCACAAATTTGATAAATATCGTAACATTCAAAAATAATAGTAATTACAAACATATCCATGGTAACGACAAAAATATCGTGACATTAAAAAATAAAATTACAAACGTATCCATGGTAACGAGAATACCTACTTAATATTTGGTGGATATACAGGGCAAAAATAAATTATCTTAAATCTATTTTTTTATCTTCGGAATATTTTCTTAGTTAATACCTTTGTATTCATAGTGATCGTACAAAAAATAGTATAAGCATAAGTATAAGCCGCCCGCCTTGAAATATTATTTCAACAATACTGGAAAAATTAAACATACGTATGTAAATAAGATTAGAATGTCTTATTGAAGTTTAATCTTCGATTGGCTAAACGCACAGTTTAGTTACAGCACGCTTGCACACAGAACGATAACTACACTGAACACTCACAACACGTGTAACTTTATCTTCACCCGTATGCAGTTGTATCACACTGCCAATCTTCCATTTACATATTGGAACATTGTCCTCTTTGATGACCACCAAACTGCCAATCTTGAGTAAACTTGGAAAATTCTTCTTCCATTTAACTCTGGACTGCATCTCGGAAACATATTCCTTATTCTAGCGTTTCCAGAAATGCTGGATCCTCTGTTGCAACCGTTGAAAACGACTTAGTCGATTTTCAAGAACGTTAGTGAAGTCTTCTTCAAGTAGGGATGTTAACGGTTTTCCCACCACAAAATGAGCTGGAGTGAGAAGTGTTGTATCTTGCGGCTCCGATGATAACGGAGACAATGGTCTGGAGTTTAAGACTCCTTCTATTTGTGTTACAACCGTACTGAGATCTTCATAAGTGAGGCTAGTATCACCAATGACACGTTTTAAATGATACTTCATACTTTTTATCCCGGCCTCCCATAATCCTCCGAAATTTGGTGCTCTTTGTGGCATAAAATGCCATGATATCCCTTCAGTTGACAATGAAGAAACTAATTTGTCACCCTTAGAGCGAAAAAATTCTAAAAGAGTTGAGTTAGCTCCAACAAAAGTCGTTCCATTGTCAGAATATATATGTAAAGGCTTACTTCGTCTGGCAACAAACCGTTTCAAAACCGCGAGAAACGCCTGACTGGTCAAGTCACTAACCACTTCTAGATGAACACACTTAGTGCTCATATAAATAAATATGCATATATACCCTTTTAGAAATTTTGAATTTCTTGTCTTTCTATCCCTAATCGAGATAGGCCCAGCGTAATCAATTTCTGTATGAGTAAAAACTGGTTGAAATGGAGATAGTCGATATTCTGGCAGATTACCCATAATGTAACTTGTTGCAATTGGCTTAGCCTTGAAACAATCAATGCAACGTCTAACTATTGACCTTGCGATTCTACGCAGATGGGCCAGAACCGTTCTCGCACTGAATACAGTAATTGTTGTGGACCACAGTGCAACAATTTTTCATGCTCGTGTCTCATAATGAGAGTGGTTAGATAATGCTTGTTATGTAAGATTATTGGATGTTTTTGATCGTCAGTAACCTTTGACTTTTGTATCCTACCACCAACTCTAATTAACCCTGTTGTGTCAAAATAGGGTTTTAAACATATGTTACTAGAACTTACCAAAGGACGCCCTTTCTCCAATGCATTATACTCTTTTGGAAAAGCCTGTATTTGAGACATTCCAACTAATCGATTTTTAGCATTATTAAGTTCTGATGGCATTAATGGACCAACAAACACCTTCTTGTACCTCAAACGTTTAACAAACCTTATACAATATGCAACAACACGTTGTAATTTCAGGAATGATGAAAACCTTTTAAAGTCAAAATCAGGAATTACCTGAACAGACGCAGAATGCGTCAGTACCCTTTGGTCAGGTAAGTCTTCGGGTATCTCAGGTAAGTATTGCATATCAGCATTTATGTTAGAAAACAGCCAAGTAGGTCCTTTCCACCACAATTCAGACCGTATCAAATATTCGGCAGAAGTTCCCCTAGAGAGACAATCGGCTGGATTCTCATCTGACTTCACGTGAAACCAATCACGACGATTTGATAGGCTCTGAATTTGTGTGTCTCTGTTGGCCACAAAAGTCTTCCAACGACTAGGACACCCCTTTATCCAACAGAAAGTTATTGATGAGTCGGACCAATAGAAAATTCTGCTTATTTCAACTTGTATTGACTGCTTTACTTTTTTAACAAGCTTGGAAAGAACTGAAGCAGCACAGAGCTTTAGCCGTGGTAAGCTAACCCTTTTTATAGGAGCCACGCGTGACTTTGACAGAAGAAGTTGAGAAGAGATGTACTCTTCGGAATTTGTCAGGCTGACTAAATAAACACATCCACCATAAGCCTTTTCCGAAGCGTCAGCAAAGCCGTGGATGTGTAGTACTTCCCACCTATCAGATAATACATGTCTATGAATGCTTCTTGATTTAGAATTTGGAATTCCTTACAAAATTCTAACCATCTATTACACAGGTAGGAAGGTATTGGATCATCCCAAGACAACTGTTCTTGCCATAGAAGTTGCAGAATTAATTTCGCAACAACAACAATTGGCCCTAAAAGACCTAATGGGTCAAATATCTGACTTGTGACAGATAAAATTATTCTTTTTGATACCTGACCTTCAAAATAAAAATCTTTAATAGAATAATGAATGGTGTCATTAGCTGCATTCCAGAATATTCCTAGGGTTTTATTTTGTTCTCCATCACCTAAGTACAATATACCAGATTCACCAGATGCAGAGGAAGACAGATTCACGTCAATTTGAAATTGACTTAATAACTCTTTTTTATTGGACAACCATTTCCTAAGTTGAAAGCCACCACTAGGATAAAATAAAAGATATTTCCCTTTGAAGTTTTAACAAATCTGAACAAGAAAATGCCCCTGTTAAGAGATCATCCAAATAAAAGCAATTTAAAACTGCTTCGCTGGCTTCAGGATATTCAATTTGAAAATCCAAAGCCAACTGTTTTAGACACCTTATTGCAAGAAATGGTGACGACTCACAACCATATGTAACAGTATTTAACTTGTAACACTCCACCTCCGCCTGAGGATCATCTGGGTTTTTCCATAAAATTCTCTGGAAATCACGCTCATTGGAATCTATAAGAACCTGTCTGTACATTTTCGAGACGTCAGCATTAAGAACATACGGAAAAATCCGAAAACGTAAAATAATGGAAAGCAGATGATTCTGAATAGTAGGCCCAGCATACTGTACATCATTCAAGGACAGGCCTGTGTCACTTTTAGCCGAGGCATCAAAAACAACCCTAACCTTTGTAGTCAAACTAGACTCCTTAATCACAGGATGGTGTGGTAAATAAAAACATGATTTGGAATCGTTAGAGTTCATAGAACATTCTTCAACCTTTGTCATATGACCCAGCTCTTTATATTCATTTATAAAGCAACATATTCCCAACATAGAACATTCTTCAACCTTTGTCATATGACCCAGCTCTTTATATTCATTTATAAAGCAACATATTCCCCTTTTAAGTTTTCATTTTTGTTTAAACGTTTTTCGAGAAGAATTAAACGCCTAAACGACATGTTCCTTGACAGACCTAACTGCCCGACATTATCCTTAAATGGAATTTTAACTACAAAACGCCCGTCAGTGTTACGTGTGTAGTTTTGTACAAAATTCCTTTCACATAACTGTTCTGCCTTTGAAAGAGCAGTTTGGTTACTAAAGCACTCTTCTAATTCCCAAAACTTTGTGAGTTTCTCATCAATCGTCTGATCCAATGAGAGACAGGCCATTACCTTATTATCGGAAAGTTCAGATGAATTAAAATAACCACCAACAACCCATCCTAATTTGGTTTTTTGAAGCACTGGGAAACCCAGTTTACGGATTTGTTTCATTAGTAATATCCTGTAAAATATATCAACGCCTAACAAAACATCAATACTCCCTTGTATGTTAAATGATTCGTCAGCTAGTCTCAAACTCTTAGGAATCGTCCATTTGGATGCATCAAAGGAAACTGCCGGTAAACTTTGTGTTATTTTTGATACAACCAAGCAAGACATATCTTCGCTATAATCACTCACCATTGACATAATTGTGAGATTAACCTTGGAGTTAGAAGTAGCAGATAACACCTCGCCTACTCCCATAATTTCAAAATTGACAGAAGATCTATGTAAACCCAACTTATTTGCCAAACTTTCTGTAATAAAATTACTTTGAGAACCAGGATCAAGTAACGCTCTAACAACGTGGATCGTTCCCTGACTATCCAAGATTCTCATATTTGCTGTCGCTAAAACTGATAACTTAGCCTCTCCTCTTAATGCGTGTCTTGCTGTAGCATGACCAACTGTAGACACTGTAGGTTCCGAGGCCGTGGTCTCGGTGGTTTTTATTGCTAAAGACCTACTAAACTTACTTCCTACAGAATTTTCTTTTACATGTAAAAGAGAATTGTGTTTTTCTCCACAATGACGACAAACAGAACTGTTTGGACAATTTTGAGTATGATCAAAATTAAAACAATTTTTTTCTGAATTCGTCAAGAAAGCTTGTCATGACAGAACTCAGGTTGGTCATGAAAGTGTCACTTTAAAGACTAGTCACTTTCATGATTTTTACAAGACTCCTGTCACTTTACAAGACCCATCTGTCATTTTTAGACTGCAATTGAATTAGAAATCGTCACTTATCTTATGAAACGTTTATTTAATATAATTAAAAACACTAACAATCAAATACAACAAAATATTTTTGATTTGTTGTTGATTCATTGTCATGGATATTAACTTCTCATACGACTCTGATGTTGATATATTTTTTCAGTTTAAATCTATTTTTAGTTTTGAAAAACGATTTCAGAAAAAATATAATACATCACTGGTCATGAAAGTGTCTCTGCTTGACTCGGAGGCTTTAAAGAGATACTCGGATGCTACGCATCCTCGTACTCTTCAATAAGCCTCCTCTTCTGCAAAGTTTCACTTTCATGACTTGTAATGTAATACACTATTACACAATTTTAATTTATTGACAGCAGCTATCCTAGCCTGTACATCCATATTTTTAAATGCAAAACATTTATAAATCGAGTGATTCCTTTTACAATAATAACAAGAAAACTTACCTTGTGAAGCGGTTAATGCATGACATCTTAAACTTTTATCAAATTTGTTAAATGATTTTATATCCTTTTTTGAGGACTCCAACTTCTCTAGTAATTAGCATTTTGATTTCAAGAATGCGTTGACGTCAGTCAACTTTGGTAACTCCCCATCTTTTATAGGATACGATTCCCACTCCCTACGCGTAACTGAATCAAATTTATTTGTTATTAAATACACAACTAATGCATCCTAGTGATCTGTGTCTTGAACAAGACTTCTCACCGATCTTAAATTTTTATTAAACAAATCATATAACTTCCTAAGATCACTGTGTGATTCCCGTGTCAAACTAGGGCAATCAAACAATGCCTTTATATAATTATAAACAATCAATCGTTTATTCTCATAAAGATCAGTTAAAAGTACCCAAGCTGATGCATAATTGTCGTTAGTCACCTGCAAATTTGCAATAGCTTGAAGTGGTTCACCTTCTAAATAATATTTTAAATAATAAAACCTTTCCACATTACTTAATTGAGGATTATCATGAACAATAGCTTGAAATGCATCTCTAAACTCAAGCCATTTTTCATATGATCCGTCAAATTTTGGCAACTTTAAATCGGGTAATTTTATAAATTGCCTTGTAGGTTGCACAGACGATGCAAACCTTACACATGTAGGATTGCGAGAGTTTTTTGAACTTTCACAATCTTTGGAATCAACTACCCTATAGTTGTTTTTAATTAAAAATGTCATTTTACTTATTATTTCAAAATATTCATTTTCAAATTCTACGTGTTCATGATCTTCAGCATCTAAAAGCTTATTAACTACGTCTTGCTCTTATTGAGATTCGCTTAACTGCAACTCGATATCGCTCTGAATATCCTCAAACTGTGACAAAAGAGGTTCAGCTTTCTCTAACCTAATTTGACTTGCACTCAAATCATCGAGGTTTCTGGGATCGACTGAATTAACAAAATGTCTAAGTCTTGTAAGTTGACCTTTAATAGTACCGCGTTTTAATCTAAGTTTATTTAAATCACACATTTTCTTTTAAATTAAAGGAAAAATAATCTTCCTAGCCAAAACTTATCAAGATCACACACAGAAATAAAACAAATATCTAGCCAGACCAATAATAATAACAGGAACGGACCGACTAGACTGACAGCTCATCTAACTTGACCAAGTTATAAAATTGCTGATTTCTGCTAAAACCACCATTGTATTCCAGACTGGAACTAATACAAGGTAGTCCAATTTCTATTGGCTGCTGTCTGCAGCACACGAAAGACTTATGGTTGTCGACTTCAAATAAGAAGTAAACCAAATAATTCTATGGCCCTTTATCAAATCGGCTCGACTGGACCAAATGATAGCTCTTGTGGACTGTATAAACTTTCAAAATCAAGTATAAAAACACCTTCAAATAGAAACTTCTATTAGGTTTCTTCACAGTTTTCGTAATAACGTTTCTAATTTTAATTAAATTACATTACTGTATTAATCCGTACTAACAAAACACGTTACTGTATTCGGAAAATGCCGTCGGCAAAACTACCCTGTACGATAATTGTAGATCTATTCTTAGCTCTACTTTCTTTGAGTGCCTGTGGCTAACTAAGGGATTCGAATTTTATACCTTGACAAATAAATTTACGCAGAAAGTTTTTAAACTAACCTAAATAGCGTGACTTTTTAACCCAATAAGGAACAAGCATTTAAAAGCTTCCAAAGGATTCTAGAACAAATTACTTGAATTCACGGGGTGATTTACCCATTTTAAAATCTGCATCTGTTAACAAAACCCGAAACCTAACATGTGCCCTCAGCCATTTTTTATGAGTCTGGATTTGAAGAATTTGTTTATACAAAGTTAACGATAAGCACGTTCAGGAAGTAATAATTTTAACTAAATGTTCAATTATTTTGTTAAAAGGGCGCCAGCACTTATGAGTATTTATAAATTCAATTCTAGCTAAAGTTTCTCTTCGAAAATACTATTTGGGACCGTGGGAAGGCTTTAGAATAAGCTTTAATATTTGCAAAGACGTCATTTGCTCTGAGGTCAAGTCTGCAGATTATTCTAGAAGGGATCTTCATCTGTAGAAAAACATATAAAGGTGACCCCTGATATTTAAAAGAACATCCAATAAATCGTAATATCGTTGCACTTTTAACTCGACTAAAATGTAATAAAATGTGCAGGTCGCACTAAGATTTTTTTATCATTTATGCTTACAAAATTATATTTTTAATAAATCGAGATTATGTTCACGTTACAACAGTCAAGTGACTGTTTAAAAGTTTTATGTTAAGTGATTCGTTGACAGAGGCGTTGATTAGTTTGGCCAACAGAGCTTTCATCGCACTCACGATACACCCACAACGGTATGCCAGCTTCACGACCAAAACTCGTTCTCCGCGCGCATGTGACGTCGCTGCGAAGCAACTTTCCAAAGACTCTAACTTTCCTCCCATTTGATCTCTTCAAGCTACACAGTACGGTGGGTGTATGTTAGGAAAAGCGGCTTTAAATAATTAATTTTGAAATTCCTTTTGTTTTGGTGAGTGTAAACTTGTGAAATATCGAAGATAACAAGGTGAAATTCTTACACAGGTATATATCGAACAGTATGCCTGGTTGTGCTGTTGCAATTATAACAGGAATACAAAAGGAACTGGTATAAAATACTTTCGATTCCCAAAGATCGAAGAACTTTCAAAGCGTTGGGAAATTGCTTGTCGAAGAAATGATAAAATAAATCTAAAAAATGGTAAGAATTTTTAGAAAAATTATAAAATAACATGGCGGAGAGGATACTTCAATTATTAATCAAATTTTTATCACTATGATACATTTGAATGTTGCCTACAGGTTTTAATTTCTCATTAAGTAACATTGGCTTTGTAATTAATAAAAATAAACAATTTTAAATTTAGTGATATGGTAACTTTCGATTATTTAGTATCTACCTATATATTATTTTTTCTAAGTACCTCCCTAACAAATTTTACTATTATATATATTTTATATATAATAGTAATCCGGCGCTGGCAGACCTGGTTAAGGTTTTCTGCAGTTTCCCTTAGCTGTAACACAAATGTGGGATTTGTGCTGTTCATTCTATAAGTCGGCTGCAGCCGCACATTGGGCCTACATAATAATAATAATCGCCCCCTCCCTCCCGCACAAGCTTATAGCTTCTGGGGCCTTGGTTTAGGTTATGGGTTGTAGTAATTATTATTATTATTATTATAGAAAGCATAACAATCCATATCGGCGGTGCATGATTAGTAAATTGTTAAAATTTGGAATATTTCTGAATCAAAATAAAATAAATCGTTATATGCACCACGGGCAATACGGGCATAATTATAAATAATAACATTCCCTCATACTATAATTTATTAATTATGCCTTTAAGATTAAGTGGCTAATATTAGAACGATTATCAAACGTCATACTTTACTAACCATTGTCATTATAAATGATAAAAACATCATTATACATAAGAACGTAATATGAAACAAGCCTGGTTTGCTTCGCACTGACGTCACAAACCAGAGAAGGATAGACTATCGAGCTGCGCGTTGTCATACCGTTGTGGGTGTATCGTGATCGCAATGGTAACATCTCAACTGGTAGATGACGTTTGAAAGATTTAATTCTGGAGTTTTACTTTTTAATTTTTAAAAACCCGGTTGATGGTAAAAGGTATACTATTAGTAATTTTGAATTGTTGATTCCTAAAAACTTTTCTTCATTTTTGTGTTAGTCCGTCAATGTGGGGCAAAGAAATAGATTTTCGATGATCGTCACTGTTGAGTAGGATTTTGTGTGTTGTGATCTTGTTTCAAACGTCATCTACCAGTTGAGATGTTGCCAGTGCTATATTGGCCAAACTAGTCAACGCCTCTGCCAACGAAACACTTAACATAAAAGTGACTGTAGACTAAAACCGAATTCAACAGCATTAAGTATTTACGTTAACCGACCAGACCACAAAATTAACTACAACAACCCTATAATTTTAGACAACGAACAAAACTACAAGAAACGACTATTTTTTAATAACACATAATAACACAATAAATCATCGAAGCGATATCTGTCACCTGGGCTCAGCATATTCATATCTTCTTTTCAAATCTAGCAAACATAAAAACACGCACGCACGCGGGTATCTTAGTTTCAAATATTTTTCCGAATTCTTGCATTTCCCTGTTTTTTTCTGCTTTTGTTTGTTTTTTATCTGTCAACAAAAAGTCGTTTTTATTTTTAATAATGTCAAAAAGAGGTCGTTACATTTATAATTATTTGCACACATTTTGTGAGTAATTATTTAGTTACCGTTCTTTGTTTAGTGTATATGTATATTCATCTACTGTTGTTTTCTTTACTTATAGTGCTTGAAAATGGTTAAAAATATAACCGAAATATTGGGAAAATAAAGTGTTTGTATTAAAAAGACCAAAAAATCCCAATACTCCTAATAATATATATTATTGTAATAAATTACGGTCATTAATAATTAAGAAAGAGGTTATGTTTACCTATAGCTCGGTATTTATTTCTTATTTCTGAAAATATTTTAGGTTTTATTTAACTTTTGTTTAGAAATGTATATGCTTTTTATGTTTTATACTTTATATGTTTGTTTTGGTAAAGGCATGTTATTTTATCGAATAGATTGCGTCTAATCTACATAAACATTTAAGCTATACGAAATAGAAATCTTTTAAAGGGCCAAAAATACTTTTATTTTTAAATTACAAATTATTATTCAATATACTGAAATAAACATTTAACGAGCTATAGTATACACAATTAACACTTATTTGTAAATATAAATTAATCACATTAATAGAATCTATTATGGTTGAAGGTAATTTTTATAACAATAAAATTATTTTTTAGTTATAAAAAGTGTACATAAAACTATTAAACATTAAAACTAACAACGCAATTATTCAGTAATACTTTATAAGTGAGACGTGTTTGCAAACTACTATTACAATTTTTTTTTAAATATTGAAAAAAACATATTCTGTGTTAAAATAATTTAAATTGTCGTATATCAAAGTATGTAAATTTATTCCTATTAACACCACTTCACTTGGTGAGTATTTGTCTAATTACCGTTTATTCATTTATGTATTATTAATAAAACGCCACGTCACATGTTTTTATTAATTTAATTGTAGATTTTTATAACAAAAGTTTATGGAGACATGTGTAGGAGCAATATCTACTTCTACAAAGCCCGGAATATATTTATTGTAGAGAAATCTAGATAAAGTCCTACAAAAAGTTTGCAGGATGTGTATGACAGCAGTAAAGGACATCGGATGAATTGAAAATCTCGAATAATATAGAAGAAATTGACAACATTTAAAAAGAATAAAAATCGACGAAAGAAGATTAACATGATGAACACTACAACTTTAGTAGTTTCAACTGAAAACTATGCTGGAGTTCCATCAGAGTTTATCTAATAAATAAATTTATTTCCAAATAGTATAAACTATAGATGTAACTATATCTTTTGATAAAATATCTTATTATATAGTAATAGATATACCAAGAAAGTTTGTGTACTAAAAGTTACAAGGCATATTGTGCCCAGACAGTTACCTCAGTAGCTGCTTCAATTTTAATTTAACGTAATGGTAAACTGATAAAAACTGAAATTCACATTTGTTAATATACATTTGAATGTATACGTATAACTGTAGTTATGAACCAAACACTTAGCTAAGTGTTGTAAAGGCAATTATTCTACTATGGTTAATTTAATTATTCTGCTATAGTTACTTTTAGGAATCATTTCATTTACTATTTCCTGATGCTAAACATGGGATATTTCAATACAGCAGTAATTGAATTTAATACATGAAAACAAAATCATGATACCTTATACATTTAATCCTTAAAAGCATTCCATATAATTACTTTTATTTTTATTTTGAAATTGTTAAGAAAATCCTGACCAAGGTTCCTATATTAGTTCTTGTTTGTGATTTTATAAATTTATATTAACTAGTTTCACATCTGGTTTCTAAATCCTATTCTCTATTTAAATCATTTTTTATTAGTAATAAAATTTAAACATTTTTTTCAATATATTTTTGCAAATTGCATGGAATGGACAAATTCTAAAAGTAGTACTCCTACTTTATGTGGGAAACAAACTTTTCAGAAGTTAACAGTTAAGACATTTGTAACAATAAAACGTTTGTAACAATAAAACGTACAATTAAATCTAGAAAATATATCAGAAACCGTTGTCATACTCAATAGTTGTATCGACAATATTATAAGTATTTAATTAGTTCGTGTTTTTTAAGAGAAGTTGGGTTATATGCAATTTAACAAAAGTTGGTGCAATCAAATTTTCTAGTGTTGGGTAGACTACATTAAGGTAAGTAATTTTTTAACTGTCTTCCTTCTTATCCCCCAATTTTTTCTGTACAGCGTGTTCATTTGAAAACTTCCCACCTCAAATATCTCTTAAACTATATAAAATACCAGCTTCAGTAAAACAGGTTGAATTTACGATAAGGACATTTATTTGTGATTTCGTCTAAATTTTACATCTCACGCTCCCGTAAACACCAACTTTTAATGTCAAATGACAATCATAAAGGCTATAAAAGAATGTTAGTGGAAAAGAAAGTTGGTGTCCCACAAACGGGATTGGAGTTTAACAGTTTTGGTAGAATAAAATAATTAAAAGAAAGTGGTCGTGGATGAAGGAGCGAATAAAACAGATTTGATAACAGTCTGATATTACAGGGTGGCCAGCAGGAATGGTACTTTTAAACAAATGCGCTAAAACGTCTTATGAAACGAATACTTTATACTATTTGTTATATTTGCGTGTCCAACTGAAGCCATTTCCTAATTCCTAATTAACTTAGTTATTTTTTAATGGTTACAGAATAACGCAAATAAATAAAATAGTATAAAGTATTTGCGTGTTCAAATGAAGCCATTTTGACAAGTAGTCTCCGTGTCCAAAAGAATACTGGCAACAGTAACATTTTATTTTTTAAAGTTGATATCACTGTTGAACAACTGTTCTTAAAACGTCAAGTCTATTTACGCTGTAACTATGAAAAACAAAAGCAGAATTAAACAAATAGAAAAAACAAATAGAATTAGAATTTGCAGCGTTGCCAACTCTTACAAAACTTAACAAAGTTTCCAAAGGGTCTTTTTCGCGTGCGCTAAAAAGTATTTTATGAAACTAATACTTTAATATACTATTTTCTATTTGCGTTATTCTTTAATCATTTAAAAAAATTAACCTACTTTTAGTTTTAAACAAAATTTGTTAAGGAAAAACTTAACTAAGTAATTTGTTAGTTGGCAAAATTGGGAAAATTAAAATTCTGCATTTGTTTTTTAAATTTACAGCGTATATATGTTATATTTATATATGTTGTATATAACTATAGGATTTGAACAGCAGTTCAATAGTGACATAAAATTTAAAATATAAAATGTTACCGTTTCCAGTATTTAAATAAATCGCTTTTACACACGCAAACGCGTGTCCAAATGGCTTCTTTTGGACACGCAAATAGAAAATAGTATATTAACGTATTAGTTTTATAAGACGTTTTAGCGCACGAGTTCAAGTACAGACGCGTTAGAAACGCTAAAACGTTATATAAAACTAATAATTTATAAATATAATTATTTTTTCTATTTGTCCTTTAGTGTCATTGTACTTTAAAATATTCTCCCTACACGAGTTGTTTTCTTGGACGCGTATGCTAGAAACGTGTCTTATGAAACGAATACTTTATACCATTTTTCTCTTAACGTTAATTTTCAATCGTTAAAAAATAACTTACGTTATTTGTAAACAAAACTTGTTAGAGATACTTTGTTAACTAGTTTGATAGTTGGCAATACTGACAATTCTAATCCTGCATTTGGTTTTTAATAGCGTTTTCGATTTATTCGCTCTAATATCGCCCTGGAACTGAGCAAGTTCTGAAATACTGCAAGTTAGCACAACACCGAGCATCTAAAAACGAACTATAAATCAAGCGCGCGTGTCAGTAAACAAACAGACTAACCTGAACTCTATGAAACAACAAGTGCGCTAAGATGTTTTTATTGTACAATAAATATTTGATACATTGTATTGCTCTATTACATTATATTTAGTTCTTTTAGTTATATTTAGAAACTTCTAAACAAACGAACATAACCTCAACCTCGTGCTAAAAAGTTGAGTGCACGTTTCGTGCATCAGCTGTTACTAAATCGAACACTCGGCACCGAGTTAGTGTAAACCGAAAAGCATAAATCGAACGTTTGCACGACGGCAGTTCTATTCAGTGCTTATATAAATCGAAAACGCTATAAATTTTCGTAAATAAGTTTGACATTTTCAGAACAGCTGTTCAACAATGACATTAACTTTAAAAAATAAAATGTTACTGTTTCCAGTATTCAACTAAATCTCTTTTGGACACGCAAATAGAAAAAAAAAGATAACATAAAATATTAATTATTATTGAAAGTATATACTATTATTAAAGTTATTTTATTTTTTTTTAATTTTTCCATTAAAAGAATTCCCGACTTTGATCACTAATTCAAGGTTCTTTCCCGATTGTGTAAATTCCCGGTTTTCAAGGTTTGCAGGTTCGCTGGCCACCCTATATTAATATCGCAAATAGTACAAATAAATGTTTACAATTTTAAAACAATTTATTTTTATATTAAACGGTTTCTACGTTTTTAATAGATTCCAAAAAGTAGAATATATTCTGTTTTAGGATTTATTTGGAAAATAAAACAACAATACTTCATTTATTTAATTTTTATTAATTACAATTTACTTAGTAATTTTCTAATTTTATAATCTAAGTAATTTTCTTTTATTTATTAATTTATTAAGGTTCTCAACTCTAAAGAGTTTTAGGCTATCCTTTAACATTTTTAACAAATCTAAACATCTTTAGCATTATTTTAAATACATATTGTAGTCGCTAACTATTAACTAAATTATTTAATATATACCAAGAAAGTTAAAATTTAATGTTTTATTATTTTATGTTCAACTACAATGACACTGTTTGTGATGTAGTTGTTCATCTCCAAATTTAATTAAAAATCTGAAAGATACACTTAATGTATCTATGACATAGAAATGTTTTACTTTCCAACCCAGGCCAACTACAGCCTTTCTTTTAATTGTATCATAATTGAATTTATTATGATGTTTCAGAAAACAAGAAGATATTTCCAAAAGGCATCGTTTTGTTACGATCAACTCTTATAACTGTTGTTATGACAAACACATTATACATTTAAAGAGATTATTACACTACATCGATCATCTTCATAAGTTAAAAACACTCAAGTATCGATTTTGTTATTGTACCGTTGTGTGCAAGCAGCAATTCAATAGAATATGAACTAAGAAATGTGTGAGTGTTTGCAGATCATCTCTGAAATAGCATGAGCTCAATTAAAAAATTATGATGTATTAGAAGTCCTGTAATCGAAACACACTCGTGAATGAAATCTATCTATAGAAACCGATTATTGCAAGAAACAAGTACAGGTCTTATATTAATTATCACTTGGCCAATTTCGAGGGAGTGGCATTGCGGACTAACCAAATAGCTAAGATAATATTTTTACCATTAGTCTCCTTACTTGAAAAAAATTGGAACCTTTGATTTTAAAGCGTCATCTACTCAAGTACGGTTTTGTATCAGCATCACTTAGCCATGCCATGAAAAAATTACTGAATATTGCATCGTGCAACGAAAATACATTTAGTTTAGTAAATAATAAGTAGCATTTATTTTTTGGATAACGTAGTGAAATCCTTAGAGACAATTAGAAATAGTACGGGTTATTGATCCAATATAGATTAACAGACTCGGACTAATCATGCTTGTGTTTTGAAATCGCCTAGATATTTTTTTTTCGGATTTTTGCTACATTCTCTTTTGTGATGTATGCTACGCATAAAGGCACATAGGCATCATCAAATAATTAGAGTATATATTCATCCAAATAAGGTACGTTTTAGTTGAAAAGTAATAAGTAAAAAATAGTTAAAGGAAATGTAATAGGAAGTGGCAGAAAGAGCAAAACATTTTAAAAATAAAATGTTAAAAACAATTTAAAACAAGAAGAATAAGTGAAATGTAAAAGAAAAAAAAACAGTGGTATCATGAATAATGAAACAGACTGAATAAATTGTCATAAAGAAGAAAGAAGGGTAGTTAATAAAAATTTTCAAAAAAAAAATAAGAAAAGTTTAGAATAAAAATGTATGTATCGTTCTAGACCGAACCACTGCGATGAAAGCAAAACGAGAGTCAGAATAAAACGTTATTAAGAATGTTGCAAATGCCAAGCTCAGGAAAAAACGGTATGCTACTGACAGGATAAGACATAGAGGCTACCGTACAGATCAAATGGCAGAATTGCAGAAGAAGTGTAGAAGAAATACGTGGAAATAAACACCTTTATGTCCAGTATGTGAAGACTGTAAAGTATTATTTTAACCGATACTGGGACATAGAATCTGAACGTTCTGAATGGAACATGAAATAAGAAGAATGCATGAAGATATGTACACGACTTCAAGCAGGTTTTCAAACAGAGAAATTACTGATATCCAAACAGCAAGACATTTACAGAAAAATTGCAGGTACCAAAAAATAATATCACCACACGCATTTTAATCATTAATTTTGTCGGTAAAAATACCTGCCAGCAACGACGAATAGCGAATAAAAATTAATCACAGAAATACACTTTCTCCGTTAATACCAAACTTAAATTCGTTTAATTTAATCACTACTGCTGACATTGCAGTAACAGCACAAAACACAGAGACGCAGAATTAATGATGGTGACAGAAAGATTAAAAACAGCAGAACTGTAAGCAGTTACAGGAATAAACAGTAGTACAATAAAATACATTGAAATTGGGTCAAACTTCTTGAAAGAGAAAAAGCAAACAGTAAAAAAGCAAAAGTAGACAAACATAGAGAAAGGCTGAGGTATTGATCTATCTGCTATCATATATAAAGATATTAGTGTGCATGTTCCTATCAAAAGTTATGCCAAAGCAAGCTAAGTGTGTCAATGATGCTATTTAAATGTGAAGTATGGGTGCAAAACAAAAACTGAAAATGTATGTATTATTTGCACTCGCATGAGTTATATGGTGCAATGGTAAAAATTTTATGATGCACTGTAGTACATTAATGATAGGTTAGAGTTTTGAAGATGATAGTGAAAGCTGATATATTTCAATATTGAGACTGGTGGCCAAAAAATAATTTTCGATTGCCAAAATTTAACAGTTGCACAAACGAAAAGATATTTTTACCTCGGAAAAACTACGAAGTATTTGTACCCTAAAATAGTGCGTTTAAATTCGTTGTCATACTCACTAGTCACAACCCACGAAATGGGCACATTACATAAAGCAAATTGTAATTAAAGTAATATTTGTTCTATTTATAATTTTATTAGTTGTTAGTGTAAAAATAATAACATAACAATAATAATTGCATATAATATTTAATTGTTTTTATTGCTTATAGAAACCTTTTTACTTTATTGTTCTTGAGATGATTCTCTTGGTAAATGCCCTAATTAGTGAAAGTGTACCAATTCATGAAAAAATAAATCACAGGTGTAAATTCGTACATACTAGCATTTATGAAAACGTGATACTTTTCCTGTTCATTTAAAGATCCGCCGGTTTGCTTGAAGTTGACTGTGACAAGTAGTTACCTTCTTTTTTTATGTTATGTCCTTTTACAATTCTTGGAGAAGCAGTTTCGAAATGGGTCTTATTCCAAAAGTCTAGGCACAGACAGGGTAAAAAGTACGGCGCGATTATGAAAGATTTTTCTCTTTATGATCGGAATTTCCACTGGCCACAACACTAAATGTAAATACAAGGAAACCCTGTCTGTGTTGGTATTCTAGAGCAGACCGAATACAGAAACAATGGGAATATGGGATCAGGTGATTTGTAATTTTGATTTTACACCCAGTCATGCAGTTCGAACTTTCCATCCGACATAATTATAATCGATTCACTAATAGATCGGCCTACTGCGTCGTTTACCTCCAGGCTCAGGATGCAATTCTCAACATACATGCATTTACAAAGAATGGCGGTAGTTTCTTACTTCTCATCTTGAAAACGATCCAGATGAATATTCACCATTGCAGCCATCACGAATAGATGTTTATGAATAGATGAAATGATGGTTCCCACCAAAGAAAACGTAGATAATCTCTACCTTATTTTTCTACACTGATTTGAAGAAAAGTCCTTTTTATATCAAAAATATGTTCAAAGCGCTGCTCAGTCGTCACCAATTATATTGTTTATCTGAACCTAAACACGAAGAACAACAAACAACAAATTAAAACACTAAAATAAAAACGATGTTTCAAGCGCTGGCCATTTCCTTTTTGTCTGGTTGGCTATATTTAAGAACACTTAAACCGTAATTTCAACTAATCTTGAGGTATTCTGGCCATTTCTCCAAAAAAAATCTTCCAGATTATGCTAGATCTTCGCCGCCCAATCTATTTACTTTGAAATATATTATTGATATATTCTGGAAGGTTATGGCAATAGTTTGGTGGGGATCCTCCTTTTGCAACCGTATCTAATGCTAGTAAAAGTTAGAAGAGGACTTCATCTGGCAACGACCGAAACAATTGATCTGCCATCAGATCTTCGTTAGTTTCAAAAGGTCTATAATTCTTGTCCGGCTTTATTTTATTTACTTTTTGGATGTTTAATAGGGCATAAAATCAATGCGGATTATGACGTCTGGCTCAAAATCGCATGCTATCAGAATGTCTTCTTGCTGGGAACAGCATCATTTCTATAATTTCTATATAATTCGTGAATCGTAAAAAACTTGTTTTTGCGGAAATGTTATCGATAAATTTAATGATTGGATTGAATTTGAATCCACTGTGGTGATTAACAATGGTCAGTATAATACTCACATTATTTCGAGGACTATTGACAACTAAGAAAATTATCTTTCTTCTTGGGCAAATTGTGAATTAAAGCCTTTAATAATCTGCGAGTAGCCTGTGGTAAGGTATTTCTTTAATTAAATCGTTTACTTCAGAAAAAGAATAGTAACATCTGTTTGTATTTTTATGAAATGGAATACATTAGTTAGTAGTTATATGCAGTAAATAATGGCATAAACACTTATTAATTCATTGATTGATATAATCGCAGATGGATCATTTTTGCACCAAATGGTAGGCCTACGTAGGATAATTTACAAAACCCAGTCTACATCAAAATGGCCAAACCTGTTACTTAGACCTTTTCAGTAGTAAACGACTTAATTATTGTTTTTTAGTAGATTCTTGTTTATTTATTATTTTTTGTTTATTCGATAAACTAATTAAAATTTATTTAACTACAGATCTTTTCCTGGGTTTTCCTTTTGAGCTAAACCTAAGTGGATGACCTAATAATCAAATTAGACTGTTTTCACCATGAAATTAGATGAAATGGAAATATAGATAATCCCAGAAAGTAAATTGGAGAAACTATTCCATAAGAAAAATGACTCCTACAAGTGAATAAACAAAAACTTTCTATAGTAATAGCTTATTATTTTATTATTTATTGAAGAATAAAATAGTAAATGATAGTCTTTAAGTATTTTCAGTCTTTATTGAAGAAAGAAGATTAAGATGCTTTGGTTGCAATAATTACATAATTTTACAAAAAAAAGGAATTAATTTGATTTCATAATATGCAAGGTTATTGTATTTGTAAGGTGAATCTGTTTAAATTAAAGTAAACTGTGATTTCAACTAATTTTGCTTAATTCTTGTAGTGTTATTTAGATTGTAATGCATAATTAATTAAGACCAGTTGTTTTTACACACGTACATATGTAATGGAGTAAAATAAATGTTATTAAAACCTATTTACTTCTGAAACGTAGTTTCTTAAAATAAGCTACTGCATTCATAGCATTATTTCATTTTTGTTAATTTACTTTTTTTGATAAACAATATTTTATCAAAGTTTCTCTTTCCCATCGGCATTATTTGAATAAACTGCTTAGTTTTTTGTTTTGTTGTGAAACCTTCATGTGAACTAAATGTATGAAAATTATCTATTAATTTTCTGTTTGTTTATGTTTTATTAAAGGGATACTTTCTGAAATATTTTCCGGATTTTAATTGGAAACGGCCGCTTAAGGTTTTATAATCAAGTTTTGGAAAACTAACTATCCATAAAGTATTGTTGCAAGCAAGATGGCGCTATTAAGACAACCATAGCCCATTCAGACAACATTTCAATTTTCCCATGCGCAAAGAGAATTTTATTGAAAATTTGGTCTCGTCAAATCTGACTAGTTTAGTGGCGTTAATCAAAATTAGTTTCTTATTCATTTAAAATAAGTTTCTTTTCAAAATAAGAGTCGTATGAAAGTAGTCTAATATAGAAAACAACAAAAAACTCATCGAAAACTAATTTTGACTCAAAATAAATGGAAGTTATTGAAAAATGTAAACAAACACTCATACACCCGCAGGGTGGCTGAAACGGGCAGCCATTGGGAAGTAGCACCCCCACGGGCACCAGCTCACTACACCTCGTTCCAACACACATACCTGCCCGTAAATACACCCATAGAAACACACAGTTTTCAAATATCCGAACACACATACACTACACACACGTACACTGCATACGGGCAGGTCATCATCAACACAGTAGCACAGGGGCTGGGGTCGGTCTAGCCAACATGACCTGGCTGTCCTATCAACTTGCGAAGATCTTGCTTATACCGTAATAACAGGTGGCGTCTGGACCGGGAACGTTGCGGTATAATACGGGGACCCCAACGAGGTCACCATAGTCGGGTTCTTTGGAATCCTTTGGATGTCGCTGGATCCTCAAGCTGTCAAACACGATAAGGAATGAAAAACACATGATACTTACACTCATGCTTAAACAATTATTTAAAATATTATGATGTTACACGATAATGATGATGTTTTAAAAGTGCCCCATAAGACACAACCGGAGCTTCCCGGCCCCATCCTTTTTATTGCATCCAGCCCCTCCACCATAACCAATTCCTCTACAGCCTTTATTTCAACCTTACTCTATTGCCATCTTTGATCAATTTTCCGCCAAATGTTGGTTTGGAGAAAGATAAACTTTAAAAAAAAGAAAAGTTGTGCCTAGATTCTTAGTCATCGTAAAAAAGGTGATTTCTCGAAAATCAATCCTTTCCTCATTAACAAAATTATTCAATCAAATGGTAGTGAGATGAAAAGTATAAGAAAGGTTCGAGAAGGTTCGTTAGTAGAGACAGCGTCTGCCAGTCTCCAGTTAACTAACTTCAAAGATTTTAATGTTACAGTACGACCGTATCAGTCCTTAAACTTTTGCAAAGGGGTCGCATCATGTAATGATCTTGTGAAATCTTCCACGGAAGAAATCTTAGTCATTTAAAAAATTTATCGTTACTGAGGTGAAAAAGATGACTTTCAAAAAAGACGGCGTTTTGCAAAACTCAGGGTCGTTACTACTAACCTTTGCTGGCACCCTCTTGCCAGAGAAGGTAAAAGTTGCCTTTCAAATATAAGCCCAAGGCCTTACATTTCGATATCAACGTTTTGGTAATACTACATGAGGATCAAGCGTGCCAAGCACTAATTTTGTGAAGACTAAAATTTTTAAAACTGAAAGTGAACCAAGTTTACTTCGTAAACTGAAGTGGCGAACATTCAGCTAGATCGCCAAATGGCGATTCAGAAGCTAAAAACTATCCTACCCTGACGCTAAGAGAGAAGTCGTTGGAACGAATCCCTCGTGCGTATCGTACGCAAAAGCTGTAAGCAGTTCTCCGAAATCTGTAAATGTTAATGCTATCATACCGGAGATCAGGAAGTTGTTTGACGACGTTTAATTCTTCTCTGAAACTCTCCGTATGTCAAGAGTGGCTTCAAACATAAACTAGCTTGTGTTACCCTTGGTTACTTTTATGCAATTTTATTGTTTGGCCTTACATTTATTTATGCACCTTATTGTAACTAGATATGTAAAACATTAATTTTGATATGAACTTTATGAATGTGCCGAAAGGTAAAATGAGTATTATTTCGAATCCATATGTTTACCCATGTTTAACTTTGTAGAGTTGGAAAAGGGCTTGAACTAAATAGAGACCTTTTTACACACTGAACACGTTTTCGGTACTTGTTTTTAATTGATGATTGTATTGATTGTTTTTAATGTGCTGTTTTCAAACAGATAGGAAATTTACTGTCTAAAGCCGTACTTCATGAAACTCAATAATCATAATTTCACCCTTACTGGGGATCGAACCCAGATATCCCGCTGTCCGGACAGACACATTAGCAAGTGAGCTATCAAGGCGATCTACAATATCACGACCATTCTTCTAAACGAACTAGAATATTGCTTGCTGCATATTATCACGTGGGGTTTTCGTGACTGGAGGACGTAGTCAGAGGTAGAGAGAAAAGTAAACACAAGACATAGAAAACAACTATATACTAACAACAAAACAATAGGATACAAAAGGTTACAAACATTGGTTATACAGTGTGAGGACGTACATGTCCTCCTAAAACTTAACATAATCTTGAGGGTGGTCGGAACCAACCCTGCTCTAGCACTAGGTCTACAAACTAAGCACTAGCATATCATGTAATCGGCATCCCAAGTTGCTAGATTCTAGATATTCCTAGATTACAACTAAGAGTGAGGAAACCTGGTCACAATTTCCCCCATAACTAAGCATAGAGGGTTGTAGCGCACCCACTCAACTAAGCAAACTAAGCCATAATTAACTAAAAGACACTTACCCGCTTGTATCTTGATGAGGCTTCTTCTGAGTCTTGGCACAGACTGCCTTTCAAGCCAAACAAGCGGGTTTATATACTGCTGAACGCGGAAGCCTTACTGTATAATTGAATAAATTAAGTGGGATGGGAAGAATATATGAATGCAAAATGAGATGCAAACTGTATATATTATTTCTAATGAGATGCATACTGCATATTTTATTTTCAAGGATATGCAGACTGTATAAATTACTCGTATGCGCGCGTAGGAAGAGCCGCTACTTGGCTATTTAACCTTGATGTTAAATTTGCATTAAATGCATGTAAGTTGAAATGTTACAAAAAGAATTTTATTTAAAATAATTCCGTTTGTGACAATAAAAATAATTGGTTTATCAAGTTTTGATGAATCCGCAGTTCGTCGACAACATATCAGTTATCAAATCTAATCTAAATTGTTTTGATAAACCTATAAGGAGATTACTTTTAATTTAAAGTAAATACTAATTATTTATTTTATTTCTTTTCGGACAAAGAATAAAATGACAATTTTTCTACACGAACTTGGTAATTACCAACATAAAAAGTGTACTGTATTGCTTTATTCTATGCTTGTAGATCACCTTGGTAGCCCAATTGATGGAGTGCCCGCACGACAAGCGAGACACCTGAGTTTGATCCTCGGTCAAAGTGAAAATTTTTCAATACGGATTTGCAATATAAAACTAATAATTAGTATTTACCTTAAATGTTTTTCTAGATATTTTGGGATCCGTTTTTTTCCACAGCCTATAAAATCTACTAGAAAATATAACAATATATTAATTACAGTCACAGCGATGCGCTATCTTTTAAAAATCTCATTTTCCTTTATCTGAATATATTTTCCCCGTTCTTTTTATTTCGCAGGGACAAAGACTATGTTCATAAAGAGGTGTTAAGTTTTAGCAACTTTTAAAGTTGCTTAAAGTTTTCTAAATCTAATTATTTCCTAAAATTGTTTTAAAATATAAAAGTATAATATATATATATATATATATATATATTAATATATTAAATATATTAAATATATTAATCAACTCATTTTATAAACGTAATAAACATGTTAAAAGTGTAACATTACATAAAGTTTTAATTTTAGTTTAATTTTATAATTTATAAACTCTGACAGCTTTTCTAATTTCACAAGTTAAATTTCAAAATACAGTGAACTGAATTTGTTTAATTAATTCCTTGACTTTTCAATTTTGCTTTATTTACAACTACCTTTGTATTATTTTAAACAACTCCAGCATGGACAAGTTAGCCTTTTACAAATTAAATTTGTAACAATTTAGCAAATTCTAATAACAATTTTTTCATATTGTATGTATATGGTTTTAATTCTTATTTCTCATTTAACTTAAAAGTAATTTATTATACATGCATTTATATTAAGTTAAATCTTTTTAATTTAGTTTTAAAATATATGTAATAAAAACGTAATTATTTCTCTACTATAACATGAAATTTAGAAATAACTAGAGAAATAAATTAAAAAGGCAAGTAATTTATTTTGTCCTAATTTAAAGTAGAAGTAAGAATGCAAAAGGACAATAAAAACTATGTACGTATGTATACTATTTCATAGATTATTTAAAATGTCCGTTGCTAACGTCTAAATTAAATGTGTTGGTTTTAAATGTAAAATATATATTACTTAACAGTGTAGAAGCTAACAGTTTCTACTTTACCTGCAGTTCGTTTTAAAATCATTTCATTAATAATTAAACTTATGTGTATTAAGAAAAATCAGACTTGGCATACAAGTTTGTTTTATAACTAATATTAATATAGAATATAGTACATTATACAACTTTGTCTATACTGCTAAATCATCTTTCAACTTGACATTTAATTTCAAATTTTGAATTTTATTACGCCCAAATTAAAAAAGGTTTATAAAGGTTTATAAAGGCTAGCTCGAATAGTTTAGCATGAGGTTATCAACAGGGCGGTAAATTCTTGGTGATGGGGTTCATCCACTTCAAGAGACTTCAGGCTCTGGCTGCAATTAGAGTTGTGCTCATTCGATTAAGCATTCAAAGTTGCTTCAAAAATAAATAAATAAATCGCTGAATGCTATATATATACATTTATTATCGTGTCTCAGTGTTCTTCTTATAATACTCAACAAGATATAAAAATTACCTTATGATTAGGTTCAGATTAAATAGTTCAATACACCGAGTTCGTACCGTGTGTGATCACATACGTTTACATACATATATAATGCATAGTATTAACGTCTTATATGATAATGATAAAAGATAGACACGAAATAAAATGTTTAACCCCTTGTATTGCTTTACATACATGCAAAAAACACAAGTAAATAATTGACTCCTGATAGCTATACCACCCAAATTAATTAATACATATTATTCATTAACTAATCAAATCAACTTCAGTCCAATAATAACAGTAATTAAAATATCGTACATACATGTAGAAGTATGAAAAAAAATCAACAAAACCTGATTGCTGCTTTTCCTAGAATCTCCATAAGGCTATATCCAAAAAAAAATCAACAATTCTTCCAACTTGCTCTCTTTTGAGTGGTGGTGGCGGACTCTCTGCCCAAAAGATACCACTCCAACAAGAATAATAATATATAAAAAATAACTAAACAAATAAATAAACCCTAAAACCAAAAGGACGACATTAATCTCGGGACAATCCACACAAAAAATCCACTTACCTCTAACGAGGGTTTTGTTTACGAAAAGGTTTTTTTTAAGTATCCCCTTTCAACGAAGTTGGTGAATTTAGATGTATTTCTAAAATGGTTGATAAGGAATTAGGATTAAACAATTATTAAACAGAATACACTTACACTCACCGAGAAGATACGTTTAAGCCACATGCATTTAGATCCTCCAACCAGAGAAGAAAATACCCAACTTTTCCGAAAAATAATTTCTCCAACAGAAGACTGTTAACCGGATATTTTCTATCGACTTCACCATATAAAATCCATCAATACGATGCGGGAGCAAAACCCAGAAAAATATGGCGGGTCGTACATGGGATGTCACGTACCAAGCGAAGCAAGTCTCTTAAGGAAAGTACTTCTCGCAAAATGCAAATTGAGCCGATATATGAGAAATCTTCAATACCGACACCTCTATCAAATCGCAGAGTGTAAACACAACGTAAATTTTAGTAAAAACCCCAAAAAGAATTACTCTCTTATAAATTAATAGACCTTAGTTGATGAAGCAACTTCCTCTAGCTATCAAACTATTAAGTCACATACTAATCATATAATATTTTCCAGTTGTTATTTATCGCTTGTTTACTTTTAGAATAAGTATAAAAGATGGAAATATTTTGATATTTCAACCAAGAATAAAATTGTATGGAATACAGGGCGTCCCTTCAGAAAAAATACTAATTAAGGTAAATACGAAATAATTTCTAAATAAGATCATTCCTCTTTTCTTTATTTCAGGTCAGAATCTTTGGCTAAAGGAGCAAGCTATCCAGATGTGGAAAAGCAATGTATCTAAAAATTTAATTAGACTGTATTTTATATCTTTTCAATAAATACTTAACCATTATCATGTTTTTATAATAAAATTGTTAAAGTGAAAATTTGAACTGTTACAATTTATCACAATTCTTTTTTCTTGAACGTGTCTGTACTTTTACGGTGCATCAACTAGTAGCTCGAAAGCCAAATAACTTGACTAAATAGGATTACCGTTTGAAAATGCAAGCTGGAATAAACTAAGGTAATTGTAAACAGTAGTATTTCACTAAACTGAAACTCATATAATACAAATACAAAAAGTTAAACAAAGAAAATTATATAAAGTGATTAATGCAAAACCGAACTAAAACTACTGTTACCAAACTACTTACTATTTATGTATTAGCAAAATAATATTAACGACGTGTTTGTTCATATTTATATTATCTTTGATACTAACAGATTAGTTGTCGAAACGATTGTCAGGTTGAATAAAATAGATTTGTAAAACTTTTAAATATTTTTTTATTTATTTCATGATTAAAGAGTTTCACCAAATAAGGCTCGAAATAATAAACAAAATCTTTAATGCCAACAAAAACGCAAGCGTATTTATTGACTTACATAATTATATTAATCTTATGAATACATTTATTACTAAAGGAATATTATTTCATAAAAGAAATTATGTGTAATATACATGTAGTGATGAAAGGAGAAGAAGGGACAAGTGGTGTGTGGTGATAGTGGACGCTTGCCTAAAAGTAGGGCAGTTGGGGAAAAGTAGAAGGTGCGCGGACGGCCGTGAATGAGGGTGATTTTCGGTGACGCGAGTTAACGACGGTGTGACGTATGTACGATGTAAAGACGACGCGTGTGGAAGATTTGCTTAAAAGACGTAAAGACTAAAGAGTATCGTACTAATTCTCATTATCTAACCTGTTAATCTTTTATTTCGTTTTATCATAATCCATAATTGTTAACATCAAATAAATAATAGTTAAAATTCAAATTGGTAACTACCTTTTATTTTAAAACACCTTTACCTTTTGAATTAATAACCTATATACATGACATGAGTTGAGTATTTTCTAAATAAAGCAAAATACTTTTAATATTTTTAATTTATTATTCAGTACCGTGAAACAAATATTTAACGAGCTGTAGTATACATATTTCACAATATGGATAAATATAGATTAAGCACAAACTATTATAAAACTTATAAAAACTAATATAATTAAATGCAATTTCTAAAATACTATAGGTAAAGGTATTTCTGGCTATGGCCATACTGCAAAAGGAACTCAACAACGCAATTACCAATTAATACTCTGTAAAACTCTGAGGTGTTGCTAAACCGTTAATTTTATTTTTCGTGAAAAATAAAAAAAAAAGTTGAATAATTTAACTTAGCAAATTAATTTTAACACTATTAAGACCACTTCATGGTGAAAGTATCCGTTTATTGTATTATACTAGCCAATACGGTCGGTTCTTCGAACCTTGACCAAGCAAATCCGCCAATTAAGGAACAAGATCAGGTAAATTTATAAAGCCAGAAACAAGAACCAGCAACACAAAGAAACTTACCAAGTGAGGAACAAGAAATGGTTCTTGTTCCTCACTTGGGATGGGCTGATGGCAGCCCATCCCACGTACCGATCGCACAACCAGTACTAGTTAAACAGAAGACTGATTCCACAACTAGACTTTGATTAAACGGAAAATGCTAAATGCAACTGCAACCGTTCACTCCACATTTAAAAAAAATTGCAAGGTTAGAAGAACCGGTCGTATTGGCTGGTTTACTCTATTGTATGAAACTTAAGTACTGCAGTCGAAAATAGACTATACTTCATAATTTTAAGTTGGAAACAAACTACTATAACAGCGGGTATGGTACTAATTCAATTAGTTGTACTTGTAACGTGATCATATTCTAGATTTATTAAAAATATAATTTTGAATGCATTAATGATAAAAAACCTTAGTGAGGCCCTGCACATTTTAGTATATTTTAGTTGAGTTAAGAATCTGTAGACGTTAGTTTACGCCGGTGGATACCCTAAAAAGTTTTCGTCTAAACAACATTCCTGCTGGAATAAAAATTATAGATAATATTGCTTCTATGCAAATGTTAAAGTTCACCTCAAGACGTTCTCATAGTTATAAAAGTTGTTTTGCAGAAGAGAACCGTGATAAAACTTAATTTATAAATATTTTAAACAAATACCGCCTTTCCTACAAAAGGATTTCTGTTCCTAAAGTACAGTGAGATCAAGATTGATTGTCCTGATCCTACACTACTTTCCATCACCTTGATATCAATATTTACATCCAATTTATAAATTAAACTAGTGATATAAAGAATTCTGGGGAATTTATTAGATGTCCCTAGATGTCAATCTGTCAAAATTGTTTTTGTTGTTAACTCATTGCCGTGCGTTGTTAATTCCGTTTATTTCTTTATTATTTTGGTTGTTTAATTATTTCTATACATAAAAGTCTTTTTCAAGACTACCACTGAAGGATTATATTGAGTACAAGGTAAATAAAAAATATTTTTATTGTTGTTATAAAGTTATTATATATAGAAATTGTAAATTACAGGTTACAGGTCAATAACCTCTATCAAAATGCCCTTTTCTCTTGAACAAGGGAAATTTATTATAGAAGCTTATTTTTGCAACGGTGAACGAGATGGTAATGCAGAATGGAAATATTCTCCAACGCTTTGTGCAGAAGAATGGATAAATCGCTTCCCTGATATGGAAATTGATGAAGAAACTTTAATTCGACATATACACCGGATTGTGCACCGTTTTCATGAAACAGGGAGTGTTAGTAAGGGGAAGTCAAGCGGTCGTGGTACTGTACTTACAGAAGATGTTGTTGCAGATGTGCGTACTCGTGTAGAACGTAGTCCAAACAAACCATTACGCTAACTTGCTCAACAAACAGGTAATCGTAAAAGTTATATGAAAATTACTTTGAAATATTAAATGAAAATTATTGTAGGTTTATCATATGGTACAGCTCACAAGGCAGTAAAGAAAATACTACACTTCCATCCATATAAAGTTACTGTCGTGCAAGAGTTACTTCCCCCTGATTATGAAAGAAGACTTCAATATGTAACTGGTTTAATGCAAATCTTCGCAATGATGATTTATTGGATCTCACATTCTTTTCCGATGAATCGTGGTTTTATTTGTCCGGATACATTAATTCACAAAATTATTCGAAAATATGAAAAAACGAGTAGATGCTTGTCTGGCTGTACATGGAGGTCATTTTGAACACATACTATAAATCTATTGTAATAATTTTAATTGCAAATTGTTTAATTGTGTTAATTTGTGTAATTTTAATTGTTTATTAAATGAAATCTTTTGTATTTACTTCTTATTTTTGATCGTAATTGATCTTAATGATAATAATTGATAATAATAGTATTGGTTACCAATACTGTGGCAAGAGAAATTGACGCGTGTTGTTATTTCTGTTATCAATGGTAACACATAAAACAGTAAAATATTTCAATTAGCATTCAGTAATTCTTTTAAAATCCTGATGTTTATTTTGTATAAAAAGAATAAACTTTTGCATAGTTCAAATGAGAGAAAATAAACAATCCTTATAACCATTTCAATATATTTTTTAATTTAAAACGAACTTGTTTTTCATGTTTTTAATTTCATACAAACCAAAGTGTTTCTAAGTTTTTGTACATTACTTTGGAGATTAGTTTTTTTGAATGTCATCCAAACACCACTACTTTTGTGCTGACTCTCAGGTGATGGATGTAAATATTGATATCAAGCTCGTGGAAAGTAGTGTAGGATCAGGACATTCAATCTTGATCTCCCTGTATATCTAGTTTTTATTTATGGCTTCCTGTTCGTGCTTATCGGCATGGTGCATAAACAGATTTTTCTGAGTGCAGACGTATAAAAACGCATAAGCCACGTGTAAATTGGCTTAAAAAGTTACGCTATTTTGTAATAGGTTAATTTAAAATTTTCCTCTTAAGTTTATTTGTCGAGACACATAAAAATTCATCATCCCCGCAACAGTTTATGATAGAACCTCATACAGTCAAGAAGAGTGAATAGACGGGCCATGCGGATCGGTTCCGCTCCGACCTGAAGCTTCTCTTTGGGGAAACTCTCGGGGTAGTTTTTAGTTTACTGGTGTTCCTATAATTATAAGTTTTATGTAGAGAACAAAGTTGCAGTTTGAAAATAATTAACTAGTTGTGTTAATACCATTTTGCGCTTTTCCATTTAAGTACAGGAAGTTTGTTTGATTCAGTTTACGTCTTAGTTTTGGGTTAACAAAATTAACCAAATAATCCAGTTCCCGTTCGTTAAGATTCGTGGTGGAAATTCAATCGAAAATTGAATTTTAAAGTTTTTTTTTGTTAACGCACTAAGGAATAATTCAGAGAATTATTAGTTAACAATTCAAGAAGAGAATTTACAGTATTTGAAATTATAATGTTAATAAATAATCGTTGCTTTCGGGGTTTAGTTGTTTTAATAACGATATAGTGATTTTGCGGAATTTGTGTTAGTCCTATAAAAAGATTATTAAGTCGAAACAATATAACCTTCTAATAACGAACTTCAGTTAAAACTAAAATTTGAAATTAACAATTAAAATACTGGGATTACTGCCGTTTAAGAGTTTTATTATTGTGGATTAGTGCCGAATTATTATAGAAATAATTTTTGTAACATCAACTAAGAAATTTCCGTTCATTGTTGCAGGATCTTTACCAAAATTCAAAGTTTTCCCTGTTTTACTGCGATAATAATTTGTAAGGTAAGTTGTACCAAAAGTTTAGTGAAACAAAGCCTTTTATAGTGAAGTGTTTGTGACATTTTAAAGAATTGTAAAATTCTAATACCGCATCAAGGACATTAAGGATATTTGTTTGATAAAAGTAAGTTTATGTAAATGTGAATTCTACTTGTATTGTTTTTTCTAACGAATGTTTTTGTAATTTTATGTATTTTGGTCCCTTGAATAAGAATTCTTATTAGGATATATATATATCATCAACATTATTACCATCAAAACTTTATTATTGTCATTGGAGACAATCGAATATTCTATTTATGAATAAATGAACATATAAATTAAATTTCACCATGGTGATAATGGACCTAGCATTAATTGAAGTTATTTAATATTAATTAGTTCTGTTTTTTAATCTTTAATCAATTTAATCTAACCCTTTGTTATTTGGGGGTGTGATAATCATTGAAATGACTTCAAATAACTGACGCCCATCTTTTTTTATTGTGTTTATTGAACCTAGCTTTTCCTTGCAATTAGTGTGTTATGGCAATCAGTACCTACATCCTGAGCTATAATTTGATAAAACTCAAAAGATGTCTTAAAAGTCGGAGCATTTATGTACAATAAGTATCGTATTTTGGTTCAATAAGAAAGTTATGAGTTTTACAGTAAGTATTCAGAATAATTCTGTGTATCGAAAAATATTACGTTTCATACTATATTTTTATTCTATTACAGACTTTATTAAATTATTTTTTTTACTCCCAAAAAATAATGTTGTAGTGATTTTTTTAGTTAAATAACTCTTCACATTCTAATTTTCAAATTTTAATTTTCACATAATACACGTTTTGTTTAGTTTTGATCAATATTTCAAATGCCCCTGTATACTTTACTAACACAGCTACAAAAAGGAAGGTTTATAAAACAAAACAAATACTAACTAAATAATTCATTTATAAAGTACGAAACCTTAAAGTGCCTCTCACGGCAAAACGCTAAGTAAGGCTGGCATCATTTTAAACATAAACAGAATCGACTTGAAACCTATCAAATTAAAATTAATACCTCTCGTCGCTTTCTAAACGCTCCCGAAGCAATTTACATATTTAATAAACTCATTTCTATTATTATTCCAGTTTCGTCTTTAAATTGTTTCTTCAACTCAAATGTAATGTTATACATTTGAGTATTTTCAATTACGATGACGGATAATACGAGCTATTTTCAGTTTCGATTTAGTTCTGTTCTCCTTTGTTATACTATTGAGAATTAATCTTACATGAAACTGATTTCAATGTCAATTGTTAATTTATAGCTCCTTATTCTAATTTATGCACGATATTATTATTGTATTATTAAAAAAAACATTTATTTGATAAATTTAAAAATCTATTTACAGCGCCCTTAAGGGTTTATAATATTGTGACAACTTTTATTTGGGACTTGCTTCTGTTGTATATAATGATTACACTACTACATTATATTATAAATATCTTTGTTTGTTAAATGAATCTTTTAATTAAACTTCTCTAAAATAGAAATGAAAAGATGGAATAGTTTAATTGGAAGGATGAAAAAACAGTACTGGGTGCTGAAAAAGAAAGTTAATAATGAACAAATGTAAGAAAAGAGTTTAGTGTAATAAAAGAGAATAATTAGGGCCGGCGGTGGACGAGTGGTGTCAGTGCGTCACTCGCGTTCCAAGAGTCGTGGGTTCGAGTCCCATTTGGGGCGACGGAATTTTTCTAATTGGAAAATTCCGCCACCTCAACTATGGGTGTGTGTATTTGTGTTGCATGTTAAATGGGGGAAATACGACCTTAGCTGTTGGTTCCCCCGTAGTGTAGGCGTGAAATAAAAAAAATAACATAGTAACTGTTTATGATAGAGGTACAGATAATAAGGTGTTCGCATTATAATAGGTGCAATTAATCGTGAATACGATAAATAGCGTAATAGGTGAAAGGTATGATTAGTTATACCTGGTAACCAATAAATAAAAGGTGGTAAAAATTAATTATAAAAGATAAACGTTGCAATTGCTATTGATCAAATTAAAAAAAATGTATTTAAAAAGGATAGAACACAAAATAAATTAGTCCTATGGTATCAGCAACTATTTTCTCTATTTCTTTGTTTGTAAAATCTATAATAGCACAAAAGTAAAGACAAAATGATGTATTAGAATATATAGAAAATAAAAAGCATGTTATTTTAACAAGTTTGTTACATGTTCAAACTGTTCTACTAACCCACAATAACAGATACAAAAAGACATATTCTTTTACATATTCATAAAAGATCTTATTGCATAATGCTTGCATACAATGTACTTTGTAAGGTATTTGAAAATCATAACTTTAGCTAGAATGAAATGAGATTACGTTATTAAAACAAATCAGTTATTTATAATTATAAATTAAATTAAACTCACTTCTTAATACACACGATTTACAAAATATAAAACTAGGCATTATAAATATAAATTATACCTACCAAAACTTAGAGGATAAGTCAGTCTTTCTTGGTAGCACCCCTTATATGTCATTGTTGACATTTCTTAAACAAGAGCAGTAAAATTTAAATTTCACAGACAAGGGATTGTGGAAAAAACCCTCAGTTACAATCCATCATGGAGATAATGATTTGTATTGTACTAAAACCTTTTATTTTGTTTTCTTACATATTGGACTGTATCTAATAATAAGCTGATATACTAACCTAAAATGATAATATTAGTTTCACTTTTGTTGAATGCGGCTTCTTATCTGTTTGATGAATTAATTGAACATGCACCAAAAGGAATAAGGTTTTAAGGACAATATATTAATACAAGGATACGGCACTTATTGTTAAGAGATCGCATGTTAATTATTTACGAGAGAACTCAAAAATAAGAAAAAAACAATTCATTTAATAAATGTAAACATACTAAGATATATTGTAAGAAATGATACTTTACAAAGAGGAAATGGAACACAAACAAACTGTAAATGAAAATATATTTTAAACTTATTTAAATAAAATTTAAAAATTCAAGCAAAAAGTATGTAAAGAAATTGCGTTAAAATCGGCGGTCATGATCTCTGATGATGGTCTCTGGCAATACACAGAAAATGGTTAATAGTTATACGATGCGTCACGTAAATTGTGATCGAGAGTATTCATCAAGTGGCCCTTTGGTAACACATTCCAAATAAGAAAATGAAAATCTATAATAATCAAATATTCATCAATAGTTAGCATGTCCATGGGAGCCAGGGTGATAGCCCGTATAAAACACGCAGTTTAGCAAGAAATTAGTAGCACACTCAGTCCACTAGCTATACTGCCACAACAACAACGAGGCCCCTCCTGGGACCCAGCATTTAACTATCGACTTAAGAAAGGCGCTACTCTCACAGGCATAAACAAATAATATTGATAAAGATGAATATTCCCGCGAAAATAATTAAACGAAACACATGACATTAAATTATAAATAAAAGCATTATCAGGAAAATCGGGCGGTACTTACAATATTTTCTATCCAACACTTAACTAATGATGTTATTAAAACTAAAAATTAATAAAAATGATTTGAGTGCTGCACTCACACACCCGACTTTATAATGAATGTTTTTAAAACAACTGAAGAATTTTATCCAGCACCACAAAGAACGTCTGTAACAGGCAATCGGTGCAGGGTAGTGCTCAATGCTTGAAATAGAAATTATTGAAGCTTGTATTGGTTTCTTTTTGTCTACGATTATTAGGGTGACTACAAAATTGGGAATATGAATACAACAATTATTGAATACACACAGGAATTCCAAATTATTATAATGAACGAATTACTAAAATTTTAGCGGTATTCACTATAACTTTCGTACCGAATCAGAGCCCAAACAACATTGCAACTATTTATTCGAAAATTACGACAAATATTTAATTTAAAGCAAAATACATAGGGTTGACTATAATAAATAAACAGTACCAACTATTTCCCCTGTCTCCTGAATGAATGTTTTATGAGATTCATAACATGTTTTACAAACCACAAATACAAGAAAAACAATGGTAATAAGTAAATAAAGCAGATACATCTCCAAACTATTTGAGACCAAAAAGGAATTAACCTTTTGCTCGAAAGAAGTATGGTCGTTTGCTCCCAATGATTTTATAGGCCAAAGGGAAACATCTTGCTGTAACCAATCTGGACCCGAAATACATGCTTTATTAGCTATAAAACGAGACGGAGTCAAACCACGAAAGAGACAACTCGAAATGTTATCTTCTCCCGGAACATGAAACCAATTTTTTGCAGGAACCAATTCATGACTCCTAGAAACTTGGTTCGCGACGAAAACCTTCCACCTCAGAGGTGTCTAATTAATTCAACTAAGTTTAACGGTTCAGTCCAAAAAAGTATAAATTTCAACTATAGACACAAAACTTGAAATGGTTTTCGAAACAAAATCCACCACTTTGGCTAACAAATATACAGCACAAGGATCCAAACAACATAGATAGATCGATTTTATGCAAGAATATATCGCAGATCTTTTGTAGCAGTTTCCTTTTTGTTTATTAAAATAGCATATGCTGTTTTGTATTATAGTTTTAATAAAGGTAAAATAAATGAATAAAGATTTATCTTTGTATTGTTTTATTTATGTATTGCAGGCGCGTCCTGGGTCAATTTTAGGGTCCGGGAAAATATTGCCTTAGAGGGTCCCACCACCCCACTTCGGTTATTTTTTTAAGGATAATTTATTTATTTAGATTATTAATAGATCATCTATTATATGAGATTCATTAGTAATTGTCACTATAATTTTACGTTCCTCTAGCGGAAAAGAACTTGCACAGAATGAAGGTTGTTGTAGCCACGAGTCCGGAAGACGAAAAAGCCATGGAGATCCCTTCTACTACAAACTATGATTTAGCAATTGCGAGGGCAAAAGTTCGCGTGAAGCACTATCAGCAGGACTCGCCGCTGACGGAACGTAATACCATGACCAAGCAGCGATGATATTTTGAATGAAAGCTACTCGGTTAGGTAGTCTTGGAGTCTGGGAGTCTTCCAAGCGATCGTATCGTCAAACGTGATCTGCTTCGTCGAAGAATATATGAGATTTTGCACCAATTCTGCTGCCAACACAGCACCGCACAATTACAAACGTGGGATGGAAATTGTTTTGAGAGATACAACTCTAGCTTTCCCGCACATCAAGGAAACTGAGATAGAGCGGTCAGAATATTGAACCCTTAAATACGCTACAGCACTGTAATCAATTTCAGACGCATCCGAGAATGCATGAAGTTCTTTTCTGACGGCCTAGTCTAAACTAATACATCTAAGACAATTTTAAATTTGAAAATTTAGGAAGTTCCAACTTGAACAAATTCCAGTTATTGGTCGCTGCCTCAGGAACAGGGTCATCCCAATCTATTAATCGCCATCCATGATTTCTGCATCAACCTTTTTGCAAAGGAAACCACTGGTGGGGTTAAAGATCGTAAAGGATCGTAAATTCTTGCTATTTCCGATAAGATATTTCTTTCTGTGCAAGAGCGATCTGTAGGGCGACACAGATAGAAAACCACGTTGGCCATGGCATCTCGATGAAGACTTAAAACCTTAATAAAGATAGGTTCTTCTTTGTGGAACTGAACTGGCATTTGGACATCAGCCGATGGTACAGCCACAAGAAGTTCCGCACAGTTACTTGCCCACTTTCGCAACCCGAATTCACCGGATCGCAAAACCTGTATTAACTCCAATCGAAGCTTCTGGACAAAACCTACAAAATCGTATCCCTAAAATTACGCCATCAATTTAAATATGATAGCGCAAAATACATAACGCATCCGCAACATTAGGAGACTTCGATTCTTCTAAATTAGCAAGTTCTTGAGTGGTTCGCAAGGCTAAAAACTGGGAAGAAAATTAGATTCAATCGTCGCTGTTCGTCAGGTACGGTCGAGTTGAACAGCGGCGAGGTATATTAATCGCCCCCTCCTTCCTGCACAAGCTTTAGCTTATGGGGCCTGGTTACTGCTTAGTCAGGTAATGGGTTGTAGCAATTATTATTATTAATATATTAAATTTAGCTGTGTGGTAGGCAGGCGCGGATCCTCGGGGGGGATGGGGGAAGTGCCCTCCCCCAAATTTTTGATATACACTTCAGTATTATAGTTAAATAAATTTTGCATGTAAAAGTAGCTAATGTTTATTAAATATTGTGCAATATATAATGAAGCGCCCGCGCTAAACACGCGGTTCATAAAGCAACTTTGGGTTCTTCGATAGATCAGTGTGCGAATGCAAGCAATAATAATTGTCAAGATTACATGCCCCAACTATCCAGTCATGGACTGGTCGCTGGCGTTGATGGTGGGAGGGCCCTCCTTTCCTCTTCAATATTTCCTTGAACACTTTCTTGGGTACATTAAAAGGGGGGTTTCGTTATTAATTTTTACCGCACTTAACGGTGGTTTTCACGAGGGTGAAGTTTTTGATGTATGTATATTCTTTACACAGACAGACACAATCGCTGATATTGTTTTTTAATAAAGTTAACCGACGACTTAAATTGAGCTGTAAACGCTGCATGAACATATAACATTTATAAATAAATGTTGTAAATTTTTACCTACATAGGATAAAAACAAATAATGGTTGTTTAATTATTATTCATTTAAATCAATTATTTTCAACCCCACCTCTCCCCAAATAATTCTCTGGATCCGCCACTGGTCGTAGGTACCTTCAAGGTAACTTTATGATACCGGGAGTTTCCCGGTGGGCCAGCACGCGCCCCATGTATTGTGTATTTATGATTTATTAAATGATTACTTCTTCAAGATTTTCTCGTTTTTTACTAACCTGCTTTTTTACTTTTTTTTTAAATAACCTCTTCAGATTTTTATCAAGTTTTGAAGAATTAATAATAAATTAAACAAGTGGTAATATGATTTACAAAACTAGTTTGCGCTCATAAAGCAACCATAGTTTATTCTGAATCAGCCACATTTTCAATTTTCCCCCGCCGAAATAGAATTTTATTTTTCATTTATTGTCTTTTGCCGAGCTTGACTATCTCAGCTGTCTAAAACCAATTGAAGTTTGAGACTGTGAAGCTAACGTAACTATAAAGACCTTTCTTACAATGCTATTATTTATGATGTAGAGACATTTGAACATTTTATTTAACTTTTAGAAGTTAAATTAATTTGTAATTCAGTACAAAAGTTCCAATCTGTACTAATTAACTTTTAATTTTGAATCCACCTACGTGCCTACACTATCACATGAATTATATGCAAATTTTTTATAAAACTAAAAAAGTTGAAAGAAAGTTCAGAGCACACATAATTTCCTGTGCATACAAAAAAACCCAGTAACGTTTTATCAGAGTGACACCCACGCATAAAACCGCTTGTCAGTTAACCGTAAGACATTGCTTTCTGATCCTTTCCTTGCCATCTTCAATGCAAATCCTCTTGAATACGACACGTACATATTCTTTCTTCTTTTACAAATCATTTCTATTTTAAACTAAATACATGAATTTATAAAAACCCTAATTACCAGCTGCTTAAATACAAAGCAGGTAGGTGTTTAACATGAAAAGCAATGGAGTTTAAGTTTCAGGAAGTATTTAAAAGCACAGATCTATCAAGTAGGGGTTCGCGAAGAGCAAAGGATGAGAAAACCAATAAAGGAAACGAAGTTAGAATGATATCGGGAATATCCGGACGCCCAGGGGATATCTCATCCTTCAAGGACTTGCTTGGACAACTAAAGCCTTTCAGATATTTCTGGAATTACAATCGAGAGACTGACACTATAATGTGCTTCCTGTGGTAAGTTAGAACGAAATTGAAAAGGATTTTTTGTTATAAGAAGGATGGTTATTCAATTACCATTAACCGTGAAAGACACTTTTGTTACAATTCATCAAAAAGAGTAAATTTTATTCCTCTTTTCCTACCACATATAAAAGTTAATTGAAATTTAAAGTTACTTTTAGTTAGAGCTCAATTTCAAAAGAGTAAAATTGAAATAAAATTACGTTAGGAAGAGAAACCTTTATGAAATTGCACGACAAAAAATTCATTTTCTATAAAAGCTTGAATGATGCAAAAAAAAATGAAAATTGCAAAAGTTCGTTCATTTTCTGCTTTCCTTTTCTCCACGGAAGCCTCAAGACTTGTATTAATAAATCGATGATTTATTTTTGTATCATGTCTAAACACGCTACATCCCTGCTGTACAACTTAATCTTCTAGTTTATATTGAATATGAAGTTTCCAGGAAGAGACCGAATCCCCTAGATTAAGGAGTTTGTACGCCGCCATTCGGTAATGTCATGTTCGGTATATATCAGATTATGCCGTTTTTTTTATGGTCGGCAAACTACTTTGGCGCATTAATGATGCATGCTCAGGAAACTGAGCATTGTAAAAAATTTCAAATACGATTTTTATATACCAGAAATTTTCACCACTGAATACTCCTTCAGTTTAGTTAATATATGTTTTTATTTAATTCTGTTAAAATATTTGATAAGCACCACTGTGTTTTTAAAACTCTTTATCGATGACTCTATCTCAATAAATGATAATCAAATAAGTTATCTTTTTAATAAAAGGTTATTATAATAGTCCTTATAAAACGAAAATATCAATCTAAACATACCGAACACAGAAAGAGTGTATGAAATAAAAGATAATATACAAACATAAAACAATTTTTTAAGTAAAATAAGGCATATTGTATTAGTATATTCTGAAACGAGGTTAGAAGAAATTCGATGAGAGTGGAAGATTCCGAACGCGAGCTGAAAGCGAGCGTGAGGAACCACGAGCATAAAATAAAAAAAATAATATAATTAACACATCATACTAAATAAATAAATACGAAAATTATTTTTAGTTTCTTTCGAACGCTTTTTCGCTTTCAATCGACTTCTACAGGAAAATGTAATTTCTTCAGGTCGCTGGTACTTCGCTAAGAAAGTCTAAGCTGTTTCATGTTAATCATAAAAGGTCCAAACTGTAGATATAAATCAAAATAATGCATAACGTAAGAAAAATATATCTTCATAAAAATCGACTAAACCTATTTCCAATATTAAATTGAACTGAAAATCTCTAAACGAGATTGTTAAGAGGATTTCGAGCTCGACATTCACAAATATCGCTTCGAGTAGGTAACTTCGGCTGCTCCAAATTTCAAGAATTCTTCTTAGTAAAACCGAAAAATAGCTTGGAATCCGAAAAGCTGGTCCTATATTTGTAATGCAAATATTGTAATGCTTTTCACAGTTTAGAGGCCTTTAAAAGCCCTTTTTATATTTGCGTGTCCAAATGAAGCCATTTGAACACATTTGCACACTGTAGCCTTATCCTTTAGAAAACTTCTCGCTACGCGGGTCGTTTTTTAAACTGGGATCCGTGCGCTAAAAACGTGTCTTATGAAACTAATACTTTAATATACTATTCTACACCTGAGAAGAAACATGATTGTCTGTATGTTTTTACGTGGGGTACCCGTGTGAACATACCCCCACGTTCCCTTCCAGAAGGAAGTGATTGGGATACGCCCAATCAGCGCGCAAGTTGCATAACCGGCAGCACAGCAATTGCTACCAGATCAGCTCACTGGTCGGAGCGAGGTTGCCTATTCACCCTTTACTAGCTATCCGGGCATAGTACCGGAACGATTGACTTAACACGTGCTCACCCGCCGGTACCCTCCAGTCCTCTTTCATATGGGGTGAAGTACCTCGTTCAGCAATAGGACTATTCCCCCAACTTAACTCAGTTGAATAGAGAGAGCCCTCCAGTCCTATTTCATACCTTCTCAAGCTCCTCCCCGAGACAGGGGTTGTGGCCACTGCCCGATCGAATCCAACCTCAATTGTGGCGGGACTTGGTTTTTTAATGGTTTTGCCACCCCGATCTAACAATATATAGGCTTGGTAGGCCCTCGACAGAGCTTCCTTTAAGTCTACACGTTATAGACTCCCAGTGTGTACCCGTTAAGGTGAAGTTGTCTTGATTGTGAGAGGCTATGTATTTGCTTCAACTCTCCTTAAGTGTAATCTTTCAGTGGAAGCTTTCAGAGCTTCTCCCAATCACTGTACCCGGCTGCAGTCCGGATCATAGGGTGGTCGGGATAGCTCCTAAGCACATTTACCTGGCGGCATGCAGTTTCCCATATGCCAAAAGGCGGGATAAACCTCACTTCGATTCTCCTCACTTAAGATTCAGTCAAACAGCGGGTTCCTTTGGTGATCATAAATGACCTCGGTCAAACAGCGGGTTCCGTTGGTGACCATAAATGACCTTACCCAATGCGAGATTCAAATCCGCCCACACCGGTATCATATACCAGGGCTCCCCCTGATCGGTATGAGTAACCGTCGAGAATTCTCACGAATTTCTCTACCACACACTTGACCTGACAGGTTCATCCATTGCCCAGTTTCCAAGGAAACAATGGTAGGGTAGAAGACAGCCAGTTTTATGGGTGAACGTCGTGTGGTCTCCCGAACACCCAGTTCTGAGAAGAAACAGTTGGGATCTTTCAATAATCAACACGCAAAGAAGGTAGAATGTAAAAATGTGACAGGTCATTTTGTTTTCCGATCAATTACTCCCCTCAGATAAAAATAAAAAATTAGTTTATTGACGGAACTCCCACCAGAACATTTGGCTCGAGGGAAACCTTTTTCAAGTTTCTCCAGCATTTCCCAATACATGTCCTTGTCCAATCATCACCAGAGAGAAACGTGTCTTGCTGATGGATGGTCATAGCAGTCTAACGTCATTAGAGGATTTTATATATGCGAATAAATGTTTTTCTTCTTTTTCGCACTGCAAACTATAAAATCACACATTTTACCCCTTACTTCACATTGCAAAGTATCATTTTGGGCACTTTTCTGGAAGAGCTTTTTTGAGTAACAAGTTCTAGTTTAAATGAACTTGTATTTATAAGAGGGCGCTTTATAATCAAAAGTCTAAGTCTATGTCAATGTGTCATTTAAAAAAGAGCCAAAATGATGATCAATTCGGTTCTGCAATAAGATTCCCGGAGTTTGATAAAATTGTGTAGGTTGGTAGAAGAGTTTCGCGCTAATTTCGAATAGGGAAGGTGTTACTCAGTTATTAATACCCACAAGAAAACCAAAATGCCTAAGTTATAGTCAGCAACACACTGGGGCGATTCAAACTGCTACTAGATTTTTCAGAATTATTTTTCTGAAACAAAAACAAGAAAAAAGTATCTACACATGACTCAATAATTGTGCCAGTATGTTCAAATTTATGTCTCACAGTCCTAAATAATTTTGTTTTTAAATTTTTTTAGAAGTAACTTTAATAGTATATCTTTATAATCAACTAAACAGTAATTAATAGTATAATCTGCTCAAACTTCTTTCGTTTACCTATATCGTCTCCTAAGATTTCTTTTCAAGCGTTTTTCAAGAGTTTTTTAAAGTGACACTTTTGTGATACTTCGAATATTTTTTAATTCGATTGACTGTTAAAGCTTGTTATCCATGAAAAGGTTGTTAATTGGGAAATAGTTATACAACTATATTAACAATTTATTCTGTTGCCTGTCGGTTAACTAGAGTGTTCTCTCCTTCTTCTTCTCCAACAAGCCCCACTATTCGACTTAAATACACTTAAATCCAACGCCATCCATACCTGTAAAATTGGGTAGAGAAAGATCTTCAGTGATACTAATACTATAATATCATTGCGTGATTTAAAAGCTCAAAAGTATCATATCTAAATTATTTAATGGTAACAATCATTTGCTAACTTAGCTCTGTAATTATATCTCAATTAACGTACTCATTATAATTGTTAAATCATTATATTAAATTGCCAGCGCGAGTATCAATAATTAATTAATCAGTGAAACTCAACAAACGAACACGGACAAATCTAACGCTGATACTGGTTACAAAATAACTGGGCAATCGCAAATGCCACAATAGATTATAAACTTCTTCACAACTCTATACAATTACAAAATCATAACGGGAACTTTCTGACCGGCTATTTTGGGGGCGGGCAAATGCCTGCTACAAAATAAATAACAGTCACCGTTTATCGACATAAGCAAAAATAAAAATAAAAGATTTATACAGTACCAAAATAATCAACTTTGAAATCAGTCAATCAAAAGTTAAATCCATTTAATAATTATTATACACAAAAAACAAAGATTCACATACTTTATCTCTTTTAATAATAAATTAATATCAACAATAATTATTCAGTTCTTATATTTCTGAAAACCAATTTTTTAAATTATACTGCAGATTAAATTGAAAACAAATAAATCATTATTTCATAACAATAGTTTCAAACATTTCTTAAATACTACATTCAAGCAATACCAATCAATCAAACGTATTTTAGACAAAACAGAAAATTATCCAAAAACGCAAGCACCTGCTTACACGTATGATTTCTGCAGAAAAGGCAGCTTTAAATTAAATTATGCAACTGTGTAAATAGGCAAATAACGTATGGAACGAAAGTTTTGAGACAAATTATATTACTTTTTAACTATTAAAAATAAAGCGATCAACTTAACTTTGAAAATGGAGAAAATATCAAGTGTGCTTAAAAGTTTGACGGGTATAGTTTGTCAAAATAGTTCAGCAAAATGTCATATCATGTCTAGAATTGCGAAAGGGCATATATAGTTTAGTAGGACGCATACCTACTCGTGATATTGTGAACATTTATCTAAATGAAAATATTTCTCGAGCAACAATTTATCGTGCCATAAAAGATTGTACTGAAGGTAATCCATGTCAGAACTTACCTAAATCTGGCCGTCCATGTGCTTTGAGTAATCGTAGACGCCAAGAACTAATTGAAGCCACAAAAAACAAAAAGTGTCAACTGTGAAGCGAGAAATCATCAAAGGTAATATAAAATACAGAAAAAGGCAAAAATGTCCAAAATATTCAGCTGCACAATTGAAAAAAATTCCAAGATGTTGTAGAGCGCTCAGACTGCGACATTTTGCAAACGATAAAGCAGTCATTTTGGACGACGAAAAGTATTTCACTCTTTCTAATTCAGAAATCAAGGGAAATGATGGTTTCTATACCGATAGCATCCAAGACGTTCCCCTTGACGTAAGATATAAGAAAAAGGCAAAATTTGAAGATAAGATCTTGGTATGGTGTGCCATTTCCGCAGCGGGGATTTCGACACCCTTTGTTGGACGTGTACGGGGTGAAGCAGTGAATGCTAACATCTACACTCGAAAATGTCTTCCGAAATTGTTACAGTTTATACGGACAAATCATAACAACGATGATTTTATATTTTGGCCCGACTTGGCTTCTTGTCATTATGCAAGATTAACGCAGGACTGGTTAACGCAAAATAACGTTCCATTTGTTCCCAAAAATGACAACCCGCCAAACGTCCCTCAGGCTCGTCCGATAGAGAAATTTTGGGCTCTTCTCAGTAGAAAGGTGTACAATGGAGGTTGGAAAGCCCAAAACGAACAACAGTTGAGGAGAAGAATATATCAAAAGCTCAGGGAGTTTGACGTTGTCACTATCCAGAGCCTGATGAGAGGCATCCGAAGAAAATTACGGATAATAGAAGACCATGGGCCGCTGGCAGCTATGTAATAGTTTATATGTATCATTTAATAGGTTCCAAAGAATTTTGCATTACAGTTATTTTAAGAAATCAGAAATCTAGTTTTTATTATCTGAAATAAAAATTTGTCTCAAAACTTTCGTTCCATACGTTATACCCAAATCAAATACGATAACAAGGTTTGTATGTTTAATACATAACCTAAAAATCAGAGAAAAGATTTTATAAAGATTTTAAAACATTAACAGTAGTTGGTGTATAGAAGGGTGTACTCCGATTTTCTAATGTTTCTTGGACGCCTTAAAAATTTTTCTCGCAAAGTTTTTTTTTATCGATATAAAATAATATGACGAAATCAATGAGTCTTTGCAGTTCTTACATACAATAATTTCACATAATCAAAATAACAAATTAATTACATATCTTAAGGTCCAAGTGTACCTAAAAAACGTGTGTTGTTTGTTTAATAAATAATATAATAATGTGATAACTTTGGTTTTAAGTTAATAGTCTAGGAATGTTAAAAACTTGCTTACCTAACCTGTTTTGGAAAAAAAAAATTTTATTTAAGTTATTTCACATGTTATACGTGAAAAATTAATTTTAGAAAAACTGTACATTCAAAATTAACCAAAATAATACCACTTATATTTCATAGTATTTGAACTATTTTCCCAGAATTTTAAGAAAATCGTATGTCTAGCGACTAAATTATTGCCAAAAAACCTGCTTTTTGCCAAAAAAAACTGCTTTTTTTGGCAAAAAGGAGGTAATAGTTTAGTCCCTAGACATACGATTTTCTTAAAACTTTGGGAAAATAGTTCAAATACTATGAAACTTAAGTGGTATTATTTTGATTAATTTTGAATGTGCAGTTTCTCCAAAATTAATTTTTCACGTATAACATGTGAAATAATTTAATTAAAAAATTTTTTTTTCCAAAACAAGTTAGGTAAGCAAGTTTTTAACATTTCTAGACTATTAACTTAAAACCAAAGTTATCACATTATTATATAATCTATTAAACAAACAACACACGTTTTTTGGGTACACTTGGACCTTAACAGAAATGAATATTAGAATATCACTTACTATTTCTGCAGAAAAGGTAATTCGTTTACAAGTAGCAACTACGCCTTTTTAATATACTTGACTACAAATGAATAATGAAGTTATTCCTTTTACATAACCTAAAACTAGAAGAAAGAAAATGTTGATAGATACAGTTACAGATGGTATTTTTGTGTTGGTTGCTGGTACTACTTTATTATTTTCAGTTGCGGCTCCGATAGCAGCTAGACTGGTGGTCAATAACACCCAACGTCTTGCACGGTATTGAATAAAGTAGAAAAAGGCAGTTAAAGACAAGGCAGAAAGAAAGAAGGGGGTAAAAAGAAGAAGCCTAGAAAGCAATTATGCATAAATAACGGTTTACCAACATAAACAAAATTCTACCGGAAAAGATGTTTTCATCGACTTTAAGACAAGTGAGGCAAAAAGGGTAGATTATCACCTCTTGAAATTATAGTATTAAAAGGTATTTCTACAAAACGAGGAATTGTTAGAGATAGCCATAATTAATAAAGCAATTAAGAAGTGTACTTTGTAGTAGAGTTTAAAGACCATCGAGTTGGGTTCCTGCGACACTAACAATCACCACAGTGAAATAACTGATCACCAGGAATTAATTGTACTTTATTCACTAACAAACTCATAAAGAGAGAAATTGACAATATTTCCTAAAACTGGAATAAAGCACACACTCTATATGCAAGACAAATTACAACTCACTTTTTCAAACGGAGAAAAGTGGTTATCTTATCAAAATTTTCTAGAAACTGTGATAAAGCCGAAATTACCATTGAGGAAGCCTGAATAAAAACATCAACAAATAAGGAGTAACCAATAAAAAAGTGTGCCCACAAACACTTCCATATTTGGAAATACAAAAATATGATAAACACACTGAAGAAAAGCCTTCTAAGAAGGAAAATTTTAGGTTAAACATTGCAGTGAAGTTGAAATGGGGAAAAGCCTTAAAAATTGTACCAACCCGCATTGTAATTCGAACATAGTTAGCATAAAATAATTAAAGTATTATAAATTGAATCGGTAACTGACGGATCCTTTTTCTAAATGCGCTTACGGTTGCAGGTGGCTACTCCACGGTATAGGCGGACCAAACGTTGGAAGTAGGAATCGAACGGAATCCTCATGTAAGTAACGCAAATTATAGTATTATAAGAAGTTGTTTATAAAGTTAAACATCTGTTGGCGATTAATTCATCTATACTAATATTATAAAGAGGAAAGATTTGTATGTTTGTAACGAATACACTCAAAAACTACTGGACCGATTTCAAAAATTCTTTCACCATTAGAATGCTACATTATCCCTGAGTAACATAGGCTATATTTATTACTAGAAAAAAATTAGGGATCTCTACTAAAACTTAAATAATGTAACCCAAGGTATACAAATATTAGCCATAAAATGTCGTTCATCGCATGCGCTGCGGAAACTATTGATGATAGAACAAAAAAATGTTCTACAATATTAAGGAGCATATCAATATCTACAAAACACTTCGGGATACCGTATGTCCAACTATTGTAGTTATGTCACTATAACTACTATTTTGCATTTTAAAAGTTGACAGAAATGCCGACCAAAATCAGACCATGTTATCCATACCTTTGTATTAATCCTTAGCCAAATAAATCATTTCGTATTCGAGACTGTTTCAATACCTGTGGATTACTTTTGGAATCATTCCAATAGGACATTCCATTCAAAAGATATTACGAATTTAAAAATGTCAATCTAAACAAAATACTAATAGTAAAATAAACGCCGCCGCGCCGTGGCCGGTGTGGCCCCACGCAGAGCATCGGCCAACACGGCGTGGGAGGGGGCATCGAAGTGCGGGAGAGGGGCGTGTACATATAAGAAATAGGTATTTCGACTTCATAAGAAAAATATAAATAGTAATTTGAAAAAAAACTACTTATGTCCTGCATAAAGATACATTTACTCTACGTTTATCCCAAAATATTTAAAAATAAAATGTCCTCCCGTGCGAAGCCGGGACCTAGTCCTATATAAAATAACACATGGAAGCAACTTAAAAAGCGCGGTAGATACAATCATTATGTAAACCCTGCGAGGGTATAAAAACGTTGTCCGTAACTTCCAAAAAGAAATACTGGTATATAATTCTAGAAGACAAACATAATGATATATGAAATATTCGCTAAAAGTGATTCCATGCAATCGACCATAGAAAATTTTATTTTATAAAGTGATGTTAGAAAAATGTTTTAAGAAGCAACGGCGCAAAACACACCATAATAGTAAGCAGTGTTACAAGTGCAAAAAAGTGCCAAATTTTCACGAGTGTGAAGAAGTTGCGGCATGCGACGAAGTTTAATACCGCAATCACACGAGTGTGAAATTAGCGTTTTAGCACGCGTTATATACTATACTTTAAGACCTAGAATTTATACTAGCATTTTTATTTTTTATGTGAGATCTCTCGCCATCAATTAAGGGATGTAATGTCTATTCCACCAAGTTAGGAGGTGCAAATGTACACTATTAGTTTCCAAAGTTTCAACGATTTTAAAACACGCAACTTTAAGCACCTGTGGTGAGCAAACTATGGGTTTTTGGACTATATGCCCATGAGAACTTTTGATCTAGAAATCGATAACTTAACATATCAAAATTTCAGCCATTTAACTGGGGGCCACTTTCCATAAGATTAGTTTCAAAAGTTTAAACAATTTCAAAACACGTAACTTTAAGCGCTTGTGGTGGGTAAACCATGGGTTTTTGGACTTTGTGCCCATGAGAACTTTTGATCCGGGAGTAGATATCTATAACATATCAAAAATTCAGCCAATTTAACCGGGGGCCAATTTTCATAGAATTAGTGCGGGGTCCTTTGCTTTTTACGTCATAATTAATTTCACTTTATATTGAAAATAGTAACTGTTAAACACATTATTGCAAATATTTCTTCGAAAATAACTACAATTATTAAACCAGTCCTAAACTCCTTTTAATATTTGTTCTCAACAAGGTACAAAAATCTTCGTTTTATGTAAACTGATTAAACATTTACCAAAAACAGTTTTTCTGGCGCAAATATTACCATATACAGTTATTTACATGCACACATTAAAATTTTAAACTTAAATAATTCAAAAGGGGTAAGTACATGCCGAGTCAAAAGTCAAAGCGCAAAAAGGAGGATAGAAAAACAAATACAAATTGCTCTAGAGGGACGTTTACAAGAAAAGCCTTTGAGAGTATTACATAAATATTTCAGATGTACGCAGCTAGAAACTGTAACGAGTAAATCGTTAAAATTTATCATTGTGAAAAACCACGCTAGGTGCACAAAAGCTCCTCTTGCCCGACTTACATTATTTATGCTTTTTCTTGAAGTAGAAAAGACAGTAAGAATACTAGTAGCAAAGCACAGGCAACGCTTTTCAGAAAAGCTTCTAAACTTAAAAGATAAGATAAAAAACTTTAGAGCCTGCTTTTATAAAAATGTAAACAGAGATGTTTTTGCTGGACGTTTTTAATAATAATCTTCTGTTACCAAGGCAAAAAGATTTTTATTACAAAATACGTTTTTCTCTTTGTAAACAAAATTTAATCCCGACAATTTTTAATTTTCTTTTGATTCATATAAATCTAGCCTTTAATAAATTCATCCATATTACTCTCGCTCGTTATTTTAATTTTGCTCCATACAATACCCTCCACCGTTCATTCATAAAAAGAGCAAAAAGTGCTCAAAGGCAAGGTAACATAAATTAATGAGACCACATGAAGCAGACACAAAGCTTCTCACACATTTCACTCGTCGAAAGTTCAAACGATCTAGTAAGCACGGCAGCATCCCCTGCAGAGAAAAAAAGCTCAAAATGCCACGTTTTATAGTAAAAGACATGTAGCAACGCTGTCAAGACGCCCCAGAGAAAATAATTACATAAGAGAGAGGCTTAAATAACGTAAAATTGTAGGAACTTAAAATGGAACACAAGATCTCTCTCTACTCAACCTGTTTAAGTTCCATGAACCCTGGGGCACTTACGTCTGCAACGACCTACTTGCATTTAGTTTCAGTTATTTCAAATTGAATACTCAACTGCAAGTTACAGATTGATCAGATTGGACTGCATTATGAGCTGAAACGTCATAAGGGGGCAAGTGCTGAATTAAATAGTAAGTAAAATGTTACGTTTGTTTTTAATTTACATTTGTTATTATTGAGTCGGTAATGTATTTGATAAATATATAGACATTAATATTAATTTTTATAAACGATTTTAGCTAATATGGAGTACTTGGTTTCCGGTTTGCGGAAGACTTCGTATCGTATTTCCTTAAAACGTGTGTATGAAAAGGAAAGAAATAATTATTGAGTTCATAATAAAAGGTCGACTGAAATCTCTTTCTTTAATTAAAAGTATTTAGCATTATGCAGTCAAAATTGTGATATGTCTTTCATTGTGATAAAAACGTTTTAACGAAATACGATACTTAATGTTATACAAAATGTTTATGCAGTAAATTATAGCAAATCTAAAACATTCCATCATTACCCGGACCAAGTCCCCGACGTGCGTGGCTCGCAATGTGGTAGCGAACGACCGTGTGTTGTCTACATTACTGTTGCCAATTCATAAGGCAGCTTTCTCTCTAGCGCGATTGAATTCATGAAACCGGTTGTATACGAGTAATGCAACTGGTTTCATGAAACTGATTCATTACTTTTATATCATTCGTGCAACGCGACCCAAAATCGCATCATAACAAGAAACTCGAATCGCATGCAACTCGGTCGTATGGTTTCACGTCGCATGGTTGCATACCTACAAAGAGGGTATTGTTATTCCTTCTGCGTTTATAATTTTAGAAATGCCTTCAAATGAAGAAATAATTAATTTAAAACTTGTCAGAGAAGTTGAGAGGATTCCAATATTGTATAATAAATAATAATAATAATAATAATAATAAATTTATTTTGCCTTAACAAAATTTACAATATAATGGAAAACCCATAAAGTCATAGACTGTGCATAGGTTTATATTAGAAAACTATCTTTTTTATTATACTATTGCACGCCTGTATTTCTAACTACATTTATAAGAAGTACATATTAAAAACATGTATCAACTTGAAGTATTGGCATTCAATTAAACTAAATTGAGTGTGTTGCAATCAAGCAGAACCACTGATTCAATAATAGTATATTAAAGTATTAGTTTCATAAGACCCGTTTTTAACGTCTTATAAAACGAATGATTTATACTATTTTTTCTATTTGCGTTATTTCATTATTAAATAATTAAAAAAAATTACTTAGTTTTACATAAAATTTGTTAGGGATATTCTGGTAAGTAGAATGACAGTTGGCGACACTAGAAATTATGCAGTTGTTTTTGACATAACCTCGCTAACTTTAGGTAATCCGCGCGACGTAGAAATTCCCATTCTTGTCTGATACACACAAAGCCCGCTACTAATAAGCAGAACCTCGTTCAAATTTGCCAGGTGTATTATACACACTGTTGTAAATGATTATAAACTCATAATAAAATAAAGTAGAATGTATGCCAATATATTTGTGACATAAATAATTGCTACTTAATGAATTAAAAAATTTGATGAAATAAGAATAATTATATTTGATTTCATAGAATAAATATCTTATCTTTTAAAGAAATTAATGAGGTATAAATGCAATAGTATTTTCAGCAAAGAATGATTTTTGTTAACAAAAGTAATTACTCCTTGGATCTTTTATATATTATAACTTATACGGTAAAGTTACATCATTTTATAAAACTGAATTTTATTACTTTAAGTTTATCGTGAGCATATTGCATTTATACACAGCACAATGCAACCCATATGATGACAGTATCAAAATTTACAATTTCGTTAATAATAAAGTAAAAACTGTTACACCCGTAACGGGGCTACGGTCGACGGCGCTCTGCATCCTGCAATGCTACAAAATCTAACAGCGCCTCTTGCGGTAGGGTGTGCAAGTAAACGTGACATTTCTAAAATATTTGGAAAGTAATTAAAAAATTGTCATTGTAATGAAGATTGAATAGTTTAGATAAATTGTAAAAGTTTATATATTTTAGCATAACAGTAATAAACCATCGTTTTACAGAAATAGTGCTATTTTTTAATTAGAGATTTCTCACCGAAAAACCATTTGTTAGTTGCACACCCATCTGCGAAGATGGCGCTTCAAAAATGTCCCCTATTTTCATATGGTAAAGTATATGGAGTTTCCGGTATTAATAATATTAAAGTATTTGATTCCAGTTACAAAAGTTCACTGCGTAAGTAAGATAAGTTTGACATTCTAAGAACAGCTGTCTAACAGTTACTGTTAGAATGTTAATAGTAGTTAGATAGTTAGTTAAAATGTTACTGTTTCCAGTATTTTAAAAAATTTCATTAGGACACGCAAAATGCGTGTCCTAACGGCTTAATTAGGACACGCAAATATAAAAAATATTTTTTTAATTTCTGTTACGCTAATTTCAAACATAAATCTGTTTACGTTATTCCTAATGTTATGTATTGTACGACAATCTTTAACCTCTTGCGGTAGGTAATTATAAAATCTAGGAGCAAGATAACTATAACTATAAGTTCTTGAATAATGAATAATACATTAGTTGAATATTTGAAGTGAGATAGTGTAGATGCAGCTTGGGAAAGTGTAGTAAAAGCAATGAAACACAAAGGTAAATAATTATTCTGTTTATCCTTCTATACCACTACGTATAAAACAACATGTTCCTCCTTATTAGCAGAACACATCGTAACGACTGACAAAACAGTTGCTTTAATGTGAAAAAAACATTGCAATCAGTTGCGTAAGACCAGTTTCCTGAAACTAATTTCTTGAAACCAGTCGTGCTAGTGAGAAAGCTGTCTAAGTTTTTTATTTGTATGAGCGCAGATTTGTCAAATAAAAATTTTGAATATCGCGCTAGGTAGAAGCCATTTATAAAATAGGTACTATAAATCCAAAACAAATTTCTGTGATATACTAAATTGATTTATTGTAAATTTACTGTGATGAAAGTGGGAAAGGGCATTTTAAAAAATACAAAGTTATGTTCAAAATATTGAATGAAGTATGAAATCCTGATAAAATTAATTAAAAAGACTAAAATTAAAAATTGCAAAATTACTTAATTTTGACAAGACTGAAAAAAAATCTAAGAGAAAATAAAATTTAATAATGTGAAGATAAAATCAAAATTACGTAAATTATATATAGATATTTTAAAATTATAATAAAATTAACAAATGATTAAGAGATTATTGTAAAATCAATATCAAACGGTTACATATTTAGGAAAAAGAAATGAAATCAAACATGATTAGAATGAAAGGTAGAATGTTATTGATATGAAATGAAACAATGAAATACAATAAACGAAATGTATAATTTCTGATAGTTAGGAATATACTATGCAAATGTTAACTGTAATCTTGCAAACTGCAAATTGCCGAATTAAAGGATTACGAAATTTAATTTAGTCTGTTGATATAAGAGAAAAATTAATGCTGAAATCAAGCATATGATAAACTTAGCAATTATTTAATTGTAAGTGTTTTAATATTATCTTTGTAGTATTGTAATATGATTGTAAATACGGTTTTGGGTATCGTTAGAATGGATATACACGAATACAGGTAAGATATAACCTTCTAAATAATAGTGTTCGGCATAGATATGCAAGAAAAGAGAAAAACTAATGGGAAAAAGTAAAGCTGGAGGGGATAAATTCAGTGGACAGCATTCTCGAATGTTTTGTTAATTTGTAAAAATTCTAAAAACTGATATCTTTTATAAGTGTTTGTTAAGATAAACTTAAACTTTCAGTTAAGTAAAAATAAATACATTTAAAAAAAACATTTACAGAAGATGTTTAGTTATTACGGCTTTAATGATACATAGTGGTTGGATGTTATTTGCTTTAATTCTCAACTCATATCGATTCAAGGCTATCCAAGGTTAATTAGAGTTTTAATTATTATTTATCTAACATTGTTAATATATTGAATTTTATTAATCATTATTTATGTGCGTGAAATCATGAGACATTTATGTAACAAATTTTTAAATAAAGTTTTGTAAATACCTAGTTAAATAAGTTAAATAATTTAGAATGAGTTACAATTATATAATTGAATGAATCAAATGGAAAGTTATAAATACAAGGTTCCATCTATTATAAATCGTTAAATAAATAATTTACTTATTTTGTAGTCTTATTTGTGGCCAGATTCATTTTGTTTTTCACATAAAAATTTTTCTTTTTTCTTCTTATAGTTCGTGTTAAGATAAGAATAATAGTTTTCGCTTTAGCTTGTTTTAATTGTCCATTTTGTTCTCACCTTAAAGAGATTCCTAGTAAGTATAAAGCAATATTTTTATTCGCCCTTTTAACATATTTAAACTAATAAAAAGTAAAAATAAAAAAGCGCAAACTATTAAATATTTTTAAAATAACAGCCGTTTTTGTCATAAAAGAGCTACAAGTTGCTTCATTTGCTTACTTAATAACATTTTAAAACTCCACATCAAATCATTTAAGCTTAAAACAGGCAATTTTTAATATATCAGGATTTAAAGTAGTGTATTGTCTAGCGTGCTCGAGTTTCATCCAAGCGGCCCAGATTTGACTCCTGGTACCGGCAGATCTGGTTAAGGTTTTCTGCAGCGAAAGCAAAGGAAACTTTGCTGTAACACAAATGTGGAATTTGCGCTGTTCCACCTGTAAGTCGGCTAATAATAATATTACTAATCGTCCCCTCCCTCCCGCACAAGCTTCATATCTTCTGGGGTTTGTATTCCAGGGTATTCCAGGGTTGTAGCAATAATTATTATATATTATTATTATATATTCCTGATGAATTAAGATTACTTTCAGTAATTTTTTTATGGATCTTTACAGATAGACCTTTAAGGAATGAAATTTTGTAAGTAGTTAGTTTTTTAACGCGTCTAGCTAACAATGGCTTAATTAATATCAATCAAGCATGAAATAATTTAAAGAGTAAATTATTTTATGTTAATTTCCCTTTTATACTTTTTAAATAGTTGACTACTTAGTTGACTTTAAATCTTACTTAAATTTTCTATTGATGTAACATTATTAGAGAAACTGACATTGAAAGCAGATAAGAATTCTAGTTGTACTAAAGCTGCACACATGCTTCGCCTGGTACCTGGTACGTCGTGTATGCACGCTTGCGGTTACGGATTAAATTGTCGCGTCATCCTCCTAGTTGGGAGATCTTAGTAGTACATATATTATGTAGCTTGTAATACTAATAAAAACAAGGTCCCGCGATTGGGCGCCAATTGAAACACTTTATTTTTAACACAAAATATTTGATACTTACTGTATAACTCATAAATGCTCCAGCTGCTCAAGACATCCCTTTTACAAATTCAAGTTGAGGACGCGGGTATTGTTTCCATAGCTCACAGATTATAAAAAGAAGGAATAAGGCTAGTTATAGTCATAAAATAAGCATATCTGGGCGCCATCTGTTTAGGAAAGTCTCAGGATAATTTAAAAAAATAATAATATGATACTCGTAAACAGAAACCGGTATCAAATCTATTAAATTTAATTCAATTATTAGTCATGTTCAGTTAAGTCAAAAATCAAATTAATTGAAATATATTTGAAGACTTTCACAAATATATGGTCCAATATTATCTAGTGTGGTTGAATTTCAAAAATAGATTTATTTATAAATGAAATAAAAATAAAAGTCAAAGATAAAAAAGTTTTCATTTAAGACATAGTTGTAGATTTAAAAAAATAAATACCCAACGTAAGAATTCTTAACGACAGGAGAAATACATGCACATATAGGTAGAAATTAAAATTAATACATGAATAATTAGTCAACTTACTCAAACTTTAACAAAATAATGTCCTTCAGTTCACAATACATTGATCAAATTATTTGATTCGATTCCACTTCACAAAATGATTAACACTTAGTGCCTTTTTGTTCACATTTAAACACAAAATACCATAAGTAATAGCTTGATGAAGCTGCAAAATTTGGAAAACACCTCGGCACATTACTGGCACTGCTTCTTACTTCACACCAAAGAATTAAAGTTCACAATAATTGTTTTGTTTTAAAACTATTTTCATTAAAATTCCTCTTTTAAGTTTCCGGAACAACCATATAAATTCAATTGTTAATTACTTTCAATTAGTAAAAGTTTTTTTAATTAAAACCACCACTGGTTAACATGATTGATTATTAAAATGTTTTTCTTTATGACAAGGTAGAACAACATTTAAATATGTTGCTTTAGAAGTTATTTAATTTTAAGACTTCCGTTTTTGAATTTCTTTAAAAACAAGATCCCATATAAACTTAATTCATGTTACGTTTAAATCGATATTTATCATTTTTCGTTAACAATAACAGTATTATTAATCTCTGGAAATTATTAATAGAACTGGAATACGGTGACAAAATACTTGTTACACTTTAATTATAAATCATTAAATTGTACGAAACTAATTATTGAATTTCGGTACGGCATTTATAATAACGATTCTAATTAAATCAAATTAGATTTCTGTATTTTTCACAACTAAACACGTTACCTTATTTGGGAAGTGCTATCGGCATACAACCTCTGACGTATACGATAATAGACAGAAGAGCTCCGCACTCTTTTAGTGTTTATTGCGGACTGCCTGTTCAAATTTAAAATATTTCGGCGATGGTATGGTTTTGAGAAGGGCAAATTTTTAAATGCACCAGTAAAAGAAATGGCGGGATTCTCTTAAGCCAATGAGGGATAATTACGTCACATTGTTCCAGAACATTTCCAACAAAAACTTTCGGGGATTTCCCTTAAAATCTACTTACTAAAGAGAGCCCAATATTATTTGCAGGTGGCCTATAGACGAGGTTCTGGTTTTGTCTGAAACAACCAACAAGCACATACAGGATCTAGAAATTTAAAAGTTTAATGTCTTTTCTGACAATTTATTTCTTTATTAAAAAGCCAATATTAACCCTGAGCATTTATAAATTCAACTTCAACTAAACTTTTCGCTACAAAACGACATTTGATACCGTGAGAACATTTGAAAATTTAACCTTTGGTAATTACAAAGGCGACAATTGCATTAAGAGAAAACTGCATTTTTAACTTAACGAAAATAATGACAATTAACGAAAATATAAAAATAAGTCTGAAAAATTAAACCGGGAGAATATACAGAACCGCACTAAGGGTTTTTTGTCTATTATACATACAAAATTGCATTTTTCGGAAGTTGAAAGAAAAACGAACCGTTACAAGTTTGTAACATCTACAAACATTTCATTGCATTTTTTAAATTTTAACTAGAACTACCGTCAGCGTTCTATTCCCATTATTTAATTTTTTACATCTTTTACTTGCATTATTCCACAGTTAGTTATTTTTGTATTTGCAGTTTGAGATTTGGTTGTTATTGAGATTTGTTTGGTTTGTTATTTATTTCCACCGGAAACACGGATGGAAAAACTAATCAGTATTTTAAGTCAGTGCAGTATTTTAACTTCCTGAAGAAAAGTTGACTGCTGAAAAGTTTACAATTCAATTTTTAACATTCACACTTTTTAAATAGAAGTTAACAAATTTTGCACTCTAATTAACTGATAAAATAGGTTTCATAACTTTTTGAATAATTAATCAAAGTTATACGACAGTAATGAATGATTCTTTTCCCCATTGGTTGGTATTTTTGGATAAACGGTTTTAATAAGAAACTTCGACGAGAAATAAGCTTTTCTCTCGTCGGGAAAATGTTTATCTATACAGAACGAACTATTTCCACTTAAGAAGAGGAATTCCGTGAAAGACGAACTAATAAAGCAAATCGCAGATAACGAGCTCAAAATTCCTTTTGTCTCGTTTTCTACGTCTACTGGCATTTTTATTGAGTAGAAAATTGAAACTTTCCGATTAAGAATATAACCGCCTCTGAGTGAAGAAGAACCAGCTTAATTTTTCTTAATTCTTTAATTCTTAACTCAGAAACACTTGCATAGGTGTATAGAAAAAAAGCATTAATAAAACTTTTTAGATTTTCCGAGTGGAAAACTTAAAAAATTATATTGAAAACTTTGAAAGTTCTATAAAACCCAAAAGGTAAACACAAAAGGGAAGTCTATGCATACTAGGTCAGTTTTCCTCGTGTTTATTTGCCTAAAAGAACCTTCTATTCGGTTAAAATCTTTTTACGTTTGCTTCATCAAGCACGTAATTCTGTTATCGCGGCAATAAAAACAGACCCTCCCAAAATTAGATAAAAATCAATACAAGCAAGATATCCTAGGTTAGGAAATATACTGTTGAAGTTCAAGGACGTCCAGGTGACAGCAGGGAGAGCTTTACGAGGAAGTTAAATAACGACAGCTGGCGCCCCATTGCTGAAAAGCTGGGTACTTGTAAAGCGCAATGAACATGAATGGTTTGTAGAAACCAATACATTTAGAGATTACGTTGGTGGGAAAAATAAGCTGGTGGTTAAGAGAAAAATCGTTCTTGTGTTCAGTTAAGTAAGTTCTTAGCATGTTTTTTTTGTAGATTAATGTTATGTTTTAAAAAGGGGAGAAGCTTTTTAGCAGATAGCTGTGTAAGAGTAATTCCTGAAACCGCTTCAAAGAGGGCACTCGTGTTTCACTATTGATCATAAAATTAAATTATTTTTATCCTAGAGTTCAAATAGTCAAATAAATTCTTGATAAAGCGGAAGTTCTTTAGGGAATACAACTACTTTCACTTAAGCAGCCTGATAGCAGTTTAAAGAGGTTAATAGGCAGTAAAAATTGTTTTTTCCTCTAAAAGGTGCCTGCATGTTTGCCGTAAGGGAATTTAAACGAAGCTATTGGAGTTTGAAAGAGAAAGTAAGTTTAGTTTGTCTTGTAAAAGTTTAATAAGAAGTGGGAAGAAAGGAGTGTTTTAAGGGTGAATGAAACGATTTCCGATTGACCTTATTAGTGATAGAAAAATTGGAAAAAAGAAATAAACCGCAATAGTTTTTCCTTATTGTAGCAAACACGCAACGAAAACACACAATTTACTTATAGTAGGAAACCGTTTATATGCTGAGTTTGTAACAATTGCAAACTAAAGAGAAATAATCATAGAGAACTATTGATATAATCGATTTGAATAGAATGCAAAGTTATTCTGATTTTCGGATTAAGAACATACGCACGCACTTCTCTAATAAAGTTTTCATAAAGAACTTCCTGCTTCATTCAGAATTTTTCATAAAAAGGTCTTATTGAAAAAGGGGGCGAAAGCGGAACACGTCGATCATTTATGTTATAAGCAACTCCTTAAGAATGTCAATATAATTTAATAAGTGAATATTGACAGTATGCACGGAGTGTTAAAAATTATATTAAATTAATATTGGCTTGAAACACCTTACCATCGAGTGTAAACGGAAAGCAATAATAGATATTAATTACATTTGCGCAAAGATTAATTTGCTACTATGAGTGTATGATACACTGGAAACTTTTAAATGTGAAGAAGAGTCGTTAAAAGATTTCCGAAACTCTTTAGACGTACCACGCGCGTTGGAAAATAACAGGAAATGTAAACAGACGTGATATTTGAATATTTCATAAATATTGTTTACAACCCCAATTTATTTTTGAAATAATAAAAAACATTTTTGAAAGTTAACTTGTTTACAGAGTAAAGCTTTTACAGTTTGCTATCCTATAGCCGGTTTGCGTCAAGTTGTAAGTAGAAACATACAATAAGAAAAGCCATTGAAAAGGCAATTTAATCAAGGCATCATTTAACTTAAGGCATCATTTAAGGCATCAAATCTAAATAATAAATAATTAATTTCCATTTTATATTTATTTCTATGTTAATTACTAGTTATAAAAGAAAATTCTAGTTGTATTCTAATGATATTACTATTCTAAAGTATAAAATATAATCTTGTTTATTGTTTCCAGCTTTATTTTGTGGAACTCCATAATCATGAAATAAATAAAGATTATTAAAAGTTTCACAGTTTTATTAAAATACAACCTGACAATATTGTTTCGACAGCTATGCTGTCATTATCAAAGGTAATATAATTATAAACAAACACGTCGCTAAGGTAGATACAAAATAGGTAACTAGATAAACTGATAATAATAATAATCAGAATTAAATATCTAATACTTCCAGTAACGGAGAATTACTGAGCTCAAGTTGTTCATTCATTAAAGGTGCCCTGAGTTTGTGTTTGTATATCTCAAAGGCTTCTAAAATGTCTAATTTGCGTTTGTTATTACAAAAATGTAGGAATTTAATATTATTTTGAGGAGTCATTGTGTGATTTTGTTCTAAAAGGTGTTTGGCGTAATTCGATTTTTCAGGATGTTTATTTTTGTAATGACGTACGTGTTCTTTATATCTTATGTCAAAATTTCGAAGTGTTTGTCCAATATATACCGAACTACAAAAAGAACAATTTAAACGGTAAATGCCCGATTTCATGATATCATGTGTTCTGTCTTTAGCATTAAATAAAAATGAAAAAGTGTTAGTGTTGGTTTTAAATGTTATTTTATAATTGTTGGTTTTTCTTAGTATATGTGCAATTTTTTCTGATATTTTGCCAAAATATGGTATAGATATGTAATTTGTGTCTTCTGTTTGATTGTCAATGGGATATATTCTTTTGATAGCTAACCTATAATCTTTTTGTTTAATTAAAGTGTCAATCATGTTCGGATTATGATTTGCATGTGCTAGTTGTTTAATGGTTGATATCTCTTTGCGACGTGTTTGTTTATAATTATATTACCTTTGATAATGACAGCATAGCTGTCGAAACAATATTGTCAGGTTGTATTTTAATAAAACTGTGACACTTTTAATAATCTTTATTTATTTCATTATAAAATATAAAGTTACAGAAACAGGAAAAAATAGCTGTTTAAGCTCTAAATAAATTGTATTTCTAAAGTTTTATTACATTACATAGTTGGCAACAGAGATTGGATAATCAAAGAAACAAAATCACCATGATATCAAAACCATCTTTCACCGATACTGGGAAGACTTGAACGCCCTTAAAATGTATATTCTAAATTTCTAAATGTATTGAGTTTTGTACAATGTGGAAAGGATTACTATGTGTTAATTTTAATGGGTTATAGAAGACATTAAAAGCAACAAAAAAGTCTGATTAAACTTTGTTCTAAGACGTACCTCTTTCTCAGAAAAAAAAGTTGTAAACTTTAACATCATTTTGCCGCGTTAATAATATTAGTTTAATTATGCATCTCATCTAGCACAACAAAAAAACTAAATAACATTTTTTCGTATGATCAATTGTTTACACGCAAAATCGGCTTATTTTTACATTTACAAATTTTGGAAAAATTTGAATTTTTAAAGTTTCTTAGTTTACACCTTTATTATATTTTTCTGGAAAAAGTGGTACGTCCTGGAACAAAGATGGTCCTGTTACCAGACTTTTTTGTTTCATTTGATGTCTTCTATCACTCATTAAAATTAACGTATAGTAACCCCTTTCACCCTGTATAACTATTTACATTTACGTAAAACCGCACCGCATTTGCACCGTCACTTTTTGTTATTTTGCTACCCCGATAAGTGGCACGAGTTATATATAAGGGTTGTTCCATATATAAAATATTCTTATTTCGTTATAATTATTGTAAGTCGTGTTATATTTATGTATTTTCCTTCTCTTTGTGCAATATTTACATATCATAGGCTTTTTATTTGAATAATATTCCAATATATAATTAATTTAATGAGATGTCTTGAATTCATCTCATTGAAAATTTATTAGACGATTCAATCGTAAACATAAAAATAATTATTTCATGCAATAAAATAAAATGAAGGAAGGAAATGGTAGTATGTTAGGTCTATTTAATCTAAAGGCTACATGTTAGGTAACAGATAGTTTTAACAATTTCTGAAATAGAAATCAAAGAAGGATTAAAAATTCATGAAAACGTAACCTCAATTCTTATATATAAAAAGGCTGATTTATAAAAAGGATATCAATCATTTAGATTGTTTCATGATAATACATGTTTTATGCAATCCAAGTCACATATTAGGATGGTTTTTCCATTTGTCTGGAAGATTTAATTTTTCTGATTAAATTTAAGTTCTACGATTGATAACGTAGGAAGAATTTTTCTGTTTTCCATAAGACTGACTCAGTTTCGGGCTGATATTTAACTAAAAATATGTAAATTAGGTCAATTTTGTAATGACTAATCTAATAAACTTACAATATCTTGTATAATAATAATGAGCATTTATTCTAATGAAGGTTTCGGCTTAGCTGATATGCTTCGATTTTTCCAAATATTGATTCTTATACAACATTTTTCACCATTGTTTGAATGCAAACACTTGGAGGACTGTATGCTGGACAAGTTGACTATAATTCTATATAACTTCATTTAAGTTGAATTTGATGATGGATTCTGTATAAGCATCATTGGGTCTTTCAAACAGTAGAGAGGAATTTTAATTTGAGTTTTTCTTCTATTGTAAAGATGTTCTTGTGTAAATTTTATATGTATCAGTTACATAGTGTAATTATGTATTCATTTTGTAAAGGATTAAGCTGGATTTAATGAGTTGTGTGTATAATTAAGTCCTAATGAGATTTGTTCATCGTCAATCGTTTTTGTTAATTATCTCAGTTATGGGAAACTGTAGAATGTAAGTGTCTGATATTGCTTCATCGTTATTTTGCCAGCTACAATCCTATCTTTATAGAATTAAGATTAGTGTTAATTATTACCAGCTGTGTTTGTAAAGTGACGTCATGAAAAACATTCGAGAGGCGGATGTTTCGAAAAACTGACATAATCTTAATTTGTTTGGCCAAATCATATATAAAGCCCAGCAAAAATTAACAAATTCAGTCGATAAAAAGGTCTTAGAGAATCCACGCTCGGCTCGAGACCAAAAATCTATAAATTAAGTGAGGTTAAAAGTGTTAACCATTTGTTATATGTCAACAAATACAATTTAACAAAGTGTAATAAAGATTTTACCTGGATATTTGAAATTAAAGAAGATTTATTTGTTATTCTACAATTATATGGAATTGTGAACGTTATTTATTAAAATAAATTCAAGAAGATTTATTTAAATTATCGATTTAAATAATCGACGTATTTACATTATAAAATCATCTGAGAGATTTGAATGCAGTACTACCAATTTAAAAAAGATTGAAGTGGATCTCAACGTACTTTATATACAAGGTTGGTCAAAATAAAAGGTTTCGATTAAATTTTCAATAACAAAATTATAAAGACAATCTGAATAATTTCAGAATTCATTTTTTTGCACTTTTATTGAATAAAAATTCTTACGAATAAAACAATTTAAGTTTCTTTATTAAAATCTAATTATCATAAATTAAGTTTATCTTAACATTTGTAAATATCTTAATTAATAACATTGATTGAAGTCAGTTTGCTCAAATGGAGAACTGTTATAGGCCTATGTCAGGTTATTAACGACTAATTAATACATTTGAGCAAGCTCAGGAAAGAATTTCCTATTTTATTATACTGTTCTGTTCTGAATAATTATTCTTTTATTTTTCTTTGAATTTGATTTTCTTTTATTCTCATTAATAAAAATAAAGACTGTGTTTTTAATTTATCTATGTGTTTATTTGATGTGTATACAAGCATCCATTTCGTTTTCTTTCGCGAGTCTAGCTTGCTGTTGTCCAGTTGCGGAAGTCCAAGTGTCTTGATAGTAAGTTCTATTCTTCCAGGTATAAGGATCAATAAGATTTTATTATTTCATTTATTTCATTGTCTATCGAAAAAGAAAAAATATTGGAGTGTATATTTTTTTATTTTATTAGATTTCACCGCAGATATTTTATGGCGCTGTCAACGTGAAGCAAAAGTTATTATATTTTATTTTATCATTTATATCACCTCATTATACATAAATACCATTTTTAGATATTATAATCATCAAATTGTATTCAATTTTATTCCTCTTTATGTAAAGATTATTTTATTAAGTCAGTTCTAGAATGCCAAGGTCCCCTAGGAACCGAGCACAAGCTATTTGTAGCATCTTATCAAGCCACGTCAACTATGAATTTCTTCTCAGAATGTTTAGATGTCAAACTAAGGAAGAAATCAAACAAAGAAACTCTCATCCGGTCACATCCTGGAAGCACAAATTATAAATACAGCATCGTGCTGAAACAGAGTCAGAGTTAATACAGAATCAATGCAGTAACGTACTTAACCACCGAGCAACAAAAGTGTAGTGTAGTTTGCATCTTGTAATACTGTAGAAGTCAGATTTGTCGACTTAGACGAATTTTGTATTTGCCAATAAATACTTCATTAAATTCTGGTCTCTAAGTATTTAAAACTTAATTCGCGCCCCACAGGTTGAGAATCACTGTCTTAAGCAATCCCCTTAATACCTATTGTTATTTAATTTTGTGCAAGAACTACAATCTACTACATTAATATACAATAAACATCTACTACGGTGACTAAGTTACTACTACTGTAATTTAAATTAAAATTGCCGAAATTTATAATTTAAAATTTATTATACTTATAAATATAAGGTGTCTGAATCACATAGGAGTTAAAACTATTTTGCGTGGTTGTTCAAAATATACACATATGTTTGATAATAATCGAACTACCTTATCACATGGGATTAGTTAACCATTTAGGTAGTTTAGTAAATATAAAGCTTTTATTGATATAAATTCTATATAAAGAAACGTCGAAAATTGTACACAAAGGTTTATTCCTCATATCCAAATAAGGTGTTTAGCTTGATCACAGGTTTTGAGTCGATAGAAATAATAAACTTAAAACTATTTTAAGTGGATAGATACAAACATCACTGCTACATTGGAACTTCCATTGGTAAAAAAAACTTTTATAAAATGTATCTTAGCTTGGGAGATAATCTCAGAGATATGGTAAATTACAACGAGCGAAGGCTGTACAGATCTCGAAATTTTTAGTTATGTTATTATAGCACAAGAATACGCATTTACTGCAGTGTAAGCAAAACAATTATCCTCTATCTGCGATTTTAAGACATCCGAAGAAACTATTGTTTATGTTATTTTCAATTGGTTTTTCAAATTATCTGATTTTGACAACTCGTGTCTATTGCAAGTAATTGTACAAAATTTTTCATAATAAGTTAAAGGTTATTAGTTTTCTCATGTATTTCCAAAGAACATTATAATTCATGTATTTATAAAACTTTAACGAAACTTGTCAAAATATAAATATAATCTAAAACATATTTATTGTCGCTTAGTTATCGCTATTAGTTTTTGCAGACTTATGAGATCATACTTGCTACTTGCCATAGATTATATGATCTATAACGTCTTTTTTACGTCGATAGTATACACATTCATTCTGCTCTCAAAATTAATAAACACTGTTGAAAATTTGGGGACCTATAAAGATCTCACTATTAACGGGTACAAATATAAAACTGTAGTTTTATTTTTAAATATGTAACAAATTTATTAAAGCTTATTATTTTTGCTCTTGCTAACAAATATTTCTTTGATATCAAATACATGAGAAGTAATAGTGATTGTGTTATTCTTTCGCTTTTAAGCCCGAGTTCTGACTAAATTAGTTTATCATTATCATATTTAAATAATTACCACTAGTTATCATATAAACCATAGAACGTCAAACGTAATCACTTTGGTTTATTATTAAAATCAAAATTGTAGTATATACATATATACATATACAGTGTTCCTACTACTTAGAAGGTTTCCTTATATGTTTATGTTTTGTTGTTTGTCTAGCACTCACGTTCTGGTGTATGGACTGCTGAAAAGTTTTTTTATTAAATCCATCATTCATTGACATTTAACCTTAATCTAAATAAAAACCAAAAATGAAGTTCGTCGTTAAACTACTTCTTTTCAATATTCTCAACAAATCACCTTTCATAATGCTGTGTTTATATGAATTCGATTTATTTGTGTTTGCTTAATGCTACCAAGCTTCAAGTCGCCAACTCTTAATTAAGCGGAAAATATGAGTCCAAACCATGAATTTCATATTCTTACCTTAAATCCAAGACACTAATACGATAATACGATAATGTAATATTTTATTGCTATAGGGAAAAACATAATCCTAGATACCTTTTTATCAGTCATTACCCACAGTTCATTTTATTTCCGGAAATAATGAAGTTTGTGATCATGGAGACTTTTATTTAACCAATTTAGATCTACAACTATAAAGTTTACTGCCTCAAGCCTTACATCGCGAAACCTCATAAAGACAATAAACAAATAAATAAATACATAAATAGAACTATAACCTGGAGTGATACCGTTTTCACATTCAACTATTTGTCGCGTAAAAATTTCCCTTGCTGTAACTAATTACATTAACACTGTGACTACCGTTAAACCGCTAAAAGAAATATAAAATATTACCAGATAAATGAAAAAAAATGTGATGGGCCATTTCTAGAAAAAATAGTATGACAAATAACATCAATAAATTGTTATTATCGAGACAAAGTGCATACGAAGCTCAGTATATAGTGAATCCAATTTCCTCTTGATAGCACAATTTCTGTTGTGTATGTTACGACGAACTATGAAAAGCGTTGCATATACAATTCTAGTAATAAGGACGTAACGTAACGTTAACAATCTCGAATATCTGCGGTGCATTAACAGTGGAAGACAGCGAATAGAATGCAAGACATTAATGTACCTATCTACTATCATTGGAATGCGACGTCTATGTTATCGTATTATCGTAGTTAATGTATCTCGTGTATCCTGGTTTTCACCATCTCAAGCAAATCGATGCACCATGCAGGCTATCCTTGTGCAGTATTGCTTTGAAGTAATAAAAAGAGATAAAGGGTTTTAATGATAAATACTTTCAACGTTTGTATATCTTTTAATCTGTATTAATTAATCTCTTGAGATAGGTCTAAACAAGTCCACATGCTGGATTGTTTTTAATTTTTAGATCTACCTCCTCTGCAGCAGTTGACTGATTTCCAGAAATAGACACTACTCTAGAAACCCAATTTACATCACGATGCTGTCATGGAAGCTGTGGAGATCCCTTTTATGCATAGGCGTTACAACGAATAAGATGTATAAGTGTTAAGCAACTTGTGACGTACGCAGACATTAATTTTTGGGACGGAAAATTAAAAAATTGTGAAATCGTAAAAACTAAGACGAAATTCGTAACGTAGTCCACGTACGTATTAGTGGTGCGATATTTAATGTTCATAATTTTTCTTACGTCATTTAATAGTATTAACAATAACATTGTTATGCAACGTTTTAAGCTTTGTTTTCCTAAAAGCTACTAAAACATTAAAATAAGAATTCTTCTGTAAGGGTTTGCATAAGGGAATATAGAATAAGAAGAAGTAAATATTTGTTATCAAACATGATATTTTTCTAAACAATAAGCAATTTACAATAAACAAATTAAATCATGTACGACTTCTTAATCGAGTTGGAACATTTGTCTAATCAATTTAGGTATATTATGTATACATTTAGTAAACATTGTTAAAAAAAATTGTATCGATCCAAATTTGCTAGGAAAACACGGTAATTTTTGTCGCGCGTATTTGTGACATTGCTGAGGAAGACGGCACACAATAATCAGAAGAGAGTATAAAGTTGTCAACACCCTCGTCAATTTGGTACGAATTTTGGTGAAATAGTGTGCTCAGGGAGAGCAAGGTTGAAGATACACAGTGGAAAAGAGATGCTTTCAAGATACTGTGTTTAATAGCTACAACTGCTTCCTCTGCTTATACATAATTCAAATGAAAGGGAACTAGACCTACTAGGTAAATAAAACCCCGAGAGTAAAGGTTAAATAATTTGTTACCACGTATTAATTAAATACGAAAGGAATATAATAATAAAATATTGATCGCAAAACTGTTCAATTTAAAATCTGTATACTATATATAGTCATACGCAGTCAGGAAAGTTAATGGTAGACCATGGGATTTCGCAATAAGGGTAAATGGGGGGGAAATTAGATTATAAGTGGTACGGTATAAAAAATACTACAAACTTTGATAGCGTCGGCACCGGAACAATTAAATCGTCTCATGAGATTTCTAGCATAAAGTTTAAAATGACTATTGTTATAAATTTATTTTCGCATTTACTGAAAAAGATCATCTTTTATTAGAAATTATTTTATTATTTTTGATTTTTTTGCGGACCCTTATTTTATTTTGCTTAAGGAGTTTTAATTTTCATGAAATGTATTTTGTTTCCTTTTGTGACGTTGGTTCTAATTTCCGCAAGAATATTTTTATTTATCTATTAGCTCTCAGTAAAAATCACACAATTAATAAAATGCTCCCTTTACTGCTTTACTCCCTTTACTGCTAATTTATTTTGTACTTTCTATTTCAGACAATTTATGTTTAAATTCTTTTTCATTAATAAAAACTACATGGACTAAGACTAACTTTCCTTGCGATGTACTTACTGGTTAAATTGAGATGATTAAAATACAAAACAAAGCTATAGAAATCGTAAAGTAAGCTTGGCTAGGTAAGGTTGTAAACAACAACTGCTTACATAAATAAGTGTTACAACATCAATTGTTAAAAAAATTACAAGGTTAAACAATTCTTAAAAATCTAACAATAAAAATAATCAAAGGATATGTTAATAGTTATCTCAAAAAAGTATATGAACTACAACTCTGGACTGCCTCATTTATGTGCAAAAGTAATGATTTAGTAACAGAATTTTGTGTGATCGGTTTGGTATGTTTTAGTTAATGTATTCCAATAAGTCATAAACTGAGTACTGAAAAAATGTTTTGTAGCGAGCTCTATTATCTTTAAGCGGATATTTATTATTCCAGCTATTTTAAAGTACAGTTCTGTAGTTTGTCATACCAAGTACAGATTCAGTATAGATTTTTCGCGGTTAACTAGTAAGTCGTAGATAGTAGAAAACGAGACATACCTGTATCGAAACTTCATTAATTAACTAAGCAAAGCTGCTGAAACAGAGTTGTTTGGTTTTTGCCAGTAACTTGCTTTTGCTATGAAAATAAAGGTTATTATAGCATAATTAAATTTTAGCTCACGATGTAATACTAAATCTATTAAAATTTAAAATTAACCTATAAGTTAAAGATTTCTAATTTTACGAAAATAAACAGACAAAAGTATTTTTTTAAATAGTTATCTAGTTATCATATACGTAATCTGCAGTACTATTTAATCCATCTTTTAGTCACTTTTTATTTAATTTTAATTTCTTTATTGTTAATAAATGAACAAATTAAATCGGTTGAAACGAAACTTTCTTCTCAATAAAACAAACAAAACTTAAGCTTTCAAACGAAAAGTTTACATTACTTAAACTAATTTAGGACACAAGATACGATACTTACTGTACATAAAATGCTCAAAGTTACCGGCTTGAGATCTTGCTCTTTTTACAAATTTAAATTTCAGGTCGTAGGTATTGGTTCTGCAGTTGTCTAATTATTAAAAGGGTGGATAAATGTTTCAAAACACAATAAGATACATTAACTGAACGCCATCTGAATATGAAATTTAATGAGAATGATTAAATAAATCAAATAGATCAAATAAATCTAATAAATCTGTCTGAATTCACTAATCAGAAAATAAAATCAGATCGATATAAATTAGTGCAAATTATTGGTTATTTCAACAAAGACAAAATTTTGTTTAATAATGATATGAATAAAAACTTTCATAATTATATGGTTCAGTCTTACTGGTTTTAATTAGATTTAAAATCATATTTATTTAAAAAATACAAAAGAAAAAATATAAAAAAGTACAAATATTGAACTCAAAAGCTCAGGTAATAATTCCCTACCTAAGAGCTCTTGACTATCAAAGATGTTTATGTATAAAAATGTATACTAACTACGTATAAATAAAAAAACAAACTACAGAAATGTTACAAAGATCAGTAGAAATTCGCATAAATATTCAACATTCAAAAAAAGGAATTCGTAATTCACAATACCTGTACTTATCAGTAATTCGCAAGCCAAATTAACACTAAATTGCACAATAATGACTTTTGCACACACACAAAACAATTGCTGCTGGACGAATAGAAACTGGAATGTTCGTAAAATTCTGCATTCACATAATTCAAATATAAGTACAATGAATTAACCCTCATACTTATTTACAAATTCACCCAGACAAGGTAACTAAATGCAACCATAAAACTTATTAAAAATTTGGTTATTAAATTTTTATTAAGAACCATCGCTAATGTTCGTTATTTTTCTTAAAACGACCCATTTAATATTTAAATCTGAACTGAATTTATAACGCACATGACTCGGATTTCATTAATAATCCGAAGTTCAATTACTGAAGATAGCATCTGTAATTATTAATTTTTATCGGTATTTCGGTATAAGAATTATTTTTATCGGTATACGATATGATACCCATCGGTTGACTGTACTAAAGCAATAGCTAAAGTGTAATAACACTTTTTAATAGGAAAAAACTAGATTTCCCATTTTTTAAGAACACAAACATCCGAAAAAATATTTAAATGCACAACGGTACTTTTCCTAACCACAAATTCTTAATTAACGTCCGGAAAACTAATTACACAACGGTACGTTTACTAACTGCAAGTTCTTAATTAACTGGGCACGGGGCATCCGGCAAATTAACGTTTCTTGTCGTAGAAGGGCGTTTTTAAAAATGGTACTTTATTTTTAAAAACGCAAAAGACGGAGCCCAAGTTACAAAATAAACACAGTTTATTGTTAAATACAATTAGATATTTATTCGTCGTGAATTTATACAATATGCACTTGCATAATCACTTAAATACTATTACTTAAAGCTGGGGTATTGCTTGAAAGAAGGTAAACATCTATCCAGATAGACAGTTTCGATCTTCCAAGCTTCGTTGTAACTCAGTCTGAATTGTCCCATCAAGTGCTGGTCTTTATATACCCTTTCTGTTGGTGTGAAGTCCTCCAAGTGTCCGCACGTGGTCGTATGCCTACGTGACGCAGCTGCTGTGCTATGCACACACGTGGCCGTGGGTGTGATACTGCACCTGCATCGTGGGCGCTCCGCTTCGAGGCGTTTATCTCGCATACATTTAATTAGGTTACACTTGGCTTGAGTAATGATTAAATGTTAACTGGCAGATAACGAACGGTAAGAACGTCTCTATCGACTGTACTGTCTGAAGACTTGACGTTAACTTTTTTTTTCTGTTGAAGTCCGAGGGTATTTTTCTTATATCGGAATGTTCTCAGCGGATACAATTTTATATGGACCACTAGGAAGGTCGCGTGATTTAGTTTTAAACGAATCAAAATTTACAATCCACGTGTTGACGACAAGGAGATTTCTATTAACTCCAATATTAGATTTTAGCCCTAATAGACTCAAAAATTGAATGATCTTGTTTTCACAAAGGAAAAAAATAGAAACGCAATAATATTTTATAGCGAATTTTGCAGACATATGATATTTTAAACTCAAATGTAAATAGTCGAAATGTGTCATTTAACACGTACTAAGTATGATTTATTAAACAAAATGGATTTTTATAATGTTTTCAGAGAACGGAAAACTGCAATGTATATGAGAAAATATACAAAGTTAAATTCACACACCAACCTTCTTTGTCTACTTTCAAAATTTTAGCAACGAAACCATTTAACAGGCACACACATAATAACGGAAGCGATAATTTATTACACGAAATGACTCCACTAGTCTGGAAGAATTTGAAAAACAACCTTTTAAGATGGTTTTATAGGTTTATTTGTACCAAATACCGACATGATTTTAAATTGCAAGGAGAACGTAAATTTGCAGGGCCGGGATTAAGATTTTTCAGTAAGTATGGGTACAAAATTACATTAATTCAAGGCTGGTAAAAAAATACCGTTACACGGTGTGCTTCTTTTTTATTTAAAATTCACTGTAACTGTACCATATTGTCTACATTGTTAGTTGATTTATGTGGGCGATGTAATGAATGAAAAATCTATTTAAATAATTGTTTAGTTAACTTTTGCGTTTCTTTTGTGGCATACTTAGAAACGAATAACATGAACAGTATTTTACTTTAAATTACTAATTATAAAATAATTATAATTAATTGTAAGAGTACTGCTAATGGAATTTATTATTTTAATATCAACAATTACAAGCGGCCGACAAGTGCAGCAGATAAGTCGCCGGCAAGGAGCATGTTGCGTACTCATGAGAGTCGTCTAACTTCTTTCACGTAGTATTATTTATTCATACTTATTAAATAGGAAATTTTTAGTCAATTGATAATACGAAAATAATCTATTTACCAACTCTGTATGTAGAAAGAAAGTAAATCCGTAGTCTTCAATGGATTGTAGATAGAAGTGCAAGTTATACTTTCAGATAAACATTGCAAATCCAGTTCCTTACCTGAAACAAGTAAGAAGGTATATTTTAAAAAGTTATAAAGGATGATATTTACTAAAATAATTATTAAACTTTTTCTGTTGTGACATCGATAGTTTCGTCGTCATCATTAATAATCCCTTTTAGTGGCTTTTGAAAAACTATCTCTAAATTTTCCCGTTCCTTTTACAAGATCTGCTGTTATCTTCTTTAGATTTGACTTTTTAGAAATAATGTTTCAATTGAAAATGGGAAGCCATTTCGTTAACCATAGAAATAAGAAAACTACTTTTTAAAACCTCTTTAGATGAAAAAGTTCTTTGAAGTAGAAACCGCTTGAAAATGGGGTTTAGTGTACTATAAAAGGAAAAAATATATACTTAGTATTTTATGTATCGTATATATAAAACAGTTCTATGATTAAATGCTTTTAAACGAAATCTCTATCAAAAATTAAGAGCATTCTTGCTCTTTGTAAGCGAAGGTATTTTAAACTGTTAATTGTTAGGAGTATAAAAACTGATACAATAAAGTTTCATAACGTTAATATGAAATTTAGAATATTTAAAAAGCAAAAAGGATTTTTAATGTTATTCTTATCATGCTAAATATATATCTTATATTTTATATGTATAAAAATTCTCCAGACAGTTCTACCGGAAATTTAATTTCTACTAAAGAAAGAAACAAGGATATTGTAAAAGTCACGTTTCTTGCCTTACGTTAGAAACTTAAAACGTATGATAATATTCACGAGACGCATTTTTTTTTGTTTTACCTAAACTTATTTCCTTAAGATTTTGTAATATAAGAAAATGTACAAGTAGAATATCTGTATATTTACATATTATACCTATAACATACGAGCATAATATATTTTACAAGGAATGATAAAAGTTGCGACTACCTCGCTAGTAACGTACGTATAATCACACTATAGATACGATCATGTTTCATGAGAATTGTTTAGGAATAAACAATATCAAATACGATATCAAATTACATTTTTTTGCTAAGTCTATGTTATCTCTATGAGAACTTCTTTGGCATTTATTCTCTCATGACCATGAGAACTGTGTAGGCAGATAAGGTATAAATACCTAGGTATTTGCGTACTAAATTGACAGAATAAATTAATTTACCCTCAAAGTAAATTTTATCTAGGAAATAAAAAGTTTTATAATACCGGCCCTTAATGGATATGTCTGGTTTTGCTTGTTCTCGATATTTGTTAGTCGAAGCAGATATATTTTTTATGTCGACCAGATTTAGATTCATGTTTTTGAAATAAAGATGATAAAGTATATAGGCATATGCTGCAACAACAATTCATATTTTTAACTAGAACTTTTTAGAAAGATTAAAACGCACTAAAATGCGTTTAAATTAAAAAATAAATTCTGACACTAATGTAAATGCAGATACTAAAATTTTATTAATAGCGCATTGTTAATAAATCAAAACATTTAGACCAAGCTATGTATGTACATCATCAGTAATTAATCATTCTTTAATGGAATAACAAATAATTTCTATCCATTATAATTAAAATAGTATATTATTTTATGCGGAGCAGAAGTATGATTTCATGGCGCGCCTGAGTTTACCCGCCAAACGTAGTGAGGCGGGTAATAGAAGGCAAGCCATAAAAAGTCACTTCTCCTCCAAACTAAATATGCTATTTTTTCTTCAAATGCTTTAAAATATGTATTATAAAGCTGCCATGTTTTTGTGTTTTTGATACTCAGCTCTGGGTTTGATTTATGCATACAATACTAGAAATGTAGTAGGCGATTAATAAATGCGAGTAGTTTCGATTGTTATACAAAAAAACGTTTTGACAGATATAAATTCAACACTTTTCCCTCCATGGAGGGAAAAGGAAAAGTGAAACTGTCGCCGGCGGAGAAGTTGCATTTTTCCGCAGCCACCTCAGTCAAAATATGACCTAATTATTTTACGTTTGAAGAAAAAATACATTAACATAGACATATTCACCTAATTTACATTATAGTTGTTTTCCGCAACCCCATTTATGCATAATTTCTTTTCTAACTCAGAGCTACCCAATACCACCATAATTCAATCCTAACTATAAACCGAAATTTCCCAACCCAACATATAAATATAAATCCTCAATCTATCCGATACTATAATTCTGCCTATTATCAAAACGATCATTTCAACTACGATGATCACGGTCCCAAGAAACTAGATGCAAGTGGTATGAAAAATGGCGTACAGTAATTGGTGATAGAACAGAACACAGCCAAGAATTCATTGGACTTTTTAAAACCGATTAACTTAACAACAGTCGTTTTTAAATTTTGCTGTAGGTACAGTTTTCTTTTAAATCTCTGTAGCAATGTACCTTAAATCTCACGGAAATAAATTATAGCACCATAGAAAAAGAACTCCTAGCTATAGTATGGAAACCTAACAATAATTCCGATTCCATTTCCGAATCGAAATTAATAAGCATTAGGCAAATTAACCCTTTGACAGACATTCTTCGACCATATAGTCTTGATCAGTACACTAATTCAAGTCTGATAATACATCTAATAATAGTAACACCAATAATGTCAATATCCAGCATCATTTTCTACCATAGATTGTTACGAATAAATAACAAGAAATAAAAGAAAACCATAAATGTTTTTCAGAAAATAAAGTTCTCTTTTTCTGATCTGGAACGAAAGTAAAATATTAGTTATCTAAATTCCTATATTTGTTGTTTTTCTGATAGCTTTCTTTGTTCAGTGTCAAATTCTAATGCTCCCTCTCCAATAAATTATTTATAAATACATGTAATTCACTAAAAAGGGTCAGGTTGAATTACTAGTTTGTAATTTATTCTAATGGTAAAACGGTAGTATTAATAAAAGTTATTTTTCAGAAAGTCGTTTGTTTAATAATTAACCGTAACTAACTCATATTATCATCAAATGAAAATATGCAACGCAAACACAGGCTACCTTTAATAAATAAACAAATTGAGCTTATTAACTCTTCGTTACTGCAAGTGATTAATATTGAATTTCTATTATTTAATATAGTTTTCTATTTTTTATATTTATCGTAGCAATGTGTTTGTTTATCTACCTATTATCTTTGATAATGACGCTTAGCTGTCAAAACAATTGTCAGGTATATTAAAATAAACTTTTTAAACGCTTTTACTTATTTAAAAAAAAATCTTAAAATCCGGCACAAAAAAGAAAAAGTAGCTAGTAATCTTTGTCGTATTGTTTGCAGACATCCTTCTCCAACAGTATTCCAATAACCCGTCGGTATTGGAATACATGTAATCGTAGTTAAGAAAATCTATCGTGTGTAGTGAGTATAAGGGAAGCGGCCTACAAAGAAATTGAAGGTTCTCAGAACAACGTTGCAGGATAGGAAAGCACTTGTTTCGATTCTGACGTATTCTTTTGGGATGCTGAAGTTAAGTGTCATGGATTTACAAGCTCAACACAGAATAATAAAGAAAATTATGAACATAGCCTACTTACGCCATATAATTAATTTTCATGTTCAATTAAGAGCAATGTTGAGTGATCGGAATATATTGCTTAATGTTTCAGATATTTTGCTGAAATGAAACTTAAAATTTTTATTTATTTTAATAATTTATTTATTTATATAAAATTTTAATGTATTTTTTTATGAAAATCAACGTTTTCTAAGTATATTTATTATTTACAAAATAGACGCAACCAAATATCGCAAATCCATGCACTCCAAAGTAATTTTCTACGAGTATGATACCTTGAAATCTTATCACAGCTCCGGAGACGGTTAATCGATGTGTTAGTAGCTAATTACAGTTCTATCTTTAAGCCTCCGTGAAATGACGAGATTGGTACTGCGAGATTACACTCTCATGTGTCACGTTGCAATGAAATTCCCTTAAATAATTCTATTAGGTGTCACTATAATAGAAAAATAAATATTGCATAGCTCAGGGGCACAGCTGCAGTGTTATCTACTGCATAAGCCAATAAAGTTTTAGTAGCAACACACCTGTTTATTTCTTGCAGGCCATGACAAAACGCTTTCAGAGTTTACAAACACTTTGCTCTGCATAATAATGCGTTGGCTCGCCTGAAATTAAAATTTTACTTTCAGTTTGTATCATATTTGATTTAAATAAATCGTAGAAGATTTATTTATTTATTGAATAAAGTAAATAATTATTTTTTTATATAACTTATATTGATGACATGATTTCCAATAATTACGACATACGGGTCGTGGCTGCTAGTTTTAAACACTTCATTGCAGTCTAAACTAGTATGAATTTTAATGATCAGTGCTACCTTGCAATCACTCAAAATCAGATAAAATTTCCGCAGTTATTAAATATTCTAGCGATTTTGTTTTTTGCTTTTACATATATGCGCTTTTCTTTTGAATAAATATAGTTAAATCATCTTCAAGTAGACGGAATTTAAATCTGGGAATGACCCCGAAACAAAATTAAAGAAATTATCGAGACAAGTGATGCAACAAGAGGCAGCAGAAACTTTTTCAGTAATCTTTCAAAATTGTATTATTATTTGTAGAAGAATAAAATCGTAAGTGCTAATCTTTAAATTGTTTCATCCTTTAGTGTATAAACAATTTAGACAATTAGTTTATAAGAATTAAAGAAGTTTATAAGAAAGGGAAATTAATACAATATTATAAAATTCAAGCTTAACGTATTTAAAACGCCATGGTACATTTTCATTTATTTTTAAGTTCAGATTAAATTTGCTTGTAACAATAAAGAATTTAAATTAATTCTTGTAATACACATCGTGAAGCAAAATCTATTTGGTGTCTATTTGTTTATTTAATTATATTTTTTAAATAGAAATAATATTTGAATGAACTGTCTATTCCGTTTGTTTTATGCCGAATAAATGTAATAAAAATTACATTTAAATTTAAAAACATTCTAAGATGGTGTAAGTTGTGAGTTGTGTAAAACTAACGATAACTTAAAGAACTGTTGTAATTATTTGCAAATGAGGTAGCACTCCTAAGGCAATAATAGCACATTTTGAATCACCACACCTTTCAATTTTCCCATCCCGTAATAAATTTTTATATGAAAATCTTGTCTCTTGTCAACTTTGATCAGCTCAGCCGTGATAATCAAATTTAGTTTGCGTCTAACGTCTGTCTAACGTCTAACGGATCCCAGTAGTGGGTCTTTGACCTTCATTTTGTCCTTATTACACTTTGGCTGTCAATCGTGTGACAAGAAACTTGTTTGTTATATAGCAACAATAATGTACGCTATATATTTCCGATTACAACGAAATTTATCTCGAGCTTTACTTTGTGGAACTACATAATCATGAAATAAATAAAGATTAATAGAAAGATTCCCAATATTAATTGAAATATAACCTAGTAATTGTTTCGACAGCTAAGTTAGATATTTTATAACTTTTTGAGATATACAAACACAAACTCAGGGTACCTTTAATAAGTGAACAGATTGAGCTCAGTAATTCTTCGTTACTGGAAGTGTTAGATATTTAATTAGTTAGTTTGGGACTACAGCGTGTGTTCTTATGGACAACGGGGTTGCCAAACATCTTACAAGCAACTTTTAAAAACACTTTTTAAATATTGTAGTTGTAACTGCATCAAACCTTTATAATCCCTATTGTTCGAGCAAGTTATATTTGCAAGTAGTCACTTCTTCTGACAGCCAGCGGTAGTAAAACAAATTTCAAAACTTTCTATTTATATGAGTTAACGTCAGTATTATTACAGAACTAATAATTTTGGGTATAATTAAAAGTCAAACGTTTTATTTCGAGTTTTTTAATTTTAGGTAAATAAAAAAGTACAACACAAGTTATAGTTATTTGGTTTTTATTAAATAAAGAAACATTAAAACTAATAAATTATTGTATACTACCAACTACACTTTTTTAATTGTGCTGCTTTCATATAAAACAGTAATAGATTGAAAACATAAATAAATAATAAGAGTATAAAAGAATATAAATAAAAGAGTAGTTCCACGAAGTAAAAGTAGAAAAATGAGAAAGGTTTATTGTTTACTAAAATTCTTTGAAATTGATGCTAATCCTAAATTTCCGTTTTTACAAGTTTCTTTTTAAACAAGTTGAATAAATGAATGATTTTATCATGATCAATCATTTTACCGTTAAAATAGCGTTTGGGACTGGGATTCCTTTATTCAGCTGTCATTTAAAAGATTAACAAGATCATACAGAAGCTAACCAGCTATTTAATTTTATGTTGAAAGAATTTGAAGATGAAAGAATTAAAGAAAAATGTATAAGTAATAGAATATCGAATATTTAGATACATGTAACTATCCCAAGTAATGTTTAATAAAATAATAAATACATGTTAATAAGACTTTCTTTTAAATTCTCTTTTTGTATTTGTATATAAACACTTTTTCGGTTACTGTGTTCAAAGGTTTAGAACTTCTGGAATCTTAATCGATATTTCTATAGATTCATACAGTGAAATAGCCAGCAACAACGAAACACAAACTTCCATAAGAAATACATTGCCTATCTTTCCTTCGCTGTAATCCTAAAGTGAGATGACCAATAGTTATCTATTATTTGGATTATCTTTAGCGACGTGTTTGTTTTTATTATTTTGAGAATGACAGCTTAGCTGTCAAAACAATTGCTATGTTATATTTCAATAAATATTGTGAAATTGTTTATGAATCTTCATTTATTTTATACAGTGTGGTGATAAAGTAAGGAACAAAATTCATAATTGCGTTATTTAATGTTTTCAAGCAAAACGCTCGAACAGGTCAATTTTATTTTTTAATTAGCCACCTAATGACATAAAAACTTTAGTTATGACGCCATGTATTTTTGCACAATGACGTCATCATTGGTTTTTTTAAATGACAACCCCAATTTCTTTTACTGGTTTTTATAGATGGTCCAACTACTTAAATGATGGTGAAAAGAAATTGGTACCTTAGGTAACTATTTTTTTGGGAAAATAACACACTTAGCGCAAGTGTTCAAATTGATCTCCGTCAACCATTGGGAACTGACCGATACGAGTGTAAACACTTTGCACACTTTTTTTTTAATTCGTGAATCAATTGATTTCTGTATGGATGATATTTCTCTTTCTTGAACAACTTCACGACAAAAGAGTGGTCCACGTTGTTATTTAGGACTAGCTGCCTTGTAGAATGGTGAGGCTTTTCTTCAGCTTCAAGTAACACATCTAATCTGGTTTCTTCGTTTACTCAAAGTCGACCTTGCCGAGGCAAATCATGCGCGGATCCCGTTTCAGTAAATTTGGCAACCAATTTACTTACTGTGGATCTTGCAATAGGCGGTCTATCAGGATGTTCTTGGTTGAATAATTCACATGCTTCCACATGTGTTTTTAGCTTAACACCATATCCAACCATTATTAAAGTTTCTATTCTTTCCCGTTCAGTTAAACGTGCCATTTTTTGTTAACGACAAAGAGAATTCGCTTTTAAAAAACTTGCGAAATGCTTCTTTTACACTCTCTCTAAAATACTCAAGTGCTGTTTTCAAAAAGTCAAATTTACGAGTATTAGTTTTTGTTCCATCCATCAAAAGTGATATAGACGTGATAACGATAATTTGCAAAAACAAGTTTAAATTTTTAAGTGTGTTATTTTTTCAAAAAAATAGTTATCTAAGGTACCAATCTTTTTACACCATCTTTTAAGTAGTTGGACCGTCTATAAAAACCAGCAACAAAAAATAGGGGTTGTCATTTAAAAAAACCAATGATAACGTCATTGTGCATAAATACATGATGTCATAAGTAAAATTTTTATGTCATAAGGTGACTAATTAAAAAATAAAATTGACCTGTCCGAGTGTTTTGCTTGAAAACATTAAATAACTCGATTATGGATTTTGTTCATTAATTTATCACCACACTGTATATAAATTATTAATGATGATCCCAGTAGTTTATAAAACCAACAATAAAGCCTAATTCCATCGCATTCAATAACCTGTGTGTTTTCATTTTTCCTAAATTCTGTAGTTATTTATATTTTGTTTAACACCCAAATTTTATAACAAGAGGAATTTAATAATAATAAATTAATTAATGTCTACCTCTAGCAAGCCACGTTCAACCACCTCCGGAAGACCTACATACAAAATAATAAAAACAATCTAACTTAAGCGTAAGCATATATAATATATTACAGAGTTTAATGGTTTACTATGGTAAGTGGTTGTGGTGTATTTGATCTTTAAGGTTGATGCCCTAGTAAAATGTCCAATTTCTAATAAACTAATATGCTTCAACTAATTATTTTTTATCAATTTGTCGCGTTGTACTTTTTAATAAATATTTTCTTTTAATTTTCTTTTCTTATCTTTACATCAATTTTAATAGCAGTCGTGTTTTATCAAACCCAATAATTAGTCAGCTAAGTATTTATCACTAATCCTCCTACTGATTCTTCATCTGATAAAGCTAATAAATAATAAGTAAAACGTTTAAAATATCTAACAATCTAAAGTAATGACAAGATAATTTTTTGTAAACAGACTAAATAAATATTTATTAAAATCTACAGTGCGAAACATTCGCTAAATGTAAAAAATAATTAGACTGCGTGTAATTACACCTAGCATAAAACATACAGTTTGTATAATCAACTTCAGTTAAACTAAATAAGCAACTTATTAAATTACAATGTTATTCTTTGGAATGTTTAATTAAACCAAAGTTTTCATTATTCTTTTAGACAAAGAACCTTTGATAGTTTTTTCCATTGTAACTGAACGAATTAAATTTTTTATTACTTTCTAACAAAGGAAACTTCATGAAATCTGTTTGCTTTGTAAGTTTATAGGATTTTCTTGCCGAATATACGTTTTCGATAGGTGTTCAGAAATATCCTAATGAAAGACCAAAAGGAAAAACTATGTTAAGTCTAGATGTGAGGGTATCATGGTATGAAGGCCTTTTGAAACGTCATTGTTGAAAGTGATTGATGATCTTTTAGTTGGCAGTGGATATCATACGTGTGAATGCTTTATTGAATTTATCTCTATTCAATTGTACTTCTGAATTATTTATGGTGATTTTCGTGGGATATAGTACCTTGATATTTCGTTTATTTGTTTTTTTTTAGTTTTTATCATATAAAAATACGGAATTTTCATTAGTTAGTGTATACAGACTGAAGAGTTATATAAAAAAACATGCAGCATACAGCCAGTATGTAGAATTTTACTTATACTACACGTTGCATCGTGTTATTGTATTGTTTGTCAAGAATAAAAAATTTAAAATTTTAAAAATGTAGTTGTCAATAGCCGCATAGTGTATGAATTCCTTTATTCGATTTTTAAACAACATTAAATTCTTACATTTTTGTAATAACACAAGCAAATTAGACATTTTAGTAGCTTTTTAAATATACAAACATAAACGTATAGGACCTTTAATAATGAATAAACAAACTGAGATAAGTAATTCTCCTGTATTAGAAGTGTTAGATGTTTAATTTTTGTATGTATTGTATCTAGTTGCCTATTTTCTGTATGCATCCTTAGCAACGTGTTTATTTATTAATCTTATCTGCCTTTGATAATGACATTTAATGTTGAAACAATATTGTCAGATTAAGAATATAATAAGACTTGTGAAATTTTAACTAATCTTTGTATTTATATTATATTTCATAAAATATATTCTACTGTTTCGCTTTTAATATAAACAGGTACACCTTAAAGTTGTCGTTAGCTACATTTTAAAAAACACATTTGTAGGCATCAATTCTTTTAAAACTTTCAAATATGTATTTAACTATAAACGAAAGCAATTATTATGTATACGTTTGAATGGTCTGGTTTTTAAAGAGAATATAATTAATATGTAGCTCATCATTGCAAACTTGCGCAAAGGTGTACATTATTTTCGTACCACAATTTAATTAAAAATAATATTTATCAAAGTACAATGAAATGTTTGCTGTTGAAATCGAAAGATATAAAACAATCAAAGTATACAATCAAAGCAACAAGTATAAAATTAAAATAAATAATAATGATAATGAATGTCGCACTACAGAATAAAGAAATTGATTAATATTAATATTTTTAAACAATTATTTCACTTATATATTGTGATATCAAATCACCGTATTGAAAATTTTAACGACTGAACTGAAACGTTAACACAAATATTTTTATATCGGATTTAAATTAAAAGAGGGATATGCTATGTCATGGGCATAATTAATATAAAGGTTATAGATAGGACCACAGTTAGGTTCATTAATGTTTAAATTAAAAACTTAAGAATAAAGACTTCATGCAAACATAACCTAGCTTTCTCATGCATAATAATAATAGGTTTCATTTTTAGAAAAAGGATATAAATTAGTTAGATTGCTTGATTATAATCATGTTTATGCAACCCATGTTACTTTGGGACGGTTTCCCACTTGTTAGGAAGAAGTAATTTCCATATTAAAATTTACATATTACGATGTTTAACGTTAGATAGATTTTTCTATATTCCAGGAGACCAGCTCAAGTTTATGTTGCTAATTAGCTGAAAATAGATCAATTAGGTCAATTTTATTATGACTGACACAATACAATTAATTTTTGAATTTGTTTACAAGATTTCTGATCACCTTAATTAATGAAGGTTTTAAATCCTGTCGTTCGTTTTGATATGACTCTTATAGACTCTTATCCTGTTTTTCTCAGCATTGTTTTGATGCGAGTGTACTGTATGCTGGATATTTTGTGCATAAATTGATTAACGTTGACTTAATATTTAAGCTGGCACTTGTATATGCATTAATCGGTGTATTCATTGTATTGCGTACTGTAAAAACCATGTTTATATTAAATTGTAAAGATGTTTCTATGGATAAATTAATTGTATTACTTGTATTATATGTATTCCTGTAACTAGCTTGTAAAGGATGAACCTTGATTTGTTGAACTTTATATGTCATTAGATCGTAATGAGTTTTGTACATTGTCAAACGTTTTTCTCGAATATATTCGTTACGATACATTTTGGGATAATGAATGTATTATACTTTATTGATCTTTGTTTCAAGGGCTGGCATAAACTATATAAGCTGGGGCAAATTGTAACAAAATCAGTCGATAAAACGTTCAACGCAAAACCCATGCTCGACTCCGGATAAAATATCTGTAATTAATTTGAGGTTAGATAGTTAACCATATGTTTTGACATAAATGTTATATATGAAACAAAGTTAAAATAAATTAAAGTGTTACCTGAACGTTTTTTTCTGAAGTGAATGTGATTGTTTTAATAAATTCTGAGTGAATTTATTTCTCTTCATCGATTTACGTATCGATATTATAAACAAGAAATCAGCTGACAGGTTCTGTCACAGTGTTACCAATAATAAGGATTAATTTTTTAAAAAGGAAAATATACCGTAATATACAAGGTTGGTTATAATAAATGATTCTTGTTAAGTTTATAAATAATAATTAACTTGTAAAGTTTATCCTCAATATAAAATTATTTGGTTTAGTTTATGAAATTCTTTTCAGAATTTATTTGATTTAAAGTAAATAAAACAACTAAATTTCTTTATATAAAATTTATGTTAATTTATATTAATTTCATTTGTGTTGGTTTGTTCAAACGAATGACCGTACTGATCCTATGTCAGGTTACTACAATTATTGCTAACGTCTGAGCAAACCTGAGAATTTATTTCTCAATTACCAATTGTATTATCTTGAATAACATTTTTTTATTTTGACATTCCATTTGGATTTTTATTTTTGTTCGTTAAATAAAGTTTATGTGTTTTAAATTTTACATATGTGTTTAATTACTGTTAATACAAGCATCCAGCGTTCTTTTCTTTTAAATTCAGAGTTTAGTAGCAGTTGTCCAGCTTGCAGGAGCTTTAGTGCTTACGATATAAGTTTTTCTTCCTTTCCAGGCATAAAAGTAAATAAGAGTCTCGTAATTCAAATAATTTATGCTTTACTGAGCAAACCTGAGCTAGCTGAGAGGAATACAGAATAATATCTGTGGTGTATTCTCATTTCAATCCACCGTATATAATTTATGTTTATATTTGGAACGGTGGATATATTGTATTTTATTTTATATTCAAAGATCACCGCAATATGTTTGCAAGTGATTATTAAAATAAACTCTTGCCCGGAAACTGTATTAGTACACAAAATTGTGTTAGACAACTGTCCTTTTCTACTATTTTCAAATTAACTGCATTGAGAGATTAAATTAGTTTCAATTTCTAAATTGAACGTTTTCGTATTCCCACATAAAATTTTAAATGCTTTAGCACCGTATTATTTTAAGTAATTGTATAATTAAATTGAATTTAGTTCACAGCTATATTATCAGATGAAAAGATACTTTTAGATTAGATTATCAAAAAATTGAAAATCTTACACAAAGTGCAATTGTTTTAATAGGTAATAGAATTTAATAAATTAGAGAATTACTTAAAAAATAGCAATCTTAACACTTTCATTATAAATAATTTACTAAAAAAGGTAGCGCTAAACATGAAGACAAACTTAACTTGAACCTGCAAGTTTTGCAGCAAGCACTGACTTTGGAAACATTATTTAAAGCCTATTATTTGCCTACATATAATGCAAATGTAAAAAAAAGTATAAAGGAAGTTATTAACCAATATTTCATTGGGAGTTCGTACAGAAATAAATTCTAAATAAATAGTGCTAATATTTCCAAATAGGAAAATAAATACAGAATTTTAGTCGGAAGAAATTCTTCTGTGTTATTAAAATTCAATTATGGCCTTTTGATTAGGTTGTGTTTTGTTGTAAGCATTATACGCAGATTTTAGTAAATAAGTTTTAATATTATTTGAAACAAAGCTTCTTTGTTACTTAAAATTCAAAATACTGGATACTTAATGTACTAAGATGCTCCGGCTGTTAGGATCTCTTATTCTGCAAATTTAAATTTAGGTGTGGGTGTTAACCCCAAAAGCTTCAAATTAAGTAATAGAGTCAGAAACAAATAAAAAATAGTGGGCGCCTCCAAATTAATGTCAACAAAATCTGGAAAGATTCCTCATTTAAAATAGACATTAATTTAATCAAACACATATCAATCGATACTAATGAATTTTAATTGACAAAGACATCAGCAATTTGTTCAACTAAGCTATATCATACGACAATTAAATTTAAAATCTATATATTGAATAAGGTAAAAAAATTTTAAAAGCATGTTAGAAAAGTTTTCTCTTAAAAAAAAATACATTAATAATTCATCATATTCTAAAAATTTCGGGATCCCAACACAACTATTAATTTAAACCTAACTAAACTTACATAAACAGGAACATAATCCTAATACAAATCTCCTCAATATCTCTTCATTTTCATAAATTTCTTAGCACAAACAGAAGGCTGAAAACATTTCACTATAACACAAAAAATGACCATAACACAAAATTATCACATTAACTGCAAACTGAAGTGGGAACACTTATTGATTTTAAATTCTGAACTATTTTAACTTAACGAGATTCATTGAACTTTTGCCATAATTGCTATTAATAATAAATTCTTTATTATTATCTCTATTAACGGGAACGGTAATTAAGTTACTTGAATGTTGCTCGAAGATAGTTGTTTTGCTTGTTGAATAACAAATAACGTATTCTTATTATTAATCTTTCATTAATTAAATGAGTTAATGTGTTTAATTCAAAATTCACTGTTGATTAGCATTAAACAAATTCTATTAAGCCAATCAATAGTCAAATAAGTGGGAATTAACACTGCATTCAAACTAAAGTTGCGGAATAATCCTATACTGGATTAATTTGCTAACAACAAAATCGGTACTGTAAACACTTAAAGTAGTGTTGTTCTAAACTGAACTATAATTATTTAAATGTAAAATCACTTACACATGATAATAGCACGGAAAATAAAATACTGGGGCAAACCCGCCAGCTTGGGGTAAGACACCCAACATCCGACTGGATGCTATTTTAGGAAAGCCACTGCCCAACTAAACTTATAAGATCTATACTACTTTATATTTTTTTAAAAAGAGGACAGATTTTAAGCTAACCTATGGCGAAATAGCGTCACTTTTTAACCCAATAAGGAACAAGCATTTGAAAGCTTCCAGAAGAATTCTATGTAATTTTTAGGGACTACACCGCAACTAAAATCTGCTTACCGAAAAGAACTCCATATCCACACGCGGCCTTAATGTGTTTTTTATACGTGTGCACTAGGGAAAATTTATTCAAATAGCACGTACCGGAACTAATAAATTTTAAGTAAATGTCTTTTTTGAGATTTGATTCCTTTGTTAAAAGGGTGATACTATTGCTGAATCTTGATAAAATCAATATTATATAAATCCTTACTAGTAAAAAACAATTCGCAACTGTGAGAGCACTTTATTTGATTCGAAATACTGTCTGCATTTTTAAGTCAACTGAAATATTTTAAACTGAACAGGACCGTACTCAAGTTCCTTTATTACTTATGCGTATGAAATTGCATTTACACTAGATCGAAAATTTCTGTCGGTTACATGCTTCAATTAAGCTTTGTAAGTTATTTTTGTCTGTAATTAAATTTTAAAACTTTGCAATTTATACTTCTCTTATGATAACTTATTTATCTTGTCGAATATACTTTAAAAGGGATGCCTAACCAAGAAAACCATGTTAAGTCTACAAGAATTTAAAATAGTTTATTGCATTTTTTATTAATCAAACAAATACAGTTAAAATTAATTATCATTAAGCTACGTCGGTACAACCAATTGTTACTGTTCTAATCACATCTTAAAGTTCACTTTTATAAAAACGATTATTTCAATTTTATATCAACTTAATGGAAATTCTTTTCCATTTTGTGAATTTTCGCAGTCAATTTAAGAACCAAGAACACAAATGGGTAGCGCCCTTAATACTATTTATTTTTTGCTTCTACCTGCAATTTAAAAGCTCTAGAAATTAACACTCCGATCCCTCTCCCAACTTGAAGAAGAGAATTGTCTTTGCAGTGGTATTAGTTTATCGTAGGTATGGTTGCAGAAGGTATGTAGGTAGTACAGGACAGGTAGTGTTAGGCTATATTTGTATTCCATTTTTCTCAAGACCTATTAAAGTCTACAAAAATTGTGCATGTTTCTTTAAGGATTATCTAATCGCATGCAAAGTCAGATTATTAAGTAGTGCAGCGCCGTGTACAGGGCAGACATAACGACTAAATCCAACTCGATGTTGCTTAGTAATTACCTTTAAATTACAACTCCAAAATTTTAGATAAAGAAATTAACTAAAATAAAAGAGATCTTTCAAGAAATGTGTCAGTTTTCATGTGACTCGAAATCACTTATTTATAAAAATCTATATACATAAATAATTCAAATACTTTCTTGAGAATTTGTAATTTTTAAAAACTAAAGCATTAATTAATAGTTGTTACTTCTATATTAAGTACACATATTAATATTATAATAGGTGTACGCTTGCTTGGTTGATGTGGTTAAATAATTTAAAGGTATTTTTAAAATAACCCAGATAATAAATTCTCATATCTTCCAAACATGAAAACAACAAAATTCACTGAAATAATTTTATACAAAATACAATATTTTATACAATAATATACAAAATAATTAACAAAAATATGTATACATTTACTTCAGCACAAATGCATGTCAGATATGCAGCTAGCTTTATTTATAGTTCTAAATACACGTTGATATCGATCCAATCAAAAAGTTAACGATGTGTTTACTAAACAGTCAAGCTGTCCGATCTAAACTAGTAAAATGATAAGAAAAAATAATAATAGAGCAGTAAAATGGACAATTTACTGGATATCGGTGGCGTTGCGGAGGGAAACGCTTACGACCAATATAAGTCATTTTAATGTATCCGCGGCGAACCACACTAATCCGATTGAAGCCGTCAGCCGGAAATAATGCAAGCACGACCGCTTCTTCCACAACCCCTATGACCTTTATTTTCCACTAAAATTGCTCTGAAGTTCGTACCTACGCAATGAATTTTTAATGGGGTTAATTTAGGAGTCCGGGTCTGTTTTTGTATACGTTGTATATGTATATATATATGTAGGTAAGGTTGGTGGTGCTGGTATTGTATGGTTTTACCGGAAACTGGGACAAATTTTGGCCTGTTTTTACCTCGTCGGTTCTTTTGGGAATTATTTAAAGCTGAAACCTTTACGTATAAAAGCCGTTCCTATGAAATTTTTAATATCAACGTGATTTTCTCCATGTGTTATTGTTTATATACGTATTTTTTTGTATAAAAAATAGGCGTAGCGTTTAAATAAGTTTATAGTAAGATGCTTTTACATTAATAAATTTATGTAATTTTATAAAAGTGACTGTGTATTATACTACGGTTGTTATTGTTCCTTTCTTCCATAAACATGGGGTATTTTATTATTTACGAGTACATGCATAAATAATATACACATATACAACATCTGCCAGCCTATTACAGTCCTGAAAAGGATTTTCCAGTGGTACTGTATATTAATTCCTTTTTTTATAATTCAGGAAAAGTACACACACTAATGGATCCGCACACACGTATGTTTTCTTTAACAAAAACTCTTCAGTATCCATAAGTTATTAAAAACCTTGTAAGTTCCACAAGATGATATTTTATTAAGCAATAACCAGAAGTATTGTGTTCAACTACAACGAGATGTTGAGAAAAATAGACTAAAACGAATACCAGGATCTATATAAAAAGCTCTTGGATTACGTAACTGAAACTTGCCACGTTGCTGAAACTCATTTACAGTATATTATACCTAATGTCACAATCGTGACTTTTTCTTTTATTCGTTTGATAAAAGAAAAGTTAAATGTGGAAATTTCTTGTGGTTATGTAAGGTCGTGCCTTCTTAAGAACGTGATTTATTAGTTCAAAAGGTTCTAGTTCAAAAGGTATCCTAGTAATTATGTTATAGTACGTATGAAAGTTAACTAAAGTATAAAAACTAAAAAACTGTAACTCAGAAGACTCGAAAGGTATGTTATTAATGGAAGTTATTTGAAATGCTTGTTATGAAGTCAGGCACTTCAATCGATGTTTGGGTGGTAAAATACAAAACACAGCAAGGCTCATTCCAAAGTGGCACAGCTCTGCAGGCGGTGATTAATTTTGATCTACAATTCAAATGAATCTTATTCCATGAAAACGTGTGTAGGTAGTTCATACGAAAATCTGATGAATATGATGAACAATGCTTTGTAGTATAGCCAAGATATCCGGAAATAAATGAAACACGAATAATAGACAAAGAAAACCTTTGACCTTTTCCTGGTATTTAAACTATGTTTGCACAATGAATTTTTTATTATTTAACATTTTTAATTAGGAATTTAAATATTATTGCATACAAACATTAAACGATTAAACTAAAACGTTAAGTTTAGAACTAGTATTTTCTACTATGTATTTTCAAAATACATACATATATCATAAACTTCATCATCATCATCATCATATATCATAAAAATTACTTTTATTTATAGTGTAATAATTTAATGATAGATTAATTGAAAACTATCTAATAACAATCAATAACTAATAAAAGTTTAAATAAAGTTCTGTATTATTGACTCCACAAAATAGTAATAATAATGCACAGCTTTGGTAGTGTAATGCCTAGCGTTCTGGACTTTCACCCAAGCGGGCCAGGATCGACTCCTGTTACCGGAAGATCTGGTTAAGGTTTTCTGCAGTTTTCCTTAGCTGTGGCACAAATGTGGGATTTGCGCTGTTACATTTGTAAGTCGGCTGCAGCCGCACGTAGAGCTTATGTAATAATAATAATTGCCCCCTCCCTCCCGCACAAGCTTATAGCTTCTGGGGGCGTGGTTTCCAGGTTATGAGTTATAACAATTATTATAATAAACCGTAAAGAATTTTTGAAGAATATTAAATCTGATTAACTTAACTTTAAAGAAAACCAAAAATTATTCCAAATTTCAAAAGAATTTAAAAATATATTCTACAAAAGCAAAGTAACATATATTAATGAAATTCGTGAATATAAAGTTGACATTTGACTTATCTTACTTTTCGATCATTTAGGTTGTACCAAAGAAAATATACGACAGCGATAAAAAATCGGAGCGGTTGGAGGATTGTAGCTGACTGCAAACAACTAAACGAAGATACAACATATGACAAATATCGGCTTTCTAATGTAACGAAATTCTAGAAAATTTAGATAAACCCAGTCCATGTTATAACCTTCGATCTTGATAACGATTTTTCCCAAATTTAAATGGAATCCAAAAGTATCTCAAAAACTGCTTCTGTTGTTGAAGGGGGATATTATAAATATTTGAAGATATACTTTAATTTAAAGAATGCCTCAAGTACTTTGCAGAGTTATAACGGATTTGTTAAAAAATGAGATCGGAAGATCATGCCTTTTAAAAGTGTTCTTAAAGTTACAAAAGCAATCCAAAGATACAACTAGATAAAAGCGCATTTTTAGGTTGACGGCCAGACTTTCACTTTCACAACCTTTAATTCAATTATTGGAAACACGTAACAGTGAAACATATCCCTTTTTTTATTGAAAAATGTAAAGTGTTAAAACGAAATATTATTAATAAATCACTATTACGCCATTCTAGCTTGTCGAAACCTTGTAACATTACAGTTAATGCTTCGAATGATACAATAAGAGCAATATTAAGTCAAGAGCCAATAGGGTGATAATAAACCAACCACTGTTGATAGTAGAACAGTAAATAGGACCGAATAGAACTATGCAACAATCGAGAAGGAATTTTTAGCGATTGTATGGAGTATAATCCATTTTTGACCAACATTTTTTGGCCGAAGATTTAACATAATAACCAGTCACCAACCCTTAATTGGACCATTTATGATAAAACAATCAAATTCATGACTTGCGCGATGGAGACTAGAAGACTGAGGAGAACATATACAACAGCTTGAAAGAAATCCACAACAATAGGAATTTTTGAAACAATACAATTTAATTTTTATGGAAATAACTTTTAGAGAAAAACTTATTGTTGAAATATAAAAAAGAAGGAAAAAAACTTGTTTCAAGTTACACTAACCATCTTGGAATTCAAGAATTATTAAGATTAATCTATGACCACCACAATTTTGCCATAATCCTAGAACAAATTAATACTATGTTTTATAAATGAATGTAAAATTAGTCAAGAAGCAAAATATGAAAAATCGCTAATCAAAATTGAACTTAACTGAGACCAGTTCTAATCGTTTCGGAATAATTTAATATGTATTTATGTATTTCTTAATTATTATAATAAGATAATTAAACCTCTTCCTTACATTAATTCGATACTGTTAATTTTAAGGAATTCTGTAAATTGTAGAAAGAGATACTCTACAGGTAATAGCTACGTAGAAATAGTAGATACGTAGCATCTTAGTAAGAACATCGAATAATCAACAAGACCGAACTTAACAAACATAATTAGTATTTTTCTATAATTACTTAATTCTTATAAACAACCCCCACCATCTATCAATAACCCAGGATAACATTTAAAACCAAGGATAAAAAGTAAATTTAAATAATACATTTAAAGTAAAAGTATATATTTTATATACATTTATAATTTCTTTTAAATTAACAAAATTATATTGTTTATGTATCAAAATTTATTAATTTATAATTCCTTATCGATTTAATGTTAGCTCTCATTAGGCTAATTTTACGAAATAAGTAAATATCTCGTTATGTATTAATAACTTATGTTTCAGATTTATTAGCAGTTTTATATTTAATTATTTTTTTAACTTTTGATTGGGCTTTGTTTAAATATAGTTCTGCGCAGTTATTTAAAACAAATACATATTTATAAATTTACAGTTACGTAAATGATACTTTCATAGAAGGTAATGATTGATTTGCTTTTATAATAAAATCAAATCTAAAAATTTAATTATGTTTTAATTATATTTATTATTTACTTAGTTAGGTTTATAATCACTTCACTTTAGACTTAATGTGGATGGAATTGGTTAAATGATTGCGGTCTAGTATAATTATACGCAATGTTATCTGATTTCAATGCCTACGTATACTAAGTAAGTGCACTGCATTTGGTATGCTATGAAAGCATTCCTTGTTTCCCTTTGTCCTGTATATTGTTTCCTGTTTGAAGCCTTTGATGCTAGTAAAGCATACATAACAGCAAACACGACACCAGAAAATACAATGCAGTATCAAGTACCTGTGTTTAAATAGAGTAGGTATCATACATGTATGTTATTTAAAAAGGTTACATTGGTACAAGGAAGAGAAATATACTATATGTTTAGAAGTGATCTTAGGTCATTCTTTTTTACAGTCTACGCATTTTTATTGAATCATTGAATCTGATTCGCAATCTGTTCCAAAGGCAGTTCGATAAATGGTTTCCTAACAACCATGATAACCACGTTAAAGGAAAGATTCTTTACTAATGAACACTTTATTTCTTGCGGTTTACCAATTCAATATAGAAAATATTCAAAATATTCGAATATAGAGCTCAATCACACAATCTGCAATCTGCTTAGTAAGCATCGTTGCGGCTGCAGGAAATTGAAGATAGGGCACCGATTAGCAAAAGACGTATATAACTTACTTAATATTGTTTTCTTTTCTTAGGAGATTTCTTTAACGAGGCCAATAATAAAACATTATTTATATGTATGGCAAAGTGACAAAAGGGTATTTTCAACAGAAATCAAAAATTTAAATACGCCAATCGTATAGCCTTTAAGAACGTGCGATCTTACCTCCAGCAATTTCTTTTTGTGAACACACTTAAAATTCCTGTAGTAAGTACACCTGAATGCTAAACAACGTTCTTCATGCTATTAGAATAAGTTCTAGATGTCGGTAGTCACAAAACACACATAGGTCTTACTTAAAGTATCTTACTATCTTACTTAACTCACTTGTACCATAAATAACTATTGTTTTTACGTATACAGCACCTTTAGTAAGCATTTATTGTGACATGACAATTTGTATAGACACTCTACAGAAAATACTTAGGCGCAACAGCAAGTAGTTTAAATGTCCCAAATTCAAGCAGAGATATAAGTGATTTTTTCCAGCTTTAATGGAACTATTGTATTTTCGAGTTAGATGTTACATTAATTAATAAGAAGGTACATTAATTAATAATTAAGCATTATAAAGGTGCTCAAATGTATTCCTAATACATGGGTGGGTGAAGGATTCTTCTTCCTATAAATTTCCTGCAATCCTCTGTAATACCCTATAAACCACTTGAATATTTGTAGTGAATATATCTTTCATCGTAAATCTTGTAACGTAATATGAGTTTGTACTTCCAGCTTAAATAAAAATTTACAGTTTGCTAATATAATTTAATTGTAATTTTTAACAGTTTGAGAAATAATTAATACCCGCATAACTTAAACATATGAAAAGCTTTAATTAATACAAACAATTTATTATTCACTTTTAAATATTATACCACTGTCAACAAACAGCATTAAATCAATTTGTTAAAGCAAGAAAAAAAATGCCTGTTCCAATAACAGGTATTTGAGTGAACAAGCTACTTTCAGATTATTTAATTTTGTGCACAAATTTTATGCATGTACAGTGTATACTACATATCAATACAGATTATATCAATTTTGCAAACAGGTTTTAAAATTAACCTACACACTGAATACATAATTAGTGGCAGTACCAGACCCGATTTTGATAACCTTTAATTAGCAATACAAAAATATATTGTTAGCGTTATAAATCAATCACATTAATAAATTATTAATAATTTTAACTGGTGGGTAAACAAAATTGTTGAATTATAATTTGAAAGCTATTGAGTATATTAGGTTAAACAAGGAACAAAGAGGAATTGTGAATAACTAAACAATTTAAACTCCAATGAACATTAGAATGATTAATCAAATTATTCTGGAAAATTTAACCAAGTTCTTGTAAATTAACTATATTAGCATATTTGCAGCAGTCGTTATTATGAGAACGGTATTATTCTGTTCTATTATTATGATTTATTTGTTTATAAGAGATTTGCAGAGAACTTGAAACTTTAGTATTCTTAAAAATACCGTTCTACTACTTTACCTTAAAACGTACCATCTGTACTCTCGCTTTTCATCAGAGAAATAAATTTTCTTCATCTAAAGCAATAATAATTATTTCTTTTCTATTAGTAAATAATGAAAAAACAATTGATATATGTCACTCTTCGGATTTTTTCAAAAATGACTCTCGTGGGCTACCTGTCGGAGATATTTAAAACCGAGCGCTTATATTAAACTTTTTAATTTACTATCAATATAAAAATGATAAAATAAATAGGAAAAATGTGCTAGTAGTGAAAAAAAATTAAACCACGGTTGAAAGGACTATTATAACTTGCATACTTATCTTTGCTATACTATCAATTCCAATAATACAGCTCGACTATCAAAAACGCCTTTTCAACCATGGTATGCAATTAGTATTAGTATCTGCTATTTATCAATGAAACCGGATTTTTACGTTTTATTGTAAACTTATGATAATAAAAAATTTAGGTCAAATGGCTTGGTTTAATCGAAAAGTCCTGGATAAAGGCCGAAGATGTTCTCCCATGACAGTTCTTACCTATATGAAGTTTATATTACTAGATTAAATAACGTATGTTGTTGTTGAGGTTTTAGTTTAATATATAGTTAATATTCTATTAAGTAAATGTTAAGTGTTAGAATATATATATTTATAAGTTGATCTAAGTTATTTTGTTAGAAAATTAATTTGTAACATCCTCATATAACATATCTAGTTTATATTGAGTAATAAAGTATTATACTATATATAACTATAATCACCTAGTTTAAGCTGATTTACAATATAATATTAGTAATATTGTGTAACTTTACGAAAAATAATAAAAACAGTAAAACATTTATCGATTTTTATTTTCATTTACTAGCATTAGGATGAAGGGAGAGAGCAAGAAGGAGAGAGTGAGGAGAGAGTAAGAAGGAGAGAGGAGAGAGCGAGAGAGTGAGAGAGGAGACTCTTTACTCCGAAATATTCATCATCATTGATGAAATTAATTGTAATAATAATAATTCTTAAATAAATATTCTATTTAAACGGTGTGTTGTTGTTGTTGTTTCATTTACTAGCATTAGGATGAAGGGAGAGAGCAAGAAGGAGAGAGGAGAGAGGAGAGAGGAGAGAGGAGAGAGGAGAGAGGAGAGAGGAGAGAGGAGAGAGGAGAGAGGAGAGAGGAGAGAGGAGAGAGGAGAGAGGAGAGAGGAGAGAGAAGAGAGGAGAGAGGAGAGAGGAGAGAGGAGAGAGGAGAGAGGAGAGAGGAGATTCTTTAATGCGACCTCTAATAGCATCAGTACATACAGGTAATACAGATTTCTTCATGACGCCCTCTAGTAATAGTACACGGGCTGCCGGTAATACAGATCCCTTCATGACGCCCTCTATTAGCATTACCTAGGTCGTCGATAATACAGATTTCTTCATGACGCCCTCTCTTATCAATACACACTAATTGTAGCATGACGCCCTCTATTGGCAGCACACAGTTTGCCGGTAATACAGATTCCCGTAATGGAGGACGGGCGTGGTCAAAATGGCGACGAGTTTCAAAATGGCCGACGTCAGCCAATCACAGAACAGCAGGCGCGGCTACCGGAGTGGGGGTAACCAATCATAGCGAAGGGGGTGGAGCTACAGGAGTGGGGGTAACCAATCACAGGCGAGGGGAGGAGCCTGGGGGGAAGGGGCGTGGCCAGAAAAAAAGGAGTGTGGTAGGACTCAGGTATCGCAATACCTACTAGAGTCTAGTAGTAAACACTAAGAAAATTCTACCTATTGACTCCACGTGGACTACATTAATTCTGATTTGTTCAATTTCCGGCGGGCGTCCTTTCGATTGGTGTACTTGATTTGCACCCTGCGAATTATAATAATATAACCTTCAGTTTTAAGAAGACACGACACTTCCGTTCAGTTGCTGGTCCGAGACACACTTCACTTCAGTTTCGATCTTTATAGAATTTAGTTACAGAGAGTCTAGCTAAAGTTTTTGCGCGGTAGCGTGCCTCGTGCCTCGGCGGGGTATAATTCTAGTCCCGTTAAGTGAATTTAGTAATTTTCCGTTTGAGTATGTTGTGATTACCGTTCGATTCGTCTATTATAAAATAACAAAGTAACTATTTAAAGTGCCGTTTAGTCTTTCGAGTTGTTCGAATAAAAATATAGTATTACAGTACCGCTTAAATATAGTTATTTTGTGATTCTTCATTTATTGAAGAATGGTTTAGTTGCCGGACATTTGTCATTAGAACTTAGTGTTAATTCCCACGTATAAGAAAAGGGGATTTTCATACCTTTACATTGGTCTTTCCGAATTATAATAATTTCCACAATTATTTTGAGCAACATTCAAGTAATTTCGAGTACCGTTCCAGTCAGAAGAATAATAAAGAATTTATTATCAAAGGCAGTTATTGCAAACAATTATGTTAAAGTTTGATGAATCTCGTTAATAACGTTCAGTTCAAACTCCAGAAGACTTCTTCCCGCATCGTTACAGTCCAGCAGTTTGTTATTGTAGCTTTGTTTAGAGCTTTTATGGTGTTTAGAGTGTCAGGTGTTTGAATCCTTCAACTTGTGAAAAGAATTGAACGAACACTACTTAGGATGATAAAAAAACTGTTAAGGTATTTAATTTTATTAATATTGTATTGTTTAGGTAATATTTAGTCATTTGGGATCACGAAATTTTATTCATTTTTTGGAATAATAACTATTTTAATTTGATGGTTTTATATTTTGAATTTGCTAATTTTCATTAATGTATAACTTCTTTGATGTGTTTTGTATGTACCCTTTTCTTTTGTTTTTAATATGCAGATTTCAAATTTAATTGACTACTTGACATAGTTTGGCTAAACGGAATGCTGATGTTTTTTGTTTTCTTTGGCTAATCAAGATCTTTTATTGTTCGATTAATGTTTTAATTAAATTAACGTCAAAATTAATAAGGAGGTTAGTTCCTTAGCTGATAACCTTTGTTTTTTCCAAATCTTATTCATGTTTTTATGAAAAACATCCTGAGCTTTGATGGCGCCCAACATATTATTATTTATTCCTGACTCCATTATTTAATTAGAAGCTTTTAGGGTTAACACCTGCGACCTGAATTAAAATTTGTAAGAAAGAGCTAAATCTCAAGCCGTCAATTTTGAGCATTTTTATATACAGTAAGTATCGTAATTTGTGTCCTAAATTTAGTCTAAGTAATGTGAATTCTTCGTTTGAAGGTTTAAGCTTTGTTTATTATTGTTATTTTCTCGTGCAGTAAAACAAGTGTTTCAACATAAATTCCGTTTTTAAGACAAATAAGAATTTTTTAACTGTTATTTAAAATTGCTATAAATATTCTTATCGTTGCATTGTCAATTTTTTATTAATTTAAGTTAATAAATTCATGTTTAAATGATCTGAAGAAAAACTTTAATTCCCTTCAATATTTTTGAGAACACTTAAATATTTGTTTGATTTGAAGTTACAATAACCTGACTTTATTCTTATTTATATGGATGTTGCTTTATTATTTTTTTATTTATTTATGTATTACACATAACACATAACAACTTCTCACTATTAAGAGGGTTGCCAAATGACAAAGTATAACATACAAAAGTGTTTAACAATAAATTAGTTTCTCGTAATAACAATTAAAGATGAATAAGTGTAACAAAATAAACATTAAAGTAACTAAAAAACTGAAATCATAATTAACATAACAATCAACTAGAATTACTTATATTACAATTATTATTAAAAGTTTTATAACAGTGATTTCGAAAAATATAAATTGATTTTTGTAATGTCACCAATCCGATGTCCTTTAAGTTCGAAATGTTTAATTTTTTAACTATTTTTAACCTAAGATTTTAATGTTGAGTAGCAGGAGGAATACGTTCCTTTCCTTCAGTGTTATTTAGCTACTGAATTTTTTTCATTTTGATTTGTTTGTTCTTACTTCTATTTAAACTAATACATAAAACAATTGAAAATTATGATATCAGCATATGTATGCCTGTCAAATAAATAAGTAAATTATAATTTTCAATTACAAAAATTATACAAAAATCTAAAATTGAATAGATAGATAGAACTGATGTTAAGGTTTTTAGGAAACTCAGTCCAAGTTCTTGTATATTTAAATTTTAAGCATATAATACTTTAACGAGACTTGATAAGACTTTTATATCTTTATGTGACATTTATTTTTAACATTATTTTAATAATAACAATAAAAGATAATATTACATAGTAACACTGCTCTGTAGTAACTGCTACAAGAACCTTCATCTAAAATTTATAACTTTTATATTTCAAATATGTACTTAATTAATAATGTTAAAATATTGTATGTGCTGACATCTATGGCGTTTTAATAGAGCTACTGATCGTGAGAAATCATTTCCACGGTAATTACTCTTCAGTTTAGATATTGTGAGTAATGAATCATTTTCATGGTTACCAGACTGTGCGAAATGTTTAATTTTCTATAGTGATCGTAGATAATTTTAACTTAAGTAATAAGGGCTGATCTTTTTACCTTCGTGTAACTTTATCTGCTAGTTAATTACCTTGGATACAATTGTGGAAACAATTTGTAACTATAGCAATTAACTTCCATATAAATTTAATAAGAGGTGTAAAGACCGGGCCTAAGAACTGTTGTTTAATTATACCTTAACTTCAAAAAATATATACATAACAGTAGGCAGTAGCAAACATTTTATTATGTAAGCGGTAAATGTATTGCGATGAACCCCAACAATAAGAGAAATAAAATATCACGCAGTAAATTTCGTTTACCCTTTTAAGCTGACTCAGATTTATATAAATAGAGCATGAGATAAAAATATTTACTTCAACCTTAATAACTCCTGTACCTGGAACGAGACTTACTACCAAAGCATTTGGACTTCTGCAGCTAAACAACAGGAACATAAACTCTGTATGAAGATAAGAACAATGGAAACTTGTATGAACATCAAATAAAAACATGAATAAATTCAAACACAGACTTTTATTTTTATTTTTGGTTAAAACAAAAATCAAAAATTCAAATTAAACACACAACACAAGTGTTTAACCAAAAAAAAATTTCAAAATTAGGAAAATCTTCCTAGAGTTTGTTCAAGTGTTTCAGGTCTTAGTTACAACCTGACAATGTGTGTTGAAACTGGTATCCACTTCAACAAGCTAACATAAAATAAATTTATCAGTCAATAAAATAATTATTTACAAATGCTAAATTGTCTTTATGATTCTTTTATTTTAAAAATTGAACCAAATCATTTTATTTTGACCAACCTTGTATATTATACATCAATAGCCACTTTCAAATTTCTTTCTACAATTGGTACTACTTCATTTATCCAAACAGCTGATTTTAAAAATTCATACTAGTCGATTCGAATCAAATCAATAATGGAAACAAAATCTTCTTAATTTAATTTAAAAAGAATCGTTCACAATTCCATATAATTATTGAAAAACGATTTAAATTTTCAGGTAACTATTTCATAAATACTTAGTTAAATTTTCGTTTGATTACAAACAAACATATGGTTATGATTTAACCTTACTTTCTTTTTAGGAAATTTTTGTACGAGTCGACGTGGATTCTATCAAAGCGTTTTATCGACTGAATTTGTTGATTTTTCCTGGCCTTTTTATACGTTTTACCAAAACAATTGAAACACAACACGAATCTTCAAAACATTTGTTCACACACACTCTCGGAAAACATGTGTTCATAATTAGCATTAATCTTAATTCTAAAAAAACAGAAATGTAGCTGACAAAATAACGATTAAAACAACACAATACACTTATAGTCTAAAATTAACATTAATTGGGAAAATTAACAAAACGGCCAACGGTTAGAAAATTTCATTAAAACTTAATTAAAAATAAAACTCATTGACTCCAGCTACACTTGCACAAGAAATGATTACATGGCTACCTAAGGTAACTCATACATATGCAGTTTAAACAGAAAAATATTTGCAATAAAAGAAAAACTCAAATGAAAAATCTGTTTGCTCGTTTTAGGAGTTCAACGATGCTATACAAGATCCTACACAAATATCAACATAAATGAAATCAAATTATACTCAAGCTTGTCCTTCATACAGTCCTCCAGGTGCTTGTATTCAAACAATGGTGAAAAATGTTCTATTAAAATAAAAAGTTGAAAAACCTCCAACATATTCAAAACATCTGATTCCCATCAATGATTAAAGCAAATCCTTTAATTACAGGAATTAGTAAGTTAGGTTAAATATTATCGAGACCTATTACGGTACTAATTTTACTATTTTTACCTGATAAAACTAACTATAATAAAGCATGTAGTCTTTAGCATAAATAAAACTACTGTCCTAGCATGGATATCCTTTCATTTGTAGCATGAATAATTATATAAGTGCTATCTGGCTAAACCCGATACCTATCTTAGCCTATTGATTATTTTTAATATGTAGTAAACTCATGAAATTTTTAAATAGATTATCCATATCATCGCAGTATATTTTATTATAACATCATATGATAGAAAATAAAGAAACTAACTAAAATAAATGTTAGTCACGTAATTTATTAGTTAAATGACTTTTATTCACGAGTTGCAATTTCAGCGTTAGAAGCATATTTCACGATCGTAGAATAAATCTCTGAAAATAACAAAAATAATTCATTTCCATGTAGTAATGAGTAGCACTAGTCTTAACTCCCTCGGGAACAACATATAATTTTAAGTATGAAACAACTAACTACTAATAATGCTAGGAAAGTTCTACAATAATTGTGCTACAATAATTGTGTCCTTCCTGACTGGACAGACTGACCAACAAGACTATAGCCGTAGATGTATAAGATTATTGATCGGTTTCTTAAGTTCAATGTTTTCTCGGCATTTAAGAAAATCTTCAGCAAATAAGTTTTAGTAACTGAAATTTATAAAATGCACTGAACTCATAATATGAAAACAAAAATCTAGCGAATTGAGCAAGTAAACACTACAATTAATTCTTGAAAATAATACATACATAAAGTGTTTTAACTTTTCTAAATGAACAACCCTTTCGTGTTTATTAATACGCTACAGTTTAATTTCAGTCTTGTAATTACTAAAAACAACATAAATGATACTACAACAACCATTTTGTAATAAACTACAAACTGTTTAATGCCACCACGAGCTGTTCGTGCCAACAAAAAGCTCCTGATATTACTTTTAGATTAGTTGGGACCTCATATTGATGACAGTAGATAAAAACATCGCGTGTCATTAGTTTTCCGATAATATCTCCTAGTGACAATAGCCCCCATAATTTAATATCTAACATATTCTCCATATTTCACAATCAATTTTTGTTAATTATACATTATAATAACAATTATTTACAATAAAAAAAGATCATTAATGTCTAACAGTCAGAAGGCATGCGAATGTAACTAATTTATCCATACGATATTACTTACTCGATACTAGCTCTTTTTTCGCTGAAACTGACAAATTATTTAATAGCACTGAAGAGCAGGAAACTCAAAGGATCGTCGAGCAGTAATCGATCTAAATGGATAAGGGTTACCATCATGCATGTTCTGACCTTAATTCGATGCCATTCATCTATCCGAATAAGAGATCTGATCGTCGGTTCATTAGATGAAGTTCATTACATAACGTTATCGCGTTTGTCTTTTAACTTTTCGATTTTGTTTTTGAAGTCGTTAGAGATGCCTTCGCCTTCATTTATATAGATATAAATTGCTCCATACTTAATCTCCTTTCTAGCACATTAAACATTGGTAGCTAGGAATTTGAAAAAATATTATTTATTATTGTGAAATAAAACGTCATCGAGTGGAATCCGTGTGTTAAAATTGATTTTCGATTTCGGAAACACTGTGTGTGGTAGTTTTCCTAAAATCAATGAAACAAGCTTGCCCGTAGACCCATGTCAGGTAATCGCTGTACCCTAATTTATTCATCATGCTCGATAGAGTTGTAACTTTATTATGGTGTGAGTTTGCCGCTCTAACTTCATCTTCAAAGAAAACGTCAAGCTTTTATACTTGGTTTCCTGAAGCAATTTCAGCAGTAAAATTAACTTACTAAAATCAGATTGTAGCTCTCCTTTGTTTTCTTATTGGATTGAGCCGATAAAAAATCTTTTAAAGATTCTCGTATTTCTTCAGTAGAAATTATTACCATTATTATTAAAGTTCACATATGCGTGTTAAAGGAACTATAGAAAACACAAAACTATTACCGTTTAAAATTAATAGTTTTTATTGTCCAAGGAGGGTTGCATGTTTTGTTGCAGCAACGCAAGTAAACAAACATTTTCATTGAGAAATCATTAAGCGCAGCTGTACGGTAAAGGTTAAACGGTTCGCACAATTTAATCTAATGTTTGCAATCTACAGTCGATAATAGCACCAAAATAACGGATAGAACATTTCCTAATTAGGGCGTATTTATTACAGTACACAAACGCTTTTAAAAACAGTAAGTAATTTAAGTGGCACTAATTGTAATTAATTATTTTTTTTTATTTCATTTATTTTTATTTATAATAGCAATACAATAAAGTGTTATGTGATTTAGAGATCCAAAGTGCTCCTGCTCATCAATGAGATGTAAATTATCCTTTTATGAATAAAATAATATGCAGTGTTTTATAAGAGAAGCTTGTAGCTTGATATAAAAAATAAGCAAGTTCACGTTTTATAATTTTTGAAATATTGAGACTGGGGCTTCGAGCATTTTAAAAGATTAGAGAAATTTTATTCAGAATATGACGGTAGCAGTCCAAAAAATGACGTGCCATCAAGGACAATTGTTTACTATCAATAATGCAATAAGCTTTTTGAAAAGAATAATAACGTATTTGTATAGTAATAATGATAAAGTCGAGTGCTATTTTGTTTTTATATTTTGTTGTCAACCTGAATTATATTAATAGACATGCAGAAAACACTTTTCGATTGTATACAGATTCGGTCACGTATTTCTGTAAATCAATGTATTATTTTTAATAAATTCTTTATAATATGGCTGTATTATATAGGAATGTACTGAGATGTCCTGATTTCATCTCATTGAAAATTTATTAATAATTATTTAAAATAATAAAAATTAAAGTAATAAAATAAAATAAAGGATAGACATGCTAGGATGTTAGGTCTATTAATCTAAAGGCTACATATTAGGTCACTGATAGATTTATCAATTTTTAAAATAGAAATCAAGAAGGATAAAATCTAATGCAAACATAACCTAAATTTTTATATGTAAAAAGGTCTAATTTTAAAAAGGATATCAATCATTTAGATTGTTTCTTGATAATACATGTTATATGCAACCCAAGTCACATATTAGGATGGTTTTTCCATTTGTCTGGAAGATTTAATTTCATCACGATCATTAACGTCGGAAGAATCTTTCTGTTTTCCTTGAGACTGACTCAGTTTCGGGCTGATATCTAACTAAAAATATGTAAATTAGGTCAATCTTGTAATGACTAATCTAGCACAATAAAATTACAAACTCTTATATAATAATACTGCGTATTTAATTTAATGAAGGTTTCGGCTTTGTTGATATGCTTCGTGTTTTACAAATATTGATTCTTATACAACTTTTCTCACCATTCTTTGAATGCAAACACTTGGAGGACTGTATGCTGGACAATTTGACTATAATTTAACTTCATTTAAGTTAATTTGAAAATGGATTTTGTATAAAGCATCGTTGGATTTATCTAATCGTAGAGAGGAATCTTAATTTGTTGTTTTCTTCTATTGTAAAGATGTTCTTATGGAAAATTTATATGTATCGATTACATAGTGTAATTATGTATTCATTTTGTAAAGGATGAAGCTGGATTTATTGAGTTTTGTGTATAATTAGGTCATAATGAGATTTGTTCATCGTCAATCGTTTTTGCTAATTATCTTCGTTATGGTAGACTTTGGAATATGAGTGTCTTACATTGTTTTAGTCGTTATTTTGCCAGCTACAATCCTATCTTTGTAGAATTAGGATCTGTGGTAATTATTATCAGCTGTGTTTGAATAGTGACGTCACGAAAAACTTTCGCGTGGCGGTTGTTTGGAATAATTGACAGAATTTTCATTTGTTTTGCCAAATCATATATAAACCCCAGCTAAAATTAACAAATTCAGTCGATCAAAAGCACTTGGAGAATCCATGCTCGGCTCGAGACACAAAATCTGTAAAATAAGTGTGGTTATGTAATCATCATATGGTTGGATGTCAACAAAGGAAAAATTCAACAAAGTTTAAAGAATAATTTAACTGAACATTTTAAAAATTAAAGAAGATTTATTTCCATTATCGTATTGAATAATCGATTGACTTACATTAATAAAATCATCTGACATAATTCAAAGCAGTAGTTCCAATATAAAAAATATTGGAGTGGATCTCATTTACTTTATATACAAGGTTGGTCAAAATAAAAGGTTTTGATTTGATTTTTCAATAACAAAATTATATAGACAATCTGAATAATTTCAGAATTGATTTTTGTTTAAAGGTTTTCAAATAATTAAATTCTTATGAATAAAACAAATTAACTTTCTTTATTAAAATTTAATTATCATACATTAAATTTATTTGAACATTTGTAAATATTTTCATTTGAGTACATTGATTGATGCCAGTTTGCTCAAGTGGAGAACTGTTATAGCCCTATGTCAGGTTATTAACGACTAATTAACACACTTGAGCAAGCTCAGGAAAGAATTTCCTATTTTACTTTATTGTTCTGTTCTGAATAATTTTGCTTTTTATTTTTCTTTGAATTTGATTTTCTTTTATTTTCATTAATAAAATTAAGACTGTGTCTTTCAATTTATCTATGTGTTTATTTGATGTGTATACAAGCATCCGCTTCTTTTTCTTTACATATTCAGAGTTTAGCTTGCTGTTGTCCAGTTGCGGAAGTCCAAGTGTCTTCATTGTAAGTTTTTTTTTCCAGGTATAAGAATCAATAAGATTTTATTATTTTAACTATTTCATGCTCTATCGGATTAACCCTGAGTTAGCCGATTGGGAAAAGGAAAAATATTGGGGTGTATTTCGGAAGATTATTATTTTAATGGTTTTTGCATTCCCTTATTAAGTTGTAAAAGCAATTGATATACTACAAATTTTATTCTGTATAAAGATTTCTTTGCAATTTTTACATAGTTATATAAGGAAATTATCTGCTAATATTCCGTAATTTGATAATAATTGTGATATAAAATTCTTGTCGCCCATTTTATTTTGAGCCTATCCAAAATATTTGCCAATAAGGTGGTCTTTTCCTGATTAAACCATTTATACTGATTATATGGTACAAAGATTTACAGGGATTGGGGACATCACCTTATACCCATCTCAATAACTATCAAGTAGAAAAACGATAAATAGAAATTTGTTTTTAGTCTTCGTTTAGAACAGTGCTATTCAACCTTTTTTGCTTGCGTGCCCCTGTATCGTAAAATTTATTTATGCGTATCCCAAACTTTAGCTAAAACCATTTAGATACATACAGAGTGTTTTACCAAACATTCGTATGGTTTGAATTTGCGATAGTATTCTTAAGATGTAATAAAAAAGCTTAAAATCTTACGTGCCTATCCTTCATAAAAATTTGTTTTTCAAAAATGAGTTTTGTGATCACTGGTTTAAAAATCATAGTTCGAGATGGATGCAGCAAATTACATTTTTTTACATGTAATTGATACATTTATGCAGCTGTTGGTAGGTGATGTTAAAGTTGGTTTTGACTACTATTTTCGTTTCGTCCTATTTAGTTTAAACTTTAGTATGTAGACCTGAACTCAATGTTAGCTAATCTTATGCACTTGAAATATGTTCATTACTTTGATCTTCCAGGTAGTGGATTTTACAGTATTGTTTTAAATTTCTGGTTTGACTATGCAAAAACTGTTTTGAACTTAACTAGATCTATGAGTAATTAATTGCTGTACTCCATGTTTAAAATATTGTATCTATAACACAAACGATAATAAACATTTATTCAGAATATTAAAGTATTTTAATTAAATTGATTAAATTCTGATTATTTTTATGTTTTTATCTAGTTATCTATTTCTTGTATTTTCCTTAGCGACGTGTTGTTTATATTTATATTACCTTTGATAATGACACCTTAGCTGTCGAAACAATATTGTCAGGTTATAATTTAATAAATATTGTGAAATTTTTCATGAATAATAATAATAATCGGTGCGTAAAGCTAGCCACTTTACCACCCTTGAGTACCGAACGGCTCAAGAATAGTAGCCTACCCTGTTATACCCCAATGCGCCTTCATGGCCTGTGAAAGGGGACTATTATTATTATTAATAATAATAATAATTGCTACAACCTATAACCTGAAACCAGGCCCCAGAAGCTATAAGCTTGTGCGGGAGGGTGGGGGCGATTATTATTATTATTATGTAGACCCACTTACAGATGGAACAGCGCAAATCCCACATTTGTGTCACAGCTAAGAAAAACTGCAGAAAACCTTAACCAGATCTGCTGGCAACAGGAATCGAACCAGGCCCGCTTGGGTGAAAGTCCAGCACGCTAGACATTACACTACCAAGGCTGTCTTGATCTTCTTTCTTCTAGTTCTAATCTTTATTTATTGCAACTTTATTTAAATGTTAGTAATAGTTATTTCTAAAAACTGCCCCGTTACATGCAAAATCGACCGTTTTAAGTTGTGGTTCCACGTGGGAAACTTAACGATAAATAAAAAAAATTATTTAAAATTGTGTAAACTCACACGAGGAGGCGCTTATAGGCAACCATAGTTTTATGTGAATTAGCCAAACTTTCCATTTTCCCATGCCCAAACAGAATTTTCATTAAGAACTTTTTTCAGTAGGGCCTTCGTAATGTAACTTAAGTCACTTCGTTTTTGTAATGGTTACAGGTGATTTCTGTTTATAAATACGCATCTTTTGACATATCTAGCAAATATCTGACGTCATCATCTCAAAATCGTGACAGGTTTTTTAATTCTATATCTAACCATCCCAATTAATTAACTATCTTAATTAATTGAAATGTACAAGGCACTAAAATAGCTAAATATAATGCAATATAAATTCATCAAGATTTTTGTAAATTATTGAAATAAAAGCAAATATGGTAATAGCCGACCCTAAATACAAAAGTATCTGTTTTTCTAGTTTTTTCTTACAGAATTTAGATGTTTATTTAAAAGAAATTAAAGTTTTTAGAACTTTGAAAAGAAATAGAAAACGACCTGTCAAGATTTTGCCCAAAAATTGACTGTTTACGAAATAATTAATTTATTCCATATTTTATATGCCACAAACACCCATTTTTAGATTTACTTGAAGCAAGCCTAATTTTTCATCTTCATTTTCGTTATTATAGAATTTTAGAAATGTTAAATTATTATAAAATCAAAATGACGGACTACAAATGGAGGACTCATAATGGATATTTTCTACTCGTTTCTGTATATCTGATGTATATAATGTCTTTATATAGGTTCTCGGCGTAGCTGAATATGAATTTGAAATCAAAATTTAAACTGAAAGACACAAACTGGTGGTTTTTGTTTCATTTATTAGTATATAAAAAGTTAGTAGTTTCAGCTGTTTCTTTTCTTTCTGTTTTCTGCAGTTACTTCCATCGCTTCATTAAATTCACCTCGCCAAACTTGCAAAACTTAATTTACTTTTCTACGTTTTTTTTTCTAAAGCTAAATAAAGTTACATTTCAAAGAGAGGTTGATGAAATTATACTCGAACAAAAATATGATGGCCTACGTTAGATTTGATTCTGTATCATCCATATCAATATTTGTTTTTAATAAATTGTTATTTTGTTTTCTTTTTTTCATCAGTCGCTATGAAAATTTGTATAGGCGAAAGGTATTCATTCCATCACATCAAAATATTTGTTGCCATCATTTCTGATGTGGTATTTTTAATTCTAGTGCATTTTTTCTAAAATAAAAGCTGAACTAAATGATTCATGAGAAATAATAAAACATTAATGTCATAAAAATTTATTTATACAACTCTTTTTGTTTAGTGCCTGTGGACATTACTCTGTACCCAAACGGGGTTGGACTGCGAGCAAAACACTGCAAAATTATTTTTTTATTTTTCGCAAAATAAGTCTTAAAAGGAAAAACGCAAATACTTCAATTACACTATCCCAAAATTTAAAATATAAAAAAACGTAATTTGCTGTATAGTATTTAAATTGAAGTATGTACTTGAAAATTGATCTGTATAATGTTACAATTTTAAACTACCTTATTCATAAGCAGTTTTAGTTCCTTTCTATTTATTTATTATTCACTTTGATGTATTATATAAAGTAAAATTTTGACTAATAAAGCTAAAACTAAAACGAAAAGTGCGCAAAAAATATAAACCTTTATCAAACACGACACCTGAGGCTGGCTGCTCTGATATATTTTTTTATGACAAAAAGAACCTGTGTCCTACGGCAGATTAATTTTGTATTAGTCAACCGTAATACTGAACTTTATATACACATTGGAAATCTAGGCTTGATATAGACAAATAAATGCGTTCATAAAAATGGTAGTAGGAGAATGGAATGATGCGGTAACGTAACGCTAGTTGTACCAGGGCCATATTGAATATTTAAAAGATAATTCGCGTTTCGATATCTTAAAATGTGAAGATTATAACAACCAAAATATTTTTCTTTTAAAAATAAAACATGCTGCATGTTAACCAAATTTGTTTGTTTGTCTTTAGTGATTATAATTAGTAGAAACACCAAAGAAGTACTTTGTGCGTCTAAGCTCAGCAATTACTGGCATTATTGTGAATGCGAAGAAAATATCACTTTAGATTTATCACCTGACGTGATATCGTCGCCGGCCGAATAGTATCTGGCGTATGTCGCAAAATACTTAATTTAGTGATAGAGGCCTACTGGTCCTCTTTAGTGCGGTATATAGTGACAAACTTTATTGAACACTACCATCAATAGCAATTAATGCTGAACTGGTAAAAATAATGCTAAAGAAGAAGAAATACTTAGTTAATAATGTGTGTGTTGATGGTAGGGAGAATAGTCGAGATTCCTTCTTTACCGTAATCATCTCACTATCCCACTCTCGTTTTTTATGAACGCTTTTATATCCCTATACCAAGCCTATCCATTTCCAATCTGTATATAAGCTTCTTAAGACAAAGGGAACCTTAACTTATTAACACACATTAACTTAGAAAATTTTTCCAGGAGAGGCAAAAATAGGAAGTATACCCAAAAGGGTGTTTTGAAGCTTTTATTTTGTTATTGGGTCATATAAATAATATCTAAGTAGTAAAAGCCTTTGCTACGTTTTATTCATGTGATTCATTATTCCTTGATCCTATATTAGCCTTAGCTCTATATAATCTTGACCTCGTTTAATCGCAGATTAACCTTAAAAATGCTTGAAGAAAGTCAATCTTTACAGGAAAATAACCTTTTAAAATCAGAAAACCTAACGACTACCAATGCAGTAAGACTGGTAAGCGGGTCCTACGGCTTAAGGAGCCTTCTAAGGCACGGCCACCTGCGGCCAAGCATAGCGGTTTCCGTACCGCTACAGGGGTGATCCGTTCAACTGTAACGATATATTTTCTATCCGTCTCAAATATGTGTAATTTTGCATGTGTACTCATCGAGAAATCTAAAGTCCGGTCCTGCAAATCTAAATTTTATTTGTAGTTAAAATTCTGTTCGTATTTGATATAAACATATTAACAAAGCAACATCTTAAAAGGTCGTTTTTGAACTCCCATAGAACTAGAAGACGTTGGAGCAATAAATTATGTCTTTAGTGTTTTGTTTATTCACGTGGCATTTGTAAAATTGGCTGCGTTGCTAAAATCTCGACTAACAAAGTCTGTGGTGTACCTAACTTTCTATATAATTTTAATCATGTTGTTTTGCGTTTCTTGAATTCATCATAAAAAAATAATCATAAATTTCCCATTGTCTGAAAAATAACACCCAACACGTGTTTGTGGACCCTGTCTGATTATTTGCGTCTAAACTTGAATTTGCGATGTGTCAGCGGGTTCTCGTCTCAACAGGCTGGCGTGCTTGTTTCCGTTTTCGCGCCAGTACACAATTCTTAGTTTGGTTCATTAGGACCAGAATCTCGTATAAACGTTAGTAAAATCACCTTTGTCGACTCCACGTGGACAAATTCTTGAGAGATTTTGATTTGCTCCGACAGGATGATACGGGTTTTTGATTGGTCCGGCTCGATTTGCATCCCCAGCGAAAAAACATTTCCTCCCGCGACAAGAGATCACGTAAAATTTTTAAGACAGATTCGAGGTTTAGTTCCCATACAGTTTGGTCGACACTTGCCTCTGAGTTGCGGTCCAGACAACACACTTGCCTTAAAGTGAGCTTCCGATATAGTTCAGTTTCGATCTTTATAGGATACTGTTGCATATAGACCGGTTAAAGTTTTTGTTCGGCGTGCCTTGGGCCTCGGCAAGGTACAAATATACATCCCGTTAAGTGAATTTAACAATTTTCCGTTTGAGTATGTGTTAGTACCGTTCAATTTGTTTATTATAAAATAACAAATTAACTATGTAAAGTGCCGTTTAGTTTTTCGAATTGTTCGAATAAAAATACAGTTTTACAGTACCGCTTAACCACAGTTATTTTGTGATTCTTCATTTATTGAAGAATGGTTTAGTTGCCGGACATTTGTTAGTAGAACTCAGTGTTAATTCCCATGTTTAAGAAAAGGGTATTTTCATACCGTTATATTGTTCTTGCCGAATCATAATAATTTCAACAATTATTTTGAGAAACATTCAAGTAATTTTGAGTACCGTTCCAGTCAGAAGAATAATAATGAATTTAATATCGAAGGCAGTTATTGCAAAAAACAGTTGAGCTGAAGTTTAATGAATCTCGTTAATAACATTTAGTTCAAAATCCAGAAGATTTCTTCCCGCATCGTTACGCCAGCAGTTTGTTATTGTAGCTTTGTTTAAAGCTTTTAAGGTGTGTGATTGTCAAGAGTTCGAATCCTTCAACTTGTGAAAGGAACTTTGGTTTGAACACTTCTATACGATAAAATATGGCTAAGGTATTTAATTTTATTAATATTGTATTGTTAGGTAAAATTTAATCATTTGGGATCCCGAAATTTTATTCATTTTTGGAACAATATCTAATTTAAATTGATGGTTTTATATTTTGAATTTACAAATTTTCATTATTGTATAACTATATTTTGATGTGTTTTGTATTTTGAATTTGCTATTTTTTTATTACTGTGTAATTATTTTGATTTGCATTGTATGTATCATTTTCTTTTGTTTTAATATACAGATTTCAAATTTAATTGATTACTTGGCATAGTTTGGCTAAACGGACTGCTGATGTTTTTTGTTTTCTTTGGCTAATCAAGGTCTTTTATTGTTTGATTAATGTTTTAATTAAATTAACGTCAAAATTAATAAGGAGGTTGGTTCCTTAGCTAATAACCTTCGCTTTTTCTAAATTTCATTCATGTTTTATAAAAAACATCCTCAGCTTTGGTGGCGCCCAACATATTATTATTTATTCCTGAATCCATTATTTAATTAAAAGCTTTTAGAGTTAACACCTGCGACCTGAATTAAAATTTGTAAGAAAGAGCTAAATCTCAAGCCGGCAATTTTGAGCATTTTGATATACAGTAAGTATTCTGAGTAATTTGTATTCTTCGTTTGAAGTTTAAGCTTTGTGTATTGTCATTTTACCGTAGAGAAAAACTTATGTTTCAATTGTCGCCCAATCGCGGGGCATTTTGTTGTTTATTTAGTTTGGTTAAAAAACGTATGTTTCAATTGACGGTCCAACGTTGGCCTTGATTTTTACTATGTTTCACAGCGTAACACTGTAATACCGTGCCAGATATTCACAGAGCTAAGCCATGTAACCGTCAATTCATAATTGAAGCTGCCCTTTATGTTTGAAAATAAATGAACACTAATCTTAAATAGTTTTTTAACCATCTATAAGACTTCCGGCTAGCTTAAGCTTGAGTGTTAGCGAAAGTTATAGATTGCCGATTGAGCCGATACTTAATTTGAATAAATTTAAAAATAAATTTCATTAATTTTTAATTTAAAAGAACGATTGCAGTATTAAAGGCGGTGTTGTACAAAAGAACGTTAAAACGCGCCAAATTAGATAAATATTGTACTTTATTCAAAGTCATTGAGTGGCGCAGTTTATTTCACGCCTGCACTACGAGGGAACCAACTGCTAGGATCATATATCGCCCAACTAGCATTAAAAAACAAATCACACTCTCACACAGTTAAAGAAGCCGAATTATTAATTTGAAAAATCCTGTAGCCTCAAATAGGATTTCAATCCACGGCCTTTTAAATGCTATCAGTAGGCTAACACCACTCGTCTACCGCCGGCTCTAAAAGTAAACTTTTCTTAGAAACATCATCATTAATGAACGTAATTATTTATATATTTTAAAATAATAAATGTTCAATTTGAACCTCAAGGTCATGTGTAAGGACAAGTAATAATACTTAAAATGCAAAAATACATTTGTATGATTAAACCATATGCGAATAAAATAGCACTGCAAATAAACATTTAAACATTGAGCGTTTTATTGAACAAAGAAAAATAGTAATAGTAAACATACAGCTATTTATTTTAATATTACAAAAATTAAATTTAAAGAAAACAGCTATAGGGATTTACCATAGGTTGTTAGGCAAGCAGCTAACAACAATGAATATTTGCTTTACTCTAATTATTACTTGTTTAACACGCATAACACCAAGATTGTGTCGTTAAATCCCGTGTTTCATAATGTCAACATTACGCCCTTACAAAACATTACAAACAAAAGCCAAAATTGAAGTTTAACATTTAATGAAAGTAAAGTAAATTCTATTTTTCATTTCCTTTTTTTTATTACTACGTTCCCTACTGAAAGATGTTAGTTAGAACCTATATAAGCAGAAGATAAATAGATGTAGGGGAAGGTCCCAGGCAACTAAGCCGCAACGTATAAGAAAAACCGTTTTTGATAAAAAATTAAGCAATACCTAACTTTGTTGTGTATGCTTGAGCAATATTTCATTAGAGGTGGCGGCGTAGTACAATTCTACAGGAACTTTATTTTGTTTGTGTAATATTACAATGAGTTCGATAATATTTGTGTACTTAACCATTTTCAAAGAATTCGATTATTATTTTGTGCAGGTCGCAAATTACTATAAAATTACTATATAGTGTATATGGATACATTTTCCTACGGCTAACTTTTTAAATAATAACAATGTTTTTTTTTGGATTCTTAAACAAATGATATTATTTATTTAGCAATATTTATTCATACAGTAGAAAAGAAAAATATTTACTTCTACGCCGAAGATATTTAATTTTACATATTTATGAGACTTCTAAATCAACTTATGTAAATGCAAAGAAAATGTATATAAACTTTTGTTTATTATTTTCTCAGGTACTGTATATTTCTAGATGTATGCTTTTGTCGTTCGCAACATAAGCAATCATATACTAAAAATGACATTCTAGTTGCTTCTGTTTTCTACGACTATACAAATGAGCTAATATTTCAAAGGGACTTAGCTCTTAGAAAAAGCCGCACTACAATTACCAGCTGAGGCATACAAATGTTTGGATAACCCCCAAATGAGATACATATTATAATGCTAAATATTTTCCGGTATCTAATCTAGATCCTCCAAGCTGGCGCTCCTTTAATTTATTATACTACGTGGCGGAATACTGTATATTGTTAGTATAATTATAACTAGAGCGATTCATTAAAATCCGAGAAGCTGAATTATTTCCTTCCTCGTGTGACATTAACTGATGAACAGGTTAAATCAGCAGTTTTATGCCTTTCGCCTCATTTGAACAATACTCAATTATTAATTTAAAAAACCTATAAATCACATTACGAAAATTTTATTAAGACTATAAAGCTTAAGTTTAACACATAGTTAACAATTTAGTCTGTTTAAAAATTTGTATACTCAATTACTTTTATGTAGTGCTAGACTACTGTAGAACAAAAAGAAAATAGCGTAGGAGAGTTGCGAAAGAGGTAAAAGTAGTTTCCGGTTTTATACGTGAGGATGTTCTTGCTACTGTGAATCCTAGTTTTATGTTTCTCTATTATAGCTTAGATTTTTATGAGTGAAACCTAATTTTACGAAAGTCTCGTATAAAAGTTGTGATGAATTATGTCATATCTTACCGTGTACTACTCATGTCTATATTATGTACAAATAGATAAGCTTGTAAATGTGTTTATCTTTGCAATTTACAGTCCTGTAACTCGTTTAGAATAGCTTTTACTCTGTTGGAGTATATAGACAGAAAAGCACACCAATTTTACTATTTTTACAAAAATATCCAAGTCGGCGCAGTTAAGTATTTATTACATGCAACATAACAATAATTAAAACAGTTTTAGTTTTCATGTGATCAATTTTCGCTAATCATGTAAGTGTGTTTTAAACAACTTTTTAAATTAACTTGGAACTTATAATTAGTTAATGTTTGCAATAAACCTGCTGTATACTATATAGTAAAGTTTTAAACAGCCAAAGATAAGTATCAAGTAAGCACCTCTTTTTTTAAGACACCATGGAATTCCTCTCACTGTTGCTATCTACGCAATAACACCACCAATCTGAAAGGTACAGTTTTTGTTTAAATTAATTTAGTGGTAAAACGTTGAGTTTGAACTTTTATGTATGAGAATAGGAAAAATAGCGAATAGCAATGCATCTGAAGAAGAAAGATATCACCGCATACACAGACTACTGCTGCCAGAGAATTGTTCAGCGTAGCTAGAGAATCTATCTATCTTGCAGATTGTAGATGAATTTATTTGGCAAATTGTGTTTTCTAAATAAATACTTCCAAGAATTCTAGTGTTTAAATCAATAAGTATGGGTCATAACAATTGACGACGAGAAGCAATGAGATTATTGTAACTAAAGCAAGGCTCTTGGAAAGGTTCAATCGCTAAATTTTAAACACAATGTGATTTTTAAATCTTAATACTCCGAAATTGAACCAAGAAAACTGGAAAAATATTTACATAGCAACATTTTAAAAAGGGTCACGTTTTTATAGCGATACATACAAAGGAAAAGTCGAAAAACGTTAGAAGAGCTGAAAAATACAGATGCCCTAATTAACAATTATAGAGAACCGCATGCCGGCTGAACGTCAGCGAAAATAATCCACTGCATCACTGACAAACGCTTGTAATTGTGAACCACTTCGCCTGTAGTGATAATTAAGTGTCATTGTGAGTATCTTTTCTACATTATTTTGGATATTGAAGAAGAGCTTTTATGGAAAACCCCAATTTAATTGTTACTCGGAAATTGCAGTAAGTATATAACCCACAATGAATATGAAACTATCGCATATAAAGTAAATTAATTTAAAGCAAAATAAAAAAATCATGTTCCGAGTTTTACTACGATGCTTCAAACTAAGCAAGCGGAGCAGTATTAAGAAAATGACTCGACGATACAGAAAAAATGTTCGTCCATCCATTGGAGTGAAACTATCTTCCACAATCTTTTACCAACATTTTTAACGTTTTAACATAATTACTGATCATCCACCATTAATTTGTCTATTTAAAATGAAACAACCAAGTTTGACTTGTGCGATGAATTTTGAAATTGGAACAATATATAATTTAATTTCTAATATTATGAATTAATAAAGTGCTAAAAGCGACCCTTAAACGTTATTATTTTCCAAAAGTTTTTGAACAGAATAAGAGAATTATAAGTCAATTCAAAATTAGTCAGAAGCCAAAATATGAAAGATCACAATCAATCATTTGTACCCGAATTAACTGAAACCAGATCTGGGCCTTTTGAAACAGTTAGTATTGATATATTTTTATTAAACACATTTTTAATACATCTATTAAAATTTTCTTAAAATAATTCACTCAACACAAAATCTCAGCGATAGAATAAGAAAACTTGATCAACCTTAAATTCCACATCGATCCTTAAAATTGCAAATTGTGCATTTCGACAAATTTGAAATCGAATCATTACTAAAGTCTGACACTGGAGGGTAAGGCAACTAAGTAATGTACTTCAAGGTAAAGGTTTCTCAAGTTGTGAAACGTTTACTTTACTTTATCCTAATAATGCCCCGCGATTGGGCACCAATTGAAACGCTTAAAACTCACAAACTAATAATAATAATAATAAAATTATACTTACGTTAAAAAATGCTCAAGATTACCACGGCTTAAGATTTAGCTCTATCTTACAAATTTTAATTTAAGGTCGCAGGTATTGGTTCTGCAGTTGTCTTATTTGTAAAAGGAGTAGATAAAGGTTTCAGAACTCAAATAAATACACTAAAAGGGCACCATCTGATTATGAAATTTAATAACATTAATTAAGCCAGAAAAGATATTGAATTCACTAATCATAAATGAACTCAAATTTACCAGGTTTTTGAACAAAAATTTTGTTATACTTTTTAGTATCAACAAAACTACATTTATTCAGAACTGATAAAAATTACCGTTACAGTTGATTATTGTTTATTTACAGTTTTCTGTTTTTTACGCTGTTTATTAAAAACTATTAGAGAAACAGAACAAAACTAATAACGAAAAGTTATATACAAACCTTTTAAAAGGCTCCATTTCCACAGATTTAAATAAAAAAAAGATATTAATCAACAAGATATTAAATTCCTTTATTTGATTTCTGCTTTACTGTATAAACCTTAGATTTATTTTAAGAAAAAAAATCAGTTCTCCACAATCTTTCAAGAAAATAAATCATAATTAAACTTATTTCAAAGGTTTTGTGACAGTTGAAAAGAAACTTTTACAATTTTTAAAGCAGCAGAGAAGAAGAGAATTAAAAATTAAAATTTCAATTTTGAAAAAGTTAATATCAACCTTTTATGTTATTTATTCATTCATCACGTTTTCTGCTGTAACATTTTAAAATTTTTCTATTTCTCCTTTTTAAAAGTACATAAAAGAAGGTGAATATAGGTCAAGCGCATCCCGCGGACCTTAACAAAAGGACACTACTACATCTTTGTAATCATGCCTTGAATAACTAAAACGATTCCTAGCATTTTTATGCCGGCAGTATCTTAATGTAAACAGCTATAACAGTTGAAAGGATAACAATTAGAACAATGTTACAGCGAGCTTTTGGAAATAATTCGATTTGTAGGAAAATTTCACCCGTTTTTTGTTAATCAGTGAGGGTATTTCACTAATGAACAGACAAAGCAAAATCACACGAAATCGTGCAAAATCAAAATCACAATGAAATGAATATTTAATAAAATGGTTTTTGCATCCATTAATAATGAAGAGAGGTAATTTAAATAAAGGAACGTCGTGTCCACTGGTAATGAATAAGGATTTAATAGGAGATTGGAGTTATGTAACGAGAAATTTAGTAGCACATTCCTCTAGGGAATGGGATAGGCTCATATTCAGGTTTGCACGAACAATTTGTGATCCAAAGCACGGAAGTAATTCTCTACGTGGAAAGCCATTAGTATTGTGGAAAGACTTAACGCCGAAAAGCTTCCCGCTTTAGGTGCGAAATACGAGAATTAAATTGACACAGAACTATTTCGAATGATGGTTTTTCTGAAGTGCGTGCTTGAATTGGTGTCTTTTTTCCAGTGTGATTCGTATTTAAAAGGAATTTTAATCACAGTATGGATTTGTGGTTTTCTTGTACGCAAAAGCGTTTTTTATGAACATTTCCCTTCAACCTTAAAAGCAATACGTTTCTGAAAGAATTTTCTTAACGCTGCAGCACTTATGCTTGATCTTGCTAATAATAATGGAAATAAAAATTTTCTTGCGAATTCCAGCATTCTTTATATAAGAACATTCGGTTCAGGATTGTAGGTATTTCTTTTGCTTTTGTAACCAATGCATTAAAGAAATGTTAATCTCGAGTTCAAGTTAATCTCTGTTTCAGTTCTCTAAGTATGTAAACGTGTAGTCATTTGTAAAATGCAGGTGCCGAGAGAGAACAGACTCGCCAGAAACTAAACTTATCAGTTACGTTGTGATAATTCGACTCAAACTTTTAAGATAAAATAGCTTGGTTTTCGAGTTTATTTATATTCAAGTTATTCTTCTCTATACTAAAGTATATTCGAAACGCATATAGCTATTGCCTATAAAGGGTGTCCCACAATGCTGTTTACACGCAATATCTCCCTTATTTGAGAAGATAAAGAGATCAACCAAAAACTATTGTGAATGACTGAAAATGGACCTTCAGAAAACATCCTTAAAGGCTCGTTGCATAGCAACGTTTAAGAGATCATGCCAACTTGATTAATTTTTCAAATTGCACCCTCTGTTTTTTCACGAAAATGTATTCTTAACTTCATTCTGCATACGTCAGTATGGTATGCCTTACTTAATTATCTAATGTGCATTTAGGGATTGATAAAAATATTTTTTTATAATTTGAATTTTTCTTAAACTTAAAACAAATGCTCAAAATGCCCTCCTGTGGGCTCTACACGGGCTTTAAAGTGCCTCAGTAGTTCCCTTGTAGACACGGCTCTAATCATATTTTTTGAATAAATAATTTAGTTAGTGAAGATGGAGTGTACAATTAATAAAAACTATTTTTTTCAACCCCTCAATGCACATTAGATAATTAAGTAAGGCATACTACCGTATGCAGAATGAAGTGAAGAATACATTTCCGTGAAAAAAAACAGAGGGTGCAATTTGAAAAATTAATTAAGTTGGCATGATCTCTTAAACGTTGCTAAGCAACCAGCGTTTAAGGATGTTTTCTGAATGTCCATTTTGAGTCAGTCACAATAGTTTTTGGTTGATTTCTTTATCTTTTCAAATAAGAGAGATATTGCGTGTAAACAGCGTTGTGAGACACCCTGTATATACCTCTGTCCGCATTCAAGACCTTTGACTGTATCAACAACCGCCTTTATTCTACTAAAAAAAAGTAAGTTAGTCTTTTTTGGAGTATCTGGTGGAGCCTCCTGGGGCCTGGTCTACGAGAGAGACCCATTTTCAAATTATCGCGAAAATAAGTTTATGCGGAGTGAATTGGAATAGTTTTATATTGTGTTGTTGAAAATATTTTTATTCATAATAACTATGTCGAGTACGGTATGGTTCTTCTCCGTTTATAAATCAAGAGATATTTTTATCTTGTAAGGAATATTTCTTTATTGTTTTATAAGTCAATAAAAAATTATGTTTTGGGTTACTTTTATTCGAGGATTTTGCAAACCCCTGGTTAGCCTTCTGTTTCAGGAGACATACGAAGGTTGAGTCGACCGTAAATAGGGTCGTATTGGTGGACCAGGGCCATAACTGTTATATAGCTATCAACTAATAAAGAACCCAAGATACCATTGGTAACAGCATTCGTTGCAACCGGGACAAGGATGATAGATGATAATTGTGGCAGGAGTAATTGACCTTTCATGGTTGAATTCTCAAGATTAGCTCTGTCCTGCAACTTCAACTTTGACTTCTGTCAAAGGTTAGTTCCAGATTCTGCCTCTTAGCATGTGCATATGACAGTGGGATTACCATGGATTAATGCACCTTACTGAGCTTAAATCCTCGGAGTGCATACAAACGGATTTTGTTACATCCGATGTGACATAAGTATTATAGAACCAACCCCTTTACCCCACCCCGTACCCAAATGCTAACAAACTTTCATAATTTTCTGGGTTAAATAATTGCTATGGGCGGAAAAACAAGACGGAATTTGTCATCTATGATTTTAGAAAATACAAAACCACATACAACTAAGCTACATCTCGTGACATCGAAAGTGACTTTCTTTTAGTTAAAAACGTTAAAAAAAGTATCGTTCGGTGTACCAAATTTCGAGCAAGAAATAATGTACCAAACGATGTACCAAATAATTTTAAATTATTTAAAAGTTCTTCTTCTAAAGTTTTTACAAGAAAGCTTACAAATTGTTATGGCTTAAAAATTTTAATTTAGTTCTCAAGCATAAGTGGTTGCTTATGTAACGATTTTTAGAATTATTGGTTGGCATCTTATCTATGTCACTAAATTTTTCACATTTTCTGTTCCTTTTAGATAGCGACAAACTTTTCTACTGCTTTTAGTAGGTGATATACATATTTTATAAGGTTCTGAGTTTTGCTCTACTAGGATTCATAAGCCTTTGAAAATTGCGAGAATTTTTCCGTCTTCTCCTGCTGCGAACAATGATATTTTATAACCAATATCTTCGACTTGGTTTTTGAAGCATATGTCTTATGCAATTACACCATATAATAATTGAAATAAAAAATGAAGCTTCATAGTATTTACTTGACTCCTTTTTTCTTGTTATTAAATACAAAATCTTATTTTAGAACAAAGAACAATTTTCAAGCATGAACTATTAATGCACTATTAAGCATGAATATTAACACTTTTTAACAATATAAGGATTTACAAAAATTACATCGCCAAAGAAACAATGTTTTTTTTAATTTACAGAAAACCAGATCAACATATAACATGTTATGGCTGTGTTAAACGAGCATTGAAATAAATGTATTGGTGGGCATTAATGACTGTGGAGGTATGTAGCTCCTCGAAGTTTGGGTGTGTTAATCTATTTTATTCAACCGTGTGGGAACAATGGGTATTGGTTATCGTCATTCCAAATACAAATCTTGAGGTAGGCGTCTTTAAGTCTGACGTGGATATTTCTTCTCCCTAGCTGTTGGACTATGGTGTTATCTGTAGTATTCAGTTTCGTAAGAAGATTTTTAGTTAAATTGCGAATACATTCTTCAATCTGCATTATTCCGAGTTCGTAGTGTATTTGGCGATTTCTCATATACCATGGCGCATTAATAACGATTCTAAGTACCCTCTTTTGGAATTTTTGAAGTTTGTTTATGTTGGTTCTGAAGGTCGTACACCATATGGGGCATGCATACGTTAGGATTGGTCTTAGAAGTGTTTTGTATAACAGTATGCCACATTCGTGTCGTAGGGAGGATTTACGATTTAAGAGAGGATATAACTGCTTTAGCCTGGAGTAGGCAGTATTTAGTTTATTATTAACGTGGAAGCTCCAGGTTAAACGAGTGTCAAGATGCATGCCCAGGTACTTGATGGCTTCTTTCGAGTCGTTCCAAGGAACATCCATACCAGAGAGCTGTAGATTAGGGTGATCCTTTATGCGTTTCAGGGTGAAGATTTTTGCTGCACATTTCGTGGGGTTTAAGGATATACACCATTTCGTAAACCATTTACTAATAATGTTGATGGCAAGTTGCAGTCTTCTAATTGCTACAGTAAGATCTGTATGTTGGGTTATAATAATTGTATCGTCTGCAAAAAGGGCTAATTTACATGAATCAGGTATTGGGATATCGTGGATAAAGATGTTAAACAGGGTAGGACCGAGCACACTCCCTTGAGGGACTCCGGCGTGGATGTGTTGAGATGATGATAATGTCGCGTTGATACGAACTGCAAAAGACCTGTTTTCGAGAAAGGAGTAAAGTATTGCTTTGATGTAGCCGGAAAGATTTAATTGTAGTAATTTATAGATTAGTCCTTCGGTCCAGACCCTGTCGAATGCCTGGGTAATGTCGAGAAAGATTGCAACTGTGAACTGTTTATTTTCATACACTTCTTCTATGGTTTCCGTCACGCGAAGTAACTGTTGCACTGTGGAGAGATTTTTCCGAAACCCAAACTGAAATTCTGGAATTATATGATTATCTTCTAATGTGGTATGTAATCTGTGAATTATAACTTTTTCAAGCAGTTTGGAGAATACGGGTAAAAGGCTTATTGGGCGATAGCTGTTACAATCACCTTTGGGTTTCCCAGGTTTGTGAAATACAATGATGTTGGCGTGCTTCCAGGCAGTAGGAAAGTATCCCAGTCGCAGTCAGGCATTGAAGATTGTAGTTAAGAAGACTATTGCCTTAAACGGTAAATTTTTTTAATATAGCGTTATTGATCAAGTCATATACAGGAGACTTTCTTAAGGCCAGGGTTTCAATGTAAGTTAAGATTTCATTTGGAGTAGCAGGTTGATTGAAGTCTACTGGGATTGGTAAGTGAGTTTCATTATAGCTGGTGACAGTTTGTGTGAAATTGCGGTTAGAGTTTGAGATCACTGGGGTAAATCTTTGTTTAAGATGGTTTGCGAACAGATCTGCTTTATCTTCGTCGCTGCTATGTATAGTGCCGTCTGTTGCGGTGATGTTAGGTATTATTTCACCTTGTTTGGTTAGACGCTTCGTAGCTTTCCAAATTTCTTGGCCATTGGAATTTAGATTTTCAACATACTTTTGGTATTCGGTAATTTTATAACTGTCAATTTCCCTCCTGATTTGATGAGAGAGATTATTAAGTCGATTTTTAGTTCGAGGGTCTCTGGTTGCTTGCCATTCACGTCTTATTCTGCTCTTTTGTTTAATTAAGTCCAAAATATGTTGTGGTGTAATTTTTGAACGATAATTAGATTTTCTTGGATTTTGATAGGGTTTGGTTGCTGCATGACGCTTCTTTCGTACAATTGGTAAGTTTTTCAACACTATCGTCAATATCTTGCTGATTTGTGATTATAGGAATAGTTACAGTATCATCAAGTTTTTCTTGGAATGTTTTCCAGTTAACATAACCTTGAGTTAATCTAGGTAGTGAAGGTCTAGCAAGCGAGGCAGTTGTAAATGAGATTAGCACAGGTAAGTGATCTGAATCGAGTTCGGATAAAACATTTTGTTGAAGAGGAGTTATAAAATTTTTAATTACTATTATGTCAAGGATGTCGGGTTCATGGTCGATCCTGTAGGGATAGTAGGTATAGTCGGGAGGAGCTTCAATTTGTAACTGATGTCTGGTTGCATATTCGTTCAATTTTATGCCATTGGGATTATTTACTCGATAGCCCCAGAGAGTATTTTTACTATTTAAATCTCCAACGAGGAGAGTAGGTGAGTTTGAATTAAATATACTAATTATGTCTTCTTCGCTCAGAGTTTTGGTCGGCTGCTTGTAGCCGCTGATTATTCTAATAGGCTGAGAATTAGAAGGAGCTATGGTAATAGATACTGTTTTAAGACTGGTTGTATGTATATCAATGGGCGTATTATATAATAAGTGTTGTTTAATAATAACGGCAACACCCCCCCAGGCAATCTGAGATGGTCAATCTTTTCGGAAAATGTTGTAGCCACTAATACGAAACAATTCTTCTTTGGAGAGATGTGTTTCAGTTATGCATGCGATGTCAATGTTGTGTCTGGTAAGGAATGAAACGAAAAGGGATCTTTTAGACCATTGGCATTCCAATTTAGGAGTGTTAAATTTTTTAGAGATTTTGGTTGATTAGCCATTGATAATACTAGGAAGGATGTTTTGTATTAGGAAGGATTTGATTTTAGGTAAATAAGGGATTATTAGTTGTTGGACTATTTGAAGGATAATTTCTACTATAGAGGAAGAGGAGTTATTGGAAGTAGTGTTAATATGTTGAGGTTCAGTTTGAGTATTTGTGTTAGGATTGTTGAGTGGATTTGGTGTAGCTGTATTTTGTTGTCGATTATCTTGCCGAAGTAGTGGATTATTTTGTGTTCTCCATGCATTCCTGATTGGAATACGTGCTTGTAGAAGCTGTTTGTGATGTGGACAACCCCGATAACTAGCTGGGTGAGCTCCACCACAATTACGCGGTGGGGAGGGTCATTAGGTTGTTTGCTACAGGCATATGGAGCGTGATCTTTACATTTAACGCATCGTGGTTTTACTGCACAATAATTCTTCGTATGTCCAAATCGTTGACATTTATGGCATTGCGGGATAGCAGATGGTTTTTTTCTTGCTTCGACTGTTACAGTAGAATGATACAGTGTTGTTATTTTATTAATTTCGTTCGCTGTTTCACTTGCCGTTAGGACAACTCCGCAGATGGGAAATGGTTTTTTTTCTTTGTTTAGAAGTCTGGTAACAGATTGTACTGGTAGTTGCTTATCCATGAGTTCTTGTTTTATGTCATCATCGGGGATAGATATGGGGACATTTTTAATTACTACTGATAACGGTTTTGTATTTGGATCTTGAAATGTGTGAAATTCAATATTATTGTCTATATAAAATTTTGTTAATTTGCGCTAATCGTCGTGGGTTGTTAAGTTTATTTTTAAGTAATGATTGCTGTAAACAGTTGTAAATTTTCTGTTTTCAGCGACTTTTTTGATATCAGCTACAATCTCTTTATGATTATTGACGTTATGAAGAAATATTGGAGGTATTTTAGAAATTACCTACGTGTACCTTAGTGTTGATTTGATTGCTGTTATCGGTGGTTTCAGGGTTATTATCGGTATGCTCGGTTTGTTGTGATAAGGGATAGTAAGGATTTTCTTTTATTAGATGGTCGTAATTCCATGTGTATCGTTTGATGAGTTCATTAACAGGTGGACTGAGTGGTTCACTTCCTCTTTTATTGTTTGGCATGTTTATGACTTTCCCCAAGGGGAAAAAATCTTATGTTGACCGTTCTATGTTTTATATTTGTAGTTGAATTGCACTGGTAAAAGGAAAGATAAAGATAAAGACTGATACCGCGAGAACGCGGTGCTAAAAGGTGAACGTTCGAATAGTCGAGAGTAGGTATTGCGGCACCTGGTCCAGACGGAAATTAACATGCCATTTGGCATGCCAATGGCATGGCTCCTCCCCTTGCTTCTGATTGGCTACCCCCACTCCTGTAGCTCCTCCCCTTGCTTCTGATTGGTCGCCGCCATCTTGGATGACACGCCTACTGCTCTCTGATAGGTTACCCCGATTCCTGTAGACACGCCTGCTATTCTCTGATTGGCTGACGACGGCCATTTTGGAACGTCTGGCGCCATTCTACCACGCCCGCCATTACGGGAATCTGTATTAACGGCAGACTGTGTACTACTACTAGAGGGCGTCATGAAGAAATCTGTGTTACCGGTATGTAGAGGTCGCGTAAAAAGAGAACTGTATTAGAGAAGAAGACCCTTCAATTAGAGTCTGCTGCCATTTTATATCACAACATGTGGCGCTAAATTTGAATATGCCAAATTACTGAATCTGTCAATTTTAGACATTTTTGCATCTGTCATTTTTGAATGTCATTTTAAATCTGTCAATTTTGCATCTTTTATTTTTGCATCTGTCATTTTAAATCTGTCATTTATGCATCTGTCAATTTTGAATCTGTCATTTTAAATCTGCTAATTTTGCATCTGTCATTTTAAATCTGTCATTTTTGCATCTGTCATTTTAAATCTGTCAATTTTGCATCTGTCATTTTAAATCTGTCATTTATGCATCTGTCAATTTTTAATCTGTCATTTTAAATCTGTCAATTTTGCATCTGTCATTTTGAATTTGTCATTTTGAATCTGTGTCAATTTTGCATCTGTCATTTTGAATCTGTCATTTTGATTATTGTTTCGAGCCTTACTTTGTGGAACTCCATAATCATGAAATAAATAAAGATTATTAAAAGTTTCACAGTTTTATTAAAGTACAACCTGACAATATTGTTTCGGCAGCTATGCTGTCATTATCAAAGGTAATATAATTATAAACAAACACGTCGCTAAGGTAGATACAGAAATAGGTAACTAGATAAAATAATAATAATAATAATAATCAGAATTAAATATCTAATACTTCCAGTAACGGATAATTACTGAGCTCAAGTTGTTCATTCATTAAAGGTACCCTCAGTTTGTGTTTGTATATCTCAAAGGCTTCTAAAATGTCTAATTTGCGTTTGTTATTACAAAAATGTAGGAATTTAATATTATTTTGAGGAGTCATTGTGTGATTTTGTTCTAAAAGGTGTTTGGCGTAATTCGATTTTTTAGGATGTTTATTTTTGTAATGACGTACGTGTTCTTTATATCTTATGTCAAAATTTCGAAGTGTTTGTCCAATATATACCGAACTACAAAAAGAACAATTTAAACGGTAAATGCCCGATTTCATGATATGTGTTCTGTCTTTAGCATTAAATAAAAATGAAAAAAAATTAGTATATGTGCAATTTTTTCTGATATTTTGCCAAAATATGTTATAGCTATGTAATTTGTGTCTTCTGTTTGATTGTCAGTGGGATATATTCTTTTGATAGCTAACCTATAATCTTTTTGTTTAATTAAAGTGTCAATCATGTTCGGATTGTAATGATTTGCATGTGCTAGTTGTTTAATGGTTGATATCTCTTTGCTAAAATCTGATTCCATAAATAAAATAAAATTCCACTAACAAAATCAGACCTGTGAGAGCGAATTATTTACCCTGCAAATAGGTAAGTTGTTTATAAAACTTCAAGTTTGTGTTTGTATGCTAATTTGTGTCTATTTTGTTACTTGTTTAGATGAAGGCCCTGATGTTGCAGATCACTCATCATCATCATCAACAGCAAGTACCGACAAGTACAGCGAGAACGCTCAAGAGTCGAACAATGAAGAACTAGGTAAGATGTTTAAAACTTTTGTATGTTTATGCTTATATTAACCGATTATTGTATTATTGTTTTAGCGTTCCATGATCTGTCGCAGCAGCAGCAGCCTCTATACTACGCTGATGATGTTGTAGCAGCATCAGCAAACTTTACCATTGTAGATACACCAGTAGCAGCATTAGCTAAAGGTGAAGTACGTGTTCAACTACTCGAGGCTGTCCAGTATCCGTTGTATGTTACGAGACCTCCAGGGGAAGAAGAAGAAAACTACGACCATGTACACAACATCCAAGTAGGACTTATTCTACCTGACGACGACGACGACGCCTTGGGGTCTAAAGAATTTGACGTGGTAGTGAAACTCGAATGCTGAATAACGTATGCCTGCATGGTGAAACAGTGTTGTCGGAAAGTGACTGGTTCGAGTTGTATGATATACGAGTCGAGGCAATGTTTAAAAATTTCTTTTATGGTTGCTGCTGCAAGGATAACAGTGTACTACATCGTGATAAACATTTGAAAGTCCATCTATGTGAGAATTTATACATCGAGATTATTCACAACGAGTTTTTCGGCAACAGGGTGGCGATTCATCAGAATGATAAACAACGGACTACAACCTTAAAAGATTACGAGTTTCAGTCTATCTAGCACCGCTGATCAACCATCAAGCTCGAACGTTACATCACCTGGACTTTTCGCGTTTCTACCACGCAAACATAGAGAACGTAGCAGAAGGTCAACTGAGACGCCGTGCAGATGTCTATAAAACGCTACCAATAACAGACTCCATCTTATTCACGACCGAACTGTTATGCGGGTACTACTCAGCTATTAGTTTAATAGACAACACATCAACAACAACAACTGGTGGATTGAACTCGTTCATTTTATTAGAAATAATAAAACATTATCCGCAAAAGTTTATCGATGCCGTACGTACACGACTGCAATCATATCAGCAGCAGCCGAAAACGTCAACGACAACGTTTGAACCGTCGTATTAAGAACACCATGGGGGAGATAAACTATCATAGAAATAGGTTACAAAAATATTTGAACAATTTGCAAGTGTTACGCGATGATCTCAACTCATACTGTGTAATGAATAATTTGTCAAATAATATGTTACAATTGTCCATTTACTCATCGAAATGTATAGCAAAATAAATAATATGTATATTTAAACATTGATGTTTCATTTACTAGCATGATTAAGGGTGATGATGATGAAGGGAGAAGGGTGACTATATAAAAGGTAGATCGTCATCAGCGAGAGAGTGCACGAAAAAAGCCGAAGATTTCCGACGGCGAACATCCTAAGTTACAAAGCAGCCGGTAAGTAGTCATCCTATGAGAAGGAGAAAAAGAGTTTCCGTCTAGTGAAAGGGATAAAAGATGGTCGATCCAATCCCAGAGTTAGCGCTAAAATTCAAATCTAGGGTAGGGAAATCCAAGATGGCAGCTTCAAAATGACAAAGTCAAAATGACAGATTCAAAATTGACAGATTTAAAATGACAGATTCAAAAATGACAGATGCAAAAATGACAAATTTAAAATTGACAGATTCAAATTTAGCGTCACATGTTGTGATATAAAATGGCTGTAGACTCTAATTGAAGGGTCTTCTTCTCTAATACAGTTCTCCTTTTACTCGACCTCTACATACCGGTAATACAGATTTCTTCATGACGCCCTCTAATAGTAGTACACAGGCTGCCGGTAAAACAGATCCCTTCATGACGCTCTCTATTGACGATACACAGATTGCCGGTAATACAGATTACCGTAATGGCGGGCGTGGTAGAATGGCGCCAGACGTTCCAAAATGGCCGTCGTCAGCCAATCAGAGAATAGCAGGCGTGTCTACAGGAGTGGGGGTAACCAATCAGAGAGCAGTAGGCGTGTCATCCAAGATGGCAGCGACCAATAAGAAGCAAGGGGAAGAGCTACAGGAGTGGGGGTACCAATCAGAAGCAAGAGGAGGAGCCATGCCATTGGCATGCCAAATGGCATGTCAATTTCCGTCTGGGCTAGGTGCCGCAACCTACTGTCGAGATAACGCGCTCGTGACAGACAGAATGTATAGTTTTAGAATTATTATGATTAACAAAATACCTACAAACGTGTAGTTTTTATACCTTTTTGATTAAAAGATTGTATACTTTCAACAGGTAAATGGAGAGAGATTTACGGAAAATCCTTACGAGCTGCTTTTTTAATAGAAACGTGAACTTTGATTTGTCTTAAGTAATTAATTTATATTTTAATATTATCAAAGAAAATAGACTATGTGACGTCAAGGTCAATTTATCTTTTGTACTATAGTAAAGTATTTTCAAGTTAAAATATCGAAACATTTAGGGATGTGCGGTTTAACTGACAAGGATTGAAACAGGAAAACCATGAAGATTTCACATACAAAAACTATCGAAAAGTGTACATTTTTTGATATCTCAAATGTCTCTGAATTTTTAAATTACTCATTAAAGCATAATTTCGGTTTGTTTTTTATTACAGCGTTTAAAGTTTCAGAAGGTGTAGGTTTATTTTCATAGCGTTGTATATATGTATCTATTTTATATTTACAGAGTGTTCAAATTTTATGAAATCATCTTATAAAATCAAAACTATTGAAAAACCTGCTATCCGCTAGTCAGCAAGGACTCTCTTAAATTTCAATTGAATGTTTAAACATCTTTAATTACCAATTACAATTTAATTACCACGTTATTTATGTATATAATGAAAGGGTAATTTCAAATGCACCCTTTAGAAACTCAAAACTGTCAATTCTTGCATTCCTTCTCTATATTCATTAATGAAATTAATCCATTGTAATTTGCAACGGCGTACTTTGGTTGATAAATTTAAATTTACAGGGTTTTATTAACTTATTTAAAAAATAAAGTACATATTTCGTCCCACTTTACTCTTGTGATAACATTTAATAGCCTGAAAAAAAACATATGTTGCCGAGAGCATACTTAGGTCGTGATGATGATACGCATGGCCATACCCAAATCTGAAGCGTATGCTTTGGAAATTTACCCAAGTTGTGTAAATAAATTCCAAGTTTAAATATTATTAAATTTAAACAAATTCAAACCCTACCGTCTGGGATTTATTCATTCAAGTTAGTTGTGGTTGTTTAAATGCGTTCGAAATTGAAAAATCTTCCTTCTGCGATGCAAAATAAAACCAATAAACAGCATTAGAGAAGCCAATAAAGCTTTGTTCAAATTTTTTACGATAAATAAAAGATTTACTAGATATTTCTTATAAATTTACAGAAAAAATGTAGGTATTTTTATTTTTATTTATTCTAGTGCAACAGTTTAGCCCCGTAGTTACATTAACAAGCTAAGCTCGATAATACTAAATAATTAGCTTTAGCATATATATAACTTAAAGGTGAAAATCTGTGTGTGTTGGAATTCCCCTCTATTAGGCAAAGAATTGCCATTTTAAAAAAGTGAAGGAAATAGCAGAATATCTATATAGTTGGCGTAATTAATGGCATGTAACTAAATCTAACTTAAAATATAAAATGTCTTGCTTAAACATATATTTGGAACTAAATCTGGTTATCGAGTACTTTTTTAACGACTTCACTGTCACTGTGTACAATAAAATTCAACACAAAGAATACAAATTAACGAGTACGGTGCTCCCCGTATTATTCTTGTAATCTGTAGTCTATGCATGTAACTACTTAGATTAATTAGGTTACTGTTGGTTGAAGTTAACGTACTGCTACACAGCCAAAGTTGAATTGCGAGAACACACTATAAAGCACCCACGAGTGCATTCTGGTTATACAGAATACATTCGTTAATAACCTACGAGGGTAGATTGAAAAGTTTCCGGAATGGGCAAGAAAACGCAGTAATTGAACAGGTTTTTGTTTTTATTTTTCAACATAATATCCTTGCAGGGCGATACACTTTTCCCAGCGGTGCTCCAACTTTTTTAAGCCTTCAGAAAAATATGATTTCGGGAACTCTGCAAAATAAGCTTTAGTGGCGGCGATGACCTCCTCATTTGACGTAAAGCGCTTGCCTCCGAGCCAAGTCTTCATGTTTGTGAACAAAAAGAAGTCGCACGGGGCCAGGTCTGGAGAGTACGGGGGATGCGGCACCACCTCGTAGCCCAATTCAACCAATTTAGCATTGGCGATTCGGGATGAATGGGCCGGCGCGTTGTCGTGATGGAAGAGCACTTTTTTTCGCTGCAAATGAGGCCGTTTCTCCTTCAAAATGCCGTTGAATTGATCCAATAAATCGCTGTAGTATTGTCCCGTGATAGTTCTTCCCTTCTGCAAAAAGTCGATGTGTATCACACCTTGCGAATCCCAAAAAACGGTGGCCATGACCTTTCCAGCAGATGGGACAGTCTTTGCCTTCTTCGGAGCAGATTCGCCTGGAGAAATCCACTGTTTCGACTGCTGCTTGGTTTCTGGTGTGTAGTGGTGGATCCATGTTTCGTCCACGGTCACGAATCGGCGAAAAAAATCCGTTGGATTACGATTTAACAAGGCCAAACACTCTTTCGAAGTGGTCACACGATTTCGCTTGTTGTCCATAGTCAGCAAACGCGGCACCCATCGCGCCGAGAGCTTCCTCATGCCCAAATGTTCGTGCACGATATTTTGCACACGTTCATATGAGATGCCCGTGGTCTCTACTATTTCGCGCAACTTCACTCGTCGATCGGCTAACACGAGATCATGGACTTTATCGACCATTTCTTCATTTGTGGCCGTTTTTGGACGTCCACTGCGTGGTTCATCCTTGGTGCTCGTACGGCCACGTTTGAACTCGCTCACCCAGAAACTAATAGTCGAAAATGAAGGTGTGGATGTGCCATGAACTTTCTGCAAAATATCTCGTATCTCCGTCGCCGTTTTCCCGTCCATCCAGAAATGTTTGATGACTGCACGAAATTCGTTTTTATCCATTTTTGCAAAAGTGCCTGAATTGCTTCACAAGATATCCTAGTAAACATAAACGGAACGACGCACGTGTCTGAAAATTTGACAGCTTTCCTAAAATAGGTTAGCCTTGACAACCATCATAACAATTTCACGATACGCGCGCCATCTCTTGCCCATTCCGGAAACTTTTCAATCTACCCTCGTACAACGATAATTAAAACTGCTGCTTACAACTTTTTGCAATTTCATGCAGTTTTAAGCTGCTTTTTAAAAATCATGTCACATTTCCTCCAGCTTGTTTATTTCAAGCGACCAATACTTTTCTACTAATAACTAAGACTAGCAATTAGATCAAACTTATAACGTGCTTTTGCAGAACTTTAATAACCAATTCATTTACTAGTAAATAGGAAAGACTCGAGTAAAACCCGGTTTTAACAGCTTCCACTCCAACTATAAATTACAGTTTTATGTAGTTTTGAATTATTTATCTTTTTTAATTAAAACGTAATCGCTTTAGAAGTAGACGTAATATTAATATTCTAGTAACCTTCTACACTAACGATGCACTGCTTTTGTACTAGTTGTTTGTAGGTCATAGGTCCATAAATTACAATTTTATAAATAAAACTACTAAACGCATGTTTTAAGCGATAAAATTATTTTCTCATTTGATAAAGAAAGAATTAAAGTTTAAGTCAATAAAACTTCTATATATCTACTACTATATATCTATAACTCCCGTGGAAAAATCAACGGTTCCTTTCTGGTCGCGTTAGTTATCAGTGAAGTAAAAAACGAGATCTATTTACAAAAGTTTCCCTGATAACATGAAATTCAAGAATCACTGAGTACAATTTAATGCCGTTTTCACCATTCAATAGCTTATTTCTTAGACAACGTATTTATATGTACAGATTGTTTCAGAGGGTTTTTCAAGAGTCGAGTAATGAGTAAAGTATGAAAATAGTAACAGATAAGGCAAACTGTAAGCAAACGAATTGTAGGTCTTACAAAAGTCTACAAAAAAGTCCACACTATTTATTAAATTAAATTGCAATATGTGCAATTTTCCTATGTTGCATTTGAAATTAATTGAGTCAAAGGATTATGCACACATAGGCAACCATTTATACAGCAAGTTCTTTTATACGCTTTACATATATTGGCATGGCAGATAAATAGCACTGTATATGTAATATGTCTTTTTTCATACTGAAATTCTAACAACTTCATTTTTGAGGATATTTGTTTCGCTTCGTTTTAAATTCAAACATGGTATAAAACGAAAATATTTCCGTCTTGATACCCATTAATATCAAATTATCATTTGCGTAAACATATTTACCTTCTCATAAGATCGCATTTTATTATTAGTCTTGTATTAATAACATTTCTGCTTATTTATTGTAGAAAGACGAACGAAATAAAAGCCAATTCTTTAACGACGAAGTAACATTCATTAGAAAAGTTACAAATACACATGGACTTAAAATTGATTTCAATATCAGTTCCGATCAGCATGCAGTAATAAATAATGGTAAAGCTAACACGTCAATAATTTTAAAATAATTGCAACGTTTGGAGATTTATTTTATGTAAAGGGTTCAGGGTTCAACGACAGCTGTTCAGGTTCCGACATCTTTAAATAGTGAAAGTGGTTTTTGTGTTATTTTGGAATAATGGCCATTCTTTAGTGCCAATATGGATAATGTGTAAACCAAACATATAGTGAGTTACTTGTATTTGTAATTTGTATTTTTAAACTTCAACCACAATATTAACATAAGAATTGTGTTCTATACTTAAATAATTTTTATGTTTTAAGCGGCAAATAAATGTTACACCCGTTTTATCTATGCAGATTGCACAGTTTATAAACAGCTAACATTCAACTAAAAAGACTGAAGAAACTTAACTAATTCAGATGGAAATCATTTTCCTTGTTACAGATTCAGGATGCTGGGTTTTAATAACAACAAAAATTTGGGTGGCGCCTTCTAAATTGCTTATTTATTCTTTCTAATCTAAAATCAATAAACCTATGTGATTAACACCCACAACACCCGAGTATAATTCGAATAAGTAAGAAGTGTCTGTCGGGAGCAATATTTTGCGTAAGTATAGGATTTTTATGCATTATATGATACTATTACACTTGCACTATTAGATAATTTATGCTGTTTAAGGATAGTGTTATGTAAAAAATTGATACCGATTTTGTTTATTGAAAATTTTTAATGTTACAACTGGATAGGCTAATCGCGGATTTTTTGTTTATTTAGTAATATAAAGACTTTTGAGAGGTTACTCATATACATTTACTTAGTAATCTGATAAGATTTTCTTTACGAATAACTCTTTTTTCAAATATTTTTATCATTTTCATGTGGTTTATCGTTATCAAATCATTCCTTTCTAAAGATTGTAAGCGTTTGGGGTGCCCCGGGGTTTGACTCGGTATGCGTCTCTGCTCGGATGCCAAGTTTGTACAGGGCTTGCTTACGAAGTGACGCAGTGTGGTTTTCGGTGCTCGGTGGTAACTCTTAGGCGCTAGTTATTTTAACGTGGTATGCTCCACTGATTCGGGTAACTGCTAGCGGAGAAGAGGTAACCCAAGGAACTGTTGGGTTGCTGAGGTCGGCATTGCTTGGATCACTCCACCTGTCCCTAAAGCTCTCACAAAATGCAAGAGTGTTAATGCTAACAACTAAAACACACAGTTACCAAACTCAATAATATTTATTAATACCTAAGCTCTATAATAATTCAGCAAGTTTCAAGCTCTAACCCTAAAAGTCAACGGTTATCTACGACAGCCACAACAAGCGGGGTGCAATACGACGTGCAATAACAAGCAAGACCGGACGAAAGGGAGGGCGGAAAGAGACCCCCAGGTTAACACACAGTGAGGTCCCAGAAGGGTAAGTTAACCGGGGGGGGCTCATTCTCCGGTTAACACGCATCGAAGCCTCGGAAAGAGGTGAGGGATGAAAGGATGAGACTCCCACGTTAACACGCAGTGAAGTATCGGAAGGGGTAAGGGATGAAAGGATGAGACTCCCAGGTTATCTCGTAGTGAAGCAAGAGGAATTACTATTATATTCCATCTGGGGCGGCGATGGCGGCTGGCTACTGGGCTGGTCTGCTCCTGGTCGGTCCTGTAGGAAATAATCCTGTAAGCGGAATAAATAAATCGGTGCCCGGCACCTTCTTATATAGGTGCTATCGGAGCGTGGGGGAGATGGTAGGTGTGAAACGGAACAGCGCACGCGAAAGATCGGTTAGGGAAGGGACGCGTGCTCTCGCTTGAGTCGGCCGCTTATACGAGCGGTCTCAGATTGCATAAAGCGGTCAAGATAAACATTATTCACTTTTATTACCAAAACAATTCACTAAAATTCTGTAACTTCGTTACAAAGTTAAATGAAACATAAGAAAACCCAATTTATTAGTTTGTAATGATAATGAAATAAATGTCTTTCGTTTCCACCGTCTTGGTGTTTCCATATTTTGGGAAAATCTTTGTATTATTTCCAACTCATTTTGAATTATTGTAATTGTATTTGTATGTTTAAAATCTGCCAATTTCAGCCCTTCTTTTTTTTGCATTATTTGCTCTAAAATGTTTAACTAATTATTCTAATTGTATTATATTCTTAATTAAAACTTAAATCTATTATATGATTCATTATTTCCTGTAGTTCATAAATTTTAATTCATCATCGGCACCTTTTATTAATTTTCTTATTTTATTATATTTCAACAATAATTTATCAAGCTACTTTTTTAAAAGTTTCCATTTCTTAGCGGAAAATATTAATGAATAATGATAATATTTTTGAAAATCTGATAAAAGGTATAATTTACATGCCCCTTACCCAAATGAATTAAAAATGATGAAAAATACAGCTTATTTTAATAAACTTGACATACTCTTTAGGGGGGGCATTTAGAATATCCCCTCGGTTAGAAACCGATATTAATTGCCAAACATTTTGAGTTGATAGCGATTTTCACAATTTCTAAATTTCTGAAAACTAAATTAAGTAAATAAAATAAAAATTAAATAAGTGATAATCCTTAAAATAATCATCAAATTCGAATGGTTCGGATAGCTTTTACACATATTATGACGGTGTAGTTTAATGTCCCCTCCCCAAATTTAGATAAAATTTTTTAAAATGCAACTTATTTTAATGATTTTTAGATTTCTTAGATGTCTTAAAAAGGTTAAGGATTAGGTGAAAATGGAATTATATGTATGGATATATAATAGAATGAATTTAATTCGATGATAATTTGATTTGATAATAAAATTTAATTTAAGTTATTGTTAAATTGGTTAAATCTTAAATTTCTAAAAACGCCAGGTAAATAAATAATAAGAGATGACGGTTGTTACGAAATATAAATTAAATTTATATTTAATCATTTAAATTTGATCATTTACAAATATATTTATAACGAGATGTAAATATGCAGAAATAGAATTAGAAATGATCAAACTGAAATAGTCAAGATTCTGATATCTTTTGTATTTAATAGTCTTTCTTCTACTTCCACATTCATCGGCAAATGCAAAAAGAGTGTGTTCTACCATTTTAAGAAAAACTGAACAAAACAGTAAATTAAACATCGATCATTTTAGCATTACTTCACAATAAAAGAAATTTAAGTGACAGAGACGAATAATTAGAATATAAGTTCTTCTGCATTGCAGATATATAAAACGTAAATATTTTAATTAAATTAATACAAAGTTCTAGTTATTAAATGAAGAACTCAGAATTAATTTTATATTGCAATAAAGTTGAAATTATTAAAGTTTTTAAATTAAAAAGAATTTATTAGAAAATCTAAATTTAGCTACTTTTCACAACATCTACAGAAAAGCAGAAACTTTCATTTGGTAACTGGGTGTTGTACATTGCACGAAAAAATACATTAGGTTTAGTTTGCATTTATCCGAACAAAGTACGCATAAAAAAACTACTTTACTGATTCTTTCGTATAGTATTGTTATTAGTTGTAACAGTAACAGGAGTAGCAATCACATATTTTTAGCAAATTCTTTTTTATCTCCGTGCTAAACTCGGCAGAAAATAGATGATTATGGTTTTATTAAATTTACTAGTTCACCCTACGTGCTTTACGGTTATCCTTTTATTCTCATGACTTTTATTTGTACAAATAGGACTGAAAGGTTTCCCGAAAGACTGTTTTCTTTTCAAAATATAAAATTTATTTAGAAAAGCGTGAAAAGTCTTTACACTCACAAGCTGTTTCATAATATTTATAATGTGTGCAACATTTCAACAAATAAACCAATTACACCCTATATTTTTCAATATAACAAATATAACAATACTGCAGCACTGCTAACTTGAGAGCTGATAATTTTCATTCGAATACATTTAAAACACTTTTAATTAAACTTTGAAATTGAGAAACAACTATTGTTTTATGAAGCTAAATATACTTTTAATTGTTACTGTTGATATTGTGTTCTCGCATCAGAAATACCATTATTTATGTACTTCGTAGTAAATTCGAGGGTAACTCTGTTTAACGTTAAACTAAATATCTAATTTCAGTTCCTGTTAAGTAAACAAAGCTAACAAAAATAAATGTATTAAAATGTCAAACGTTAAGTAAAAAGCAAGCACGTTGTGTATTCTATACGAAAAGATCCCAGCAACATTACCAATTACTTGATCAAAAGATAAAATCATGAGGCTTATTATAATACTCAAGGATTAATAGGAGTTATAAGCTTATAAATTCTATTTAAAGAATAAAAAAATGTGACAATTCATATTTTGAAAAAATGTCTTTAAAAACACATTTAGACCCCTGTAGTTATATAATGACAAAACACAAACACAAAACTATCTTGTTAAATATATAAACTATGCAAGTTAATAATAAATAATTTAGTACGAGTAGAATCTAGTCCCACTATCAGCAAAAAAATAATGATGCGAATATCAAAAGTTTGCTTTTCTCTCTTGGACTCAGACGCGTAATAAATGACCTATGACCGATGTGACCCCCGCTATAGGCGCCTTGTTACAGAAAGGTGCGAAAACTATTTTTTTCCTTTTTTGCGCATATGTTATTGTTATTGAAACTGGTCTAATAGGCCAACCATAAATTTATCTATAAGCTCTTAAAACTAAATAAAACTTAAGCTACAGTTCATCCACTGATGTCCTATATTTTAGTCTGACTTTGCTTCTAGAAGCACTTGCACACGAAAACTATTGATTGAGATTTTTTCCCCATTATAATTAAATATTTTAAGTAGTAATAAAACAGAAAAATACTTATATTTTAGCTTCTACTACTTGTAGTTAAATTAGAATAGAATTACCAATGTTAAAATTTTGAATGTAATATAGTTATTTTAGTTAATCTTATTTTTTAAATATTTTACTTTAGAAATTTAGAATTAATAAAATGATAGAAGCAACATTATATTGAAAACTATTTCTATCTTAAAATGTTAAATGTTTTTGTCCCTCTAACGTCTCAAATAAAAAATATATTTTTTAGAAATATTTTTATTGATTTGGTATACCAACATAAATCAGCACTAGATTACAAAAAGCTGGTAGCGATTAGACAAATACGAATTATATGATTTTATGAATATTTGTAAAATAGACTAGTAAATTGTATTTGTACATATAATACAGAACCTATACAGATTAATTAATATTATGTTTATTTGCAGTTCTCATGCAATAATTAGAGACATGCTAGCATACTTGTTTTATTTATTTAAAGGGTTACATGCCAAATTACAGATAGAATTATCAATAAAAAACAGAATTAAAGCTTTAGTAGAAGTTTATAAATTTTAAAGAAGGAATAAGAGTAAATTAGGTTAATATATAAAACATGCTTTAGTTAACTCAGGTTACAGGATTAGGATATCATTTCAACTTTTCTTGAATTATTTATCTTCATGTTAGACTCCAACGTTATCATTGGGTAACACAGATGATACTTTTCCATTTCCCAGGAAGCTAACGTAGTTTCGTGTGGATGTTTCACTGAAAATAGTTAAATTAAGTCATTATCTTGGATTCTATTATGCCACAATTAACTTACCTATCTTTATACTTGGACAATCTTGTGTTTTATGTAAGAAGAAATTTGTAGAAATGTCAATCCTTGATTGATTGAAATTATAGATATTTATTTAATGTTTTTCACCATTGTTTTGATTCAGTCACCTGAAGTAGTGTGTCCTGAACGAGAATGATTGGCGTTTTGTTTGATTTAAGGTTTTATTAACGAAGGACTTGCATATGCATCATTTTTGCCACAAGCCGTGATGGTCAGATTTATGTTTGAGTTTTTCATTAAAATTTAGTTGTAATCATTGTAAACTTTATGTGAGGAAGTTCCATGCATTGTAATGTAACCATTCCATATTCTGTAGTGTAGCTGAAATTGTATAGTTTGAAGGTAATTAAGTTTTAGTTGGTTTTGTGATAGCTGATATTTTTGGTTAATTTTCTCTGTAATAATATAGTGGTTGGCAGGGCCTAACGGTTGACGTCACTGACCACCCCCTTATATAAGTTGGTTAGTTCCAAGTTCCAGGTAGCGTCTGCGCTTTAACATGCAGACCTCGGCAGTCAAGCACATGCCGTGTAAGAGGGTGCACGCTTGTACAACGTTAGTAGCGAATAAATATATTAAACTAATGTGTTTTATTATTTGTTTTGCTACAATATCAGGTGTGGGGTTATAGGTGATAGGTACATGGTTACAGGTACAGTGTTTAGTTACACTTGGTGTTGTGTAGCCGGTGAAATTACCAGTGAAATCAACGAGTTGGTTTTAAGACGGGAAAAAATTGCGTTGTTTTTAAATTTGCCGAGTCAAATTTAGTTTGCACGCGTCACGACAGTTTTTAGTTCAAGATGGATGCAAGTGATTTCGTTAATGAAGCGGGGGCTACTTTAGCTGAAATCGCCGGGGTAAAAGACGCAATTAAACAAGCTTCGGTAAAAGCAATTAAGGCATTTCATAAATTCGTGTTTGAGGCTGATGGTGATCGTCGAAACCGAGCACGACTGAGAGAGTTTGCCGGCTTTAATTTTGAAATAGGGTCAGAAGAATTTAATAAAAAAGTGCAGTGGGCATTAGATGAACTATTATTTGGTGACCTTGCATCGATATGCAACATTTTATCTTTAGATTACGCGGGAACGGCGAAAGATGAGGCCCGTAGAATCTGTGAACATTTATGTGACATTCGATTGTTATGTGATCATGGTAGTGACAATGAACAAGAGGGCGATGATGAAGAAAGCGATTTGGAAGAAGCCGCGGTTAACCCAAGCTCGCGTAATTTATTAAACAATGTAGGAGTG